>CM053027.1:43508988-44108988 GCA_028564925.1 Lithobates sylvaticus | reverse complement strand
CGTCCCACTTCTATCGGGTCCATGCCGGTACCTTTCTGGCGGCTTTTCCCGCTGACTCTGCCCGTTCCACTTAACCCCCTGCGTGTCCGCCCCTTCCCGCCCTCTACCGCCCTTTCTTCTACCACTGTGCCCGCCTGCCTCCTTTGCACCTCGTAAGGCCCCCCCCTGTCTCCCCCCCCCCTCCCTCCCCACGTGCCGCCCTTCTCCTCCTCCCTCTGTCTCGCCGCCCCCTCTCCGCTTCCCCCCCACCCCAGTAGCACGTGCACCGCCAGTCCTACTCCCCCACGCGAACACCCTCTTCCCCCCCCGTCCCCGTGGCCCGCTCGCGGCTCCCACCTCCTGCCGCTCCGTGCCCCCCCCTCCCTCTCCCCTTCACCGTCCCCACGTCCGTCTCCTCGTCCGGCGCCCGAACCACCGCCCTCCTCCCCCCTCCCGTCTGTCCCCACCCCCCTCCCCCCCCACCTCCTCCCTCCTCCCGTGGCCCCCTCTCTCTCCCCCTCCCTCCCCCCCCAAGCCCTGTCATCCCACCGTCAACTCCCCACCCCGTCTACGACGTCCCCCCCTCCCCCCCCTCTCCCCCCCCGCCCCCCCCCCCTCCCGTCGCCCCACTCATCCCCCCACCCCTCCTCTGCCACCTCTCCCGCTCCTCCCTTCGCTCCCTCCCCGCTCCCTCTCCCCCCCCCCTCCGCGTCCTCCCCCCTCCCCCTCCCCTCCCTCCTTGCCCTCCCGTCCCCCCGACGTGTGCTGTCGCCCCTCCCCCCTCCTCTCCCCCCCTGCCCCACTCATCTCTCCTCACACTCCCCCTCCCTCCCCACCCTCTGTCCCCCTCCGTCCCCCCCTCCCGCCCGGTCCCCCTCCGCCCCTTGCCCCCAGCCGTTTCACGCCCTAGGACCCCCTCCCTCTCTCTGTCCAGCTCCTCCCTTGCCTCCCCAACTCCCCTCACCAACTCGCCCCTCACCATCCCTCGCCTCCGCCTTGTTCACCGTGCCCTGCCGCCTCCGGTCCCTCCCCCTCGCCCGGTGGTGCTATCCTGCCCTGCCGTGCCCCTCGCGGGCGCGCCACAGACCCGTCCTACTGCCCCGAACCCCCCCCCTCTGATGTCCTCGTGCCCCCCCCCTCCACGCCAGTCCCACACGACCTCCCCCCCCCATCCTGCACCCCCCCCGCGACCGCTCCAGATCAGCCCCGCCGAGGCACTGCCCTACTACAGTCTGTCCCCGCGCCCCACTAGTACCCACCGTTCCTCCTCACTCCTCCATCTGCCCCCCCCCCTGTGCCCGCCTCCCCCAACTTCGTTCCCCCCCCCTCGCCGCGTCTTCCGTCCTCCCTCCTTCCCGGCGGCGCCACCCCGGTCACCCCCTTGCCTACACACCCCCCCTGCCCACTCCTTCCTACCTCAACACACCCCCGCGCGTAGTCCAGTCCGTCCTGTCGCTCCTCGTCCCTCTTCGTCCCCTCGCACGCCAGCCCGCCACCAGCGTTCCTTCCCCGCCTCTCAGCCTGCTCCCCCTCTCGCCTTTCCTCTCTCGTCGTTGTCCTTCCCCTTTCCACTCCCTCCCCCCCCCTTCCCTCTCTGTCCCCTCTGCTCCCCTCCTCCCGACCCTGCCCCCCCTTTTCACCCCCTTACTGCTCCTCCCTTCCCTCTCATTTCGTGCCCCCCCCCCTTTGTCCCCTCTCCCCCCTCCCCACCCATGCCTCACTCCCCCCCTCCCTCCTGTTCTCTCCACCCCCTCTCGTCTCCCCTTACGCCCCCTCCCGTCTCCCTCCCACCTTCTTCTCCCGTCAACCCGCCCTCCGCGCACCCCCCTCCCTGACTGTCCCTCTCCTCGCTTTCCCCCCCAACCTCCCCCCCCTCTCGTCTCCCGCCCCCTCTTTGCTCTCCTATCCCCCACACCCCCCTCCTCTGTCTACCTCTCAACCCTCCCCCGTTCCCCCCTCCCCCCTCGCTTCCCCCCCCGCTCCCCCTTCCCCCCCATTCGTCCTCACCCCCCGTCCCCTTCTCCTCCCCTCTCTCGCCCCTCCCCCTCTTCCCACCTCACCAAAGTCGCGCTGACGAAACCCCGGCTGCGCGTGTGTGGCCGGCCCAACCGCGCCTCTCGCGCTACTACCCCTCGCCTCCCCACTCCGCGCGCGTGACCAGGTCCTCCGTGCGCCGGGAAAAGTCCCCCCCCCCCCGCGCACGCCGCCGCCGTCGCCGCCAGCCCCTTCTCGTTACCGTCCAACGCCCTGTCGGTGCTCTTCTCCCCGCTCCTGCCCTGCCTCCTCCGCAGCCGCCGTGTGCCGCCTACCCTTGTCCGTGTTCGTTGTCCCTGACCTTCCCTGACTCTGCGCGCGCGTCCCGCGGCCCTCGCCTACCGCAGTCCGCCGCTGTATATGCCGGCCCGCTGCTACTGCCCCCCCTGAGCCACTCGAGATGCACCCCGACCAGCGCCGCGTGCGCTCCCACTCGCGGCCTGTCGTCCGCCATGCGGCGGTCACGACTCTGCTCGTGTCTCACCCGCTCGCGGGCTCGCTTCTCCCCGTACCTGCCAATCCGCCGCCTCCGCCCCCTCCGCTGCCCCCCGTTGCAGGATCCCGGATTATGAGCCCCCACGTGTAGCGCTACCCCCAGTTAAGAGAGCCGCTGGTTTGTTTTGGGTCCCTGAGTACAGCTCCACCAACCCCCGGCAATTTGGCTCTACCCGCTCTGGCACAGTTAGTCAAGGGGTATGAATCTATGCACATATAAACATCACTTATACTCTAAGTGTAATGGGTATGAACTCACAAGCAGACTGCTGAAATAAGAATAACTGGCTTTACTTTGTCAGTAAGGAAAAGGAATAGCAACATGCATTTAAACATATGACTTACAATACTTTAGCAGGTCCCTGCAATATGCACTTAAACATGTACACATATATGTATCAACTAGCAATGGGGAAACGGAGCGCCAAGTGTGGCGACCGTCTGCTATGCACCCCTGAGGTGCAATAAATCTATCTGCGCCTACCTAACGGACCAGGCCTGATCCCTAACAATAGTGCTCAGTCCGTGTACTAGTACAGTGTTCTTCACCGGCAATGAATCTGTAGAGGTGGTGCACATGTAGCTTTAAATGGTGTCTTTGTAATCCACAGAAAGTAACATTGCTGCTCTGAGGTAAATTGCGCCTAGGCAGTTCAGTAGGCATAAAACGTGTGTATCAATGCAGGATGAGCCTTCCGGCTCTCTCACCAATCCTGGGGTACCGTCCTCCGCTCCGGTCCCTCTAATGGCGGCTCTGGTCTCCTCAGTCACAGCCCCTGCGCTCCGGTCCTCAGCTCTGACCGACCGTCTGTAGGGAAGAGTCTCCGCTCCGCTGCTGCTGACTCTGAGGTATGAGAGTCTCACTCCATCTGCTGCAAGGCCCAGGCTTCAGGCCTTCAGCTCCGGTCCGCACAGGTGTCTCCGCTGGCTGCAGTCTCCGCGTCACAAGCTCCGTCAGCAGAGGCAGGCCAGTCCTGTCAGGCCTCAGAAGAGGAAGTGTCCCAAGAGAAAGAGGCGGTCTCCGCTCTTCCTTTTTATAACTTCCCCCAGCAGCCTCTCGGGCGGAAACAAGCAGCCCGGGAGCCTGGGGGATTATGGGGGATGTAGTCTCTTCCCCTAAAAGGGGTACGACCCCGCTACATATATATATATCTCATTTATTTATTTATTTTAAGGAACCTTTACATATTTAAAATTCCACTTTAAGGCATGCAGGTCCAACGAGTTTTGCAAACAGTTGGCTTCTTCAGGATCCTAGATATAATACATATAAAACACTAAGTTTTAATTCTGGGAAAGTATGGCTTCCTTTTCCTTTTAATCCACCTACATTTTGGAAGTACATACAGTATATTATTGTAGGACAGGTGCTCTTAAATACAAGTGTATTGTCAAGAACAAAAGGGGCTATTAACAGATGGAAAAAAAAATACCTCTGTAAATACCAGAATCATATTGAATGTAAAGGCTGAAGAAAGCATTGTGGTTTGTGATTAGAATGATGAATAGTCTAAGTAAGAAAGACATAACATTATGAGAGGGAGATGGTTGGCTGTGCAGCGTGATGAATGAGGCCTTGCTCTCAACTCTCCGTCAAAACATACAGTAGAATTTGTCCAGCATGTGCCGCCTCCTCCCAGCTTTTAGCTTGACTTATTGCCCGCTTTCACCTAGAAAAACACTTTTTTTTCTTCTCTCAAACATATCTTAAGAATGTTTACCCTAATTTAGACGGGGATGATTGGCACAGGGGCGACCGGTCTGCTTTCTTTACCACCACATCAAGTCAGATGTGGACGCCAAGAACGGGAATGTAGCTCAGTTCTCTGCTAAATAAAATGACTAAGTCCCAGATCAAAGTCTAAAAACATTCAAATTTAGAACACCTTTTCCACTCCACTGTTTAGATTTCAGCTGTGCAGTAACTTGGCTAAATAAATATCGGGGATGGGAAATGCAGGCGGCTAAAAACCAGGCACAGAATTCACGTTGTAAAACAGACCGAATAAAAGAAGCGCTCAGAAAGTAGTTATTTTTTTTCCTTATATAGCTTCTCTTTTTTTGCCTTCTTAACCCTTGACCACACCAGTTCTCAAATGTTCATCATGCCCCTTCATTCAGACTGGAGATTACGGTGCACAGGAAGAGAAACATTTCCTGGGTCGGTTCATCCGTGTGTCAAAAAAGTTTGAGTATACTTTGGAAGATAAAATCGTACCATCATCCAAATTAAGATATGTAAAATAGGAAAAGGTGAAAATGTGGGGGCAGTTGCTAATGCTGACCGATACACAAGGACACCTGGAATGGTTAATGGACTATCACGGTACTGATACAATGACCCAGTGGTTGTAGTAAAAAATCAAACTTTAATACAATTCAGAAAAACCATACAAACATTAAAAAATACCCCACAAATCACAGACTACTAATGGGTTCCCCCGTAGAGCTAATGTCGCGGTGGAGTATAAAATTGTCCTCTACCGGCAGTAGACATTTTTATACTCCACCTCAATATTAGCTCTACGGGGGAACCCATTAGTAGCCAGTGATTTGTGGTATTTTTTAATATGTTTGTATGGTTTTTCTGAATTGTATTAAAGTTAGATTTGTTACTACAACCACTGGGTCATTGTATCAGTACCGTGATAGTCCATTAACCATTCCAGGTGTCCTTGTGTAACGGTCAGCATTAGCAACTGCCCCAACATTTTCACCTTTTCCTATTTAACACACTATAAGTGGAAAAAAAAAAAAAGGATTTGCTATGATAGTGACTTCTGCTCCAATGGAAAATGATATAAAAGTCCCAAATCCCCATAATCCAAATGATTAAGTGGAAGACTGACAGTCCCACAAGCCTTGTTCACACTTGGAAATCATAAGAAGGAAACCAGAGTGTCACCAGAGAGCTCATATTTTGCTTACCAGAACTCCTCTTGATTTGCCTAAAGCTGACCATATACGACTAAACTTTTCCCAATTCCTGTGAATGGGCCATGGCTGGTTCTTCCAGAACCATGGCCACCAGACTGAAGGAGTCAGCCAGACTTTTGGCTTGAGAAATAGGCTTGGGTGGCCTCGAAACATGTAACCCCGCCTCCCTATTGTCACTCCCAGTCTGCTCTGCATCCCAAAAGAGTCTGACGGCCATCTTTTCAGATTGTGCTTCCTCCATCACAGATGGTTTTTGGCCCTATTTGTGGACAACAAGGCTGCAGGTTTTACAGAAGAGACTCCATGCTCCACATGCAAAGCCAGCTGCTGACCGTGGTGATACAAAAAAAGCACCATTTCTTATGCACTATGTGAGTTGTTAATTTACATGCAACTAATACTGTGTGTATTTTACGTCACTTTGTCTTGTGCCCCCTGTTGTGTCTTCTTGGCTCTACAGGTTACCCACCAGCCCACCCTGTGTGTTTGCTTGTACCAAAATGTCCTGCTATACTCAAGATTACCACCAGAGGCCCTAACCTTTTGATGAGCAAGTTCTTTTAACTGTTTGTGATGATTGCCAATTGTCTTTCACTCTAATAAATACGTTTCATATCATATTTAGATTGTGCCCCCTCCCCTCTGTATCAGTTGCAGTCACTCTTCTGGTATTCATACAGTTGACGGTGTCGGCTGTTTGAACACAATAGCTGGAAATGGAAGATTCATCCATCCAAGCTGTTTAACCTGGATGGGTGAAGCTCTGAATTCTATGAAATCTTCACACATATATAGTCAACTTATGACTGGCCACCTATATGCTCACACTTACAGAACAATGGCTGAAAAAAACAGCTTGGCAGTACTGAGCGCAAGTTAGAAAAGTTGTAAAAATTGTCCAATTTTTCCTTACCGAGATCCGTTGACTTGAGTGGGGTTACATTCCATCTTGATGGTGACTCTGGATGGGGGCTGGGACAGCCAGTCTTGCTGCGGGACCCGTGGACTCATTTTCGAAGTTTGCCCATATTCACTGGAGGATGAAGCCGTCATCTCAGACTTGGTAAGGTGTGGCGTTCCGTAGGCGCACTCAAATAATGACTGATCGTCGCTCACCACTGATAATGCTTCCTGTACACAAACAGAGGGGATTCCGGAGATTAAAATGATTTATAAGAAACCAAAGGCCATATAGGCTAAGGAAAAAAAAAAGAGAAATTTTTTTTAAATGCAGATAAGATAATGTTCGCAGGCGCAGAGAATTTTTATCAGATGCTTGACAATGGCCAACAATAACCTGAAAAAAATTATGGAATGTGGTGAAAAAAAGAATGTTGGCCCTAAAATACATTGGAGAACTGAGTGATGGATGGTTCTCAGAATCTGATGCTACATGGCCAGACAGAGACATAAAAACAGGATTCCCATTTCCCTCTATGGATTGCTTACATAGTTTTATAATGAGACTAAAAAATAAAAAAGTCAAGTTTAACTCCAATCAAAGTGTTTTGGGCATAATGTGGGAAAGAGGTCTATTTATAAAGGAGAGACGCTGACCTTCTCTGCAGGTGAATATTCCAGATCCATCTGTTTTACATACAGACAGTTGGGCTGAAAATAGTCAACCCAGTTCATCCAAAAGAAAAAAAAAAAATAAAGATAAAAAAAAAATGCCAAATACAGAACACCATACCCACAGCTGTTTCAGAGGAAGGCAAAAAAAAAAGACCAAAATGAAAATTCTGGACCAAAACAAAAAATTCTGGATGCACTTGGCCCAAAACCAAAACAGAAACTGAAATGGGCAGTTTTCAAAAAATAAATACATTTTTTATATATAATTTTATTATATTCAACACTTCAATTAATAGCTTTTGAAGAAATTATATGTATGTCTTCACACTGGTCCATTGCGCTTCAGTTGCCACATTTTTGATGCATATTTGGTCAGTCACAAAAATGCCCCAAAAAGCACCTCCCCATTAAAATGTATGGAAAGCGCAGCAAAATTTCTGTAAAATCATGGCAAAAATGCACGTTTAGCGGTGGTAATTATCGGCACCTTTTTTTTTCTATCAGCAAAAACCCTATTTTTGCACAATAATTTTCAGCAACCAATATATTGGTGCTTCCCTTAAAAAAAAAACCCCAATAAAGCATGATCCAATTTGCTCCAGTGGGTGAAAAAGTAATTCCTTCTAGATCGCCAAGAGGGCAAACTAACGCCATTTTTATTACCTATAAATGTTAATATCCAGTTATATTTTGTTAATTTAGGAAGGCATCCAGCTCTTTTTTTTTTAAAACAATCTACTGAACTGGACAGAACCAGTTCTTAGTCTGGGTTCACACTTATGCGAATTGGATGTGGTTTCCCCGCATTCAATTTGCATGAAAGGAGAGTGTGACCGGCTCTCAATGGGGTCGGTTCACACACCTCCGGGGTGGCCATTTGGAAAGGGTCCTGTACGTCTTTGGCTCCGAATCAGTTGCGAATTCAGGCAGAAATTTGGACCTGATTCGCACCTGAATCAGTGAACAGGGACGCACCGGACCCCCTGCTGGGAGCCGAGGCCACAGCAAGTGTGAACCTGTCCTCATGGGGACCTATACCACATTTTCACAGCTCTTACTATTGAGAAGCCTTTCCATACGTGAAGGTTAAATTTCATATCCTCCATGTGTAAAGAGTGCCACCTTGTCCATTGCAATGACCTAAATGCTACACTAATGCCGTGAACACACGATCGGAAATGCCGCCAGCAAAACTCTGATGAGAGCCTTTTGTCGGAAAATGCGACCGTGTGTATGCTCCATCGGTCTTTTGCTGGCGGAATTCCAGCCAGCAAATTCGGACGTGCAAAAAATCACGCATGCTTGGAAACAATTTGACGCATGCTCGGAAGCATTGAACTTAATTTTCTCGGCTCGTCGTAGTGTTGTACGTCACCGCGTTCTTGGCGGTCGAAAGTTCAGAGAACTTTTGTGTGACCGTGTGTATGCAAGACAAGCTTGAGCGGAATTCCGTTGGAAAAAACATCCAAGATTTTTCGGACGGAAATTCCGATCGTGTGTACGCAGCATACGTTTTATAATTAGACAAAAATGGGAAAGAGAGTCTATTCATTGAATCAGACCTTCATCAAACATTTTCTGCAGGTAAATCTTCCAGGTCCATCTGTTTGAGCCCAGGTTCACACTGACAGCGGGAATGAAATAGTCTGAGTTCAGATGAACTCGCACAATTTCATTCCTGCATGTCAGTCCCGACTTCAGGGGCGATTTCAGAGACATCTGTGTGGGTTTTTGCACCGATGTCTATGGAAATCGCACCCCGCAGTCGCCAAAAGTAGTACAGAAACGACTTTTGGGAATCGGCGCGGCGCCGCAAATGACGCTGATTCAGAAGGTGCCATTGCCGGAAATTGCCACTGATTTGACATGCCAAATCGCTCCAATGAGAACCAGGGCTTACATAGCTACATATAGTCAGTTGGGCTACAAAAAAGTCCACCCAGTTCATCTAATATATATATATATATATATATATATATATATATATATATATATAAATATATAAAAAAATAGGTAAATAGAATAAATAAAAAAGCAAAAAAAAGAAAACACCCAAATACAAAACTCCATAACCACAGCTGATCCAGAGGAAGGAAAAAAAAAGCATGATCCAATTTGCTCAAAAAAACTAATTCCTTTTTGATCCCCCAGGAGAACAATCCGATATTCCCTGGTTCAACTACCCCCTAATTTTATTACCTATTAATGTTAATATTCAGTTATATTTTGTTAATTCACGCCTGTAAGAAATTAGATCTAACCCTTACTTACGGAAAGGCTTCTTCACAGTAAGAGCTGTGAAAATGTAGAATAGAATCCCTCAATAACTGGTTCTGGCCAGCCCAGTAGAGTCATACCTATAAATGTTATTATATTGTATGCATTAGGAATGTATCCAGCTCTTTTTTAAAACAATATACTGAGCTGGCTGAAACCAGTTCCACATTTTTACAGCTGTTACTGTGAAGAAGCCTTAAAGAAGCTCCCTTGTCCTCTGTAATGACCTGAAAGTGAATAACAACACCAAGTTCACTATATGGACCACTTATGTATTTATACATGTTGATCGGATTCCCCCTTAGGGCCCTTTCACACTGCTCTGTAGCAAAATAGCAGTAAAAACGCAATCTTGCTGTATTTCAGATGCATTTGTGGGTTGCCTGCACCTGTGAAAAATGGTGACTCAAAAAATGATTGGACACAGGCGACCAGGAGGTCCCGACCATGAATCACTTGCTGACAGACTCCTGCTTTGTACAATCACAGCGGGTGTGGGCGGGGAGATGTGGGAGGGGCCCAGCAGGCCCCACCCACTACAGGCTGCCTGCAGAAAACTACAGGAGGGGGGCGGAGACAAGACCGGTCACCCTGTACAAGGAGAGAGAGCAGCAGCGACCGGTCTTTATTACAGGAAGCTCCTACACAGAGGGAAAGGTCTCACACCGGAGAGATATGGAAGAATTACACAAAGCACACCAAGATTCATGAAAGAATTCACATGATGAATGGATTTAGACAATATTTACTTATACTGGAGTTCAGCTTTAAGCACCAAAGCTAAAGTGTAAACTTTTCCATTCCCAACGCTGGGTGAGAATTTAACAACAATTTTCCAATGTTAACATTCTCATAAAACCCATTGATATCATCAAGACCTTTACTGAAGGTGTCTCAGTAAAGTTTTTCTTTTTTTTGCCTTCCAGTTTATTGATTTTACCAAATCGCGCTGTCAAAATCGCGTAGCAGGAACGCTCCTACTTGCTGCACGATAATGTGAACAGAACAGAGCCTAGAAAAACACAAAAAAAATCAACGAAGCCTCTAAATTGCCTACATACACTTTGCTCAAGTGTAGAACATCGTCATGTTTCTGAATCTTAACACACCTTCATATTCCTATTTCCAACACACAATGGCATCTTGAGAATCTCTCAGGAGTTATTGTCTGTGAACATCAGATCACTTCATTTCCCAAGACTTGTATTCTTAACCTTTGGCTGAGGTTCACTACTGCAGATTGTCTGCTGGAAGTGACTGGTTAAGGTTACCCATCCTGTCTAAATAATAATAGCTTTATACAAGGTTCCCGGGGTCATCGCTGGAAGGCAAAGTGGCAGTTATTTATTCTCAAGTGGCACCGAAGTAGAATCTCAGCTAAACTCCAGCCTTCCCTTCCATCTTACCCAGTTGTAGAGGTCCCTCTGATTTTACTGCACACTGTGAGCTTCTCACAGTATGCATTGAAAGCTGCAGTAAGTCAGATACAGCCTGCCTCAATTGATGGGTGGCACATGCCCAGCATCATCCTCTCTGGCTTCTCCATCTCCGTCATTCGACTTCAGTTTCTTTCAATGATGGAGGCCCAGCATTACATGTGGGTGTTTCTTATGCAAATGCATCCTACCAAGACACACGTCCTATTCCAGACTGACATCCACCCATCAGGTCATTTCTATTCTCGTACATACTGTATGTATGAAGGAGCAGCTTTGTAACCCTAAAACAGCCTTTCTCAGCTTATTACCCCAGAGGAACCCATGACATAATTTTGAGGTTTTGGGGAACCTCTACCAACTCATTGGAGGTCAAAATAGCCAGTGACATTGGTTACCAGTAAAATGAATGCCCCCCCCCCCTACAGTGGTGGCCAGATTGTCATCCTTACAGGCAGCTAAAAATATTACTGGTGTCATGATGATGCTCTGCCAAGTGGTATTGAGCCTGTAAACTTTGTAGGCACCATCAGATGGAAGGACAATCCTCCAGAGATCAAGAAACCCCAAGCAACCCTTGGGGGCACCCTTGGGTTTCAATGAACCCTGGTAGAGAATAGTTGCCCTGGGACATGAAGTGTGTTCTGAATACAAATCCCCCCCCCCCCCCCACTTCTCCGTAATGTTAAAATTCTCAGAAAACCCATTGATATCATCAAGATATCATCATGTCCGTAATATGAAGGACAATCCTCCAGAGCTCAAGGAAGCAACCTCTGGGGAACCCTTGGGTTTCAATAAACCCTGGTTGAGAATGGCTGCTCTGGTGCATGAAGTGTGCTCTGAATACAGTTCACCGCCCACGTCTCCATAATATGGAGGACAGTCCTCCAGACCCTTGTGGTCTACTTAACACTGGTTAAGAATTGCTGCCCTGGGACATGAAGTGTGTTACGAATACAGATAACCCTCATAATATAAGGTGGGGGGTTTCTGTAGTTCACACAGATAACCTGGGAAAGGCTGATAACATTGCTAAAATGGCCCTGCAGAGTAGGACAGCACAGGATTTCTGGCAGGATCAACAGTGTGACCTGGGCAGAGCTGATAACATTGTATGAGACAGTGCAGCCCAGGCAGAGAGCTAAAGGAAAGAACACATTCACTGGATTTCTGTCAGGACCAACAGGTACTTTCTGCATTTATAGAACATATATATTAAAAATACTTCCAATAGTGGTTGTAACAGAGTAAATAGGAGAAAAAATGAGAAGTTCATTTTCAGGATGTATATACACTACCTTCTTCCCTTGCCACCCTCTGGACGTAATAGAGGCCAGGAACTGTCTTTGACAGTGAGTGTGCTTCCAGCACAGAAATCTCTCCTGCCTGTGGACACATATGTGCGGCGTGTGGGCGTTAAAGCACACCCTATTTGCCGCCGCACATATGCGTTATGTGGGTGACAACTGGTTAAAATACATCTTTGTCTATAGTTTATATGCACATTGGGGCAGCCAAATTACCTCTTACCTATGAACCCTGTGATTCCGGTATATAAGAAACAATATTATACATACTGAACAGCAATGTAAAGTAAACGCATGAAAGCTGCATCAGTTTCAGACAAATGTTACAATAACAAATGAAAAGTTAGCTTTTTTAATATATATATTATATATATAACATTGCTGAGTAACCAGTGGTGTAAAAATGAACTGTTTTAAAGGGGTTGTAAAGGTTAATTTTTTCTAAATAGGTTCCTTTAAGCTAGTGCATTGTTGGTTCACTTACCTTTTCCTTCGATTTCCTTTCTAAATGTTTTTTTCTTTGTCTGAATTTCTCACTTCCTGTTTCTCCTCAGTAAACTTCACACTATCATCCGAGCGGTGTTTAGTCAGCCAGAACAGCTTACTGAGGAGGAACAGGAAGTGAGAAAGACAAAGAAAACAAAGAAAAAAAACATTTAGAAGGGAAATCGAAGGAAAAGGTAAGTGAACCAACAATGCACTAGCTTAAAGGAACCTAATTAGAAAATAAAAAACAAACCTTTACAACCCCTTTAAGCCCT
Organism: Lithobates sylvaticus; assembly: GCA_028564925.1. Classification (NCBI taxonomy): domain Eukaryota; kingdom Metazoa; phylum Chordata; class Amphibia; order Anura; family Ranidae; genus Lithobates; species Lithobates sylvaticus. Next base: position 44,096,184 of record CM053027.1, on the reverse strand, counting down.
TTTTCTAAGGGCTCATTCACAACAGCCGCATTGCCCAGAGCAGTCGCAACATAAGAACAAGGCAATTTGTACTACGTCCTTTCAATGGCTTCGGTTTGCAGTTTATAGTGCGCAAAAAAACGAATAAAAAAGGACACGTTCTATTTCTGTGCAGCACAAAAGAATTACATTAGAAGTTGAAGAAAAGAAGGAAAACCAAGCATGTGTTATAATAACTTATTGCAGCGCCCATTCACACCGATCACACATGATTCAGATTCAGGATACTTTATTAATCCCAAAGGGAATTTATTATATTTATTTAATAACGCACGCTGTGTGATGTGAATGAGCCCCAAAGTCTTTGACGCTGCTCTGTGCATGGATCCTGCAAAAGGATATTCAGCATGGCGCCACCTGTAGGGAATTTGGTGGTATGCCGTATCGTTTACCTGGCTATGAAGACTCAACAGAAATATGTTTCCATATCTAACCACTTGCCTACAGGGCACTTTCACCCCCTTCATGCCCAGGTCAATTTTCAGCTTTCGTAATTTTTGCACTTTAAAGGACAATTGCGCAGTCATGCAACACTGTACCCATATGAATTATTATAAATTTTTTTTTTAGACAGATAGACCTTTTTTGGTGGTATTTAATCACCACTGTTTTTTTTTTTTTGAGTAAACAAATGAAAAAAAAGACTGAAATGTTTGGATAAAAACCCAACATTTTTTTAGTTTCTGTTATAAAATGTTTCTCCTTCACTAATGTGCACTGATGAGGCTGCACACCTGGGCACTGATAGGTGGCACTTATGGGCACTGATAGGCAGCACAAATGGGCACTAATAGTCGGCACTGATGAGGAGGCACTGATAGGCACTGACGTGAAGGCACTGATAGGCAGCACTTATGAGGAGACACTGATGGGTACTGATAGGCAGCACTGATGGGCGATAGGCGGCACTGATGGGCGAAAGGCGGCACTGATGGGCACTAATAGTCGGCACTAATGAGAGGGCACTGCTGAGGGGGCACTGATGGGCACTGATAGGCGGCACTGATGAGGAGGCACTGATAGGCAGCACTGATGAGGAGGCACTGATGGGCACTGATAGGCAGCACTGATGGGCGATAGGAGACACTGATAGGCGGCACTGATGAGGAGGCACTGATGGGCGGCACTGATGGGCACTGATTAGCAATGATGGGGCTGCACTGATCAGGGCCCTGATTATCAGTTTAGATGTCCCCTGTATGAATTGCCATTTACTGGCTCTCCTCTCCTCATGCTGTTCCCGATGACTGGCAACAGTAGATCTCTGCCATGTCCCCTGTCAGAATGGGGATCCGCTTGTTTACAAAGGCAGATCCCCATTCTACCTCTGTACTAGGTGATCGCGGGTTGCCGGCAGACATTAAGTCCGCCCGACCTGCGGGCATTCTCCCGCAGCGGGCGTGCTCGCTGTCTAGCCTGCGCGAGCCCCCGTACAGTTAAGGCAATTTGCGCAGGAGAGCCGACCTGCCGACCCAACGGCAGCTGGTCGGCAAGTGGTTAAAGTGCGATTAAACCCAAAAGAAAACATGTATTTTATTGCAGCTTACCAATTCTTAGATGTGATGGCTGCATTCATTTCCCTTTTTTTTTAGGCTTTCTTTCTATAATTGTCATATGGTGATCCAGCCAGTAAGCTGTATTTAAATCTGACAGTACATCCAACACTCCCTTCCCCCAGACTGCCAATGCTGCTGTCTAAAATGTGCCCCCTGTGCTCCTTCATCTAGAATGGAGGCAGTCTAATACAGGAGGTGTGTTACTGGCCAGATCACCGGGGAAAACAAAAGCAATAAAAAAAAGTAAACTAATGCAGTCACCACATCTAATGACTGGTCAGCTGCTATATAGATATCTATATATAGATATCTATATCGATCTCTACCCTGTTTCCCCGAATATAAGACCTAGCGTGATTGTCGTGATGGCTGCAATATAAGCCCTACACCCCAAATAAGCCCTACCCTGTTTCCCCGAAAATAAGACCTACAAGGACTTTAACTAGGGCTTATTTGGGGGGTAGGGCTTATATTGCAGCCATCACCGACAATCACGCTAGGTCTTATTTTCGGGGAAACAGGGTATATATATATATATATATATATATATATATACCGTATATACTCGAGTATAAGCCGAGTTTTTCAGCACATTTTTTTGTGCTGAAAATGCCCCCCTCGGCTTATACTGGAGTCAAGCACTTTTCTGCAGCAGAGAATGACATTTTTCCGACCCGACTTTGGGGCCCCGTATCTCGGGGCCACTTGGTGCTAGGAACCCCAAATTTGGTGTGCTAACCCAGTGGAACTAGCACTACAAAATTTGCTGTTTCTAGCACCAAGTGGCCCGAGATATGGGGGCCCCAAAGTCGGTTTGGAAAATGTCATTCTCTGCTGCAGAAAAGTGCTTGACATTTTCCGACCCGACACCAAGTGGCCCCTAGATACAGGGCGCCAAAGTCGGTCAACTGTGTCCATCTGCAGCAATGTCATTTCGGGACCCTTTGGCTGCAGCTAGGGGGCATCTAGGAACCCTTAACTACCAAGTTTGAGGTCTGGGGGACCTATGGCTGCAAATGGGCACAGTTTGGCATGCAAATGGGCATTGTTGACCCTCTTTTGCACTTACAACTGCGCATTTCTGACCCTAGGCTTATACTCGAGTCAATACGTTTTCCCAGTTTTTTGTGGTAAAATGAGGTGCCTCGGCTTATATTCGGGTTGGCTTATACTAGAGTATATACTGTGTATATACAGTGGTGTGAAAAAGTGTTTGCCCCCTTCCTCATTTCCTGTTCCTTTGCATGTTTGTCACACTTAAGTGTTTCGGAACATCAAACCAATTTAAACAATAGTCAAGGACAACACAAGTAAACACAAAATGCAATTTGTAAATGAAGGTGTTTATTATTAAAGGTGAAAAAAAATCCAAACCATCATGGCCCTGTGTGAAAAAGTGATTGCCCCCTAAACCTAATAACTGGTTGGGCCACCCTTAGCAGCAACAACTGCAACCAAGCGTTTGCGATAACGTGCAATGAGGCTTTTACAGCGTCCTGGAGGAATTTTGGCCCACTCATCTTTGCAGAATTGTCCTAATTCAGTTACATTAGAGGGTTTTCGAGCATGAACAGCCTTTTTAAGGTCATACCACAACATCTCAATAGGATTCAGGTCAGGACTTTGGCTAGGCCACTCCAAAGTCTTCATTTTGTTTTTCTTCAGCCATTCGGTGGTGGACTTGCTGGTGTGTTTAGGATCATTGTCCTGCTGCAGAACCCAAGTTCGTTTTAGATTGAGTACACGAACAGATGGTCGGACATTCTCCTTCAGGATCTCTTGGTAGACAGCAGAATTCATAGTTCCTTTTATCACGGCAAGTCTTCCAGGTCCTGAAGCAGCAAAACAGCCCCAGACCATCACACTACCACCACCATATTTTACTGTTGGTATAATGTTCTTTTTCTGAAATGCAGTGTTCCTTCTACGCCAGATATACTTGGACACACACCTTCCAAAGAGTTCCACTTTTGTCTCATCGGTCCACAGAATGTTGTCCCAAAAGTCTTGGGGATCATCAAGATGTGTTGTGGAGAAATTGAGACGAGCTTTGATGTTCTTTTTGCTCAGCAGTGGTTTTCTCCTTGGAACTCTGCCATGCAGGCCATTTTTGCCCAGTCTTTTCCTGATGGTGGAGGCATGAACGCTGACCTTAACTGAGGCAAGTGAGGCCTGCAGTTCCTTGGACGTTGTTGTGGGGTCTTTTGTGACCTCTTGGATGAGTCGTCGCTGCGCTCTTGGGGTAATTTTGGGTGGCCGGCCACTCCTGGGAAGGTTCACCACTGTTCCATGTCTTCGCCATTTGTGGATAATGGCTCTCACTGTGGTTCTCTGGATTCCCAAAGCTTTGGAAATGGCTTTATAACCCTTTCCAGACTGATAGATCTCAATTACTTTCTTTCTCAATTGTTCCTGAATTTCTTTGGGTCTCGGCATGATGTGTAGCTTTTAAGGATCTTCTGGTGGACCTTACTGTGTCAAGCAGCTCCTATTTAAGTGATGCCTTGATTGTGAACAGGTGTGACAATAATCAGGCCTGGGTGTGGCTAGAGAAATTGAACTCAGGTGTGGACAACCACAGTTATAGTATGTTTTAACAATGGGGGGCAATCACTTTTTCACACAGGGCCATGATGGTTTGGATTTTTTTTCACCTTTAATAATAAACACCTTCATTTAAAAATTGCATTTTGTGTTTACTTGTGTTGTCCTTGACTATTGTTTAAATTGGTTTGATGTTCCGAAACACTTAAGTGTGACAAACATGCAAAGGAACAGGAAATGAGGAAGGGGGCAAACACTTTTTCACACCACTGTATATATATATATATATATATATATATATATATATATATATATATCTATATATATATAGATATAGATGTATAATGATATAGATAGATATATAGATAGGTATATATATATATATATATATATATATATATATATATATATATATATATATATATATATATATATAAAACCTAAAAATTCGAAATATATATTAATGCAATATAAAAAAAAAATAACAATTATATATATATATATATATATATATATATATATATATATATATATATATATATATATATATTACATTAATATATATATTTCGAATTTTTAGGTTTTATACTACTTTAAGTAAACGACAAATTATGAATATAATACATCAGACATACTTGGCTCCAAATAGATTGCATAAAATGGGGAAGATGACTGAGCCAAGATGTACTAGATGTGGGCAGGGGGGAGCAGACTTCCTTCATGTAATGTGGTACTGTGGCAAAATAGGAAAATATTGGCAACAGGTAGCTAGGAAAATAGGAAAAGTCCTGAATAAACCTTTTATAGCTACGATGGAATTATGTTTGTTGGGGATATTGAGGGAAGAGAGAGATAATAGAGATAATAATGCCTTCTTAAGGGAGGTACTGTTTCTGGCAAGAAAACAAATACTAGAAAAATGGATTCAGCCATATCCCCCGACAGTAACCCACTGGGTAAGAGCAGTAAATCAGGTCCTACCCTATGAAAAAATAATGTACGAACAAAGGGGAAATGGGCGAAGGTATGAAAATATATGGGCAAAATGGAATAGAACTTGGCTAACAATGGATAGAGGAATATCTGAAAATATAGTATAAAGTGACCATAGAGGGTGAGAGAGGAAGGAATGAAAGAGAGGAGAAAATGTAATTATAATTTGTATTATATAAAGAAATGTAAAAGTATATAAAAATGTATAATGTAAATTACTATGTAAGGAAAAATTTGGAATAAAGAGTTTTGAAAAAAAAAACAAAAAGTAAACGACAAATTAAATCCTAACTAGTTAACATAGTTACAACAGTATTTTTATTCATTTCTTTTAGGGGGAAAAAAACTTCTAAATAAATAAAAAGCTGATCAGTGTAAGCACCCTATATGATTTGTCCCAACCCCTGTAGCTGACATTAGCACTGGACAGCTTGGCCTGTTACAGGAAGTGGGAAATAACAGATGTTACAGGAGGAACAATGAAAAACAAAAATTAAGTGTAGCGACAGACTGCATCATGTATGTGTCATTTTTTTATGTTGCCCATAGTTCCAATTTAAAGATGGTTTTCAATGCTTTTTGCTAGAGAACATAGTCTGGTTATACCATTTAAATGGTCACAATGCACTTGAGCAACTCAACACAAACAAATATACATACGGATATATGTAAAAATATATTTAAAAAATGTCATTTTATGACCTCATCTAGTCAGCGGTAACCATAGCGGCCAATCAGAATCCATCCTGCGCTCGTCTAACTTTAGCGGTTAGAAAAGCACAAGAATCCTGCACTGTGGGGTAATGCACTAAAGAGCTAACTCTTAACAATAAGAACGTTTTTTATTGCATAAGGTTAACAGAGATCCTAAAAATGATCCTATATTCTGACGGCATAGAAAATAAATCTAAACAAATGCAATTCATAGTAATATGTTAAAAACTGACTTTTTTTTGCCAATTTTATATTATGCAGTCAAAAGCATCAGCGATGGACTGAAGCTGCAAACATATATCAATTTTTTTTGTTTGTTTTACAAAAGATTTTATTGCATTTTTAAGATTAACACAAAACACTATCTATTTAAAAAAAAAAAAAAAACTACTAAGAATAATAACATTTATTTTCCAGATATATAATTTAGTCGTTTTGTTGTGTAACTGAAGATAAAAGTCAAAGGACGTTTTCTTGAAAAGAGGAACAAGAAGGAACCATCAGAGGGAACACTTTCTAAGAATATACACAGAAGAGGTTTTTTTTTTTTATCAAACACTGTACACCGTATGTGGTCAGTATGGTTAAAGATATTCAAAATAATTCCTTGTGCTAGATATGATAACCTAGACACAAATATTCACAATTCTTGGTTCACGTTAAGCTGTGAGACACTTCAAGTATTTTTGGTTATTTGTCTGTTCCATGAACTAAATTAAGATTTTTCGTGATTTATTATTATTATTATTAATAACAAAATATGTTTGTATATCAAATATTAGTAACTTTTTATGGAAAACAATGTAAAGCAGAATTGCATTAATTAGAAGGATTTACAAATTGATAAAATATGCTGTACACCAAGAAATTCTTACTTTTTAAATGGAAAACAATATAATATAGTCATAGGACCTATGAACAATTTACTCCAAAAAAGTTTTAAATAGAAATTTTAATAAAATATTAGTATTTTCCAGTTAGATGTTTGAAAGTTGGTTGACCACAGAAATAACTTTTTTTTTTTTTTTTTACTATCTCCTTAATGTATATGCAACCAGTTTTAGTTGTAAAATACATTAAAAGTATCTAATATAATCAACATTTGGGACTACAGGTTTTCAGGATTTAGCCTATGTCTAACGTAGGATATTCAACATTTGGAACTAGGCTTACAAGATTTGGCCTATGCCTAATATATTCAACATTTGGGACTACAGGTTTTCAGGATTTGGCCCATGTATAATTCCATTCAATAATTGGGACTATGGATTTTCAGGATTTAGCCTATGTATAATATATTCATCATTTGGGACTACAGGTTTTTAGGATTTAGCCTATTTTCTAATATAATTAATATTTGGGACTACAGGTCTTCAGGATTTGGTCTATGTCTAATATATTCAACATTTGGGACTATAGGCTTTTAGGATTTGGCCCATGTATAATATATTCAATATTTGGAACTATATGTTTTCAGGATTTATTCTATATCTAATATATTCAACATTTGGGGCTCTAGGTTTTAGGATTTAGCCTATGTCTAATACATGTAATATTTGGGATTACAGGTTTTCAGGATTTAGCATATGTCTAATATATTCAACATTTGGGACTATAGGCTTTCAAGATTTGGCCTATGCCTAATATATTCAACATTTGGGACTATAGGCTTTTAGGATTTGGCCCATGTATAATATATTCAACATTTGGGACTACAGGTTTTCAGGATTTAGCCCATGTATAATTCCATTCAATATTTGGGACTATAGATTTTCAGGATTTAGCCTATGTATACTATAGTCAACATTTGGGACTACAGGTTTTTAGGATTTCGTTTATGTCTAATATATTCATCATTTGGGACTACAGATTTTTAGGATTTAGCCTATATCTAATATAATTAATATTTGGGACTACAGGTCTTCAGGATTTGGCCTATGTCTAATATATTCAACATTTGGGACTATAGGCTTTCAAGATTTGGCCTATGCCTAATATATTCAACATTTGGGACTATAGGCTTTTAGGATTTGGCCTATGTATAATATATTCAATATTTGGAACTACATGGTTTCAGGATTTATCCTATATCTAATATATTCAACATTTGGGGCTCTAGGTTTTTAGGATTTAGCCTATGTCTAATACATGTAATATTTGGGATTACATGTTTTCAGGATTTAGCATATGCCTAATATATTCAACATTTGGGACTATAGGCTTTCAAGATTTGGCATATGCCTAATATATTCAACATTTGTGACTACAGATTTTCAGGATTTAGCCAATATCTAATATATTCAATATTTGGAACTATATGTTTTCAGGATTTAGCATATATCTAACATATTCAACATTTGGGAATACATGTTTTCAGGATTTATCCTATATCTAATATAGTCAACATTTAGGATGCTAGGTTTTTAGGATTTAGCCTATGTCTAAAAAAAAAAAAAAAAGACTTTATGGTTTTAATTGGTTGAAAATCTTTTGATTAAAAAAGAAATTTAAAAAAACAAAAACATTCAAAAACAGTGCAATGATCATTTTTGTGCAGCTCCTGATATGACTGTTCTAAGTCATTTTGTAAGTATTTGCATCGTTACTTTGGAAGAATACATATGCAATTATTGCAGTGTGTACAACATTTTAGTAATGCTTTTATTTCTTTGTCTTTCTGCGATTTTTGAAAAATTTGGTGGACATTTTGGGGAAAAAAAAAATCAGGATAATATACCATATCCTTGAATAAAAAAATAAATAAAACTTACATGGGTATATTCCTCAAAAGCTGGGGTGAACTGTGTCTGAAGCATCTTTCCAGGTGTAACGACAACCAAAGGCTCATAGTTTGCTTTGATTCATCTAGTAAAAAAAATCTTGAGCCGATATTGCAAAAAGTAACGGGACCAGATACAAAGTCCTGGTAATAATGGATTTATCTCTACTCAATGGCAAAAATCCAAGCACAACTGTTTAAATGATCTTGAAGGTCCCTTTTTTTTCATGAATGGTTGAAAAGGTAATTAGGCCACACACAGGTAAACTCCAAAACGAGGCAAAATTCCAATTTTTCAGGATTCATCTTGTAGAGTAGATGCCGGTTTGTAGAACTCAGCACAGAGCGACACAGGCGTGAGTTTGTACCTTCCAGAAAATTTGTTCTTACTGTGGGGAGAGGATATTGTGAAACTCAGGGATGTGTGCATATCCCAGTGATTGATGCGTCTACATCAGAAGTGCGGATTTTGTCTAATCTGCAGCACAACATTTTGAGTTCCTGTCTTACTTCCTCCTGGCCTTTCCACTACAATTGCTTGTAAAACAAACCATTCATAAAAAAAAAAGGACTACAGATAACTTTTTAAAGTAATGCTAAATGCGGGTACTAAAAAAATAGCTTTTTTGGGGGGTTAAATCTATATGGAGTATTTATTTTATATTTATTTATATTTATTTTAGATCAAAAGTCACTTTTTCTTCTTTTTAATTGGGTAAATGTAATTAAAAATTTGAGCAGAAATATCTCACGTTGTAGAAGTGCATTATTTTGGGCTTTTGAGTACTCAAGCTCTGCCAGGAAGCACTGGTAAGGTACAATGATTATACTAGGTGCCTACAGGTAACAGACAGAAGTTGGGGTATTTTTTTTATCTTTTTTTAATTGTTAATTTTTTCAGCTTTTTTAATTTTATTTTTGTATTTGGATGTCTCTCACACAATTTAAGTTTATTACCTAATTGGAACAATGAGTTTGCATGTTCCTCCTTTGCATGTGTGATTTTCCACCAGGTACTCTGGTTTCTTCCCACACTCCAAAGACATGGTGGTAGGTTAGATAGGTAGACGGTTTTGACTAAGCCCACTAGTCGTGTGAAACGCGTCACCTTCCCCTGCCATAGCCTATGGCAGTGATGGTGAACCTTGGCCCCCCAGATGTTTTGGAACTACATTTCTCATGATGCTCATGCACTCTGCAGTGTAGTTGAGCATCATGGGAAATGTAGTTCCAAAACATCTGGGGTGCCAAGGCTCACCACCACTGGCCTATGGCATTGCTCCATTGCATTTTGTTTTTACTCCTCAATAAACATTTTTCATGGCATCAATTTTGGGAGTGTAGCCAACCCCTTTTTTCATTCTTCCATGCTGGTAGGTTAATTGCTCCTGTCTAAATTGGCCCCAGTATGTGTATGTATGAATGTGAGTTAGGCTACTTTCACACTGGGGCATTGAGCGCGCTGGCGGTAAACCAGCGTTATATTTAGCGCTGTTTTACCGTCGTTTCAGCCAATGGTTTTGTGTACACACGGTCGGACTTTGCTCCATCTGACTTTTGTTGGCAGAAAGTTGGTCCGTTCGCACAGCCAACAAAAGTCTGATGAAAACGGAAAAAGTTGGTCCGATGGAGCGCACACACGGTCGGATGTTGGTCCAAAACAGCTAATTTGCATGTTTGTTGTCAAAAAGTCCGATCGTGTGTACGGGCCTTTAGGAACGAATATTACTTGTAGAGGAAATAGAAGGAGAACATTCAATTTTGCCTTATTTGCACAGAATGAATGTTTTGTTTTTTTACAAATACACTTCTAAATTTATATCCAATCAGGTAGTCTCCTACACCACAAAGCTTTTGGTAAATCTAAAGAAGATTTTACAACTAGATTGAAAAATGTGAAAAAAATCAAGTTTAAAAGGGGAACACAAGTCCACGAGCTGGCACAGCATTGTGTGGTCTAAGTATCGAGTGGTCACCAAAAGTTCTTTGGAATTGTTGCCTTTTTCTGAAATAATTAGGGTTTTTTTTTTGCTTTTTATTTTCTTTCACAGGCCCAGTACTGGCATTGGTTGGGTAATTGACATTAAATACTGGCACGTCATACAAAATAATCATGTTATCCCTTGATCTAAATCTGCTGTTTTGTTTATTGTTTTAGAAGTAACTAAACAGCATGTGCTTTCATTTAGTCTGAAGGGCCTTGTGGAGTTGGAAGGATTTCATCGCACCTCTTTTCCAAAAGTCGAGCAGAACTCCTCGCCGTGGTCTGTACAATGAAATGCTCAGACAGTATGGAAAGTTTTCCTGCATGGTTACTTTGGATGGGAACATAAGTACTTATACAATGGTATATTCAATACCTTGGAGGTCTGGATGTACGTGCAACACAGGACCGCTAAACTTTCAACGATGAATCATGAAGTTAAAATACTAAGTTATATACCCTGGCATTAAGCTGTAAGCCTTTTCCAGAAGTAAATGACTGCCTCCATTCTCCTTCACAGAGATGTATTGCTTCCCACATCCCATTACTGTCATAATGTGATCCTATTTAGCTGAAGTGGCAAACATTTGAGCTGCTATGACATCACTGGATTCACCACTGTGAATCCAATTACCAGTCTGAACAGTGCGTTTCTTCGGGCAGGACTAAAACACTGGCATTTGTTGTCTACTTTCCTTAAAAAGTACATTACAAAGAAATAAAAGTATCTGGCCACCACTGACTATTATCTACACCAGTCTTTCTCAACATTGTTAACATGGAGGAACCCCCTGAAATAACTTTCTGGTCTCAAGGAACTTCTGCTAATAAGTAGTGTATCTACAGCTCATGGAACATTAGTGTGATAGTCAGTGGGAAGAATGCTCCTTACAGTGGTGGTTAGAAGGAAGATAACTGAAAAGATCATTGGCATCAGTTGTTAATTAGAGTAAAAAAAATGCTCATAGCTCAAGGAACCCCTAGCAACCTCTGAAGGAACCCTGGTTTAGAAAGGTTGATCTAAACCAGGGGTGGTCAACCTGTGGCCCACGGGTCACATGTGGCCCTCAGAGCCCTCTGATGTGGCCCTCAACCTCTATTACGTCCTGTGGGTTTAGTGTGCTTTCTGAAAGAGCGCCAAACTTCTGAATGCAGGAGTTTGGTGTGCTTTCACAAAGTGCAGCACACCCACAAAATAAAATGGAAATCTATGGCAAAGTGCACCCGATTTGCGGATAAACCACAGCACATCAGTGGACCGTAAAGGCTCAGGACAGTGAGGGCTGATTTACATTTACAAAAAAAACACCATAGCTGAGACAGGTTTTTACCAAACACCCACAACCACTGGTGTAGCGTCAGGTGTCGCAATGGGGACCCTGCCCCATGCTCCAGGGTGCCTGTGTGGCCTCCCTGCAACATTCTGTTTTACACTTGGACGGGAGAAGTGGAAGGGGTGGAATATACAGGAACTGATGCTCTCCATTTTCTTCCTGCAACTGCTGAAAGCTGGCTTCTCCTCCTCTCCCTCCCGCATTCAGCAGCTGCAGAAGGAAATTTTTTATTTAGCTATTCAAAATAAAAAATTCTAAATTTTGAACCATTTCATTATATTGAGGCCCACGACGGGTTACCAAATCACTTAAGTGGCCCTCGCTCTTCAAAAGGATGAGCACCCCTGATCTAAACCTTAAAGAGTCTCTGCTGCTTTGCCTATACATGGAAAGTGAAAGAGCCTCACCACCTAACCCATTTATGCTCACCTCATCAATGTGCTTTGTTGCTTGGTCAAAGCCCCTATGAAATACCTGATGCTCAGGGGTATGGGAGAGCATGCGACCTCCCCTGAGGATTCAGTGCATTTGCGTAAGAAGCCAATTGCCACTATCATGTGAGCGGCAAGACATAATACAGCCTATATTAGAGCTTGCAGAAGGCTTGGACTCCTGACTCCAACTGAGGAACAGAGTGATAAGGAAAGCAGGGGAGGTGTATGGGCTGGGGGGAGTCTTTTAACAGACTCTTGTTGGATCCTAATGGGCAACATGACAGAGCCTTGCTAAAAGCCTAATTATATTTTATATATTTTAAAAACCAGCCCAGCACTTGTTAAAAAATAAAATGGCAGCTTACAGCAAAACCCTCACCCTGGTGTTGTCCTACCTAAACTCACAGCACTGTGGTCCAATGAAGGTCCTTTTCTGGGTTGAATGATACTGTGAGCTCCTGGGGGGCATTTCACCACACTGGTCTGGATTCCACTGTGAATGTTACTATAGTCTCTGCAACGATGGTCACCAACCACTACCATCGCTGCAGTGAGAACAGGAAGAGTACATTGGGGTGTTTTTTATGACTTGCCAGAAGACACCAGGGGACAAGAGGTATATATGCAAACATTTTCGGGTTGGTCCAGGAGGGGGTGGTGGGGTGCTTCAGTGGGACGGTCTGCTCAACCTGGAATTAGGCTTCAAAGAGTTTGCATAGCCCAAATTTTTTTTTATGTAGAGTGATGCCGCGTGATGCCGCGTACACACAGTCGGAATCCTCGTCGGAAAAATCTCTGATGGTTTTCCCGTCGGAATTCCAAACTGTCAAACTGTCTTGCCTACACACGGTCACAGAAAATTCCGACGGTCAATAACACTGCGACATACAACACGTTCGACAGCACTATAAAAGGGAAGTTTAATGCTTCCGAGCATGCATCAAATTGTTTACGAGCATGCATCGGAATTTTGTGTGTCAGAATTGCATACACACGATCGGAAAATCCGACCGGATTTCGGTCGGAAAAATTAAGAACAGGCTCTCAATCCAAAGTCCATCGGAAATGCCGACAGAAAAAGACTGATGGGCATACACACCGTCAGAAAATCCGATGAAGGGCTCCCATCGGACTGTTTCCATTGGAAAATTCCGACCGTGTGTATGCGGCATAAGGGTGTTAAAACCCAGAGACACAACAAGAAAAATCTAAATTTCACAGAGTAAATGGAGTTTCCCTGGAAAAGTTGTCCCTGGAAAAGTTGTCCCTTAACTTTTGTTCTGGTGACAACTATAAAACTTTGGATTTCCCACCACTGTCTCATTGACAATGAAAAAGAGAAGACGAATTTCCCCATTGGCGACACAGACAGCAATTAAAACAGAGGATCTAACCCTCTCTGTACTGTATCTAAAACTAAAAAATAATTTGCTTAGAGATACATTTGTAATCACCATAGTTAGTACCTGAGAAATTGGAAAGTTCACATTTAACATAAAAAAGAGAGGACAGCAATGGCAGCCTACTTGTTTGCTCGAAATTAACTTAAAATAATTTCACAGGTCCAGGTAATGGGACACATTGAGATGTGAGAATTTCTCAAAAGTTCGAAAAAATATGCTTTTGCAGAGTTGTAAAAAAACTATGAAGCCTCCATAATTCTGTAGTCAATGGGAATAGGAACCATGTTAAAAAAAAATTATATTACACAACAGAAAATTATGCAAATTTGCGCAGAATGCTTTGCAAAGTTTTGGGTAACCCCACACGATGGGATGATTACCTCGATCTGTGATCAGCTGTGCCCAAATACATCATATGATGCCCTCCCAGAACTGACCGACTGCGCTGCAGCTGTCATTTTGCTAAAGCGCGGTCGGCAAGTGGTTAGTACAGCGATTTTCAGCTTTCATGGGGATCCCACAGGGATAGCACATACATATTTTCATTGGTACGAACAGGACCAACGTAACTATGTATTAATTGCCATACCTAAACATTGACCCCAGATCTCTCCTCTGCCTTTGAAAGCTTTGGATAAAACTCAGATTGGATCGATCCAAAGCTATCCCAAGCCAGTAATGGCCGGTAAACAAAAGACCGAAATCGTAAGTGTCAGAATACTTGTGAACAAAAGTGAACTTCTCTTATTTCCTCCCTTAACCACTACAATACTTTCGCCCTCTTCCTTCCCAGACCAATTTTCAGCTTTCAGCGCTCTCGTACTTTCAATGACACCTGCGCGGTCATGCTACACTGTACCCAAATTCAATTTTTATCATTTTGTTAGCACAAATAGAGCTTTCTTTTGGTGGTATTTATTCATGACTCAGTTTTAAATTTTTTGCGATATAAGCGAAAAAAGAGTGGAAATTTGGAAAAAAATATATATTTTCTTCTTTCTATTTTAAAAGAAATCCAATAAAATCGAATTTTGTCATACATTTAAGCCAAAATGTATTCTGCTACATGTTTTTGGTAAATAAAATTCCGTTAAGTGTATAATAATTGGTTCGTGTGATCACGGACATATGTACGCAAATGATCATATACAGATGTGTGCAGGTGATCACGGACATATGTGTGCAGATAATCATTGGGACATGTCATTTTAGTGGGACATATGTGGGGGACATGTGTTTTTATTATTTGGGAACATGTGTTTTTGGGACATGTGTTTTGGGGACATTGTGTGGGGACATGTGTGTTTTACATTGTGGGGACACTAGGTTGGTGATCAGTGAGTAAAAAGCTGTAAAAAACAGCTCATACACACTGATCACCAGCCGGCTGCAGAGATCCGCTCTCCAATCCTCACCGACAACTTCTGTGTGAGGAGAGGAGAGCCGATTGCCTAGCAACCGGCTCTGTGTTTACATCACATGATGGCTGTGATTGGACACGGGCGTCATGTGATCAGGAGGGCCAATCACAGAGCCCTCCTGCCGATCGGAGATGCGCCGTGTCCGGGTGACACGAGCGCATCGGGATCGGTTATACTTACCTCCTCTGTGCAGTTGGTTTTGCACAGAGCAGCCCGGATTTTCCTCTTCTTGGGTCCCTCTTTGCTGTTCCTGGCGCCTCCCTCCTTTAGAGTGCCCCCACAGTCAGCAGCTTTCTATGGAGGCACTGGAGCCAAGTCACAGCTCTGTGTGTCCATTCAGACACGAAGCCCCAACCCAGCCCGCCCCCCTCTCTCCCCTGATTGGCTGACTGACTTTGATTGACAGCCACGGGTGCCAATGGCGCTGCTGCTGTGCCTCAGCCAATCAGGAGGAGTGTCCCGAATGGCTTTTTTTTCAATCAGTTCGATAAGCGTAAAATATATATATATCCCAAATGGCTTTTTTTTTCAATCAGTTCGATAAGCGTAAAATATATATATATATGTATATATATATATATATACTGAACCTGCCAGAAATCGAGTGAACTGAAAACTTCCTTTTTCTCGTATCAGGTTCCTAGATCCCAGCTGGAGAGGTATACAGTAGTCATGTCCTGCTGTGAAAACACTACTGTTCCATAGACACAGTATAGTGAGTGATCGTTGTCACCCTAGGACAGGAAGTGTGTTATTGGCAGGATCACCAGGTGAAAATAAAAAAAAGGTAAAACTCAAGCAGCTGCCACATCTATGGACTGGCAAGTATATTACCTATAGTACATTTTTGTTGTTGGGTTTGGATACACTTAGAAAAATGTAGACAAGTCAGTGTTCCATACCCTTTTCCCTTCACGATCCATATGTTAACACTAAGCAATTATAGTCCCATAAAAAATAAACAGCCACCCATTGTCTGCATGTTTTCTTAAACATAAGCCCACTACTGGCATGCCATTCCCATATCTCCTGCACTACGTCCAGCTTCCCAGAGGAACAACAGGAAGGCAAAGTGTCAACTCAGAATAACTGTGTCCACCTAACAATGGTCAGAGCCCGGCCTCTGCCAGGGGACTTGATGAATAGAGGAAGGAGTAAACTGCACACATCGCCCCAAGGAGCATTTATTGGATTCAGCAAATTCAAGACACTTTGAGGTCTGGGCTGAAGGTTATCACAAGGAATAAGCCAAGGAATTCCAAGCCAATGTTTATTGTGAAGCCTATTGTTTTATATGCTGAACTTTGCAGTACATATCATTGAAAATATCTGGTTGTTGCTTAGGCAAAAGAATGGCAGGCTGTAACTGAAACCAGTCAGCAGACTGTTGAAGTTCTTCAAGAACACCAATCACATTCAAGGGGCTTTGGTTTAAAGAAAAAATATATTCAAGTATGTATCATTAAGTAAAAAAAGTACCTTCTATTACTCTTAGCCTCTTCCAAACCTTTGTGGGGTCCCCCCCCCAAAATCCATACCAGGCCCTTTGGGTCTGACATAGATTTTAAAGCGGTTCTGCACTCGTTTTTTTTTTTTTGTGCTATATGCCAAGGGCATATAGCTCAATTGGGGGACTTACCAGTTCCATCTTCCATCTCGATCGCCGCCGGTTTTCCTCCGATAAAATTCTTCATCTTCTTCTTGTCTGCTGGGGTCCATCTTGCCTGTGGGCATGTGAAACCCCACAGGCACTTTAGATGGTCCAGCATGCACCGCCGTTACTCGCGCGTGCGCAGTAACGGCACATCTGCCGACATCTCACGAGATTTCGGAAGATGTGGCCGAAATCTCGCGAGATTTCGGAAGATGCCCGCACTGACTCCTGGGATCAATGACACCAGATCCCAGGAGACAGTGCGGCGTGACGACGATCGACGCAGAGACCCCGCCCACCCCCGAAGAGACAGAAGACAGGAAGTCATCAATTACAAGGTAAAAAAAAAAAAAAACACATTTCATTTAGTACTCTTTGCCTGATTTGGAAGGCAAAGAGATTTACTAAATGAAATGTGTGCAGAACCGCTTTAAGAACTCCACGCCAAAATAAAAAAAAAATAAAAAATGGCGTGGGGTCCCCTT
Source organism: Lithobates sylvaticus (assembly GCA_028564925.1). Classification (NCBI taxonomy): domain Eukaryota; kingdom Metazoa; phylum Chordata; class Amphibia; order Anura; family Ranidae; genus Lithobates; species Lithobates sylvaticus. The sequence continues at coordinate 44,078,844 of CM053027.1, read as the reverse complement.
CAAAATCCATACCAGGCCCTTTGGGTCTGTCATAGATTTTAAGAACTCCACGCCAAAATAAAAAAAATTTAAAATGGCGTGGGGTCCCCTCCAAAATCCATACCAGGCCCTTTGGGTCTGTCATAGATTTTAAGAACTCCACGCCAAAATTAAAAAAAAAATAAAAATGGTGTGGGGTCCCCCCAAAATCCATTTCAGACCCTTATCCGAGCATGCAGTCTGGCAGGTAAGGATAGGGGGCGGGGACGAGCGAGTGGCCAACCCCCTTCTGAACCGTACCAGGCCACATGCCCTCAACATGGGGGGGGGGGGGGGTGGGTGCTTTGGGACAGGGGGCATCCTCTCGACCTGCCACAGGATAATGACGGCAGCTGGTCGGCAAGTGGTTAACATATAAAAACATGTAACAGCTATGTAACTGTAAATGTTCAATACATGTAACTTTACAGAATACCCTGTTTCCCCCGAAAATAAGACCTAGCGTGATTGTCGTGATGGCTGCAATATAAGCCCTACACCCCAGATAAGCCCTACCCTGTTTCCTCGAAAATAAGCCCTACCCTGAAAATAAGACCTACAAGGACTTTAACTAGGGCTTATTTGGGGGGTAGGGCTTATATTGCAGCCATCACCGACTATCACGCTAGGTCTTATTTTCGGGAAACAGGGTAGCAGACATTACTCTGTAATACTCATTCATAACTGCATTCGTTAGCAAAAGAAGAAAACAAACTAGGATTACTAATTGGAATATACATACCATATATACTCGAGTATAAGCTGAGTTTTTCAGCACATTTTATTGTGCTGAAAGTGCCCCCCTCGGCTTATACTCGAGTCAAGCACTTTTCTGCAGCAGAAAGTGAAATTTTCCGACGCGACTTTGGGGCCCCCTATCTCGGGGGCCTCTTGGTGCTAGGAACCCCAAATTTGGTGTGCAAATCCAGTGGAACTAACACTACAACATATCCAATGTCCAACATGTCCAGATGGAGTTCCTAGCTCTAAGTGGCCCCAAAGTCGGTTCGGAAAATGTCATTCTCTTCTGCAGAAAAGTGCTTGAGATTTTCCGAACCGACTTTGGGGCCCCATATCTCGGGGACACTTGGTAATAGGAGCCCCATCTTTGGATATGTTGTAGTGCGTTTGCATACTAAATTTGGGGTTCCTAGCACCAAGTGGCCCCAAGATACGGGGCCCCAAAGTCGGTCAACTGTGTCCATCTGCAGCAATGTTATTTCAGGACCCTTTGGGTCCAGAGACCCCAAATGTTGGCTGCAGATAGGGGGCATCTAGGAACCCTTAACTACTAAGTCTGAAGTTTGGGGGACCTATGGCTGCAAATGGGCCCAGTGAGGCTGAAAATTGGCATTGTTGACCCTCTTTTCCACTTACAGTAGCTGCACATTTCTCACCCTAGGCTTATACTGGAGTCAATAAGTTTTTCCATTTTTTTGTGGTAAAATTAGGTGCCTCGGCTTATATTCGGTTATATATGGTAATTGGAACATACATATATAGATGCACACGAGGTAGAGCACATCTCAAATAAAAATGTTTTATTCACATTCATGTGATCATGACTGCAGTGCAGTTCGATATAATAAACTCGGCAGCAATTGGCACTTGCAAATTTGCGGATATGATAGATAGATAGATAGATAGACAGACAGATAGATAGATTGATAGATAGAAAAAATAGATAGATAGATAGGTAGATAGATAGATAGATAGATAGATAGATAGATAGATAGATAAAGATAGATAGATAGCTAGATAGATAGATAGATAGATAAAGATAGATAGATAGCTAGACAGACAGATAGATAGATTGATAGAAAAAATTGATAGATAGATAGATACAGATAGATAGATAGATAGATAGATAGATAGATAGATAGATAGATAGATAGATAGATAGATTGATAGATAGAAAAAATAGATAGATAGATAGATAGATAGATAGATAGATAGATAGATAGATAGATAGATAGATAGATAGATAGATAGATAGATAGATAGATAGATAGATAAAGATAGATAGATAGCTAGACAGACAGATAGATAGATTGATAGAAAAAATTGATAGATAGATAGATAGATACAGATAGATAGATAGATAGATAGATAGATAGATAGATAGATAGATAGATAGATAGATATACTTTATTGTCATTGTATACATACAACAACATATATTTTCCTTGATTTGACATTCACAAAGGCATGTTCGCTGGTATTAGCGCGCTTTTTCATTTGCATGTTCGCCTAGTTGAAGTCTTAATCGGTTTAATTGGGCGTAACTAAATGCAGAGCAACCATTAATTCCCGTTTTTCTTAGTAAATGAACCCCATACTGTCCATGGATCACTCGGATCCCCTGACGTGACAAGACACATACAACCCCGGCAGAGTCTGTGCCTATAGGCCGGTTCTGTACATTACAGCAGATAATGGTCAGACAAGCTGCACTGTGATCCCGCTCCATTAGTCTGTGTATCCGGTCAGCGGAGAAGACAAAGGACTGAGCGGACCCCAAGGACTCCTGCCTTTCCTGATAACAAGCATCTATCTTGGAAGAAGCCTACATGGACAGCTTTGTTTTGGAGGAAATAACAACTTGGAAATATTTTCATTATCTCTCATCTTCAAGTGGGTTCAGAGCACACAAAATACACATTTATTTAACTCACGGAAATATTTAGACTTTGGGAACTTGTTTTGGGTGACAGTAATAAAAAATTAAAAATATATTCCATCCAAATGCCCCCCCCCCCCCCCTCCGACGCACACTCACCACCACCAACAAAAAGGAAATAAAATTGTATCCAGGGCTGGCCAATTACCTCCACCAATCCCTGCAATGGGGGAACATGTGGGGATTTCCAGATGTTGGTTATTATATTGTAGTCTATGGAATTAGCAGAGGCTAGAGGGCCCTTGACCCTAATGCCCCATACACACGGTCGGAAATTCCGACCACAAAATCCGTCTGATTTTTTCCGACAGGATTTTGTCCGACACTGGTGTTGCATACACACGGTCGGACAAAGTTGTCGGAAAATCCGATCATTCTGAACGTGGTGACGTTCGTTGCGTACGACTGAACTACGTAGAGGCTAGTAGCCAATAGCTTTGGTCTTGTAATTTGATCTGAGCATGCGTGGCACTTTGTCCGTCGGAATTCGCTACACACGATCAGAAAAAGTCCAATCGGACTTTGTTGTCGGAAAATTTGAGAGCAGGATCTCAAATTTTTTCCGACGGAAAAAGTCCGATGGCGCCCACACACGGTCGGATTTTCCGACAACATGGTCCGATAGGACATTTTCCGTCGGAAATTCCGACCGTGTGTATGGGGCATAAGTGGCCAAAATCCAATATTGTATGAAGTATGTCTGCCTTTTTCCCCAGACAAGCTTCGAAATACTGCTGCGTAGATCTAAGGCCAGCCATACACTGTTATGCCGCGTACACATGATCGGAAATGCCGCCAGCAAAACTCCGATGAGAGCTTTTTGTCAGAAAATATGACCGTGTGTATGCTCCATCGGTCTTTTGATGGCAGAATCCCAGCCAGCAAAAGATTGAGAGCAGGATCTCTATTTTTCGGTCGGGAAATGTTCCTATCCGAAAATGCGATTGTCTGTAGCAATTCGGACACGCAAAAAATCACGCATGCTCGGAAACAATTCAACGCATGTTTGGAAGCATTAAACTTAATTTTCTCGGTTCATCATAGTGTTGTACGTCACCGCGTTCTTGACGGTCGAAAGTTCAGAGAACTTTTGTGTAACCGTGTGTATGCAAGACAAGCTTGAGCGGAATTCCGTCGGAAAAAACATCCAAGATTTTTCGGACGGAAATTCCGCTCGTGTGTACGTGGCATAAGAATTGAAATTCCGTTAATGGGCGGGCTGAATGTACCAAGTTGATAGATCGATCAACTTGGGAACAACCAGCCTGTCGGATTCTCTTGCGATTATTGCTAGCGGCTGCTATGGCCGCTAGCGATAATCACTGTCTTCCGGTGGGGACAGCTTCCCCCGCCAGGAGCAGACAATTGATCGGTAGGAGGGATTCCACTATCAACACTGTCCATGTTGATGGGGGATTTGTGCAAATTTCTTTTGTTGCAGGAAAGAAATTTGCACCGCGTATTGCCTGCCTTAGTATGGTTTGTTAATCAGTAAATCCCATCAGATCCAAGCCGTGGTGGTCAATCAAAAGTAACAATTGACAGGGTCTACTGATAAAAAAAAAAAAAATTGTGAAACTGCAACTACAATCATTTTGTGCAAATGCTATCAGAATCAAATGTTACTAGACTGTTTTCTCTCCAGGTCGGATGCTCCTAATTCATAGGAAGAGAGTGAATTGGGAAAATACAGTTAGTCCCCTACATACGAACCTTTAAGTTGCGAACTTGCAAAGATCGAACATACAATTGCATGTCCAATCGCGTGAGTAAGCTTACATTTCTGGTGTCGATAATGTAATCTGGTAGACAGGGCTGTGTTGTGCGGCAGAGTTGTGTAAATCTCAGAACTGGATGAACACAAATCTTTACGTAGGGTAAAATTCCCTAATACACTCACCAGCCACATTATTAGGTACACCTTGCTAGTACCGGGTTGGACCCACTTCAGAACAGCCTCCATTCTTCGCTGCATAGGTCCAACAAGGTGTTGGAAACCTTCTTCAGAGATTTTGGTCCATATTGACATTATGGCATCACACAGTTGCTGCAGATTTGTCGGCTGCACATCCATAATGAAAATTCCCCATTCCACCACATCCCAAATGTGCTCTAATGGATGAGATCTGGTGGCTGTGGAGGCCATTGGAGTACAGTGCCCTCATTGTCATGTTCAACAAACCAGTGGTGAGATGATTTGAGCTTTGTGACATGGTGCATTATCCTACTGGAAGGAGCCATCAGAAGATGGGGACACTGTAGTCATAAAGGGATGAACATGGTCAGCAACAATACTCAGGTGGCATTTAAACAATGCTAAATTGGTACTAAGGGCCCAAAGTGTGCCAAGAAAATATCCCCCCCACCATTACACCATCACCAGCCTGAACCGTTGATAGCAGGATGGATACAGGTTTTCATGTTGTTTATGCTAAATTCTGACCCAACCATCTGAATGTTGCAGCTGAAATCGAGACTCATCAGACCAGGCAAAGTTTTTCCAATCTTCTATTGTCAAATTTTGGTGATCCTGTGTGAATTGTAGCCTCAGTTTCCCATTCTTAGCTGACAGGAGTGGCACCCGGTGTGGTCTTCTGCTGTTGTAGACCATCTGCTTCAAGCTTCAATTTGTTGTGCATTCAGAGATGGTATTCCTCATACCTTGGTTGTAATGAGCGGTTATTTGAGTTATGCCACATACACACGGTCGGAATTCTCGTCGGAAAAAGCTCTGATGGTTTTCCCGTCGGAATTCCGACGGAATTTTGCTCAAGCTGTCTTGCCCACACACGGTCACACCAAATTCCGACGGTCAATAACACAGCGGCATAAAACACGTTCGACTGCACTATAAAAGGGAAGTTTAATGCTTCCGAGCATGCGTCAAATTGTTTCCGAGCATGCGTCGGAATTTTGCGTGTCGGAATTGCATACACACGATCGGAAAATCCGATAGAAAGGTTTTCCGTCGGAAAAATTGAGAACAGGTTCTCAATCCAAAGTCCGTCGGAAATTCCGACAGAAAAAGACCGATGGGCATACACACGGTCGGAAAATCTGATGAAAAGCTCCCATCGGACTGTTTCCAGCGGAAATTCCGACCGTGTGCACGCCGCATCAACAAGGCTTTTTCATCCACACAACTGCCTCTCACTGGATATTTTCTCTTTTTCGGACCATTCTCTGTAAAATGTGACTCTGTGCGTGAAAATCCCAGTAGATCAGCATTTTTTTTTTAAATGCTCAGACCAGCCCGTCTGGCACCAACAACTATGCCACGTTCAAAGTCACTTAAATCTCCTTTCTTCCCCATTCTGATGCTCGGTTTGAACTTCAGCAAGTCCTCTTCACCACGTCTAGATGCCTAAATTCATTGAGTTGCTGCCATGTGATTGGCTGATTAGAAATTTGTGTTACCAAGCAATTGAACAGGTGTACCTAATAAAGTGGTCAGTGGGTGCTGATCTGTGTATTTAGCTGTTCAGCTATAGGGCCCTTTCACACGTGCGGACCGTATGTCCATATTTCATCCATCCATTTTCGGATGAAATACGGACATACATGCATCCCTATGGGATAGCTGGTGTCAGCGGATGAACATCCGCTGACACCTGATATCATCCGTCCCCGGTATGGTCTGATTCTGCAGACGGAGGAAAACCCTATTTTTCTATCCGTCTGCAGAGCGGAGCGGATGAACACGGACAGACGGTCCGTGTTCATCCGATCCTCCATAGAGGAGAGCGGAGATCTGACAGTGCGGTCCCTGCACAGTGTGCAGGGACCGCCCTGTCACCCGCCGGATCAACGGGGATCAACGGAGCGATTACCGGCTGAGCAAGCGGATGTTCACCGAGCGGATCAATACGGATCCGTCCCGTGTGAAAGGGGCCTTATACTGCACCTACCAGAAAGAGAAATATGGAGGCTGCTGTAAATTTTAGAGTAACAATTTGCCAACTTCCAAGCCAAAGAAAGAGAACAAGCCCTTCTTTAGAAGGCCTAAACCTATATTGCACACATCACCCATGAAGGATTTTCCTATAAGAATGTTTGCAGGGACTAATGGAGCCATTATTGGCGTCTGGGATGTAAATGAATGACTGGCAGCAAACCGAAAACCGTAGTGAGTTCCCCGTAATTTCACTAATGCATGGGAGAACCTTTTTGGTTAGACTCAACCGCTGTGCAACAATAAATCAAGACAATAGTTCTGCTTTATAACTGACTCAATATGCCAAGTAAGAAATACAGTTGGGAAGAATGCCACGGAGCCGTGGTCTGTACTTCATCTGGACTGGGACTGCACAAACCACAAATGACATGATTTGTATGAACCGCAGGATAACAATCCCAACAGAATTTCATACAGAGCACCTGCCATCAACTGTACCCATAAAACGCTGCCTTGGGGTGGGATATTACTGTAACCTATTCCGCAGAACCAGCACCGGTCTTAGCTCCCACCATACGCACATTGTAAATATTTTTTATTATTTACAGTTAACGGTAAATATGTTCATAAAACGTGATAGATGAGAATTGTATATTTTTTTTTTATCTCACAGTGTGTAGGGTTGACCCTTGGCTACGGTTGATATGTCTATGAAGGTTCTCATTGATCCAGGTCATGTTTCACCTAGTAGTATTTTGTCACATCCAACTCGACTTGTTTTGAAATGTTGATTAACTACCTGCTACCCGCCATATAGTCGATATACGGCCTTAAGCCCCATACACACGGTCGGATTTTCCGATGGATTCTGTCCTATCAGACAATGTTGTCGGAAATTCCGACCGTGTATAGGCACCATCGGACAGTTTCCATCGGATTGTCCGACGGACAAAGTCCTATCTCCTGCTGGATAGATTTTTTGACAACAAAGTCCGATCACACCAAATCCGATTGTGTGTAGCGAATTCCGACGGACAAAGTGCTACGCATGCTCAGATCACATTACAAGACCAAAGCTATTGGCTACTAGCCTCTGCGTAGTCCCGTCGTAGGCAGCAAACGTCACCACGTTCAGAATGATCGGATTTTCCGACAACTTTGTCCGACCGTGTGTACGCAAAACCAACATCGGACAAAGTACGACGGACATGATCCGACGGACCTGGTCCTCGGATAATCCGCGCGTGTGTATGGGGCTTTAGGGTGACTCTCTAGTTCTGGGAGGGTGTCCCTTGGACACACACCCTTATTTGAGAGGGGTAACAGAATGTGTTTTGGGGTGTATTTTCAAGTATGCCTATAACGTGTGTGAGAAATAACTTATTTACCGGTTCCTGACCGGCGAACGCTGATGTACGTCGGCAGAATTGCACGGCTGCGCAAATGGGCGTACCTGTACATCCCTTTGAATTTGCCGCGGATACCCGCGATCGTATCACGGAGAGGAAGAAAGGGTATATGCTAATGTAAACAAGCATCTCCCCATTCTGCCTAGTGACAGTGTCACTGATCATAGCTCCCTGTGATTGAGAGCTATGATCAGTGATGTGTCACAGTTATCCCACCCCCCTACAGTTAGAAACACTCCCCAGGACACACTCAACCCCTACAGCGCCACCTAGTGTTACCCCTTCACTGCCAGTCACATTTACACAGTAATCAGTGCAATTTTAATCGCACTGATCGCTGTATAAATGTGAATGGTCCCAAAATTGTGCCAAAATTGTCCGATGTGTCCGCCATTATGTCGCAGTCATGATAAAAATCGCTGATCGCCGCCATTACTAATAAAAAATAAATATTAATAAAAATGCCATAAAACTATACCCTATTTTGTAGACGCTATAACTTTTGCGCAAACCAATTGTGACAGACCTAGCCGGGACATGGGCTTTTTGAGAGGACTACATGCTAGCCTCCTGCCAGCTGATCACGGGCCCCCCAAAATACACTCTCTGTATATGCATTTGGCATTGGAAATGGACTGGCATCTGGCGCCTTGTGTCCCATTCAAGGTCATGAACTCAAGCCACCTGTCCGTTGTGTGGGTGAGGCTGGTCTGGCTTGTAAGGTGTATTCCACACACTGTCAGATGCTAATATCGTCAACTCCAGACAGCCTGTCTGTTGCCTTGTGTAATTCTAAAGAATATTTCACCTATTGTTGTATGTGCTAATTAACCCTGCAATTGAATGATGGAGCCCAGTGTTGATTGAGATAATTAGCTCATGCTAATTAGGTTAGGCTTGTCATCTGGCTGTATATATGTGTGACATGTAAAATAAAGAGTCATTCCTGATGTAGCCTACATTGGTGTTGTCTGGTGACTGGCTAAGCTAATGGGTCTTGGATTGTGTGGTACCGGACAGAGGAAGCAGTTACGGCGGACATCTTGGGTACGAGGTCCGTCACAATTGGCTGGCAGCGGTGGGATCGTGCTTCCTTGTCGTGAACACATCCAAACCATCACCTGGATCCAAGGCCCGGATAGCAGAGGTACAGATACGTCATCATGGAAGAGGAATTCGGAAGGAGGTTGCGAGAGATGCGGATACAGCACAGAGGACCAGTATCGGTGCAGGTCCTGCTGGGATGGTATGATTCTGTTCGCCTACAACTCTGGAAAGAAGCGCTAGCCTGTGAGCAGCGACACCAGGGAAAAGTTCTCCCCTCCATCCATGTAAGGTACTGGTCGCAGTATGAAGTACGATTGCTGTTATTGGGGGAACAACCGAAGCAGGAGTGGACAGCTGAGTTAAGCAGGCTGATCCGGGCAGAAATGCGTTTGGACGAGAGCTACAGAGCCCTCCGGTGGTATGTAGCCCAAGTGTGCCCGTGGACAGCGGATGACAGGCCCACGGAAGGCTTTGATTATAATGGCCTGGGATTGTTGTACTGGAGGCTGTCCGAGGACCCCGACTTTGGGAGTGATCTGGAGTGGCGTTTGGAGGAAATAATGGAGCACAGAGAGCAAAGATTGAACATCTCGGAAGTGCTCTGGGCACAGGAAGATTTGGAGTTCCTGGCCGCTCAGGAATGGGAGCTTGAGATCGCCTACATACAGCTGCTAGACTCTGCTCAGCAGCAGGGTGGGGCTCCCTTTGCCTGGGACTATCAGGAAATACCAGCAGACAGCTCTGAAATCCTGGCTGAAGAGTCGGCGATGTGGCATAGTAACAGAGTGCTTTGCCCACCTGCCCCCGCAGCTATGGACGCGGAGGTCTTATGGCGGATGCAGGAAGTGCTGACAACAGGGCAGAGCTCTGCTAACCTCTGCCCAGCACCGATGGCATCTTCTAGGTTCCACGGACAGGTGGTGAACCTCTATCCCCAGCCATCAGTTGTAGAGACTGGGGATTTAATAGACTTTTCTGCTGAGGAAAAACAACCTCATGAGCCTCCATCAGAAGAGCTGGTATTAGGGCCAAACTTCACTGAGCTCTGCCCAGCACCAACAGCAGTATCCGTGGAGTTACAAGGAACTTCTCCAGCTGAAGCGCAGGTCACCGGACAGAGGGTCCAAGACCTCTGCCCCACACCGGTGGCAGTTATGGAGGCTCAGGGTGAGAAGGTGGCAATCACTTCCCAGCAGCAGATACAGGGGGAGAAGGGAGAGGAGGTGTTTGTCGTCCCTCCCCAACAGTTGGCCAGGGTGGAGAAAGCGGTCTTTCCTCCCCAGCAAAGATTTGTGCACCTGGGAGACAGTACCAGAGACATGTTGTCCCAGCAGCTAGATGAGGGAATGGAAAACGAAGCAGCCGGCTCCCCTTCCCAATGGCAGCTACACAATTTGGGAGTGGAGGAAGCCAGCCTCCTGCCCCAACGGTTAACCAGAGCGGAGGATGTGGAGTCCCCAGCAGAAGTGCTGGCAACAGGGCAGAGTGCTACCCACCTCTGTCCAGCACCAGCAACAGCTGCGGAGCTCCAGGGAGCTGGGGCAGTCGGCCTCTCTCCCCAACAGTTAGCTGGAGGAGATGATGTAGGGAAGCTCCTACACCCACCTGAACTGCTGGCAACGGAACAGAGCGCTGCTGGCCTCTGCCCGCAACTAAAACAGGACAGATTCCCTGTAAAGGTGGATGGGAATGCAGTCTCCACCAGTATAACCCAGGGATGCTGGGCGGTCGGCCCAGATCCCCAACAGCAGGATGGAGTGAGCCCAGTCACCCTGTCTTCTCTCCAGCGGCTGAAAAGACTCCAGGGAGAAGGGCCAGTCCAGGCCTCTCCCCAGCGGCAGATATGTTCTTTGAGAGAGGCAGAGGTTGGCTGGGTGAGTGCTCTGTTTGGAACAATTTGTTTGGGGTACTGTGTGGGTACAGGCATTAGAGGACTGGAACCACTGACTAACTTCGGAGTCAACCCGTCTGGGGTCTCCTCCTGTGTTAGTCTCCTGCCGAAAGGGGAGAAATGTGACAGACCTAGCCGGGACATGGGCTTTTTGAGAGGACTACATGCTAGCCTCCTGCCAGCTGATCACGGGCCCCCCAAAATACACTCTCTGTATATGCATTTGGCATTGGAAATGGACTGGCATCTGGCGCCTTGTGTCCCATTCAAGGTCATGAACTCAAGCCACCTGTCCGTTGTGTGGGTGAGGCTGGTCTGGCTTGTAAGGTGTATTCCACACACTGTCAGATGCTAATATCGTCAACTCCAGACAGCCTGTCTGTTGCCTTGTGTAATTCTAAAGAATATTTCACCTATTGTTGTATGTGCTAATTAACCCTGCAATTGAATGATGGAGCCCAGTGTTGATTGAGATAATTAGCTCATGCTAATTAGGTTAGGCTTGTCATCTGGCTGTATATATGTGTGACATGTAAAATAAAGAGTCATTCCTGATGTAGCCTACATTGGTGTTGTCTGGTGACTGGCTAAGCTAATGGGTCTTGGATTGTGTGGTACCGGACAGAGGAAGCAGTTACGGCGGACATCTTGGGTACGAGGTCCGTCACACCAATCAAACGCTTATTGTGATTTTTTTTACCAAAAATATGTAGAAGAATACATATCGGCCTAAACTGAGGAAAAAAAATGTTTTTTTATATATTTTTGACGGATATTTATTATAGCAAAAAGCAAAAAATCATGCGTTTTTTTCAAAATTGTCATTCTTTTTTTGTTTATAGCGCAAAAAATAAAAACCGCAGAGGTGATCAAATACCACCAAAAGAAAGCTCTATTTGTGGGAAAAAAAAGACGTCAATTTTGTTTGGGAGCCACGTCGCACGACTGCGCAATTGTCAGTTAAAGCGACGCAGTGCCGAATCGCAAAAAGTGGTCTGGTCTTTGCCCAGCAAAATGATCCGGGGCTTAAGTGGTTAAAATGATATTTTTGTAAACAAATTTAAATTGTACTTGATTTTCAAATTTTCCAAAGAATTGTGGGAAAAAAATACAACTTCAAAAAGTTCACCATGCCTCTTACTAAATACCATGAGAAGACTACTTTCCAAAAGGGGGTCATTTGTGGGATATTTGTACTGTCCTGGCATTTTAGGGCCTCAAGAAATAAGATAAGCTGTCATTACATCAGGACTCATCAATTATCAAATATACGTACTGTAGTTTGCAAATTCTATACCTTATACACAGATTAAACTTTAGCCTACATTTATGAAGACAGATCACTTATTTGCAAGATTTTATTACAGAAATATGTGTTTTTTTTTTTCTAATTCAGTATTTTTTAATTTATTTAGGAAAAATAAAAAACCCAGTGGTTACCACCAAAAATACCACCAAAAGAAAGCTCTATCTGTCTCAAAAAAAATCATAAAAATGTAATTTGGGTACAGTGTCGCGTGACTGAGTGCTCTTTTACAGCGGCGTTGAAAATTGGTGGCGTTTTTACTGCTTCCCGAACTCCTATCAATGCCACACAGAATTGTTATGATAGGGAGCGGATGGAGGTGTTCACACTGCAGCGTTACTGTTGCTTCACATTGCAGCAAGGCAAAAATAACGCTGCCTGCAGAGTGAGAGTTGACGCTTTGCTACTGCCTCCATTCTCTTCTATTGAAACCCATCACAACCACACCTTACATGCACTGTGAACGCACCTATGGCGTTTACTGTGAGTTTGCGGTTTGGTTGCAAAGCGCCCAAAGTGATCATTTTCCATTTTAGCTTGGTAAAAAAAAACAACACACAGGGCCTTTGAGAAGTGTTGCCTGATGCAACCTGAATGCCTGTAAAACACATCATAAATGCTCATTAACGCTACAGGTGTGCTTTTAGTCTGCTTTAAAATCGAACGCAAGGGTGACAGAGCCCTAATTGTTCATTTAAAGTGTGACAGCGCTGAAAGCTGAAAATTGGCCTGGGCAGGAAGGTGGTGAAAGTGTCCGGTATTGAGGTGGCCTTCTAAGTGGCTTCTCTGAAACATACTCCAGTCTTTATAGCCACAAGGCTAAAGCTGACCATAGATGGATCGGAGTTTGGCCAGCTCAGCAAGGACCAGCTGAATTTCGATCCATGCGTGGCCATGCCTGTTCAACGGATGTCAATTATGAGATTGACTTTTGTTTAACGGGCATGTTGGAAAAAATTTCCTGAGAGCTTCATCTAGAGCCAGCTTATCTCAGCCACCTTCATGACAATCAACATCTGCCTTGACGCATTTAATGACATCATGGTGGCTGGGTTATCCCTGTGGCTACAAATGCTGTGGTATAATCTTGACATTCATTAGAGGTGAGTAAGCAGCAAGTCTTTAATGAGGGCTTCACCAGACCTTCCTTTTGATCCCCGGCCATCACTTGCATTATGCTTCTGAACTTTCTAACAAATTTAACTATTTCTGCAAAAGTCAGTTCCCTGGCACAGCCCCTCCCTGCATGCAGGTCATAGCCCTCTCCTCTTTAGGAAGTGTCTAGTTCCTGTATGTACCAACCAAGCTCCTCTTCCCCTTATCTCTCTACATAACCTTTTATATAGCAGCCAGGTAGGACAGAAGGGGAATACTATAGAACCCTGGTGCCAAACCTACGGGCCAGGGGCCCCTTGGTACTTGCTGTGCGGACCTCTGACACCACCAGGTGCCAAACCTACGGGCCATGTTGGTACTTGCTGTGCGGACCTCTGACCCCTGAAGTTAGGGGGAGCACTGATTTGTAAAGGGGTAATAAAAGTAACCTCTACTAGCCTCATGTAACATGTCTTCGGCAGCATGTCTTCTGTCTCCAACCAAACCTGTAGCATACCCTAAGTATATGGCCATCATTTTATCCAGTATGTCTGTAGTCTCTGACATTCCTGTGACAGCTTATTGAATACTGAACATTATACGTGGATTTTAGTGAACTCAGGGGCTGCAGTTTAGGCTCCTTATATCTCCTAAGTTTACAATCACTGCTATAGAGTGTCACGTGATTGACAGATCCGAGTCTGCTGGGGCTGCTGACATCACATCTCTCTACTGGAATATCCAAGACCTAGAGGATCTATGATGAGGTCCCAGTTCTGTCCGAAGCTGGCCATTCATTCCATACATAGCCTCCTGAAAACATCATAAATAGTAGCAGGTTTTTCTCCCGCTATTATATATGGCAGCTATCTTCTTTGCTGTCAAAGGTTGTTAAGAAAGTGGTGGGACCCAACGCAATCACCGGCCCCATTCATTTACTGTTTGGGAATCCTGAGATAGTTTTAAAAAAAAAAAAAACGCTGTGGAATTTCCCCCGTAGTTCATACCAGACAATTTCAGGTCTGGTATGATATGGTCTTTCAGGTCTGGTATGAATTTTAAGGAGGACCCCAAGAAAAAAAAAAAAGTAAGGCAAAATCTATACCAGGCCCCCATGACATCATTGACCAAATATGAACAAAGCCCATTTATGGTTAATAACATAAAACGGGAAATCCTGGGCCACGTAAAGTGGCTGAGATAGTTTGAAAAAAAAAAAAAACACTGTGGGATTTCCCCCGTAGTTCATACCAGACACTTTCAGGTCTGGTATGAATTTTAAGGGGGACCCCAAGAAAAAAAAAGTAAGGCAAATTCTATACCAGGCCCCCATGACATCATTGACCAAATATGGAAAAAGTCCATTTATGGTTAATAACATAAATCGGGAAACCCCAGTCCTTTGTTTATATCAGCTGTCATCCATGGACAAGCAGTAGAGATCGTACGTGTTGGTGTTCAGCATTTGTTTTTTCTTTCAGCAGGTCGACAGGCATTGTTCATTGTGATTGAGACCTGCCGAACACATCGCTGGATAGTATGATTGATGATGTATGTACATGGGGGGATATTTTTTTTTTTTTAAATAAGGCCCCTTTCAGATGGGGCAGGTCACTTTTGACGGACTCTGCTTGCTCAGAGGGGATCGCTCCGTTGATCCCCGCTGAGCAGGTGGATGACAGGTCCTTCTCCACTCACTGTGCTTAGACAGACATAGCGTCTCGTTCTCCTCTATGGGGAGAGGAGATGAAAACAGACCGCCTGTCCGTTTTCATCCGATTCACCAGATGGATGGAAAATAGAACCACCATTCGTCTGGATTTTGTGGCCCGGATCAGACATGTCACCGCTGACATCCGCCGCTCCAAAGGGGTGAATGGATGGTTCGATCAGGTCTGCCTGAAAATTGGACAGGCGGACCTGATCGGGCAGCCCGTGTGAAAGGGACCTAAAGGAACTGTGTGTTTTTATTTACTGTTGACCTTTTTAGTGAATGAATAAGGGTACTCTGTGCCTTAACTGCTAAAGGGGCTTCTAGATTCCAATAAGCACTCACCAGCAGACCCCTGCATCCACTGGACCAGGGTTGTGGGGAAGAGGCCCTTGTCCTAATAAACATGGGAACAAGGTACATTGCTAGGGGGCTTCCCCCTGGCAAGGTACCACCCCCTGACACCCACCCACATTAAGGACATGTGACCTGGTATGGTTCAGAAGTTTAACTTGACTGAATTATTATATTAGCTGTGGAGCTGTGGTTCTTTCCGCCCTAGTAATTACTATGCTGTTAGAAGCTGGGCTGGTTACCTAGAAATGGGTGGCTATATTAATGTGGGTGGTCAGTGTGGCCTCTTTCCTACTGAGGAAGTCCTAATTATTGGACGTAACTTACATATAGGATGAAGACCCCCGTACATGACACAATCCTGCGGCCATCTCTGCATGAAGCTGTCCTGTCATTGATTGTGAGAGACAAGCGATCTGTGGTTAGCACTGCCTATAGTGCCATTTCTTATAAGTGCATTATCCTTTTTTATAAAATTAATGTTTTAAACAGAGAGCACTAGGGTTGTGTGCTTTTCTTTCCCCCTGCATGCATGCTGTTGGGATCCATTCGGTGAGGAATTGGAGATGCTAGCTGTTTGCTTCACCCCCAGAGTGGGAAAACTGCATGGTGAGATCTACTAGTAATGCAGGGGTCATGTCAGTGAGATGAGAGGCCAATATATACAGGTGGTGGATTCACATTATTCGGTTGTGTCACTGGTGATTGAAGTTGAACAAGATTCATTGATTCTACAGATTATTTTTTACATATGGACACTTGCTGAATATATATATGTATTTGGAAAAGACTTTTATTTATATATTTTTTGTGCACTTTTGTATGTTTTAATAATGTATTTATAAGGAGTTGCGCTGCACCAGCAGCAGCCAGTCCATTACGGGCGCCGCCCCCCCCCCCCCCCCCCCGGCCATCACCAACCCCCCATCCATGCGTTTGGCCTTTTTTAGTACACCGGCGAACGGATTCCAATGTGGGGGGCTGTTTTTTTTAAATCCCCAATTAGAGCCAGAGGCGCTAATAGGCTTCAATATAGGGTGAGCTCAGGTTGCAGGTTGACACCGGTCACCCGAGTGGCTGAAAGGACAAGTGATCCTATTGGACACCTAGGAGGAGGAGGGGAGAAGCTTGAAGCTGCCATGGAAGAGAGGACATGAAGCTGCTGGACCCCACTGCCTGCCACCTGCTGCCGCCAATGGGGTAAGTGCCGGACCGACCGGCATACAGTGGGGGGGGGGGTGGGTGCTGCTCAAGGAGGGGTAAGAAAAATACCACCAGCCGCCACTGCACTGCACCATTATTTGTTAGAGTTTATATAATAAGGTTGAATCACTTATAGGTGTTGGCTAGCAATTCACTTTGAACAGAGTTGGTGTGTTGGATTGATTGAGCTGATAGGTCAGTATTTTCTGTTTTATGGTTCAGAAGTGGCCTGTGGTCTGCCAGGTTGCATGCTCAGATAAGGATCTAAGGGTCTGCTTTGGATTTTTGTGGGGGAGGACCCTAGGTTTTTTTCCCTTAATATTTTGCTTGGAGTTCCCCTGCTCTGTTATTAAATGAGGGAAGGACTCCATTTTGTTTTGTTTTTTTGTTTGTTTTGTTTTCTTTTTGCATGGAGTCCTCTTTGACATCCACACCAGACCTTCTGGATAAGGATCTGGTATGTTTTTTTTTAGGGGGAACCCCACCCAGCTTTTTTACTTTTTGCATGGGGGCCCTCATCTAGGATAAGGATCTGGCATAGATAAAGGGAACCCCATCCACTTTGTTTACAAACAGAAGTAGGTTCATTGCCGGTGTTCTATCACCAAGTGTCCGGTGTCTTGCCGAGTTAGTTCCCCTGGCGGCTTGGTTCCTCTCTGTACTGCGCATGCGCAGTACGAATGGCTAGGCATCTTCCGGAAATTGCCGAACCTAAACAGATGCGAGTGAAGTGGACACCGCACAGCTGATCTTGTTTGTTAAAAAAAAAAAAAAAAAAGTTTAAAAAAATACACTCCTAATTGAAAGGGAAAACCCCACAGATAGCTCTAAAAACACGTTTTCTATTACTCTCTTCTATATCCACAGCTAAACTATTTATTTTTATTTTGCCCTTGCCCCTTGCTTACACTAATAGACCTGCCCCTTACACTGAGACTCCTCTTGCAGAGTAGCGCCAGCATCGGTAGCGTGCGGCATCGTCTTGTACGCCGACTGCGCGTGCGCGGTGTATACTTCCCTCGCATCTCTTTAGCTTCGGTAGTTTTCGGAATTTCGCCGCGCATGCGCAGTACGGATCTACACCAATCCGCCGAGGGGAACCATATCGGCAGAACACCGGCTGTCACTAGGTGTCCGAAGTCTACTGCGCATGCGCAGCGCATGCGCAGTCTGGATCCAGAAGATTTTCGGAAATTGTCGGAAGATGAGCGGCGCCTGCGCCGTGAGTCGAGGAGAAGCCCCCCACCATCCAAGCGGACATAGGGTTAGTCAAATTGAGAGGGCCCCTCGCGGGCTCGCTTCGCTCGCCACGCATCGGGCACGGCCTCGCTGCGCTCGGCACTTTTATATTCTAACTCTATGTCCACTGGGATGGTGGGGCTTGAAAGTGGACTCACGGCGCAGGCGCCGTTCATCCTCGGCAATTTTCGGAATATGGGCGTCCTGTGTACTGCGCATGCGCAGTACACCTCGGACACTTGGTGATGGGGGACGGATAGTGATACAACACCGGCAATATTTATTTTTTTGGAAATGCCAAACAAAATTTAAAAAAACATTTTTTTTGCTTTGGTACATGTCCGCTAGTGCCCAGCCATCTATGCCCTTGCCTATTAGCCTAGAAAATGGTCAGAACAGATTTTTAACATTCGGCTCCCATTGACTTCAACACTTCTGTTTGCCAAACCTGCCCTGAACCAAACCCAGGTGTGTTTGGCTCATCCTTAATGAGAAGATGGGGGCTGACTCAGCTCACCAGACTCCACCTATAACTACAATATCTCTCTTGCGTGAGCTGACCCCTTAAATGGTTTTGATTAAACCCCATAGGAAAAGAAAAAAACGATAGAAATATAGTTACAAAATATAATAAAATATGTATCCCCTAGGAGCTTATCCTTACAACCATATATATCATATTTCTTCCTCACAAAAGGAGGCAAGAGACATGTGGAAAGGTGGAGGCATCCTTCTTTTAAGTACAGATACTCTTCCAGATTTTTCTCCCATATATAGTCTAGAGCAGTGATGGCGAACCTTGGCACCCCAGATGTTTTGGAACTACATTTCCCATGATGCTCACCTACACCGCAGAATGCATGAGCATCATGGGAAATGTAGTTTCAAAACATCTGGGGTGCCAAGGTTCACCATCACTGGTCTAGAGGTTACCAGGCTTCTCTGCCTGAACCCTACTCCCACCAATTAACCCCTCACTATAAAAAGGATGCAATGGGGAGAAAGGGAAAAAATAACGGGGGCAGTAGGGGACAGGTGCCAAGGCAGAGCCCATTCGATTACCGTATTTATCGGCGTATAACACGCACTTTTTCCCCCTTAAAATTGGGGGAAAGTCGTGGGTGCGTGTTATACGCCGATACCCCCCAAAAAAATGACAAAAATTGGTTGCGGCGCCGAAATATAGCGACCGCGGACGAAAATGACCGAACCGCGGCCGAAAAAGGCCGAAGCGCGGCCGAAAAAGACAGAAGCTGACTGTTCAGCTGTGCTCGTAGTCCCGCCTCCCTGCACTCGCTCCCGAAACAGCAGGGAGGCGGGACTCCGAGCGGAGCAGAACAGTCGGCTTGGTCTTTTTCGGCCGCGCTTCGGCCTTTTTCGGCCGCGGTTTGGTCTTTTTCGGCGGCGCATGCACGGTCTGTCTCGGCGGCGGGAAATTTAAACGTCGGCAAGGCTGCAAATTACGCTGGCAAACTGCAAATGACACTGGGCAAGCTACAAATGACGCTGGCAAGCTGCAAATGACACTGGGCAAGGCTGCAAATGACGCTGGGCAAGGCTGCAAATGACGCTGGGCAAGCTGCAAATGACGCTGGGCAGGCTGCAAATGACGCTGGGCAAGGCTGCAAATGACGCTGGGCAAGGCTGCAAATGACGCTGGGCAAGCTGCAAATGACGCTGGGCAAGGCTGCAAATGACGCTGGGCAAGCTGCAAATGACGCTGGGCAAGGCTGCAAATGACGCTGGGCAAGCTGCAAATGACGCTGGGCAGGCTGCAAATGACGCTTAAATGTAAGGTTTTTTTTTCCCTAAACTTCTCTCCTAAAACGTTTTTTCCTTAAAATTCACTCCTAAACTTGGGGTGCGTGTTATACGCCGATAAATACGGTACCTATCCACTATTGTATTTACATATTATAGGGTTTCCTCCACCTCCCCCTCTCTCCCCTCCTCTAATGCATTTTCATTGCCCATACATCTTATATAGACCAAAGACTGTTTGAACTCAAGCCAACTTCTCCAAGTTCCATAGAGATTTCAATAGGAATCATTTGGTAAGTGTATTAATTCTTCCATTAATCTAGTACTATCTACCGCTCTAAACCATTCCGACATGGTTGGCGTTTTCCTAGATTTCCAATATTTCAGGATCAATTTTTTTGCGTCATTCAACGAGAATGTTGTCTGGGTTTTCCATTGTGTTGTATTGTTGTTGTTACTTTTTAACTGAATGAATAAAAAAGTACGGTATTTAAATATAAACCCCATAGGAAAACTCAGCCCAAAAAAGCAGACACGGTGGAAAGTCATATTTGAAAGACTTTATTGAGTGTGTCCATACCTTTCTACCGTTTGGCAACCACAGCAGTGGTCACAGGGCAATATAATCTTATTTCTAAAGTGACATTACTACATAACTGTTTCCAACAACCGGGATATGCAGGAAATCATAGAACTGTTTGTACTAGCACAATAATTGGGAAACTTCCTTAGTAAAGCGTGCAATCAGCAACTGTCCTCCTGATTACATGAATGTAGTAATTTATAGGGTATTTATCATTTATTTATAGAATAACCCAAAATACAAAATACAAGTTAATAACCCAAAATACAAGTTAAAGATGCCTCTTGCCCACAGGTGTCTGAGCCGATATGTAATGTCCCCCACCCGGAAAGTCCACATGCTGCGTACAGCCACCCATAAACATGAATGATATTCATTTTCAATAATATTTTTAACCATCACTCAATACACCCCCTCATCATTTTTAATTTTATATAATACAACAACACAATAAATTTAAAATTTAATTAACCCCAAATTTATTTTAATTATCATACAAACCAATATTTTATTTCAATTCATAATAACTATTAAAAATTTAATAAATAACATCATTTATTATATATTAATTCCAATATTAATACATTTATTTCCAATAAATATTTTTTATCATCATAATCTTATTTATTAAATTTCATATATACAAACATTCATTCAATATTATTTTACCCAACCCATTCATTGTATTAATCAATATCATTAATAAAAAAATCAAATTTCAACACCAAATCATATTCATCACATACTTAATTATCACATTTCAATCCTATCAATATAATTTTCTATCCACCATTTAACAACAATAAAATTTTAATAATTTAACATTAACAATTTTTCATCATTCTTATATTATAATCCCCATCATATTATAATATAATAATAATTTTTTTAAAAAATACCCAATATCATATTAACATTATCCACAAATTTCAAATTAAGTTTCACATACATATTTAATATATATATTCAATCAATACATACATTTTATTTAATCCATATATTTATCTTTTATATCATATTCATATATTTTTCCATCAAATAAAATCCAATATCAATTATCATAAATTAAATATTATTTTAAAATTTTATAAAAATTTACACAAATTTTAAAACACATTATCCATTCAATCAATAAAATTTCTTATTTACCCATATTAATACTAATTCATCAAAAATTTATACCATAAAACATTAAATATATATAATATTACACTACATTTTAGTTATAAACCATACCATCAAAAAAATGCTCAATAAAATTTTTTAATAAACTAAACATACATCATTTAATACACAATATTTAAAAAATTTTTATTTTATTTATTTATTCACATTATTTACATACAATTTTCAAAAATATAATTATAATTTCCCATTAATCACATTATAATTTATCCATAATATAATTAACACCACAAATAAATTCCCCCTTTATTTCAACCATTAAAATTCATCAAAAATTAAATATTTTCAAACATTCAATTAAATTTTAAAATATAAAATAAAATTTACAAAAACATTCAGTAACAACCCCAATCAAATTAAAAATCATTTAAAATTATACCAATACCATACCCATATACCATAAATCATACAAACATTTTTCAAAACTTTCCAATCACATTTAATTAATACAAAATTATCTATACATAACATAAATTAATAAATCACAATTTTTTTTGTGTTATAATATATTATCATTCAAAAATAATATTCATTTTAATATCCATTTTATCAAAAATTAAAAAATCTATTAATCATCACATTAAATTATTATAACAAACAAAAACCATTTAATAACAATTTACTTCAAACAAAAATTCCATTTTTTTTAAAATAACAATTACAATCTTGCCCACAGGTGTCTGAGCCGATATGTAATGTCCCCCACCCGGAAAGTCCACATGCTGCGTACAGCCACCCATAAACATGAATGATATTCATTTTCAATTTTTTTTATACACCCGTACACTATACTCATGTTTATGAGAGCATCTCTATACACCTGAATACAGCCGGGCCGGGTGGGGGAAATATGCCAAAATTTTCATTTGCAGTGCACTTGTAGTGCAAAGTGGATTTGCCTTTCGTAAATAACCCCAAATGTCATCTGTAAAACATGGTGGAGGCAGTGTGATGGCATGGGCATGCATGGCTTCCAGTGGCAATGGGCCATTGGTGTTTTTTTTGATGATGTGACAGAAGACAGAAGCAGCCGGATGAATTCTGCAGTGTTTAGAGATATAGGGGTTAATTTACGAAAGGCAAATAGACTGTGCACTTTGTAAAGTGCAGTTTCCCTCTGCAAGTGCAGTTGCTCCAGAGCTTAGTAAATGAGGTAAGGCTTCACTTTGCAAAGAGCACCCCGTCACGTGCAAGGAAAATAAAAAAAGTTGCGTTTTTGCTTGCACATGATTGAAAGATGGAAGTAAGCAGGGCTTCTGCTCATTTACTAAGCTCTGGAGCAAGTGCACTTGCACAGTCTTTTTGCCTTTAGTAAATCAACCCCATACTGTCAGGCCAGATTGAGGGAAATGCAGCAAAGTTGATTTGATGGAGCTTTACAGTACAGATGGACCAAAACACACTGCAAAAGCAATCCGGGAGTTTTTGAAGAAAAAGAAGTGGAATATTCTGCAATGGCTGAGTCAATGGCTGAGTCAATCACCTGACCCCAACCCAATTGAGAATGCATTTCACTTGCTGAAGTGTAAAACTAAAAGCAGAAAGACCCAACAACAAAGAACAACTGAAGACAGCTGCAGTTAGAGCCTGGCAAAGCTTTAGAAAGGAGGAAACCCAGTCTTTGGTAATGTCCATGGGTTCTATCTATATATCTATATATCTATATCTATATCTATATATCTATATCTATCTATCTATCTATCTATCTATCTATCTATCTATCTATCTATCTATCTATCTATATATATATATATATATATATATATATATATATATAAATCTTTATTTGTATCGGTTTAGCTGACCACGTGAGCTTGATATATTATTATTATTATTATTATTATTATAGGAAAAAATATTTTTATGACAAAAATATTTTTATGACAAAAATATTTTTGTTTTGAGCTCATGTATGTGTTTGGCTGATTACATGAGCTTAATTCAATAATAATAATAATAATATTAAATAGGGCTCATGTGACCAGCGAAACAAATAGAAACAAAGACTGAAAAAAATATATATTTTGATTCAATAATAATCATAATAATAATTTCTCATAATCATAATAAATACATACAGACACAAATAAAGAGGTTAGTGGCATTTAAAGTGACAGGCTGCAAACCCCTGAAACACTGCCCCCCCTGCCCCCAGTCCACGGATGGGAGGGGCCATCTTCCCTATTGGCTGGACCCTGGTGCAACATCACAGCTCCCTGCCACAGCACCCTCTCAAGAGCCCACAGCCCTGATGCCAGCAGTGGGGTGGTTCTTGGGAAACGTTATGCAAATATCAATATGTCTTAATGAGTTTCTGCATGCAGACTGCGCTAGGTAATACCCACATGTGATGCTGAGCCAGGACAGGAAGTGAGGAGAAATCTCTTCAGTGAGGATACAAAATAAACATTTTAGGGGTCTATATATAAAAAAATTTGCATAACCTTTCATCCAGAATATTTGCATGTACATTTGCTCTGTAACCGTTGGTTACATTTGTTTGCTAATTCCCTCTAGCATTCTCAAGAATTGTTACACTGTATCTCTTATTATGAAGATGCATGTATTTCCTCTGCTCCTCAGCTACACATAGTGGTCATAATAAAAGGACATTCTTTCAAAAGAGAAAATAGCCTAAAGGACATTTGTTTTTAACCAATTGGGCCAAAACGAATGGACATGCAGATTTGCTGGATGATGTGACTTCTTTATAAATGAGCCCTCTAATTTTTATTTTTTATTTTTTTTAATCTTAGTATAAATGGGGCTTTAGGCCCCATGCACACGAGACACAGATGCAAACTCTGCTGAACGCATGTTTTAAAAAGCAGAAACCTGCGCTTAAAAGCGCGCGTTTTGCTGTGTTTTCATGTCTCGTTTAGCCGCGTTTAGTCGCGTTTACATAAGCATTTGTAAAGATAACATCATATAGACCCTCCCCAAGCTCAGAAAACATGTATTATTAACTATTTCTGCCATTTTGGGAGCAGCAGCAGCAGAGAGAGCAGTTGCATTTGCCTCTCTTTCTGTGTTTTTTTTTGGAAATGGATCCCATATTGAATATATGTCAGGAAATGCTCCTGATGTTGCTCTTGATGAGGCAGCAACATCGTCGCAAATTTGCATGAGAGGTCCAGAATCAGAGCTTGGCGATATTGGACCCATCCGTTGATGGCACAGCGAATGTCCGTTGGATATTTCACAAACATGTATACATTAGTGAGTATATATGCTCTATGAACTATCTAAACTAATTACGACATTTTAAACCAATTTTTCTAGTATTTTTTATGGTTTACCATCATATTTCTGAGTTTTCTGGTCCAAAAAATTGGGTTCCTTTAAAAAGGCTTATAAACGCAAACGCGGCTAAACGCAGGTGCCTGTGTTTAGTCGTGTTTAGCTGCATTTTGCACCTGAAACGTGGAAAAGCAAAGTGTCTGAACGCATTTTTTTGCTTCTGGAAAAACGAGGTTAAACGCAACTGCATAAAAACGGGAAAAAACAAGACTGTGTGCATGGACACATAGGATAACATTGCATGCGTTCAGGTGCAGTTGAAAAAAGTGTCCAACTGCCTCTGAACGCGCGTTTAACAGCGTCTCGTGTGCATGAGGCCTTAGAGTTTGGGTCTGGCTATAACTACCAATGCCACTGCTGAGGAAGTAGAATGACAAACAGATTGTCTCAGGTCACATCTTTTTTAGTGTAAAAGTTCTATTATTTTGGCTTAAAACTGCAACCTACCCTTTGATAAAACCTATGAATAATAAAGGTCAAAAATTGTATATACAATCCCAAAGCACTATACATTTTTCTCCCAAAAAAAACAACGCCGACCTGGCGCCTATCTTGCAGATCCGTGACCATTTTTACATTATTTGAGGGTTTTATTTATTTTACACTCATTTTCGGAAACTCTATCCAGAGGACTATAGCACTTCCTGTATTTGATACATTGTGGGAAAGCATCCAGTATTTTTCCCACAAATTCTTTTGGGTGAGATTCTCACAAATCGGTTTTTACTCGTTTTTGTGTTCTGGAAAACATTTGTATCAATTACTAAATGCGGTATGTTCAGACAATGGAGAGCACAGGAAGAAACCCTTACATAACAACATGTACCGGCTATTTTCAGATTCAAGTACATAAGAAAAAAACAAAAGAGGATATATAGACAATATTTATTAAATGATTGATGTACACCATTCTGTACTGGAAAACAGGCTTAAATTGGACATCTCAATTACTTAACCACTTACCCACTGGGCACTTATACCCCCTTCCTAACCAGACCAATTTTCAGCTTTCGGTGCTCTCACATTTTGAATGACAATTACTCAGTCATGCAACCCTGTACTCATATGAAAT
Source organism: Lithobates sylvaticus (assembly GCA_028564925.1). Classification (NCBI taxonomy): domain Eukaryota; kingdom Metazoa; phylum Chordata; class Amphibia; order Anura; family Ranidae; genus Lithobates; species Lithobates sylvaticus. Next base: position 44,053,095 of record CM053027.1, on the reverse strand, counting down.
TTTTGTCCTTTTTTTCATACAAATAGAGCTTTCTTTTGGTGGTATTTAATCACCGCTGGATTTTTAATTTTTTGCGCTATAAATCAAAAAAGACTGAAAATTCTGAAGAAAAAAAAAAATGTATTTCTGTTAAAATTAATTGCAGAGTATTGACAAGTATTGGCGAGTATTGCAGGGTATTGCAGAGTATTGCAGGGTATTGCAGAGTATGGCAGAGTATTGGCGAGTATTGCAGGGTATTGCAGAGTATGGCAGTGTATTGCACAGTATTGCACATTATTGCAGAGTATTGCACAGTATGGGCACAGAGCAGCGCTGTGGGCACTACAGATCCAGCCCACAGCGCTGCTAAAAATGATCTTTCCCCCCCTCTCCCCTCGCACTGTACAGATCGGTACAGAGAGGGGAGGGAGGAACCGGCGTCATGACATGATGCCGGTTTGTTTACCAGTGATCGCTCCGTCAAATTTGACGGAGCGATTACGTGGTAAACGGCTGCTACGAGCACCCATTTACCGTGATCCGTGATGCACCGGGTCTTCCAGAACCCGGCAGTCACGGATATTTGCGGGAGCGCAACATTCTGGGAGGACGTCCATGGAAGCCCTCCCAGAATAAGCCGACCGCGCTGTAGTCTTTCGGCTATGGCCCGGTCAGCAAGTGGTTAAAGAATATGTAAACTCAACATTTCATATTCCTTATATGTGTCTGCTGTACCATGTACTTATAAGAGAAAGTACTCTGTTCTCTTTGTATTGCTTCCTTTGTGTGAAATCCCTGACGTTCCTGCCAGTCCCTCTGCTTTTCTATCCAAAACTGACCACACTAGACATGAGAGCACAGCATGGTCAGTTCTCTAGCTGTGCTGTGAACTTAGCCTGCTCTCCTCCAATGATCAGATTTCTGCTCAGGAGCACGTGCGCACAGGTGCCTCCTCAGCACACAGTTTGCTAAGTGAGCACCGGCAGGAAAGGAGGGGGCACTCTGCGCAGAGCACAAAAGTATAACGTTTTTTATTTTAATAATTTAAAAAAAGCCTTCAATATTCTTTTTAGGACCCATACATACTGTTATGTGTCCGCTACTGTACTCACTGATGCATTGACATGTATTGGTAGCACTCATTGAACAATTGTTTTAGTGAGCATCCCATTCATTTCTAATGGGCCTCCAACTGACATCAAAATGGTAAACAACCCACCTGACCATTCAATGCACTTTAATGCATAAATGTGAATGAGCATGCAATGTAGTATATTTCAATAGCAACAAAATAATTTAGCCATGTTTATTCATCTTGAAGGCCCATAGAAAACAAAGGGGCTCACGAAATGCAACATCCATTAATACACCCAAAAGCTTGCATCTAATACTCGGTGCTGTCCTAGATAGTGTAGATTGGCAACACTGTGATAAGAAATTCTGTTCAGTCCTAAATGGTTGCCTCCCAATAGAAAGACATATACAATGCCCAGATAGATTCCCCATGAAGGTGGACTGACAGGGATCCTGCTCAGTGTCTTCCCAACATGAAGACTTATGCCGCGTACACACGATCGGATTTTCCGACGGGAAATGTTGGATGTGAGCTTGTTGGCGGAAAGTCCGACTGTGTGTACGCTCCATCGAACATTTGTTGGACTTTCCGCCAACAAATGTTGGCTAGCAGGTTCTCAAATTTCCGGCAAACAAATTTTGTTGTCGGACTTTCCGATCGTGTGTACACAAGTCCGTCGCACAAAATTCCACGCATGCGCTCGGTCTCGTAAAACTTGCGTTCATAATGGAGATATCACACGACTATTGAACTTCCTTTTTATCAGCTCGTTGTACGTCTTGTACGTCACCACGTTGCTAGGTTTGTAATTGTTGGCCAACATTTGTGTGACCAAGACAAGTTGAAGCCAACAACCTTCAAAGAAAATTGCACGGTTTTGTTGTCGAAAAGTCCGATCGTGTGTACGGGGCATAAGATTGTAGAATGAAGAGCCGGCAACTCGTCCTTCTGAATAGATCCTTTTATTTCATTGGGTGTAGTATACAAGTTACAGTGGCTTATGCATTACAGTACTAATCCTTAGTCATAGCCATGGCTATGATTAAGACATATTGCCAAAACGTGTAAGCCCCTGTAACTTGTATATTACACCCAATGAAATAAAAGGATTTATTTGGAAAGACGAGTTGCCAGATCGTCATTTTGACAGTCTTAGGTTGCCTCCCAATACCCTGAATCCTATGGGTAGGTATCTAGTGCCTCACCAAACGCTTGAGTCAGGAACATTATATTATAGCCTCTGGGGAAGGAACAAATATGAATGGCTTTACATTGTAGGTCGCTGTGTAAAAGGCTGGTTCTTTGTAAATACTGGAAATAATAATAGTAAAATGGTATTTTTGGCCTTGGAATTCCACAGCGATGTCTAACATCCTTCCCATTTACACCAGGGAGTAGAGAGTCATAAAAAGCACACAAGCCCCCAGCCATTGTATCCCAGATAACATAACTTCACTGGAGCATCAAACAAAAGAGGCGACTAGTTTATTTTCCTTTGTTCTGATACAGCTGCTATTAGCAATTTCTTGGAACAAGCGTAATTAGTTTTATGAATTCTTCAGGCCGTTTCCTTTGAGTTAGTGATTGTGATGGCCACTGCTTGGTCGGTGTTATGCCAGGAATCTGGGTGAGAGCAAGAGCGATGATGGAAAGTACAGAAAGTAACGTCTAGCGCTGATCGTCTAATGAATGGGAAGAGCGGCCAAACAACCTGCCCATGAAATTTACTATAGTTTTACAAACCCATAGTCCTAAGAAACATCTTTTTTTTATTGGATATGTTTTATAGCAGAAAGTGAAAAATATTGTTTTTTTTTGTTAATAGTGCATAAATTTAAAAAAATGCAGTGGTGATCAAAGACCACCAAAAGAAATTTCTATTTATAGTTCTGTAAACTACAGTACAGTGAGTGAGCATTGTCACCCTAGGACAGGCGGTGTGTTAATGGCAGGATCACTAGGTGAAAATAAATGAAAACTAAAAGAAGGCGCAGGTAAGCTGCAATATATAACCATTTTTTGACTGTGTCTTCAGTCTGATCATTTAACCCAGGTGGTCCTTTTCTTACTCCTCTGCCCTTTGTCAGTGGATACTAAACACTGCAGAGACGAGTGCTCATGCAATGATGTAAAGTTATTCACCGTAGCAAGTTCCTATGAGCCCCACTTTTGGGGGGCATGCTCTTGAGGCCCCGCACTCATATACTGTAAGTGGGTTGAATGATGTGGGGCATCATTCAATCTGGAGGAGAACCAGTCCTGGACCATGGAGGTGAAAAACAGCACCAGCACTGGACTATAGAAGAGGACAAGAAGACCAGCATTGGACCATGGAGAAGGAAAGAAGGACTAGCACTAGACCATGGAGGAGGTCAAGAGGACCAGCATTTGACCATAGAGAAGGATAAGAAGACCAACAATGAAACACAGAAAAGAACAGTAAGACCGACCATAGACCAAGAAGAGGTAAAGAGGACCAGCATTGGATCATGGAAAAGGACAAGAAGACCAGCACTGGACCAGTGGACAGGAGGATATTGTGGGCAGGACTGGAGTTTAAAGAAGTATTGCTTGGCAAACTTGTTTTTACTGTTGGGGTTGATATGATAAAAAAAAAAATGAAACCGACCCGGTGTAGCGTCACATATGGCCACCCATCACATTTGGCTACCCGCTGGACTGCGCATGCGCACCACCGCCATATGCATTCCAACACTGTGGCGATCTGCGCTTGCGTAGAATTTTGTGGCCACACCCCTGAGTCCAGGTTCAAGCCCCACCATCCAAGTGGACATAGAGTTAGATTCTAATTATGCAGAGCAAAGCGAGGCCGTGCCCGAAGCATGGCGAGCAAAGTGAGCCGGCGAGGTGCCCTGTGGTACAACAGTGTTGTAACGCATATGGCTGTGTCGCGAATGCGCAGTCCAGCGGGTAGCCAAATGTGATGGGTCGTCATATGTGACGCTACACCTGGCTTTTAACAAAGAGGCTGAGTAATTGCAAGAAATGCCCTTTTATTGGATAATTTACAAATCTGTACATAGATTAAAACATAAACACAGTAATAAAAATATGGAGCAGTGAACATGAAAAGCTGTAAAAGTTACAGAAAGAAATTACTAATCTAAAAGCTAGACTTTTTTTTCCTACTTTTGAATATACATTACAAATATTGCCATTGTGACCGTTGTGATTATAATGAATGAAGTTTTAATATTTAGGAAATAATTATTAAAGCGGAAGTAAACCCTCCTATCATTTTCAGCCAAGGAAGCTGCCATCTTGGTCTCTGTCTAATCTTCAACTGCCATGATGCTGCACATGTGATCAGTTATGACTCCAGCCATTGGATGGTTCGACAGATTGGTTGAGAGCACAACCAATGTGACAGCTAGCATTCTACGGCATGCCGGGAATGTAACTTTTTTTTGAAGCCGTTAAATCGATGGGTTTACTTCCGCTTTAAGGAAAAAAGACCACATGTGTAACGTGACCAGATCCAACATATACAGTATGTATGATGTATACATAATTTGAAAATAGAAGAAAAAATGGTTATTTTATTTATAATAGATTGTTTCAAATTTGTGAGTACCAAGAAAGTCCCACACAGTATATCCTATTTTTGTATGACAGTTTTGAAAGGAGTAAGGATTAAAACCACTTTTTTTTTTTATTGTATTTTTTTGTCATTCTTGTCCCTCTAAAGAGATTTCTCTCCACTTTCTGTTTAGAAGATACATATATGATAGAAAATCTCTGCAAAGCAAGGAAAATCCCCATTTAGTAGTCACCGAAGAAGTGTCCCCATTAGAAGATTGCCCCTGTATTCCTTTTCTGGTGACAATTCCCAATTTCGGATTTCCCCTCACTTTCAGTTCCAGTGACAATGGTCACAATGACAAATGGGGAGGATAAATCTTCCCAGCTGGGACACAAATAGGTATAGAAAACGAACAGGGGTTTTATTCCTTTTCCAATCAAAAACTAACAAAAACAATTGAATTTGGCCTTGCAACAATAATTCAGAATGCATGCTAACTGATAATTCTCTATACTTCCCCTTTAACTTCTCTTGTTGATATGATAATTTGAACTATTATTTTTTACTGGCAAGCGGCTGAGAACAGCCTCTTGATTTGTGGCTTGGGATTGCAGTCTACCCTGATAACGATGTTATCGCTTGGCCTTCAACTGAACGCCAACATCGCAAAACAAAACACAGTAAAAGGTCTAAAACAAAAAAAAAAGGAACACTTTAGAAGTGACTACAAAGGGGAAAATCATGTTCAAAGAGGCGGTAACACAATTAGAGAACCCCCCACTGAAGACATGAAAAGCCCAGCATCATTAATGTCCAGATACCATTAAGTCCTCTAACGATTGTTGGAGCTGTTTATGAATCACAACCTTTCAAATGTAACTGAAATTGACTCGAAAATGTTAAAGATGTTCCTTTGCGATAGAATAGGTTCTCCTCATTGTTTCACGCACTAAAGCTTTTAATGCGCCGCTGGCGTTCCAGCTTGCTCCCAAAAGCCGCTGACAGGTCAAATGGCTGAGCAGAATCAGTTGAGGGAAGAGGAAGTCTTGTCGGAAATGAGATTAATCTTGTAACGAGTGTTCAGGGCTGATAACCCATCTGCGTTTAGAAGAGCTTTAACTAGCGAGCTATTAACCTTCACCTGACGAGCGGCATTCAACTGTTATAAACAACATTAAAAGGGGCAGGCTCCCTTTTTCCATGTAGACTAAACACTGACGGTCGAATTCCATGTCCAGGACGCAAGATGCGGCCTGTAGATTATGAATTCCATTCCGTGTGATTGAGCGGGGGAAAAAAAATGAATAGCTGTTGGTTATTCCATTGATAAAAAAAAAGTCTAAGTTAATGGGACACATAAAATATGTATATAGAACTGTGGCACTTTTTACTGATAGTCATGCCTGTTTATTACGGCCTGTGCAGATACAGATGGGCAGCCAGTATCCGTGATACTTAGACAGCACTGTGTCCCTATCTTTTAGCTCTTCAGGAATCGATTAGTAATAGGAAGACTCAGTGACCAAATGGGAAACTAGGGAGGTTGGCGGGAGTGGGGCCAAGCTTGAGTTTGACCTTTTTGCCGATCCTTCTACAAGCAATTTTCACTTTCGGCATCCATCTTTTATAAATTGTGAGATGTTTTCTGCTGGCGCGCAACTACAAATTATAAAGCCCTATAGCCAAGGGTCTCACAAACTGCTCCCCCCTTCTTTCTGGTTGGAAATATTTCTTGAGTAGCTGGCATTTTCACCCCTAACAAAAAGCCCCCTATTACTATCACTGCTGGCTAGGTGGTCTATATTGTCCATTCACCCTTCCTATTTATGCTCCGTTTACAAAGAAGGTCAGTGGACAGCTCCCCAGTTAAAGCTCTGTGCACATGCCAGTTAAAAGGACAGGACACTGTATTAAAAGTCCTGTTATAACTGTGGTCAGTGTACAGAGATCCCAGATCAATACAGTAAACCATGGTAAACATTAGGACCTACGCCAGGTGGTATTTAAGTTGCCATTGCAGCTTGGAGGTTGTACAGTGCTGCACCTATGCAATTATTTACCATAAAGTATGCCAGCGAGTCCCTTCTTAGAGCCTCAAATTGAGACATTAAACGCTATGGATACTCTGCAACAGAGAAATCAACTCATGTACGCCACACTGCCTGCCTGCTCATTGGAGAACTGAAACGCAGCCCACCCTGTTGTAGGCATTTGGCATGGGGTAATTAACTGGTCTGTGTTGGGGTTTTTCGATTCAATGGGTAAGGTTTTGGGAGGGACAGTTAGGAAGCTATCCCATTAGACCCAGCCCATGGCACTTAGGAGACTGATGTTGAGGCTCAACGGAAGAGAAGCTATGTCTAAACTATGATCCTACCCTTCAGCTGAGATCATGAGACCAATAATGGCTTGGACTTTGTTCAGATGATTGGTAACAGAAAAGGTCCAGAGAAGCAGTTTCTTAAAGAAGTATAAGCAGACGTTTTAACTTCTACAACAGAGGTGCTTGACCTCCCTACAATGATCTTCATCTGACCCGTGAAGTTTGTTTTTCCACTTTGATTTCAGGCTCAATAATGAAAAAAAAATAAATATATATATATATATATATATATATATATATATATATATATATATACCGTATATACTCGAGTATAAGCCAACCCGAATATAAGCCGAGGCACCTAATTTTACCAAAAAAACTGGGGAAATTATTCACTCGAGTATAAGCCTAGGGTGAGAAATGCGCGTAGTGGAAAAGAGGGTCAACAATGCCCATCTGCAGCCTCACTGTTCACATTTGCATGCCTCACTGTGCCCATTTGCAGCCATAGGTCCCCCTAACTTCAAACTTGGTAGTTAAGGGTTCCTAGATGCCCCCTAGCTTCAGCCCATTTCTGGACCCAAAGGATCCCGAAATGACATTGCTGCAGATGGACACAGTTGACCGACTTTGGGGCCCTGTATCTCAATTTGGATATGTTGCAGTGTTGGTTCCACTGGGTTTGCACACCAAAATTTGGGGTTCCTAGCACCAAGTGGCCCCCCGAGATACAAGGCCCCAAAGTCGGGTCGGAAAATGTCATTCTCTGCTGCAGAAAAGTGCTTGACTCCAGTATAAGCCGAGGGGGGCATTTTCAGCACAAAAAAATGTGCCGAAAAACTCGGCTTATACTCGAGTATATACGGTATATATATATATTTTTTTTAATCATCAAGATATCTAATCCTCAACTGACAATATTTGGATCACATATTCTCAAGGGCACATTAAGAAATCCTGCTCTATAATACATTGAGGCAGGGCAGTTATTTGGTTAATTGTGGTGATGGGGAGTGTACGTGGGGGGAGGTGTGTGGGTGGGGGGAGGGGGTTATGGCTGCAAAGATCACTTATCTTTGAAGGTGGCATTATCAAAGTTTGCAAGGCTGTACATTAAAGATTTAACCCCCCCACGATTTTTTTTTTTATAAACCCCTACTAACCTGGAGGTGAGTTTTGCACATTTCAGGTACTCACCCAGGCAGCGGATCCAGCATTGTATGGCTAAAACCCTCCCCTCTTCTGACAGCGCTCAGGCCCACCCAATGTCATTGAGAGGCTGCCAGCTGTTCTGGGTTCAGCCGACACACTTCCTGATGAGCCGCTAGGCCCACCCCTCCTTATTTACTAAATGAAAGGCTTTGCCTCCTGGGATATGTGACATACAAATCCCAGTAGGCAATGGAAGGACAGGTGAATGATGTGAATGGGTGGTGGGATCAGACAATTTAGTAAAAAAATAAAAAATAAAAAATAAAATAAAAAAAAGGTAAATAATAATAATAAAAAAAACACGCTATTCGTGCAGAGGACCAAGAGAGGGGTGGAGAGGAGGGATGTATTTGGGGATGAAGATCCGCTTTAAGCATGAACATCGGGCCTTGACTCCGAAAAAAGGCTTAAAATTTAATGTTCCTACCAGGAGCTCATCTGGGAACACAGATTAAAATATTGAGGGGTTGGTAGGATATCGTGACGATGGGTTTGGACCAAACCAATCATACTAACTAAACTAAAACTATATAATCTTTATAAATGAAAAAATAAAAAATAAATTGGTCTAATCACATTATAATGACATGACATTAAAAATTACATGAAATAAAAATCAAATATATTAACAACGATTAGATGAATAAAAAGAAATAATAATAGATAGAAAAGTATATGAATATACAATGTTCTCAAACTTGATCGTTCATAAAATGAATCATCTCCATATCTAAAAAGAAGACCAGGGACACAGGCCCTGGGGGCCAGGGTCTAGCAATGCCCCTGGTTCTAACCGCATTATTATAGGTTAGGGTGAGCAGACATCCCCGGTTTCCGGGGACAGTCCCCGGATTGAGGACACTGTCCCCGAACCAAGTCTGTCCCCTGTTTTGTCCCCGGATTGGATTTGAACAGGGGCTGGGGCAATTTCAAAGACAGTCAGTGCAGAATTTTAAAAAAAAAATCTGATTTACACCCCCCCCCGCTCTGCCGCTCCTACTAGCTTAGGGGTTGGGGTGTATTTTTTTAATTATCTGTGCCCCTTTCTGATGATCATGTGCTGATTGGAGTGTAGAGAATATTTCTTCAGTTTCGGGTGCATGCCCGTTCTGCTCCTGCTCGCATGTTCTTCTGCCTTAGCGCAAGTCCCGGCCAGCCACCTGCCCATCTCCTTGCCTTCCCTGGCGGAGTGATTTTCCTCCGCTTCCCACCCAGTAGTAGCTGGGGCCCGGAGAGTAAGCCCCCGTACACACGGTCGGAAATTCCGCCCACAAAATCCGTCAGATTTTTTTCCGATGGATTTTGTCCAACGCTGGTGTTGCATACACACGGTCGGACAAAGTTGTCGGAAAATCCGATCATTCTGAATGTGGTGACGTTCGTTGCGTACGACTGAACTACGTAGAGGCTAGTAGCCAATAGCTTTGGTCTCGTAATTTGATCTGAGCATGCTTGGCACTTTGTCCGTTGGAATTCTCTACACACGATCGAAAAAAGTCCGATTTTGTTGTCGGAAAATTTGAGAGCAGGATCTCAAATTTTTTCTGTCGGAAATTCCGACGGAAAAAGTCTGATGGAGCCCACACACAGGCGGATTTTCCGACAACATGGTCCGATCGGACATTTTCCGTCGGAATTTCCGACCGTGTGTACGGGGCATAAGACTTGACAGGCTGTGAGGCGGGCGGCGACGGGCAGGGAGTCGCTAATTGCCACCATTACTAGTAAAAAAAAAATATGTCCCCGGATTTCATTTAAAAAATCTGGTCACCTTATTATAGGTTAGATACTCGAACTATGGATTTTTTTCTTTCTGCACCAAAATGCAATCCTACTTTACCAGACATAAGATGGTATGTGAATGAAGAACAATAGTTTATCGACTAAAAAAAATAAAAAAATCCAACCTTGGGAAATTCATTTTTCTTTCTGTGCCCCAAAAACAACCCAATCTACTTCCAAATTGGTCTCAGTTACCGAGAAATAGGCATTTGCCAAAAAAATACCGTATATACTTGAGTATAGGCCGACCCGAATATAAGCCGAGGCACCTAATTTTACCACAAACAACTGGGAAAACTTATTGACTCGAGTATAAGCCTAGGGTGAGAAATGCGCAGCTACTGTAAGTGGAAAAGAGGATCAACGATGCCCATTTGCAGCCTCACTGTGCCCATGCAGATGGACACAGTTGACCGATTTGGGGCCCTGTATCTCAGGGTCACTTAGTGCTAGGAACCCCATCTTTAGATATGTTGTAGTGCTAATTCCACTGGGTTGGAATACAACATTTGAGGTTCCTAGCACCAAGTGTCCCCGAGATATGGGGCCCCAAATTCGGGTCAGAAAATCTCAAGCACTTTTCTGCAGCAGAGAATGACATTTTCTGAACCGACTTTGGGGCCCTGTATCTCGGGGCCACTTAGTGCTGGGAACCCCATATTTGGATATGTTATAGTGCTAGGTCCACTGGGTTGGCACACCAAAATGGGACTCCTAGACCCAAGTGGCCCCGAGATACGGGGCCCCAAAGTCGGGTCGGAAATTTTTTTTTTTTGCTGCAGAAAAGTGCTTGACTCGAGTATAAGCCGAGGGGGGCACTTTCAGCACAAAAAAATGTGCTGAAAAACTCGGCTTATACTCGAGTATATATACGGTAAGCAATACACTGTAGCCCTTTCCATAGACGTTGCTCTTATTATTCACAAACAGACCAGAAAATGTGGAGCCTGTCGGGGATGGCAAAGTGCACGTAGGCATTGGCTGGTTCCACCATTAAGCTCATTAATCTGAGCTAGACACGGAGTAGCTCCGCGGAACATAACTCGCTCTCCCTGTGCACTCAAGATAATGCAATATAAATATTTTCTACAGAAGCTCACAAATGGTTATTTGACTCACTCTTATGCTGCACATAATTACAGCAGTTGGAGTTCCAAGTTAAATAATATTAGTTCAGCCGGAGCCAAAACTGAATTGGAACGGAGCCAGACTGAAAGACTTGTGGAACAAACCCCAACCACACCAAGTTCCACAAGCCTGTGTAGATGTCACTATCACTTACACACAGCCGTTTTCACTGTAATCATAATAATGGAGAAGAAAAGTTTGCTAATGGTTTGCTTCTGTTCTTTTATTTGCTTCACAATAGTAAAGCAGAACAAGATCCATTTTATGCTTGCATTGCCTTAGGGCAGAGATCACCAAACTATGGCTCATGGGCCAAGTCTGCAAGATGTTATCTGATATAACAGAGGACTTTGATGGGGACCCTGATGTAAGGGGGAACTCGGATGCTGATGTAAGGGGAGACTGTTAGGGACTGTCATGTAAGGGGGGACTCTGGTGTAAGGGGGACTTTGATAAGTACTATGATGTAAGGGAGCTTTCATGAGGACTCTCATGGGCTCAAATGTATTTGGAAATTATTTGCTTTGTTCTACTGGAGCTTTTTTATTCTAGCTCTTAGCAGGAGTGGTAAGTCCGGTCTGGGCCCTGGATCACTTTTGAACAAGTATATACAGTATCTTGTGCTACTATGTGCAAGCTCTGATGTCCTGGGTCTTACATACGCCCTGGTACATGTCCGAACGTCTTTTGGGTCCATAGGCTGAGACTTATTTTTAATGTTATGCTTGGCTGATAAGTATTCACTTTCCCCCGATTTATATGAGTATGCTTCTGCCTCTGATGAAGATTTGTTTGAAAATGTTCTGGACATTCTCCGTGCATCTAAGTTGTAGAAGATATTTAAATCAAGTGGGGATTTCCTCATCTTGGAGGTATTTCCTCTCTCTTCCTGTTTTGACTATGGGACAGGAAGTGAAGGAAATCTCCCTAAAGGGACACAAAAAATGCAACAAAAACTGACACTTTGTGACATTTCAATAAAGTTTATTGAAAAAAGAAAGTAAACAGTGCAATGTGTGCTATAATCAGCGTATTGGCACTGCAGTTACCCTGTCGCATTGCACCGCTCACCAGCTGCTGCTTTGTAACGCAGAGGCTGATGTGAATAGACCCTTAAGGCCTTTGGAAAATCTGCAAATTCTTATTTGCAGTGAGGTTGCGCCCCCACTGCAAGGATTGACTGCTTGTTTAGTCTAGGGCAGTGGTCTCCAAGCTGTGGCCAGAGGACCAGAGGTGGCCCTTTGCTTGTCTTTATCCAACCCTTCCTCCCACTGACAACAAAGATGATGCACTATGCATCCCACTGACACCATATAGGGGCACCTATCTTCCACTGACACCATAGACGTGACACCATTCCTTCCACTGACACTGAAGATGGAGCACTATTCATCCTACTGACATCATAAACGGGACACTATTTCTTCCACTGACACCACAGATGGGACACTATTCCCCACTCTGACACCATAGATGGGGATTATTCCTCAAACTGATACCAATGATGAGGGCACCATTCCTCCCTTTGACACAAACGATGGAGATTATCCTTCTGCCCACAGGTGTTATGTAATTATTTTACTCCTGCTGACCACCAAGCCTGAGGAATTTTCTACTTCCACTGGCCACAGTCCAGCCCTCCTAAAGTCTGAAGGACAGTAAACTGGCCCCTTTGGAGATCCCTGGTCTAGGGGAGCGTAAAATATTTTACTTCCCCAATCCTCCCCGCGCAAGTTGCGCTCCTCCATTCTCCAGCGGCAGACTGTCCCTCAGCATCACCATGTCCAGTGCAAGGCCACTTAGACCACTGGAGCATAGGGGAGAAGACACTGGAGGTGCCAGACTAGAATGGTGGAGGAGCAAAAGATCAGGTAAGTACATCTTCTTTAGCAAGTCCCCTAGACTTAAACGAGCAGTTAATCCCAGACGCAGCCCCGCTGCAAGGGAGAATTCTCAAATTTCATGTAGTTCAGTTTTAATTTTGTCATTGACTACAATGGTTATAGTGGAAATGGCAACATATTGCCCAAAAAAAACTCTGATTGTCACTAGACATGTGCAATTCGTTTTGTTTTTTTTTTTTTGTTTTTTTTCGTTATATTCGTTCATTCGTTATCGTACGAATGAACGAACGATTCGCTAAAAATTTTTAACGAATCGTTCGAATCGAACGAATAAGAAAAACAACGAAAATCCGAAATAACCAAATTAGAAACAACGAAACTACGAAAGAAGAAAATCCGAAAAACGAAAACAGGAACAACGAAAATCAAACTGAACGAAAAAATTCGTACATTCGTAACTTTTTTTTTTTTGTTGAATTGGTAATTTTCCGTGTCCCTTACAATGGCATTGCTTAACGTGCCTCGAATGGATTGAATGAAAAAATTCGTACATTCGTAACTTTTTTTTTTCGATTTTTATTTTCCGTGTCTCTTACAATGGCGCTGCTTAACGTGCTTCGAATGGATTGAACGAAAAAATTTCGTAACTTTTTTTTTTTTTTTTTCGATTCGTAATTTTCCATGTCTCTTACAATGGCGCTGCTTAAGGTGCTTCGAATGGATTGAACGAAAAAATTCGTACATTCGTAACTTTTTTTTTTCGATTCGTAATTTTCCGTGTCTCTTAAAATGTAATAATAGCATACACATTACATAAAATTATGAATTATGCTCCGATTACGAATCTACGAAAACAATGTTACGAAAGTACGAAAGTACGAAAGTACGAATAAATCAATCTAACGAAAGTACGAATGTAACTGAATCTACGAAAATACGAATGCGTCCGAATTTCGAATAAACGAAAATTAAACTAACAGAAAAACGAATCAACGAAAAAATAACTCTTACGAAAATACGAATCGTTACGAATACGAACACCAAAGACTTACGAATTTACGAATCGTTACGTATCAACTGAAACTAAAAAAACAAAACGAAAATAAACAAATTTATTTGTTGTGCACGTGTCTAATTGTCACCAAAATCTTGTGTTATGATTAAAATCACAATTATTTTTCAGTAACTCTCACCTGATCAATGGTTCTGATGTCTTCAGAACGTAAAAAAAAGTCATGATGTAGAGATGTAAAGGGCCCTGAAGCTTTTTCATGGACAGATAATTCTATTGCCTTGCATGTAGACATCATAGAAAGTCTAATGCCTCGTACACACGATCGGATTTTCCGACTGGAAATGTTGGATGTGAGCTTGTTGGCGGTAAGTCTGACCATGTGTACGCTCCATCGGACAATTGTCGTCAGACTTTCCATTAACAAATGTTGGCTAGCGTGTTCTCAAATTTTCCGGCAACACATGTGTGTTGTCGGACTTTCCGATCGTGTGTAAACAAGTCCGTTGGAGAAAAGTCCAAAGTACAAACACGCATGCTCGGAATCAATGTTAACCAAACACAACATTAGCAGAAGGGGTGGCGCAGGACTAATTAACATCCTTTTTATCGGCTCGCCATACGTCTTGTACGTCACTAAGTTCGCAATTGTTGGCCAACATTTGTGTGACCGTGTGTATGCAAGACAAGTTGGAGCCAACACCCTTCGAACAAAATTCCACGATATTGTTGTCAGAAAGTCCCGATCGTGTGTACGGGGCAATAAGGTAGTTTCATCCAACGGTGCCTATCCAAAATTGAAACATCAGCTTTGCGCGGAGTGGTCATTAAATATTTACTGCTGCCGGCATGACACATTACACAACTGCTCACAGATCATTGTGGTTTGTGTATCTGTTGCATTGAAGCTGTTTTTTTCAGCGGTGAGACTCTGAAGCAAAGTGGGAGTTTATATTTTCCTGACAAAACCCCCAGAAAGCAGAGCCAGGAGTAAGGATCCTCTTACTGTACATCCATCCGTCCAGCTATATAGGATTCAGGGCTCGGGACAGAACTTCTCATGTAACCGGCATGTGGGGGAAAGGAATAGGAAGGAATAAAATTCCTTTTTCATGACTATAAACTTTAATAGTATGACTTTAACCAAGACCACACAACTATACTGAGCGATTATGGGGCTTACACAATAAACTACACAAATAAAAACTGAGCGATTATGGGGCTTACACAATAAACTACACAAATAAAAATGAAGTTATTCAGAATGACGGGTGTGATTCAGGATTTGTCACACTTAACTATTTACTTAAAGACACTGATATATTTTCACTATTTAGACTGCGATATAGGCATGCTCTCAAAGTTACATGCTTGCTGCGCCCTATTTGATTATACAATATATACGGGTTTGTAGGTGCTCCATCTAGTGGCTATGTGTGTGTCACAACATCTGGTAATGCAAACTGCATCTTGGCTGAACAGCTGTAAAAACTCCAAAGCTCAATTTTGGTTTAGAGTGTATGTGTTCAGTTAAAGCAGTATTAAAGTGAATGTAAAGGATCATTTTTTTTTTTTTTTTTTTAAATAACAAACATGTCATAATTACCACCACTCGTTTTGCACAGAGTGGCCCCGAACATCCTCTTCTGGGGCCCCCCGGCGGCTCCTCCCCACATCAGATAACCCCCTAGGAGAAGCCCTCTCCCGAGGGGGTTGCCTTGCGGGGGTGCTCTTGAGTCCAGCATTTGCATCCACAGACAAGAATGCCGGACTCGGCCCCCCCGGCGCCCACGTCATTGGATTTGATTGACAGCAGTGGGAGCCAATGGCTGCGCTGCTACACAGAGTTGGTTTATATTCTTAATGACCGTCACCCATTTTCATTTTGAGGTCACTCGCGCACACACACACGCAGTCATAGGCCACCTTTCTTACTTTTACATATGATGGTCAGCAAAATCTTAATTCCTAGGATACATTTAACGTGTAAGTTCACCTTTACAGAAAATCTGTAAGGTGAACTTACACCGGGCCTGTCCCCCCCCCCCCCCGGTCCCACTGTACTGTAGTAGACCTGCTCTGTCAGGGACCGGAACGCTGCTTTACCGGTCCAGGGATTTGAAATCCTTCCTGGCTTTCTCATCTCTCACGCAGCGCTAACAGGATGGGCTAAACAGATTCTGATTGGTCAGCACCATGTCCAACAGAAGCTGGCTGTTTGGCTCGCTCCAGTCACACGAGCATGCTGGAAAACCAGTAGCCGACCAATTTAGATGGACTTGACTGGGGATGGAACTTCAGCAAATGCCGCGTACACACGACTGGACCTTCCGGCAAACTAGGTCCGACGGGATTAGTCCGTCGGAAAATCCGATCGTGTGTGGGCTAATCCGTTTGTTTTTCGGGAAAAAATTCAAACCTAGAAAATAGAACATGTTTCAAATCTATCAGACGGAGTCAATTCCGACGGACTCAAATTGTGAAAACGTTCATCTGTGTGCTGGTCCGACGAACCAAATACGACGCAAGGGCAGCTATTGGCTACTGGCTATTTTTTTGTCCCGTTTACGTCACCGCGTTCGAACAAACGGACTTTCAACCGGACTTAGTCCGTTCGTATGTGGCCAAGTCTGTTGGTTCGGAAAGTCTGTCGGAACTCTGCCGAAAGTCCGTCGGGAAGACCGTTGGACCTAGTTTGCCGGAAAGTCCGGTCGTGTGTACGCAGCATAACACTTTTTAAGCAGTTACAGCAACCGTTTTGTTTTTTGAGAATGAGAATAAAGGAAAAGCCTAACAACATCTAGGAATTGGTAAGCTGCATGAAATGAATGTTTGTTTTTGGGTTTACCAACTCCATGAAAACAGTTAATACACAGATGAAGTTCATCGTTAGGGTTTAGATACCCTTTAATGACCATAGAACTAAAGTAAATGGTGTTTTTTTTATTTTAGTTTTTTTTATTATAGTTCAGCCTTATGATGAAACTGGTCACAGTAAAAGGTGTGCAACAATAGCAGATGGCTAACTGAAAGCTCAGAAGCTGGCACAATCCAGGAAGGAGGTGAGCAGTATTGGAAGTGAGAGCAGGAAAAGGATTGAGAGAGCTATCAATTCTCCCAACAAGGCAGGAAACACTAGGATTCCGCTTCGACAGAACGATGAGCACATGGCGCATGGCCTTCAGGAAGACTACCAGAGCAATGGAGGGGATATCACCTGGGATGCTACTGGAGAGGAGACATATGACCGTCCAGCTGTGCTGCCACGGTACTATTGCTTAACAGCCTATTATGTAACATCCCTTTTATACCAAAAAGATTGTAAGCTTTGATCAATACAGAAGTTGTGGAACCAACATTATTCAAAGCAATATCACCAGCACACCATGGACCTTCAGAATAACATACAAATATTTATTAAAGCAATAACATCACAGCAGCAAGCTGCACTGTTTCAGGGTCACACAGCACCCCTTTATCAGGCAAGGTGCAATACAGTGGCATTTAAAGTACCATTCACCAATCCAAAACAGCAAAAGGAGGGCTGACCTCTGACATTATGGCGACATCATAATACCGCCAAAATGATGCATCCTCTGATATGTAAAAAAAATCAAATGCCATAATAATAGTCAAAAGTATTATGTATGCAAGGTGTAAAGATAAACACACACAAAAGGGATCGGAATAATTATAAAAATTGCCTTTCATGCAGGTTATAAATGGCTTTGCTACAAAAATCAACCTGTGGGACCTGGGGGCGGGGTACGAGAGGACTGGGGTGGGAAGACTTGTGCTGGGGGGTTGTGGGTCGAGCAAAAAACTCAACTGAAAGCCCCCGTACACACGGTCGGACATTCCGACCACAAAATCCGTCTGATTTTTTCCGATGAATTTTGTCCAAAACTGGTGTTGCATACACACGGTCAGACAAAGTTGTCAGAAAATCCGATCGTTCGGAACGTGATGACGTTCGTTCGTTACGACGGGACTACGTTCAGGCTACTAGCCAATAGCTTTGGTCTCGTAATTTGATCTGAGCATGTCCGATCGGAATTCTCTACAAACGATCGGACAAAGTCTGATCGGATTTTGTTGTCGAAAACATTTGAGATCCTGCTCTCAAATTTTTTCCGTCTGAGTTTCCGACAGAAAAAGTCCGACAGAGCCCACACACGATTGGATTTTCCGACAATATAATCCGATCGGACCTTTTCCGTCGGATTTTCCGACCGTGTGTACAGGGCAAAAGAGTTCTGAATTATACATCACATTGGACCCACAATGAGCTCATGAAGAAACCCCATGTTGGGAATGACTACAACAAGATGCTGCTATCAAAGGAAGGTCACTCATCGGATGTCACAGCTCACTTAAGCTGAAGTTGTCAGGCATCCTGGTTTGGAGCAATATAATACAAAATTAGGGATATAACAGAAGAGTGGCATGATTTTGGGGCAGGCGAAAAGAAAGTGGAGGGAAGTGAAAAAGTCACAAAAAGTGCATGAAAAAGAGGAAAATGAAAATGGGAAAAAAATAAATCAGCAACTTGAAAAAACAGCAAGTACAGAAGTAAGGGAAAAGGAAGCATTATATACATAAACCCAATCCTGATAAACCATTGGCAACTAAGTCATCTGTCATCAAGGTGGTATGTAAACAATAGATTAGTGTTGCATGGCTGTACTGTCCCAAGTGTAAAAAACAAGAAAGCCTCAGAAGGAGACCATTGTGTTCCCCGATGCTTTTGGGTGATTGATACATTCGATCGCCATGCCCCTAAATTGATGAATTTGATATTTGTGCATTATGCATAACAAATTGAGCAACTACCGGTTTGTTTAAACTCGAACTGTTCACCCTTGACAACCTTGGCTAAAACTGGCTCCTACATTGCACATGAAGACAGGTACTACAAGAGAGACAGTTAGGTTCTAGATAATCTATACCAGCCTTTCTTAATCTTTTTAACACAGAGGAACCCTTGAATTCATTTTCTGGTCTCAGGGAATTCCTGCTAAAAAATATCATCTCTACAACTTATGACACATTAGAGTTATGGTTAGTGGGAAGAATGTTCCTTACACTTGTGGTCATTGGGAAGAATTACCCCCCTTACAGTTAGGAAAAAAAATGTATGATGTCAGTGGTAACTTATCTGAGAGGCAGAAATGTCTTATTGGTCAAGGAACCCCTAGCAACTTCTGGAGGAACCCTGGTTAAGAAACCCTGATCTATACAGTATGTTGGATGTAGCAATTTGTACCTCAATAGATGCTAGATCCCAATAGAAAGATGGATACTGTTTAACATGCTTCTCAATCACCCCAATCAGCCCTGAGTGGTATAACGCATCAGTTGGGTGGTCACTGAACGGGGACCAACGCCAAGGCCTTTGCTAACATAACGTCTTAAATTTTGGATACGTCATCGATGTGCGGCTACCTTGTCTTTTCTTTGGAGTAACTGAATGTTAAAGCACGTGTAGTGCAACATATTGTGTAAAGAGCATCAGCTGCAGTGAATGAAGGAGTTAAAGTAAATGTAAAGCCAAACTTTATTTTTGTTTTAGATAAAATACACAAAGTTTAGAACACTTGTCAGGTTTTTATTGCTGTCTGTGCCCATGCTGGGGAGATTCACTCTCTCCGCCCATGGTCTCTGTTACAGAAAGTGTTGCAAAATTTTTGAGTTGTCGCTGAAAATCGGGATGAAAACAGCATAAAAAAAAGCCTAAACGTGAGATTGAACCATTCCATACTCTAAAACTAAAAAAGTGTTGATTTTACAAACGCATTAATACATAACCAGGATGGAAGCTTGTGGGCAGTCTTCCAGACTAATCAGGAAGTGTAGGGATGGGCATGCTTTGAGTTTTTTAAAGGACCCCAATGCAGTCCTTAATTACTATGGCTTGGTCGAAGCATTGTAATTGTTTATTTCTTTTACAGCTACAAGTGTGGGGTGTTCTTGCCTGTAGGGTTTAAAATAGTCAGTAGTAAAACAATGTATGGATATTTCTTTTAGCAAATGCTTCTGGTACACACCAGCCAGCAATGGGGTAATCATATGCTGCTGCCAAAGAACAGAGGCAGAGCTCTACTTTAATCCTTTTACATACTTCCCTCTATCCATAGTATTTTAACACCAAACATGGCCGCCCAACGGCTTTCCAACAATGGTTGCTTCACTGATAGGCTACATATTGTCAGTCTCCTGCCACCCACTACTTTGGCTTTCCTCATGTCTACTGGCACGTCTCACTGAAGTCCTTTGTGTGTAGGCCATGCCTATGAGTAAAATGTGTTTTATGTGACATTTGGTGTTACTCGGATATTTGGTTCTGTTATTTAGAATGCAGTTGTATAACTAGGAAATTACCCTTGCAAATACTTGGGAGGTAACCAAACAGAAAAAAAAGTGTTCCTCGCCAACGATTGAGCCATGAGTTCTCTTTTATGATTTATGGTGAAATGTGAGGTTCTTGTTGAGTTGACTATAAATGATAAGTATTTTTGGAAATTAATCAAACATCTGGTAGAAAAGATAAAATGCTTTGCGCGACTACCTCCCTGCAATGTGTGACAGAGCTTCTGCAGACGCCATGGGAGAGACACTAACAGTCATATTTAATGGAGTTTTCTATTTTACCTCTTGATTTATCTAAGCTTGCTCTTTAGGTCTCTTAAAGGGAACCTGCATGCAGTCAAGTCCAGGGTTTTGACCTATGTGCGTGTTCAAGGCCAATAATTCATTAAGGAGTGAAGCCACTAGAGCAGTGGTTCTCAACTCCTGTCCTCAGGACCCACTAACAGGCCAGATTTTAAGTATTACCTTGGGGAGATGCAGACTAGAATACTGCAATCACTGAGCAGCAAATTATATCACATGTGATGTAGTTCAGTTATCTTGCAAACCTGGCCTGTTAGTGGGTCCTGAGGACAGGAGTTGAGAACCACTGACCTAGAGGGCTCACCAGCAGGAGGAAGGAGGTCCTGATTCCCCTATACTGTATAGATCTTTAGTTACTGTAGACCTCATTTAGAATATTGTGCCCAGTTCTGGAGACCTCACTTGCAAAAAAATATTGATAAAATAGAACTAGAATAGTCTAGAGAAGGCAACACTAATGGTGAAAGGTCTGAGGGATAAAACATATCAAGAACTTAATATGTACAGTCTGGAGGAAAGAAGGGAAAGGGGAGACATGATTGAAACCTTTAAATACATCAGGGAGGTGGAATAAGGTTTAGGAGGGCAGTATTTTCAATACGAAGCTAAGATCAAGAACACGGGGACATGACCTCAAACTAGCTGGAGGAAAGTTCAATACGAATCTTATAAAGTGTTTTTTTTTTTTTTTTTGGTAAAAGAGTTGATGCTTCCAACGGAAGTAGTGAGTCAGTCAATAGTAAGTGGATTCAAACATTCTTGGGACAAACACAGATCTTTTTATAGATAAAAAAGTAAAAAAATAAATAAAAATCTAGATAATAAAAAAAAAAAAAAAAATGGGCAGACTTGATTGGCCACTTGGTCTTTGTTTTGTTGTCACTCAGCAAGAATAAGGAAGACACATCTTTAAAGGAATAGGATTTGCTGACAGGATGAGGTTAAAATGTATGTCCAGACAATATATAAAAAAAATCAGGTTTGTCCGTATCAAGACTGAAAGGAACCAGAGGATCAAATGGGTGACACAGCATATAATGTAGGGATAAGTAGTAAAAATATTAAATTTATTGATGAGTTAAGAAATCCACATTTGGAGGAAGTAGTTGAGACACAAAAACATGACATATCCAAAGGCCACTCCGTCAAGTAGTCTCTGGATGTGGATGTGGAAGACAATAAACAAAAAACTACAAATAAAACATATAAACGATTGTCCGGATGCCAGAAATCTATGCGTGGATGTCCATACCATGACTAATGCGTTGTTTAAAAATGTGTTTTGTAAAGAATGTAGAAAATATGCCATGGGCATCTGTGCAGAGGTCCCCGGAAGGCTCAAGCCCACAAGGTTCTGATGGAAAGAGGGGAAGGGGAGGGGATAGACTGATGAACAGCTTGAGAAGTTAACTGGCTGTGATTGAAAAAACACAAGATAATGGTGTCTTTATATGGTAGAAGGTAATAGATGAAAAAATGGATATTTCAACGAGGAAACAGTTGCTGTGATGTTAATGGTATGGATATGCAGTCCGGAATCATCTCTGATAGATGGCTGTAGAGCGTCCTGTGTATATGTAATTAGGACTATACCCCTATGTTAACCAGGGGAATAGATGAGTAGGTACCCTGTTTCCCCGAAAATAAGACCTAGCGTGATTGTCAGTGAGGGCTGCAATATAAGCCCTACCCCCCAAATAAGCCCTACCCTGTTTCTCCGAAAATAATCCCTACCCTGAAAATAAGACCTACAAGGACTTTAACTAGGGCTTATTGGGGGGGTAGGGCTTATATTGCAGCCATCACCGACAATCACGCTAGGTCTTATTTTTGGGGAAACAGGGTATTACCGCCATGTCCAAAACAAGAAGTTAAATTATCTACATGGAGGATGCCCCTCTAAATATAATAAAAATCCGGGATCATTGGTTGGATCACTCTGCCACCTGTATATGAGCCCCCTAGCAATGTGGAAAAGTGGAGATGTGAATTTAGAAAAGCTACCTCTCCCCCATGGGTTCCCCCTATATTTTACACTGTGCAGACATGCTTATTCTCTTCTGTAATTATTGGATCTATCAAAAGTAGATTTTTGCACTATCTTGCCTTCCACTTACCGCCATTATTACTCTGCTAGACACATGTATAGAGCATTAACACTAAAGACCTTGCTTATTCAACATTAAAAAAAAATCTGGAGTTCCATTTTATCGGGGTCCTGAATTCTGGAATATTTGGAAACTTTACAATAAGCTGATTGGCTATCCTATTTTATGGAAAGGTAATTAATACCTTTTATTAGCTAAATCAAGTTATTAAAGATGCAAGCTTTCAGAAGCCCTAAGAGGTTATTAAAATGTGTTTCAAGGCAAAAAAAATAAAAACATAGTACAACTCTGGCACATGTGCACATTTCCCCCATGTTTTATACCTTGGAACATGCTATGCTGCAAGAACAGAGAAATAACTTTTGATGTGCCATAACTATAGTACATTCCTACCATCTTTTTTTGATATGACAACACAGCTCTGAATTCCTAAGCAGGTGGTGTCAGCCCTGCCTACTATATTTCTGATGGATTAAAATGAGCATGGACCTCTCCTCGTCTCCATAACCCCTCCATATGCAAAGGCAAAGTGAGGAAGTTTTCTTCTCACAAGATTTGTGTCAAAATCAACAGGTATTTTTTGCATGTATCAAGCAAATACTGTACAATAAAAGACTTTCAATGGTATATTTAGCAGGCCAAAAGGAAGCAAATAAGAGAAGCTCATTGTTAGGGTTTCCATAGTCCGAAGAGGTTGTGAAAGCTTGCATATTTAGTAACCTGAGTTAGCCAATAAAATGTGTTCCTTAGACTACAAACTCTTTGCTTTGATCTATGGCTAATGCAGTGCAAGACTCTACTACTGATATTTTATATTAGTAATTATGTGTATACTCTCCTCGCTTTAGACATGAAAATGTTTGATTGGGCCGTGAACACCAATGTTTGAGGACGAGAAGCTCTAGAAAGAGTTTGCTAAGTCAATCACACCAAACTGCTACAGCAGCATAAAGCTAATGATAAAATATCTGAGGACAGACACTTCCTCTGTCAATTTCCCATGCAGATAACTGGCCAAATCAAGGAGGACCAATAAAGGAAGTGCTTTCAATAGCAACTTCCTGTCTAATAGTGCCCTGTCTATTATTTCCAATAAAGGTAACACACTATTCCTTAATTAAGCCGACATGCCAGATTTCATTTCTGAAAAAAAGATTCTTGTTGTCTGTTTTATAGCAGTTCATCATATTCTTCTTATTCCGCATACACACGAACTGACTTTCCGTCAGACTAGAGGCCCATACACACGATCGGACTTTTTGATAACCAACATGCAAATTAGCTGTTTTGGACCAACATCCGACCGTGTGTACGCTCCATCGGACCAACTTTTTCCAGGTTTTATCTGACTTTTGTTGGCTGTGCGAACGGACCAACTTTCTGCCAACAAAAGTCCGATGGACCAAAGTCCGACCGTGTGTACACAAAACCAACGGACTTTTGTACAAACCAATGCAGAACCAATGCAAAAGATCAGACAACAATACAGAAGTTTACCAAAGGTGGCGGTAAAGAGCAGAAAAACCAAGTGATTTGGTGAAAGTTGGCTGAAAAAGTCCTGCCGTGTGTATGCAATACCAACTTGGGGCCAACGCCCTTTGGACAAAAATCCACGGGAAAGTTGGTCCACGGTCCGATCGTGTGTATGAGGCTTAG
Organism: Lithobates sylvaticus; assembly: GCA_028564925.1. Taxonomy (NCBI): domain Eukaryota; kingdom Metazoa; phylum Chordata; class Amphibia; order Anura; family Ranidae; genus Lithobates; species Lithobates sylvaticus. The sequence goes on along the minus strand of CM053027.1, from coordinate 44,028,757 downwards.
GTCCGACGGACTTTCGGTGGACTTCCGACGGAGTTTCCGAACGAACGTACTTGGACACACACAATCACACCAAAGTGTGACGGAATCAAACGTGATGATGTAAAACCGGACTAGAATAAGAAAGTTCATAGCCAGTAGCCAATAGCTGCCCTAGCGTCGGTTTTCGTCCGTCGGACTAGCATACAGACAAGCGGATTTCTCGATAGGAACTGGTTCCGGCGGAAGATTTCGAAACATGTTCTATTTCTAAAGTCCGTCAGATTTTTGGGCAGCAAAGGTCCAATGGAGCCCACACACGATCGCATTGTCCGACGGATTCGTTCCGTTGGACCTTTGCTGTTGAAAAGTCCGGTCGTGAAACAGTGGTTATGCAATGGATACACACCAATTCCTCTAAATCAATGGAAAACAATAATTAACCAGGTATTGCCGATTTACAAACTCACATATGAAGCCAGAGGATGTGCAGGTAAATTCATGAAGGTCTGGGGAGGTGGACTGACCTTATGGATACATGTGAATATCCTGAAGATGAACTGAATCCTTGAGAGATTGCAATAAAATAAAATAAAATAAAACAAAAAAAAAGAGATAAGATGGGTCTCCTGGAGCGGGTGGGTGGACCGAGGCAGGGCAGGGACAAGGTCATCTGGAGCCCAGGGCGAACATGCCAAATTGCCCCCCCCCCCCCCCCCCCCCCAAGATATTAAATCATGTGTCAGAAAAAAATCCCCCTACCACCAAGAAAATAAAATCGAGCACTAATCTGCATGCCTGTACTCCTAAGCATAAATCCCCTCCCTCACAGTACAAATCCACCCCCCTGCTGACATCCCTCGTCCTGGCTTAAATCTTTATCCCCCCATCCAACCCCCGCCCCCCAGCTCAAATCATCTTACCCTATATGCCCCAGCACAAATCCCCCACCCAAAAAATCCTCTACCCTTCAAATTTCCCCTCCAAGCACAAATCCTCTCCCCCCACTCCAATTTCCCCCTCCTAGCAAAAATACCCCCCAATCAACTCCCTACTAGCACATATACCCGTTCCCAAAAAATCTGATCTTAGCACAAATCATCTTCACCCATCTCCCCACCCAACATAAACCCCCCCCCAAAACACTACTCCTAGCACACCTACCCTGCTTTACCTAGAACAATTCTTATCCCCTGCCACCCCTCTCAAATTCTCCCTCCCAACACAAATTCCCTCCCCCCAATCTCCTTGTGGTGCCCCCACCACCTCACATTATACCGCAGTGCCCAGGGCAGCCGCCCCTCCTGACCACCCCTTGTCCCGGCCCTGGACCGAGGTCTCTATCTAAATAAGATACCGGTGAAGTGTGAAATATGGCGGTTTAGGCTTCTAATACCTATTATGGAATGAGCAAAAATGTAACTAATTAAGGTTGTTGAGTATAGGAAAATATAAAATCTTTCTTTGTCACGGAAATTGATATTGTATGCTTAATTCTTGATGCATAGATAGAGGTGAATAGGAGAAAAGATACCTTATAAGAGTAAAAAACATAAGTTGTTTATGATTTGACAATTGTATAATCGTTTCTGTAATATGTCTGTAAATGTATCCTTTATGTGTTGAAGAATAATAAAAACAGTATAAAAAAAAAAAAAAAAAAAAGAAAAGTCTGGTCGTGTGTACGCGGCATTACTTGAACCATCGCTGGTAAATAGTTCTTCCCTCTACAATACTTTAATGAAAAGGCCTGTTATTGTACATTGTTGGATCTTTAAATGAAGATGTTATTTACCTACCGTATATATGTATGTGATTGTGATCAGCCCAATGTGAATAAATATGTCAATGTTATATTGGTCAAAAGGTCAGTGAAATATCATTAACTCTTAAATTAGCCCTCAGAATTAACCTAAAGCCCAACTCCAGCAAAAAATGTTTTTTAATAGTTTTGAGGAAGAGATTAAACCTCTGCCAGGTTTTTATTTGCAATCTGTGTCCTGATTGGTGAGAACACTTCCTGTTGGCTATTGCAAGGCATCACTAGGTAATCACTCATCCCATGACTGGGGTCATCACATCTACAAAGGACCTCTTTTACTCTTTTGTCCTCTTCCACAATGGACTTCCCAGGCCACAGAAGGCCAACAATAATCAGACGGAAAAAACGTAAAGGTGCATTTTAGGTGCTTCCCATCACCATCATTAAAAGTTTTAGTTTTTTATTTGGAAATCCCCGAAAGGCTGTAGGAACCAATCAGCAATCATCTTTCACTGATTTAAGATTATAACATATGGAATACACTTGGCCTATGGGCAACCACATCTAGATCATGAGTATAGTATGAACTTTCCATTCTGTCCCGCAGGAGAATCATGTAGGAGTCTTTCTTTCTCAGCGTGTTGGGAGAGTCGTGTGCTCTCAGCCTCCAATGTCCACTCAGCAGAGAGGCTACATGTAAACTAGAACAGGACCGACCGGTCAGGTGCTAAAGATCTGCCAGAAGGAGATGGGGCAAGAGGCAGAAGGGGAAAGAACAAGTAGTGTGATTTTTTTTTTTTACCCTAATGCAGGGAATGCATTAAGGTAAACATTGTTTTGAATTTAGAACCACCTAAAGTTATAGTTAGACCAGAAGAGGGAAGGTCATAACTCATAACAAACCAGGTCTTTGTTGCTTTTCAACCCTTACAAACCACTTTGACCTACAGGTAAGCCTAGATTAAGGCTTACCTGTAGGTCCAAGAAATATCTCCTAAACCTACACGGTTTAGGAGATATTTGCTGTTTACGGCGCATTATTATTATTATTATTATAATACAGGATTTATATAGCGCCAACAGTTTGCGCAGCGTAGACAGCGGCGCGCAGGTGCACCGAGTGCGCCGTTGTCAACGGCAATATGCCGCAAGTGGCGGCTCCCGTGCGCATGCGCAGGAGTGACGTAATCGTGGCTCCGTCGAATGACGGCGCCGGAGCAGGGAGACCCACCAAGAAGACGGAGGCTCCGTACACAAGGGGACATCGGTGACTTTGCTGGCTCCTGTGTCAAGTAAGTGACACATAATGGGCTATTATGCGATGCATAGTAGCCCATTATGCTTTACCTTTGCAGGGAAGCAAAGAGGAAGTAAACCCATCAGGGTTTACTTCCTCTTTAATTCTAGCTCAATGTAATCAGTGTGGCTTCATGTGATTATTTAGGTCTGTTCTGTGTTTCAATTTTGACTGTTTCTCCTGCAATCCAGAACTTTCTGGATGGTTCTGGAACATAGGTGTGGTGCAAGGCAAATGGGCAGCATGGATATTTATACTATCTCAGCCAATCCCTGTGGGAGACTGCACAAATGGTTGCTGGGAAAGTGTATAAATAATCTGAGACTTGGAACAGAGGTGTCTTGGCCTGTTCATTGAGGTCCCAGCTGTGTTTGTTGGGGAGGCTTACTTCGCTAAAGGGTTGCTGAAGCTGACTGAGGGGCTGTCGTCTGAGGATCTAGTCTGGTATCAATTGTCTGGAAAATATTGGACAGAGGCATCCAATCATCCAGGGACATTTATGAGTACAGACTGGCATGAGAAATATAATTCTTAGTGAAAAGGTTTTGCTCAGATTTCTTAAGTTGCTACTACAAGGTTCAGTCTGCCATTTACTTGTGTAAGGATTTGGCTCATAGTTCTACAGAAGAGAGTGTCTTTCTGTTTGTACATAGCTTTGGAGTATCCCATATAGTTCCCTTACCCTATCCAAGTTACCCAAAATATAAAAAAACACCAAAAAGAGAATACCCCTGGACTGTTTATTGAGCCAAAGGAGTCACTGGTTGCCTGGCTGTGGGGCAACTACTGGGAAAAGAACCCTGGGTATCCTTCCAGTGGCTCCTTAGGGGGGTACCACGTCACATGGATTTAAACACAACGCACATCAATGACCTCATCAATGTGATGCTGCTCTATCACTGACCAATCAGCAGACTGGAAAAGAGTTAACTAGGGAAGCAGAACTGTAGGCGCCAGGTCTGAACTTCTGATGGCGCCTAGGGTTTGTCGAGCCCTGCTTTACAAACACGCCAATATGGGCACTGAAAAACGCCCAACTCTCCACAACCAAAAAGGTCCTTGATCTACTTTGCGGCACATAGGGCAGCGCAATCAAATGGATGGGCTGCCCTAGGCGCGACGCACATTCCTGCTACGCTCAGGTGTGAACGAGTAAAGATGAGCCCCCCTTGTATCTTATCCAGCTTCATGTGAGTCTGACATGCCCGCTCTCCCTTGGTTGCAGACATTGTTCTGATGCTTCTCGCACAACGTCACGGCTGCGGTCAGGGATCGGCATGTCAGTTACAGCACTCGCGGTAATTGTCTTTAGTCACACAAATAAAACATAACAAAGCTGCGTAATGACCACAAACCTCAAAATGTCACATGGACACATGGAGTAGCACTTAGCAAAGGCACCATCTGCTCAACAGAAAGAAAGGCAGTTTGCATCATGCAATGTTTTCTTCCTTGGGGTTGGGAGTGACAAACAACAAATTACATGAAAGTAAAAGAAATAGAAGATGAATATTAGTTGATTGAGTTTGTGTGTGAAAAACCTAAGGCTGACCTCCAGCCTTCCCTTCAGTTCTGCGAAGTTGTACATACTCCTCTCCTGTACTGAAAATGCTTACTCTGATTTCGCTGCACACTGCGAGATTCTCACAGTGTGCATTAGAAGCTGCAGCAATTCAGACAAAGCCTACTATTTCCTGGCTAGAGAATATCCAATATTATTTAGCCCTTTCATTCATCAGATATCATTTCTATTAGTCATGAAGGCTCTGCATCACATGTGGGCCTTGCCTAAGTCAGTCTGCATACAAACAGGGCTTTTCTTCTCAGAGAATAGGTGCAAGCACTCCCCCCTTCTGGGTCATCCTTCTTCTCTGCCCCCTACCCACCTCTGAGCAATTTCCCATGGTCCCCCCACCCACCTACCTGTACCACCCCTTTTAGAGAATACGAATAAAGTATAATTTTCTGCTACTAAGTAATTTGTATGGAATTTGATTTGGATTTGTATGGATTTGAGAAGACTCCACCCCAGCAATAATAGACCCCACCCCAGCAACAATTGACAACATCCTAGCAACAATTGACCCCATACAACAATAGACCCCCCCAGAAACAATGGATCCCGCAACAAAATACCACCCAGCAACAATAGACCCCACCCCAGCAACAATAGACCTCATCCCAACAACAATTGACCCCATCCCAGCAACAATTGACCCCCTAGCAACAGTAGATTCCCCATACAAAAATACCCCCCCCCCCAGAAACAATGTATCCCCTGCAACAAAATATCACCCCGGCAACAATAGACCCCACCCCAGCAACAATTGACACCATCCCAGAAACAATAGACCCCCTAGCAACAGTATATTCCCCACACAATAATAGACCCCCCAGAAACAATGGATCCCACAACAAAATACCACCCAGCAACAATAGACTCCACCCCAGCAACAATAGACCCCATCCCAGCAACAATTGTCCCCATCCCAGCAACAATTGACAACATCTTAGCAACAATTGACCCCATCCTAGCAACAATTGACCTCATCCCAGCAACAATTGACCCCACCCCAGCAACAATTGACCCCATCCCAGAAACAATAGACCCCCTAGCAACAGTATATTCCCCACACAACAATAGACCCCCCAGAAACAATGGATCCCGCAACAAAATACCACCCAGCAACAATAGACCCCATCCCAGAAACAATAGACCCCCTAGCAACAGTAGATTCCCCACACAACAATAGACCCCCCAGAAAAAATGGTTCCCCGGCAACAAAATACTACCCCAACAACAATAGACCCACCAGCAGGATACTCAATGTATAATATATACATAAAAAACACATCAGATGCAATACAACCCCCTAGCAATACACATCAGATGCAAACCCCCTAGCAAACAATAGACTCCCCAGAAACAATGGATCCCCACAACAAAATACCACCCAGCAACAATAGACCCCCACCCCAGCAACAATAGACCCCACCCCAGCAACAATTGACCCCATCCCAGCAACAATAGACCCCCTAGCAACAGTAGATTCCCCACACAACAATAGACCCCCAGAAACAATGGATCCCCTGCAACAAAATACTCACCAGCAACATACTCAATGTATAATATATACCTAAAAACACATCAGATGCAATGCAACCCCCTAGCAACAGTAGATTCCCCACCCAACAATAGACCGCCCACCCGCAGAAACAATGTATCCCCTGCAACAATATATCACCCCATCAACAAAAGACCCACCAGCAACAGTAGATTCCTGACACAACAATAGATCACCCCGCAGAAACAATGGATTCCCCACAACAAAATACCACCCCAGCAACAATAGACCCTCAGCACCAACAGCAGATCTCCCAGCAGCCAGCATCAATTGACCCTTCAGCATCCATTAACAAATAGACCTCTCCCTCCTCAACAGTAGATCCCTCCCAGCAACAATTGACCCCCTCCTCAGCAACATAAGACCCCCTGCTAGCAACAATAGACCTACCCAGCAACAGTAGACCCCCAAACAAAAATAGATCCCCACCAGCGACAATAAACCCCCCAGCAAGCAGCATTCATAGACCGTCCAGCACACCTCAGCACTCCTTGCCATAAAATTCATTCAGTGCTGGAGGTGCCAGAACTGCGTTCCATCTGAAAAACCTGTCCCCCGTTAGGGAGATTCACTCTCTCTATTTGTCCTATTTACCGTTATTATCGGAATTGAAAGTAAAGAAAATCACAAATTTTGGGTTCCCCCAGTAATGTAATAGATGGGGGCCCCAAGGGACTCCCTTAATTTGCAGGGACTTCCTCTCACTTCCTGTTTTGGCTATGGGACAGGAAGTGAAGGTACATTTCCTCAATGGAGCAATAAAAAAAACTGAAAGGGGTTACTCTATCCAAAATAAAGAAGTTCACCCTATAATCTTATCAATCAATCAAAATTCTTTCTCTCCGCCGGGTTCCGGGTCTTCAGGGAGTTTGGTCCGAGATCCGGAGACCACACGGACATCGACGTCAACGGACTCCTCCCCCCTTCCCCAAGTGCCTCCGTCTGCTAACGAAGGGAGGGGGAGGAGTCCGGTGACGTCAAAGTTCTTATTGAATGTAACGCATACGGGGGAGGAGCTACGCATGACGTCACCCGCTTCTGCCCTACGGAACTAACGCGATTGTCGGCTTTACATGCTGTGTTTTTATCATTTTTATGTGAGTAGTTTGTGTTTGAACACAAAAATGTAATCTTATGTTTAAGCGGTGAGCACTTAGATCTTTTCTTTCTACCCATGACCTGGCGTCCTTGCTGAGATCTAAGGAGACGTGAGAGAAGTTTGTGTTAACCCTTTTGATACCCGCTTGCATGACCACCTGTTTGCACAGGGGTCCATGCCATAAGGTGAGAGTCATTAGTTAGACCGGAGGTGGAGGGATTGTCACGCTACTGTGGAAAGAAAAATGACTTATGTCAGTGCTACAGTTTAAATTTAAAACATATTTGTGTGAACTGTGAAGTTAAGTCATGGATTGTGGAAACTAACTAGTGTCGGGTGATTGTATATAGTGTATACCACATTTACCACTGACTAATGCAGAGTTGCAATTCAAGGAGATCAGCTAAAAGTAGTTGTATCTGTATGTGCGTTATAATTAATCGAAATTAGTAGATTAAAAAAAAAAAAAAAACGATTAATCGAACACGAAAATTTTAATCAGTAACAGCCCTAATATATATATATATATATATATATATATATACATACACACATATATGTTGTCTGTTTTTATTTCTATCAGTGACCCCACTGGGAAGATTTCCCCTCACTCCCTACAACTGTGACACCACAACAAGAAATGGAAGAAAACTTAAGCCTCATACACACGATAGGACTTTGTACAAACTTTCCCGTGGATTTTTGTACAAAGGGCATCGTCCCTGAACTTGTATTGCATACACACAGCAGGACTTTTTCAGCCAACTTTCACCAAATCATGTGGTTTTTCTGCTCTTTACCGCCACCTTTGGTCAACTTCTGTATTGTTGTCTGATCTTTTGCATTGGTTGTTTGGGTGTTTGTGTTTGTACTTTGTACAAAAGTCCGATGGTTTTCTGTACACACGATCGGACTTTGCTCCATCAGACTTTTGTTGGCAGAAAGTTGGTCCGTTCGCACAGCCAACAAAAGTCAGATGAAAACGGAAAAAGTTGGTCCGATGGAGCGTACACACGGTCGGATGTTGGTCCAAAACAGCTAATTTGCATGTTTGTTGTCAAAAAGTCTGATCGTGTGTATGGGCCTTTTGCAGGATGTAACGCCATACACAGTTCGATTTTCATTCCAACATTGGTAGAAAAATTCAACTAATTCCTTTCGAGAGTCTTTAAAATTGAAATTTATTCCAGACTTGCAACTTTAATAAAAGCTCGGACAATCCCAGATATTAAACAGGTTTCATTACAATATGTGTGATTTTTCTCGAACAAAACTACATTTACTGATACAACTAAAAAGATTTCCATCCTTCTCCTTCGAATTTTGTCATCAGTACGGTCACAAATGAACCTTGATTTGGCCCCAATAACCATTAGAAAATAAAAGAATATTACATAGTTACATAGTTAGTCAGGGTGAAAAAAGACACAAGTCTATCTAGTTCAACCACAAAATTCTACCCTTGTGTGGCCAACTTAAAGTAGTATTGTAAAGGTTAATTAAAAAAAATAAAAATAACAACCATGTTATACTTACCTTCTCTGTACAAGGGTTTTGCACAGAATGGCCCCGATCCTCCTCTTCTGGGGTCCCCCAGCGGCGCTCCCGGCTCCTCCCTGCATCGAGTGTCCCCTTGGAGACCTGCTTTCCTCGGCACACTCCTGAGTCCTGCTGTGCTTCCATTGACACAGACAACAGGACCCGGCCCCGCCCCCCGGCTCCAGTGTCTCTGGATTTGATTGACAGCAGCGGTAGCCAATGGAATTTTTCATTTTAACACATTGAGTGCAATAAAATAAACATTCCCTAGTAAACGATTTGTTCAATTTCATTCCCTCGCATATGCAGTTTACAACTTTCAATGCTGCTGGCTGCTGCTCTCAGTGCTGCTTCCCTGAACTTCTAGTCTTCACGTGAAAGAGCTAACAGTGGACAGTGCAGTCTCCAGTCAGTCTACTAGTTTGTAGATGGGAGATGGGAAGAGAAGGGAGGAGAAGGTGGGTGCCTTCCCATCCTAAACTATGGGCTGTGTGCTTCTATTGATGCAGAGAGACACAAAACTAGTCCCTGCATGCAAGGGTGGCTCTATAGGATGCTGCAAGAGAAAGAAGCCACCCTGAAACAGCAAATACAGGGCAGCAGTCATGGCACCAGCTTGAACTGTAACATAGGCAAGGGTTAAAAGATAAAAAAGCTGCACATTCTATAAGTGATTACCGTATATACTCGAGTATAGGCCGACCCGAATATAAGCCGAGGCACCTAATTTTACCACAAACAACTGGGAAAACTTATTGACTCGAGTATAAGCCTAGGGTGAGAAATGCGCAGCTACTGTAAGTGGAAAAGAGGGCCAACGATGCCCATTTGCAGCCTCACTGTGCCCATGCAGATGGACACAGTTGACCGATTTGGGGCCCTGTATCTCGGGGTCACTTAGTGCTAGGAACCCCATCTTTGGATATGTTGTAGTGCTAATTCCACTGGGTTAGAATACAGCATTTGGGGTTCCTAGCACTAAGTGGCCCCGAGATATGGGGCCCCAAATTCGGGTCAGAAAATCTCAAGCACTTTTCTGCAGCAGAGAATGACATTTTCTGAACCGACTTTGGCGCCCTGTATCTCGGGGCCACTTAGTGCTAGGAACCCCATCTTTGGATATGTTGTAGTGCTAGTTCAACTGGGTTTGAATGCCAAATTTGGGGTTCCTAGCTCCAAGTGTCCCCGAGATATGGGGCCCCAAATTCGGGTCAGAAAATCTCAAGCACTTTTCTGCAGCAGAGAATGACATTTTCTGAACCGACTTTGGGGCCCTGTATCTCGGGGCCACTTAGTGCTAGGAACCCCATCTTTGGATATGTTGTAGTGCTAGTTCAACTGGGTTTGAATGCCAAATTTGGGGTTCCTAGCTCCAAGTGTCCCCGAGATATGGGGCCCCAAATTCGGGTCAGAAAATCTCAAGCACTTTTCTGCAGCAGAGAATGACATTTTCTGAACCGACTTTGGGGCCCTGTATCTCGGGGCCACTTAGTGCTAGGAACCCCATCTTTGGATATGTTGTAGTGCTAGTTCAACTGGGTTTGAATGCCAAATTTGGGGTTCCTAGCTCCAAGTGTCCCCGAGATATGGGGCCCCAAATTCGGGTCAGAAAATGTCAAGCACTTTTCTGCAGCAGAGAATGACATTTTCCGAACCAACTTTGGGGCCCCGTATCTCGGGGCCACTTAGTGCTGGGAACCCCATATTTGGATATATTATAGTGCTAGGTCCACTGGGTTGGAACGCCAAATTTGGGATTCCTAGACCCAAGTGGCCCCGAGATACGGGGCCCCAAAGTCGGGTCGGAAATTTTTTTTTTTGCTGCAGAAAAGTGCTTGACTCGAGTATAAGCCGAGGGGGGCACTTTCAGCACAAAAAAATGTGCTGAAAAACTCGGCTTATACTCGAGTATATACGGTAAGCTGCTGAAAGTGCTTTAAAAAGGATGGCTTAATATCGCTTTAAGTGTAAATCTCCCAAGAGAGACACAGGCCACAATACAAACCTGACAGAGGTCCAAACCCTTTAGCTTGCCAAGTTGCTGCAAGACCTTTTTCCATCATTAGTAACTAAAATGATTACTGATTTATCATATACACAGTTCCTGCTTACTCTAACCGCTTCTTACATTCCCCTCTGTCAGTATTGACAAATTTAGTTAGCTCAGGGCTAAGCCTGAGCTGTGAATCTGGGTCAGGGTTCAGTGAGTCAGGGCTGGGTGACTCATCCTAACAGCTGCTCTGGTGCCTCCTCCTGGTCTAGAGTGTTGTAGAAACTTCTAGAGCTAGTGGGTGGAGATTAGGAGGAGCTGCCTGGAATATTTATGAGGACCTCACCCGATCCCCAGTAGAGGGCTGGCAGGGGGCAAGGCTTACCTCATAAATAGGCACGAGTCATGGCAGCAGTGGCAGTCGGGTGGAAGATGGAGATATAGTGCTGAGGAGGCTGTCGGTGGCCCTCTGGGCTACCCCATATTCTGGGTAGATAAAAGTTTGGAAATAAAATTTGTTAATGTTTATCCCTATTGAATAGGGAAAATGTTTTTTACTTCTTTGTGTATGATAAATCTGGATAAAATAAAGAATTAAAAAAAAAAAAAAAAAAAGGAGCTAAGATTCAGTGCTTGTTTTGTGAATTTGAAGATGAATTTCTCCACAATGCCTTTAGCTACAGAGGTGAATGAGAACGTGTTTTTAAAGTTCTTTTACTGCTGTAAATGCTTTAGTGTGCATAGTCTGGGCACATTTTCACTTTAATCATTTTTCAAGCTCCAACCAAGATCACTGAAATTTAGAGTTTTCAAAAGAACTGCAATTTTGAGTTACATTTTGGATATTTCATTGTTTAGTGGACCCTGGAGATTTAAACCGCCTGGTAGTTTCATCTTTCAGGAACTCTGTTGGTAAGATCTCTGCCCTTAGTTCCCAGGACAATAAAACAAGAGGCGGTGGAACATGCAAAACTTGGAGGGAACATCCAAAATCCCCAGGTGGGCAGGAAGAGAGTTGGGAATTAGAGCAGGGAGGTCAGACTCCTGGAGTTGCCAAGGCTTTTGGGTGGACTGACCCTTTAATGGTTTGATTTAGTGAAGGGGTAAAGAATGCTAACTTAGCAAAGTAAATGATTTTTTTAGCAAAAAGTACAAGTCCTGTGTTTTATTTTTAATTGCTCTACATTTGATTGTTTTTCAGTGTGAACACACCTAGGCGTGGCTAAGTGAACGTTCACTTTAATTAGTAAATATTCATTTGTCTCTTTCGTGAACCAAATCCACTATCTCACTGAGCACCATCCAGTCTTAATACAGCCAATCAAGTCCTTGGATTTTACACTTTTACCAATTGCCTTTCTACTTTTAGAGCTCATGCATTTACCCAGTGTATTAACAAGTTTTAGCAGTTTAATTAAATATGAAGCAAATCATTTATTGGAGCTTTTTTTTGCTTATTCCTAGAAAATAGAAAATATTGAGTTTCTCTAAGTTATATAGGTGGGCCATTCTCCAGTTGCAGCCCCCATATTTTTTGTCAAAGTGAAATGAACACAGCAGAATTTAATTGTAGCCCGAGTTTGGAGATTCCGTAAAATAAAGCTCTCCATTCTCCCAGAAATTTTGCCCCAATTTTTAGCACCCCTATTCATGCATAATCCATTATTTTTAGTGGACGGACTAAGACTGGAGAAAGAAAAAATGTGTGATTGTTTTATGCCACTGAATTTATAGTCTAAATATTAGCCATGTTGATTAATTATTATCACAAATGCCCATTATTTTTCATAACCAGAATCAATGAGAGCTGAAGATAATTATCACTCTGGCTAATACCACATGCAATATAGCTTAGTGAACTGAGGCTATAACTGACTAGGCAATAATTATATGTACCAATAACTTTCATTATACAAAGGTGTTAGGCAAGTTAAATCAAGCATTGCAAAGAACAATTATGATGTTCAAACTATGGTAACTCAAAAGTATCCAATCAACTGTTCTTATTACAGTAACATTCAATATTACTGCTTCATTAAATAAGCAGTGACTACCTTGAACTGCTAAAAAGTACTATGTCTATTAGTTACTCCAGTCTACTTGTGTTTTCTTTTAACACCTAGTCTGGTCAATGGGAAGATAGTGGTCTTTTAAAATTGTATCTTAGATTTACTGTTTTTTTTAATGTGCAAATTAATTAAAATGTAAAAAAATCAAGCAAATCAACGTAGATACCTAAGTAAAATAAATAAATAAAAATTATATATATATATATATATATATATATATATATATATATATATATATATATATATATATATATATATATATATATATATATATATATATATATATATATGTATATATATATATATATATATATATATATATAAATATATAAATTACTATATTACTAATTATATAAAAATATATTTAAAGTGTATATATATATATATGTGTGTGTCTATGTGTGTATGTATATATATAAATATATATATATATATTATATTTGTAGTTTTTATTTATATTTTTGTATATATATATATATATATATATATATATATATATATATATATATATATATATATATCTATATACACATACACACATACATACACACACACATATATATATATACACACACACAGACACACATATATGTATACACTTTAAATATATTTTTATATATAACTGTAGAAGAATAAGGAACAACTTGTACTAATTGAATCTATTGTTTTCAATACTTTAGAGCCATCTATAGGGAGTCATTTATCCAAATACAGTGAAACTTACAACAAAGGCACATCAAAGGGCCATTAATGGTTGGGCGGGGGAGTATATAAAACAACTTGATCTTGAACACAGGTTTGCAAATTCAGTGATTCAATAAAATAAAATGACCACATTTATTTTTTTAATTTGAAATCTCTGTACTATATTTGTAAGTCATTTTTAAATATTATTATTATGTTTATTAATATAGCGCCATCACATTTCAGAACACTTTAGTAACTTGGTGCTATTATTTTTACGACTTCTGTTGTTGTCACTGCAAATATTACAAAACATAATATACTATAATTAAAAAGACTTTCATATGAAAACAGCACTAGTTAGTTACTGAAAAAAATTAATAAAAATTTGACATGTAAGGAAATAAATGCTTAGCTGTCCTTAAAACAGTGGTAAACTGAATCTGCAGTATACCATTCATTTTCGTGATTTCCCAAAAATTTGCACCACTGTGGAAATTTGCACCACTGTTAGCACTTTACACATGCTAGCAAAAAATAGCGCAAGTCACTTGTTCCTCCTGAGTTTTTGTGCTTAATGCGAGAGCATATTAATTCTTGCATCAAACCACAAAATACAGCAATTTAATGGCTCCATAGGTTAGCGATGTAAAATTGCAGGTAAAAGTGATTTTTTTTAAATGTATTTTACATTTTTTTTAATTCCAGGGTAGTACCCTAGTACAAGCCAGGGTATTCTGTCCTTTGCACATACTGAGAACTTTGCCAAGTTTTTGGACACATTTCTAGAACATACCAACTCACTAATGCTCACATCAAACTGCAGACAACCTTATTTCAGTATTTGTTTGTCTCTGTGAAATTAAATTCATTTTTTTTTTATATACTTTCCATTTTGAGGACAGTTTGTTGCATCATAAAATGTATAAAATTATTATTATTATTTTAAAACAAATAGTTCACCCTGCAAGCACATTTTTCTTGGTGGGTACATTATTTTCCTTACATTTTTTTTTCATTATTTTCCACAACCTCCTGTTAGCACAGAACAATTATTGCCTTATCAAGACAGACCAGACATTGGGGATGATATAAATATTTTGTCCTGTGGCTGCCTCCATTGTTTCCATGCTGCACATCAAAAACAGATTAAAAACAGCTCACTATACACACTGCTGTGCACACTTTTCCTATTTCTCAATTCATTGCATATATGTATAATATAATATATAATATAATATATAAAACTGTATTTAAGAAAATGTAATACAAACAATTCTTCAGCATTTTAAAAATCTGGCTGACTCAGGTTTATTTTTGTTTCATTAAAAAAAAATCAGTGTATAAAAATCCATTTTAAAATGTTTATTTAAATAAATCAAGCTATGATCAAGTTTAAAATATATTTTTTTCCAGGATTTCATAAAAAGACCTCAGAAAAATGTTAACTTTATCTTAATAATAAAACAAAAAAACTGTACATATTCTAAAAAATTGCCAAATATAGAAAAAAAATTATTATTAGAGCTTGCTGCGTGACCTTTTCAACATTTAATGCATTCAAGAGATTATAAAAAAAAAAAAAGAATTTACCCTAAACTTTTTTAGATAGTTGAATTGAAAGATCTGGCTTGGCTAACAAAAAGCTACTGTTTTATGAGACACCAAAAAAGAAGTAAAAAAGTATCATAAAGTAAAAAGCATAGCAACCTTTTCACTTTAGCTCTACTTGATTAACACAAAAATAAAATCTGAAAAGTGCATTTTTTCTCATTTTTAATTTTCAGAATTTTTCTTAGAAAGATATACATAAATCATACATGACAATTTAAAAAAATAGTAGCAAAGAAAACCTACCTTAACTCAACATAACCATAATATTAAACATACTATTAAGAGAAGAAAAAAAAAACTTTACATTTTATACAAAGAAACCATCTTGGACACAAAAGATTCCCATGACAAAAGCTTTAAAAACATTATTTTGATGGGTCCTCATTTTTAAAAAATTATAACGGCGCAACCTGACTGACCACAAAAAATAACCTCCCTGTTCTTAAATTGATTGATATAGACAAATTGTATGTTCAAAAAAAATCAAGAAAAAAAAAACGAATAAGAAAATATTAATCGACATAGCAGATCCGCGGGACGAATCGTGAAATAAAAAAAAACTGCAATAAATACAAAATTTGCAGAGATTCACGTTTTTAAAGCTTGCGGATGGTTGAAATAGGAAAAAGGAAATTTACTAAGCGTTGCAAAGGAAATCTTGTTGCCTTCTATTGTGGCAGTGGGGGTGTTGCTTGCCCAACCCAAATCTTTCTTGATAAAAGTGAACAAAAAAAAACCGCTGAAAACCTCTGATAAAAAGTTTATGATAGACCAAAGAAATCAAATAGTAACGTCTCACCTTGATCGTACTTGCCATCTCGCTGATCAGTTTTATTGATTGTAAATAATTAGTAAAATAATTATTATAGCCTCGCGCTGACCAGAAAGTAGATTTTGATGGGGTTGTTTGGAGCGGATGAGATTGTGCTAGCTCCGGGAAATGAAGTCAGGCAATGACAGGAAGAGAGTCCTATTGGTGCTGGCCACAGTTTCTCTAAGAAACAGGATATTTGGGAGCACCAAGATAAGAGGGCTTGAAAACAATGATGTTTTTCTTGATGATACGTGCTAGAAGATATATATAATTTTTTTTTTTTTTTTTCGTAACTTGTCATATGCCTGTGTTTGCTGGGGCAGGTGTGACAAAGTCCAATGTACAGTGATCTACAAGTTCAAGCAGGATACAGATGTGTGGAATAACCAGCCAATTTTTGCCTCAACTCATTGTAGCCTCTCCCTGGAGGATAAGAGCATGTTTTGTTTTCAGAAGGGCAACATTTATGCAGACATTTTGATTGTTCATATACAGTATATACAGATGTCCTTCATTTTTTTTATTTTTTATTGCAGACATTATGTTGTCAATTTTAATTTTTTTCTAAAAGTATGCAAGCATTCACTAGTTTTAGCGGTAACGGAATCTACAAATTTTCGAGTTTTATATAGTTATTACTTAACATTTCAAATTGAACAAATACAATTAGAACCTGATCTTTAAATATACAAGATACATCATGGAAATATCCTGGAAAAAAGAAGGCTAAATAAAAAGGGGAGGGAGGGGGAATAGGGAGGGAAGGGACAGGATGAAGGTATACAACTCATTATAGTCCAGTCTCTAATAATTTTTTGTGAAAAAATTGCTGCATGTGCTTAAAATATTCCACCACTAGGAAATAAGTGATAAAAAAAAATATATAATAATATATATATATATATATATATATATTAAATATAATATAATATATATATATATATATATATATATATATATATATATATATATATATATATATATATATATATATATATATATTAAAATATATAATATATATTTTATATATATATATATATATATATATATATATATATATATATATATATTTAAATATATAAAAAAATATATATATATATTTATGTATATATATATATATATATATATATATATATATATATATATATATATATATATATATATATATATAATAAATATATTTAAATATATAATAAATATATATATATACGTTTTTGTGTTATCATTCATATTCTCTGAAAAATGGCTAAGAAATCATAAATGCTGCCAGGGTATGTAAACTTATGAGCTGTATATATATATATATATATATATATATATATATATATATATATATATAAATGTATGTATATATTATGTATGTGTATACATAATATGTGTATGTGTATATTTATATATATATATATATATATATATATATATATATATATATATATTTATTTAATATATACATACACATATATTATGTATACACATACATAATATATACATACATTTTATATATATATATATATATATATATATATATATATACACACACAGTTGTGCTCATAAGTTTACATACCCTGGCAGAATTTATGATTTCTTGGCCATTTTTCAGAGAATATGAATGATAACACAAAAACTTTTCTTTCACTCATAGTTAGTGTTTGGCTGAAACCATTTATTATCAATCAACCGTGTTTACTCTTTTTAAATCATAATGACAACAGAAACTACCCAAATGACCCTGATCAAAAGTTTATATACCCTGGTGATTTTGGCCTGATAACATGCACACAAGTTGACACAAAGAGGTTTGAATGGCTATTAAAGGTAACCATCCTCATCTGTGATCTGCTTGCTTGTAATTAGTGTGTGTGTATAAAAGGTCAATGAGTTTCTGGACTCCTGACAGACCCTTGCATCTTTAATCCAGTGCTGCACTGACGTTTCTGGATTCTGAGTCATGGGGAAAGCAAAAGAATTGTCAAATGATCTGCGGGAAAAGGTAGTTGAACTGTATAAAACAGGAAAGGGATATAAAAAGATATCCAAGGAATTGAGAATGCCAATCAGCAGTGTTCAAACTCTAATCAAGAAGTGGAAAATTAGGGGATTCTGTTGAAACCAAACCACGGTCAGGTAGACCAACTAAAATTCCAGCCACAACTGCCAGGAAAATTGTTTGGGATGCAAAAAAAAAACCCACAAATAACTTCAGGAGAAATACAGGACTCTCTCAAAACATGTGGTGTGGCTGTTTCAAGATGGACAATAAGAAGGCACTTGAAGAAAGATGGGCTGCATGGTTGAGTTGCCAGAAGAAAGCCATTACTAAGCAAATGCCACAAAGTATCCCACTTACAAAACGCCAAACAGCATAGAGACAAGCCTCAAACCTTCTGGCACAAAGTCATTTGGAGTGATGAGACCCAAATTGAGCTTTTTGGCCACAACCATAAATGCTACATTTGGAGAGGAGTCAACAAGGCCTATGATGAAATGTACACCATTCCTACTGTGAAACACGGAGGTGGATCGCTGATGTTTTGGGGATGTGTGAGCTACAAAGGCACAGGAAATTTGGTCAAAATTGATGGCAGGATGAATGCAGTATGTTATCAAAAAATACTGGAGGAACATTTGCATTCATCAGCCAGGAAGCTGCGCATGGGACGTACTTGGACATTCCAACATGATAATAATCCAAAACACAAGGCCAAGTCGACCTGTCATTGGCTAAAGCAGAATAAAGTGAAGGTTCTGGAGTGGCCATCTCAGTCTCCTGACCTCAATATCATTGAGCCACTCTGGGGAGATCTCCAACGTGCAGTTCATACAAGACAGCCCAAGAATTTACAGGAACTGGAGGCTTTTTGCCAAGAGGAATGGGCAGCTTTACCATCTGAGAAGATAACGAGCCTCATCCACAAATACCACAAAAGACTTCAAGCTGTCATTGATGTTAAAGGGGTAATACACGGTATTAAGAACTGAGGTATGTAAACTTTTGATCAGGGTCATTTGACTAGTTTCTGTTATGATTTAAAAAGAGTGAACACGGTTGATTGATAATAAATGGCTTCAGCCAAACACTAACCATGAGTGAAAGAAACGTTTTTGTGTTATCATTCATATTCTCTGAAAAATGGCCAAGAAATCATAAACTTATGAGCTATATAATTATTATACCAGATTTATATAGTGTCAATAGTTTAAGCAGCGCTTTACAATGTAGAGGGGGAGCAGTACAGCTACAATACAGTTCAATACAGAAGGACTAGAAGGAGGGCCCTGCTCATAGAGCTTACAATCTAAAGGGACCGGGAGGTGGTTCCAAAAGGTAATAGCTGCGGGGATGATCTGATGGAGGTGACTCGAGTACAGTTCCTAGGTGGAGTTGGGGTAGGCTTCCCTGAATAAGTGAGTTTTCAGAGATTGCCTAAAGGTGGACAGGGTTAGGGGCTGACTGGACATACTGGGGCAGGGAGTTCAAGAGGATTGGAGAGGCTCTGGAGAAGTCCTGGAGGTGAGCATGGGAGGAGAAAACAAGGGAACTAGAGTGCAGGAGGTCTTGGGAGGAGCAGAGAAAGTGATTTGGGCGATATCTGCAGATGGTGCAGTTGGTGATGTAGTTGGGGGCAATGTTGTGGATGGCCTTGTATGCTGTAGTTAGTGTGTGTGTGTGTATATATATATATATATATATATATATAAATATAAGAAGGCCAGTATGGTGGCCTGACATTATGGTAGGAGCCCGGAGGGTATTTAAGCAAACCACTCACCTGTGGCATTTGTTGGTTCCGGTGCATGATATACCCTCCCTCCAATTCCCCTTTTTTCAGGGTACTTCAGCACATTTCTCTCCACAATCATCCATTACTTATCTTGGGTATGCCCTCTTTCCTTGGCATACCGACCAGACCACCAAGGCACACTTCAGGTCTATTTATGTGGTAAGTCTTGTCGTGTGTTTATGTGATCCATATCTGTTTCGGTCATAGGGCCACAACCATAAATATTACATAAATATATATATATATATATATATATATATATATATATTTCCTTTTTTTTTTTTTTTTAAAGGAAAAATAAAAGATTCTCAAACTTTCTCCACTATTATGCACAGTATAGCATGCCAATATGTATACTAGTAGCAAATGTCAACTTCTAGGCCAGTTGTTAACCTTTTTTGAGTCACAAATCCCTTTCAGAATCTGATGAAAGTGTTGGACCCCCATGATGATACAAATATAAACGGCAACGAGTCAGGAGATGCTTAGTGATCTGCGCTACAGGCAGTGGCATGGTTTGTTTTCTTTCATTCCTTTCAATGGAAATCCATTGAGTGGGACAAGGGTGAGGGCGGGGGGCTGTATAGTATATATGATTTTCTATCTGACCCTCTCGAACCCCCTGAAACCCATCTATGGACCACTTAGGGGTCCATGGACCCCAGGTTAGGAATTCCTGCTCTAGTCTGATGTATAATAGTTAATCTCAGTAATAAGAATAGCATTATAAGTAACGCTTATTAATATGTGCATGAGTACTATACATACATGCCGGTGATGCACACAACAGGAGTAGATAATAGTAATGTTTAGGTACAGTACAAGTACAGCTGTGGGAGGAATACTCTTTGCCAGTAGTAATGTTCAGTAATATTGGTTGCCACTGAAAACAAGTGAAAAAGCACAGTGAGCCCTCACATCTACCAACCAGTAACTATTAGCTGACCCCAACACTTACCTATCCTTTATCCTGCTGAGTCATATCTATAGCTCTGCAATCAGCAAGGCTCATTTTTACTGCTGATTGGAGAGATCTAGCTCTGCCTCAGCAGGGGGTTTGTCGTCGAACCACTGCAGAGAGAGACAACAAAACCGTGTATTTTTGGTCGAAAGATGTTGTCTCCAACTTGTCTTGCATACACACGGTCACTCAAATATTGGACAACAATTATTTTTTTTTTTTTTTTTTGTTTACAAACTATTTTATTGAGTGCAAAAGGTGGTACAAAAAGAGTACAAAAATATGCTGAAACTTGACAGTAATCATATGTTTTACATATGTAACAATGTAAAGGTACAAGTAATAAGGTAGGAATTCTTAACAATGGTACAATAGTTTTGAATATGGTCTATAGTACATTATAAAATCATCAAATATTGGACAACAATTATGAACCCAGTGACGTACATGATATCTCCATTACGAACGCTAGTTATATCTCCAGCTCGTACTTGTTCCCGAGCACGCGTGGACTTTTGTCCGACGGACTTTAAAACAATAAAAAAAAAAATACAATATTTTTTTACTTTCTGCTATAAAACATATCCAATAAAAAATAGAAAAAACTCAAATTTCTTCATCAATTTAGGCCAATATGTATCCTGCTACATATTTTTGGTAAAAAAATAAATAAATAAATACCAATAAGGTTATAGCGTCTACAAACTAGGGATATTTTTATGGAATCACACAGACTGAAGGAAGAGGAAGCAACAGGGATGGAATCACTCTACTGGCTTTTTCAGCTGTGTGTGTGTGTGTGTGTGTTAACTGGAACTTGCGCTATTGAGCTCTGTAAACAAAAAGGCTTGTATGTGAAAATAAGCCTAGGCTTTCCATATTAGGTGGTCCTGCCTGAAGGTCCAACGGTTCTGGACCAGGATATTTAATTTGGTTAACTCGGAGACCAGTTTGAATGTCCCCAAAAATGTTAAGACTGCAATATTTTCTTCAAGTGGGCGCCCCCCCTATCCATGCATCCGGCCCCCTGATCTACATGCTGGACACATGGATTCCATTCGTTTTTTTTTGTTTTTTCGAAGCACGTGATTAGAGCCAGAGGCTGTAATAGGCTTCAAAAAAAGGGTGGGCTTGGGGCGCAGAGCACTGCGCTAGAAGCTCACCTAGTTGTGTGACAAGAGCGAATGAATATTTGCTATTGGTGTACACACAAGTGGAAATTTGGCCAGCAAAAGACAGATGAGAGCTTTTGGTCGGAAAATGCGACCGTGTGAATGCTCCGTCGGACTTTTGCTGGCCGAATTCCAGCCAGCAAAAGATTGAGAGTATGTTCTCAATTTTTCGGTCGGAAAAAGTTCCGATCGTCTGTAGCAATTCCGACACGCAAAATTCCTATGCATGCTCAGACACAATTTGACGCATTCTCGGAAGCATTGAACTTAATTTTCTCGGCTCGTTGTAGTGTTGTACGTCACCGCGTTCATGACGGTCAAAAGTTCCGCAAACTTTTGTGTGAATGTGTGTATGCAAGACAAGCTTGAGCGGAGTTCTGTCGGAAAAACCATCCAAGATTTTTCTGACGGAAAATCCGCTCGTGTGTACGTGGCATTACACTGATTCTCCATCCCAGCCAATCAGGAAGTGGGTCCCCAGGAGGAGGGGAAGCAAGGAAACAGCCGCCCGCATCCCTTAGAGAACCCGTCACCGCTGTGGAGCCCCGACTACTGATCGTCCGGGGGGGGGGGTTAGTGCCGCCGTGACCTGACCGACCAAAGATGGTGGGGTAAAGGGTTGCATTGGGTCGATTGTCTGTCGCCCCCCCCCCCCCCCCATCCAGAAAAAAAAACACCAGTGACCACTGCTAATTTCCAATGAACGCTTATGCACGGGTTTTAGGATTCTTTCTAGCCTAGCCTAAGTATGGAAGCATGGAGTTCTTTTGTTTGGTACTGGAAATTTTGTTCCGTTTTATAGAAACTGTTTTCATAGCCTTTTGAACAGTATATGCATAGTAGATCTGCATTATACTTTGTGAGACTATGACCCCCTATATTACCTACCTCATGTGAATGGCCCCATCCATCGCTCCCCGTGCTTTCTGCATGCCATCATCCTACCCCTACCGCAGTTGGTTGAGGAGTATCACTTTAATATAAGTTAGATGTATGATTAGGATGAGGTGGTTTTGTTATCTCCCAATATGATACCATTGCTTGACATTCACCTGTACAAATCTGTACCTTATTGTCTTGTCTAAACTTCTTCAATAAAAATGATTGGGAAAAAAAATGAGCCTGATTCTCCACATACTGTCTGAACGTTAAAATTATATTACATACTGTATTTGTATGCAATAGTTCACACTTACATGGATATATAAAAGTGACATTTTTTTCGTCATGGCCATAATAAAAAAGAAAATATTTCAAAACCATTATAAGCTTCCTGCCCAGGTGTGACAACAGAGCTTTTCATTATTGAACACTGGTGCTGAAACTCGTCTTGCAGTGTGCTTCTAAATTCCTGTTTGCAGCAGTATGGACATGCTTTACATTTAGCAGAGTGGTAGGCATCCTTCTTGGCCACCTTATCCCCTTATCAAAACCACAGGATCCCTATTTTCCTCTGGCTTGGTGATTAGTGGGAGTAAGCTATTCCTCTGGCTTGGTGGTCAGTAGGAGTAAGCTATTCCTCTGGCTTGGTGGTCAGTGGGAGTAAGCTATTCCTCTGGCTTGGTGGTCAGTGGGAGTAAGCTATTTCTCTGGCTTGGTGATCAGTGGGAGTAAGCTATTCCTCTGGCTTGGTGGTCAGTAGGAGTAAGCTATTCCTCTGGCTTGGTGGTCAGTGGGAGTAAGCTATTCCTCTGGCTTGGTGATCAGTGGGAGTAAGCTTGGTGGTCAGTGGGAGTAAGCTTGGTGATCAGTGGGAGTAAGCTTGGTGATCAGTGGGAGTAAGCTTTTCCTCTGGTTTGGTGATCAGTGGGAGTAAGCTTGGTGATCAGTGGGAGTAAGCTTGTTGGTCAGTGGGAGTAAGCTTGGTGATCAGTGGGAGTAAGCTTGGTGATCAGTGGGAGTAAGCTGGGTGGTCAGTGGGAGTAAGCTATTCCTCTGGCTTGGTGGTCAGTGGGGGTAAGCTTGGTGGTCAGTGGGAGTAAGCTATTCCTCTGGCTTGGTGGTCAGTGGGAGTAAAAGAATGCATCAGGGTTGGTGATCAGTTGGAGTAAAAAAATGACCCAGTGCGTGTAGTCAGTAGAAGCAGGTATAATCACCCATGGTTGGTATTGGTAGAAGGAATAGTGCCCAGTTGTTGGTGTCAGTAGGAAGAATAGTCCATGAGAAAAATAGTGCGGCATCATTGGTGTCAGTGGGAGAAAAAGTGTCAATGGGAGATATAATAATGCCCCATCATTGGTGTCAGTGGTAGGGCTAGTGCTCTTTCATTGCATCAGTGGGCTTAATAGTCCAAAATCATTAGTGTCAGTGAGAGGAATAGTGCCCCATTGATGGTGTCAACAGGAAGAATAGTGCCCCATCTTTTGTCTCAGTAGGAGAAGCAATAATGCCCCATTGTTGGTGTTATTGGTAGGGCTAGTGCTCCTTCACTGGTGTCAGTAGAAGGAATTGTGTCCCATCATTGGTGTCAGCAGAAGGAATAGTGCCCCAAGGGCTGGACAAATGCAAACAAGGGGTCACATCTAGACACCAGATGTTGAGGACCACAATTCTATAGGTTTCATTGACTGTAAACAAAAGACAAATTAATATAATTAGCCTAACCAAGCTTATGTGAGCAGTCTTACTAATCCCATCACCTGATACCTGAGCCCAGGAGAACCTGAGCAGTGTCAGTGGTAGTAATACCTCTGCTAAATATTTCAGTCACACTGCAGATGTAGATTTGCTCGGCTGAACATCTATTCGTTATGACGCTCGCACAGGAATCTCCATAGACTGTGTACACAGTGCAGAGGTCTCCTCATATTATTTCCTCTTTTGGTGGAATGTTCTTAGACTATAGTGTTAGGCTATTTTCTCTGTTGGTGACTCTTATGTTTTCAAGGCTATTTTTCTCCTAGGATCTAATACTAGGGAATGTTACATTTGCCCAGGGAAAGACAACCAATAGAAACAGGCATTACACACATATTATAGACATTATTCCTTAGATTTGCGTGAATGATGAGACATATGCAAAGCTAATTTTTTTTTCGTAACTAAACCTCCAAAATTATTTAAAAAAAATCAACTAAATGTAAACCTGTACATTGCCTATGCACAGTGTCTCAAAATTGTGGCCCTTTGCTTGCCTTTATCTGGCCCTTCAGGCACTGTTTCTCCTCGATTCGCCCAGACGGAAGGGGCCGATCCCTTTCTATTTTTTTTTTTTAGGTAGGCCGGTGTAAACAGACACAAGTCCGTTTACATCTGCTGCTCCATAGAGGTGAATAGTAAGTCCGATTGGGTCGGACCAATCATGTGAAAGGGGCCTAAGGCTGCGTTCACACTGATGCGCTGCGATTTGCCCAAACCGCGGGTGCAGCGTAGTGAACCTGTGGATATTCTTCGGGTTAGCTGCACTTTGCCGTAAACTTCTATTATATCCGGCAGGTGTGGCGCACTTTCTGAAGGTGCAACAAACCTGCAGGTAATAACAGAAGTCTATGGCTCAATGCAGGTAACCCGCAGCTGCACTGCACCTGCGGATCAGTATGAAAGCAGCCCAGTAACCACTGCAAAACAGATATCTCCATATATACTGTGAATTTAGTAGTAAACTTACCTTTAATAACCGTCTTCCATTCTGGTATCGCTGGCTGTTGCTGTCCCAGGCGGAGTGCATTTGGTATCACTCCGCCTGTGACAGGAGCCGGCGCTATACAGGAAGCATTGGCTTATGTGGCTCTGCTCCGCAGCCACTTGCTTCCACTACCAGCGGCTTCATTCACAAAACTGCTGCTCTGGGATGGCGGGTCGGCAACCCGTGATCTGGGCTTGCCAACCTGCCATCTTAGAGCAGGAGGTCGAGGGCCACATCAGAGGGCTCCGCGGGCCACTGGTTGGGCACCCCGGCTTTAAGCCCAGGACCTTCACCAGTGATGTACACTGCAGTAGCTGTACATTCCGCAGTAATAGTGACATCCAGCACTGTGTACATTAGCAGCCAGAAGTTAAATGTCCAGCAATAAGGTGGGAAGAATGTTGCAGTGGATGAGTTGTTATTATGGAGGAATGATTCCAGCTACATACAAGTCAGACAAATATGAGGCCTGAGACTATTCTTGTGTTCTCTGAGCCCGGCAACCATTATCTGCAAGATTTAAATAGCAGCGCAGAGGATGTGTATGAGAGGACACTTCCTGTCATCTGCACTCAGGACGTCGTGCAGCGAGATAACGCGCCATTGTTTTCTTATCGCTTCCTTCATGCATTCCCAAGAATACATAAACTAGATGTCAGGGGAGAAGGGGTTAATCCAATGGACTAATATGTCTCATGGATCTGGTTCCCAAAAATGATCTACCTGAGAAATTACAAAAAGGACAAACACTAACATGTGAATTCATGGGAAACCGCTAAATACAGAGATGAAATACATAGAGGAGAGCTGCCTAAGGATTTGTATGCCTGTCCATCCAGTCCTGAGATTACCACAGTTCTGCCGCACAGCACAGCCCTATCTGTCAGCGAAAGGGAACTGATCTTTCTCTGCTGCATTTTCACTTTCACTTACAAATCTAATCCCACCCTCACCCTGTGAGGCCTGGTTCACACCTAGGCATTTTTTATTGCATCTTCAGTTTTGCAGAAACACACTACAGTACATTTATCATGGTTTCCTATGGGTCACGTTCACATCTGTGCATTTTATGGAAAGGGCCAGGGACTTTTTTCTGGTTTTTGGTTCCATAGACTTCAATCAAAAATGTGTATTGCAAAATGCAACTGGAATATGCAAACTGCAACCTGCATAGGGTGTGAACCAGGCCTAAGGCTGGATTCACACCTAGGCATTTTTTGTGCTTTTTGCATTTTGCAGATTTGCACTACAGTCCATTTAACATGGTTTCCTATGGAACACGTTCTGTAGTGCAAATCTGTAAAATGCAAAAAGCACTAAAAATACATAGGTGTCAATCCAGCCTAAGGCTCGATTCACATCTATGCATTTTGCTTTTGAGCGTTTTTGCAGTGCTTTGCGTTTTTGTATTTTTTTTTTTACTTTTTTTTTTTTACAGTGTACAAAAAAAAAAACAATTAAAAAAAAAAATGCAAA
Organism: Lithobates sylvaticus; assembly: GCA_028564925.1. Lineage (NCBI taxonomy): Eukaryota > Metazoa > Chordata > Amphibia > Anura > Ranidae > Lithobates > Lithobates sylvaticus. The sequence goes on along the minus strand of CM053027.1, from coordinate 44,001,772 downwards.
ACGCAAATCGCGGCAAAATCACGGTAAAAACGCAGTACTTGCATTTTGGATGCGGGTCCATTGACTTCTATTACATGCAAAACGCTGCATTTTGCATGAAAAAAAGTCCCTGACCCTTTCCAAAAACGCAGAGGCACAAAAATGCATTGATGTGAACATGTCCCATAGGAACTCATGTTAAAAAATTTCCCTGCATTTCTGCAAATTGCAAAATGCATCAAAAAAAGCGCTAGTGTGAATGGAGCCTTAGAATGGACAGAAAGGGAGAAGCAGCAGACTGATGATCTCTCTGTGACTCTGCTCACTCTTTGCAGTGCAGCACACTTGAATGACCTACTTGCGCCAACAGATCCGCGGGACGCAGCATCGGAGGAGGGTTTGTTGGCGGGAGCAGCGGCAGCGGTGGCAGAGGAAGAAGAACACCAGACAAAAAAGACAGAAGAGCGGAAGAAGGAGAAGATCGGAGGATAAAGATGCGGGAGAAGATGGAGGAAGAAGCGGCAAAGAAGATTTTTAATAAAAGACTTGTCAAAAACTGTCTACTGTATTTTTTAACACTACACTACACTACTTTTTTTCTAGGTGAATGGGTAGGGGTACGATGTACCCCATACTCATTCACATAGGGGGGGGCGGGATCTGGGGGCCCCCTTGTTAAGATTCCAGATTCCGATAAGCCCCCCTACCCACAGACCCCGACAACCCCGGGCAAGGGTTGTCGGGAAGAGGCCCTTGTCCCCATCAACATGGGGGCAAGGTACTTTGGGGTGGGGGGGCACAGAGCCCCCGCCCCGCCCCAAAGCACCCATCCCCCCCATGTTGAGGGCATGCGGCCTGGTATGGTTCAGGGGGGGGGGGCGCTCGCTCGTCCCCTCCCTTTCCTGACCTTTATGCTTGGATAAGGGTCTGTATGGATTTTGGGGGGACCCCCTCGTCATTTTTTTTTATTTGGCGTGGGGGTCCCCTCCGAATCCATACTAGACCCAAGGACCTGGGGGGGGACCCCACGCCATTTTTTTTCTTTATTTTTTATTTTTTTTACATTCAGCGGTAAGTCAGCTGACAGCTGATGACTCATCGGTTGCTAAGAACGTAGCGGCCGGCTTACCGGCCCTCTCCTTAGCAATCAGCTATAAACAGTGTAAAAAAAATAAATAAAAAAACGCAAATCGCGGCAAAATTGCAGTAAAAGCGCGGTACTTGGATGCGGGTCCATTGAATTCTATTACATGCAAAACGATGCATTTTGCGGGAAAAAAAGTCCCAGACCCTTTCCAAACACGCAGAGGCACTCAAATGCATTGATGTGAACATGTTCCATAGGAACCCATGTTAAAAAATGTCCCTGCATTTCTGCAACATGCAAAATGCATCAAAAAAACGCATTAGTGTGAATCAAGCCTAATAGACTTCAATAGACCAGCATCCAAAATGCAAGTACTGCTTTTTTACCGTGATTTTACTGCGATTTCGCCGCAATTTGCCCAAATTTGGACCAAACCCAAAGTACAAAACAGTGCCAGGCCAATCAGCTGCCAATCAGCTGCATGTGTGTAGTCCACCCCCCCCCCCACAGTTAGAATCACTCCCTAGGACACACTTAACCCCTTGATCGCCCCCTAGTGTTTAACCCCTTCCCTGCCAGTGTCATTTACACAGTAATCAGTGCATTTTTATAGCACTGATCGCTGTATAAATGACAATGGTCCCAAAATAGTGTCAAACCTACACTGCCACCTAGTGGTTAACCCCTTCACTGCCAGTCACATTTTTACAGTAATCAATGCAATTTTTTAGCATTGATCGCTGTATTAATGCCAATGGTGCCAAAAACGTGTCAAAATTGTCCGATGTGTCCGCCATAATGTCGCAGTCCCGATAAAAATCGCAGATCTCCGCCATTACTAATAAAAAAAAATTATAATAAAAATGCCATAAAACTCGACCCTATTTTGTAGATGCTATAACTTTTGCACAAACTAATTAATATTATTGCGATTTTTTTTTTTTACCAAAAATATGTAGAAGAATACGTATCGGCCTAAACTGAGGAAAAAAATTGTTTTTTTATATATTTTTGGGGGATATTTATTATAGCAAAAAATTTAAAATAATGTGTTTTTTTTTCAAAATTGTCGCTCTTTTTTTGTTTATAGCGCAAAAAATAAAAATCGCAGAGGTGATCAAATACCACCAAAAGAAAGCTCTATTTGTGGGGAAAAAAAGAACATCAATATTGTTTGGGTGCAATGTCACACGACCGCGCAATTGTCAGTTAAAGCGACGCAGTCCCGAATCGCAAAAAGTGCTCTGGTCAGGAAGGGGGTAAAATCTTCCGGAGCTGAAGTGGTTAACTTGACAACAATTGATGTTAAACTCACTGGCCTATAATTGCCAGCTTCTACCTTGCTGCCTCTTCTTGTGGATAGGTGGAGTGATTCTTTCAGCAAACCCTCGAAGGAAGAGAACTTGGAACATGAAAGAAGTCACTAGGACCATTTTTTTGGGAATACTGGCAATAATCACATGTGAGTAAAAGGCAGTCGGCTCCACCTACTGAGGAACTGATATTGCTTATAATCAGCAGGGTGTTTACAGACGAATGTGCGTCACTAAACTTTTAGACCAGCCATGACATCAAAGTGAATCACTGAGAAGACAGAACAAAGGACAGCTTGGCACGCCACTGATCCCAATGGGAATGAGAAAGACAGGAAGCTCCATTCTAACTCAAGCTAACATACTGACATCCTGAATCTATGTAATCAATACATCTCGGCTGTCGCTTACTGATCTACATATCTGTAGGTTTATCCTGGAGGGATAGATATTCATTCATATTACTTATAGGACAACTCTAGCCAAAATATTTTTTTTTTTTAAGATGTGTTAAATTTGCTTTAGACAGCAGGTGTTTCCAAAGTTTTCAGTTTGAATGTTAAGACATATATTTTATGAATATTCACAGGTCCTAAAGAAGAAAAAATAAATACATCTGTTTTATAAATAAATAAAATGTATGTATAAATAAGTTTTACTTGGACCTTTTTTGGATTCAGCTTTATATGATTCAGAACAAAAGAGAAAGAACTTTAGTAAAACAAAGCAAAGTGCCCCCTTACATCAAAGTCCACCTTATGCCCCGTACACACGATCGGACTATCCCGCAGGAGGATGCCGGGACTGTGACATCATAGGGGGCGGGGTAACCATGTGACATGAGCCGGTGGCCCTGCCCCTTGTCCTTATATAAGTCACAGCACAACGTGTCTCTGCCATTACGGCAAGAGACAGCGTCGTGTCAACATCGGATGAAGAAAGAAGAACAAGAAGCAGAAGACGGCAGCGTCAGTGACGGCGACGGCAACAGAAGCCCGGGCCACCGCTAGTAAAAGAGCTGGAAGAAGATAGCGGAGGCCCGGAAAGAAGAACAGAAGAGCGGGACAAGACCCCCGAAGTCGGAACAAGACCCCCAGACGGCGACGAAGGCAAAAGCCGGGCTCCTCCGCTAGTAAAAGAGCTAGCAGAAGATAGCGGAGGAGTCCGGCGAGAAGACCCCCCAAGATGGAAGAAGACCCCCGGAGCTGTGTAATAAAGTATTTAAAAAACTTGTGTTGTGTTTTTTATTTACACTTTTTTCACCAGGTGAATAGGTAGGGGTACATCGTACCCCATACTCATTCACATAGGGTGGGGAGACGGTATCTGGGGGCCTCCTTATTAAAGGAGGCTCCCGGATTCCGATAAGCCCCCCCTCCCGCAGACTCAGACAACCAATGGCCAGGGATGTCGGGAAGAGGCCCTTGTCCTCATCAACATGGGGACAAGGTGCTTTGGGGTGGGGGGGGGGGGCGCAGGGACAGCCCTAAGTCAGATTGTGTGTACGTGGCATTTTACTGTAAGTCCCCCCTTACATCAGAACTCCCCATTAAATTAGTATCCTTACCAAGGCCCCCTTATTTCAGAGTCGGCATTAGGAGTCCCCCCTTACATTAGGGTTCCTATTAGAGCCCCTCTTACATCAAAGTCCCCGTCAAAGTCCCTCCTTACATTAGGGTTCCCATAAGAGTCCCCCTTTGCATCAGCGTCCCCATCGGAATCCCCCTTACATCAATCTTAGGATTCCCTTCTTACATCAGAGGCCCCTTCTCACATAAGGGTCCCTATGATAGCCCCTCTTACATCAGAGTCCACCTTAGGAGTTTCTGTTCACATCAGGGTCCCCCTTACATCAGAGTCTCTTCAAAGTCCCTGCTTACATTAGTGTCCCCTTGAGAGTCTCCATCAGAGGCCCCCCCCCCCATCCTTACATCAGAGTTTACATCAGAGCCCCTTTTTTTCATCAGACTCCCTATCAATGATTCCCCCTGACTGTAATCAGTGTAGCAGCGGGGTGAGAGTTGGGGGGGGGGGGGGGTGTAGAACTTTCATCCTGCTGGGGCAATGGGTGGAACTTGAGACTAGCTGTAATCCTGTAGTGTGATGGATTTGGCCTGCGGGCCATACTTTGGAGACCTCTGGACTATGGCATTGAAGGTTAAAGCCTAATTTCACCTTTTGCAAAAATAACGCATGCACTCATATCAAATAACAAAAAAATATGAATTATTATTTTTTTGCATTGGAACCTAAAAAGCATTGCAACCGCTACCAATGGGTCGCAGGTGCAACAGTGCCTTGCAAAAGTATTCACCCCCCTTGGCTTTTTATCTATTTTGTTACATTACAGATTTTAGTTCAATGTTTTTTTTAATATGAATTATATGTGATGGATCAGAACACAATCGTCTAAGTTGGTGAAGTAAAATTATAAAAATATATACATAAAACTATTTTTCAGAAATAAAAAACGGATAATTGGAATGTGCGGGATATTCTTGAGCAAAACCTGTACCACTCTGTGTGTGATTTGAGGCTAGGATGGAGGTTCACCTTCCAGGAGGACAATGACCCCAAACACACTGCTAAAGCAACACTTAAGTGGTTTAAGGGGAAAAATGTAAATGTATTGGAATGGCCTAGTCAAAGCCCAGACCTCAATCCAATAGAAATTCTGTGGTCAGACTTAAAGATTGCTGTTCACAAGTGCAAACCATTCAACTTGAAGGAGCTGGAGCAGTTTTGCAAGGAGGAATGGGCAACAATCCCAGTGGTAAGATGTGGAAAGCTCATAGAGACTTATCCAAAGCGACTTGAGCTGTGATAGCCCCAAAAGGTGGCTCTACAAAGTATTGAATTTAGGTTGTGAATAGTTATGCACATTGACTTTTTCTGTTATTTTGTCCTATTTTTTTTTATTGTGAAGCAAACAAAAAAAACATCTTCAAAGTTGTGGGCATGTTCTGTAAATGAAATGATGCAAATCCTCAAACAATCCATGTTAATTCCAGGTTGTGCGGCAACAAAACACGAAAAATGCCAAGGGGGTGAATATTTTTGCAAGGCACTGTATGTTCAAGCTTCTGCAGACTATTCCTCCTACCCCAGGTCTATACCAAGATAAGCAGCCAGAGCAAGTATTAATAGACTACAAATACAATAACGTCTTTAATTCACAACTTCCTGTGAATGGACGATGCGGCTGTGTGGATGGAGTCATACAGCGTTGCACCAAAATAAAATAAAAAATGACAGAAGCCTGTGGGAAGAACCAAGGGTATCCAGTAAGGGGGTAGGGGTGTTGGTTGAGGAGTGGGGGCTGCAGAGTGGGTCCACCATGAAATATGGTCAGAAACGTGGGCTTTTATTCAATTCTTTATTTTTAGGGCTGTTACTGATTAAAATTTTCGTGTTCGATTAATCGATTAATTTTTTTAATCGATTAATCGACTAATTTCGATTAATTATAATGCGCATACAGATCCAACTACTTTTAGCTGATCTCCTTGCATTGCAACTCTTCATTAGTCAGTGGTAAATGTGGTATACACTATATACAATCACTGACACTAGTTAGTTTCCACAATCCATGACTTAACTTCACAGTTCACACAAATACGTTTTAAATTCAAACTGTAGCACTGAGGTAAGTAATTATTTTTTCCACAGTAGCGTGACAATCCCTCCACCTCCGGTCTAACTAATCACTCTCACCTTATGGCATGGACCCCTGTGCAAACAGGTGGTCATGCAAGCGGGTATTAAAAGGGTTAACACGGACCATAACCTTCTCTCATGTCTCCTTAGATCTCAGCAAGGACGCCAGGTCATGGGTAGAAAGAAAAGATCTAAGTGCTCACCGCTTAAGTATAAGATTTAATTTTTGTGTTCAAACACAAACTACTCACATAAAGATGATAAAAACACAGCATGTAAAGCCGACAATCATGTTAGTTCCGTAGGGCAGCAGCAGGTGACGTCATGTGTAGCTCCTCCCCCATGTGCGTTGCGTTCAAGCAGAGCTCCTCCCCCCTTCGTTAGCAGACGGAGGCACTTGGGGAAGGGGGGAGGAATCCGTTGACGTTGATGTCCGTGACGTCACCGGATCTTTGACAGAACTTCCTGAAGACCCGGAAGCTGACGGAGAGGTGAGTACTGATCAAAAGAATTTTGATCGATCACAAATATTTTGATTGATCAAAAAAAATTACGATTAATCGAGGAATTAATCTTTAATTTCCACAGCCCTATTTATTTTTATTCATCCCACGGTGAAGTACAGAGACCACAAAACAGACACATCACAAATAATAATATATTCAAACAGAGGCTCGTCGAGAGAGGATCTTATACCATCCCAGACACGGTGTCTAGCAATGCCCAGAGGGAGCGGGCATTCGAATCGGATGTCTCTATATCCCGTGTTACATTTTACACGGTAAACTCCATAAAAGGGAATCATTTTTTGTAAAGTAATTTTTTTTTGTGTCCTGTCAGTAAATTTCACTTCGGGAGGTTGACAACCCTGCTCTGGGGTAAAAATGTTGAGGAAGGGTCATCTATTGTAATATATTTTCCAGGTCTGTACATAAGACCTATACCAGGGACCCTTTATGGTATGAAGGGTTTGAGTATTCAAATGGGACAATTCCTCTTAACGTTGAGCGTTCTGGATAATAGGAAAGCAGGAAAAGATGGCTAACTTTTTTTTTTTTTTTTTTTTTTTGCTATGTTCTGTGTGACATGTGGTAGAACGTGTTAAGAAATTTCATTGTGTTACCGCCAAGGACACCAGAGGGCACCCATACTCTTCTAATCTAATCACAGCTTTCCTGTACTTGTGTATGTTCAGCAGAACTCTGGGAGTCACCTGCTCTATGTGGCAATAAGTCCTTGTAAAAAACTTGCTACATCTTTCATATTTTCTCCCCATTGTTTTTCTTTTTTTAAGTGATTGCCAGAGAGTGATTAAAAAGACCTCGCTTTAATCTATCATCCAACCAGACGTGGGACTGGGAACCAGGAACCCGGCAGATGCCCCCCGAAGATGGTCTTATCAAAGATTTCTCTCCCATACCGAACAAAGCTGTTTTATATTTTCATCACTTCTCATGAAGCATGGAACGTCTCAGGCTGTTTAATGCAATAAATGTGCCTGATGGCAGCCCGAGTCTAGTATGATCACATCTGCATAGCATCCCCAGTGTAAGACTTTCCAAATTCTTCCTCAAGTTGTGTGGCTCTGGGGAGTATCCTCAATGAACTCCACATCAAAGACGGGGAAAGCCCACCACTTATGTCAGTCAGGGATAGCTCACCAGTTATATCAGTCAGGGATAGCCCGCCAGGTATGTTAGCCAGGGTAGCCTACCAGGTATGTCAGTCAGGGACAGCCCACCAGGTATGTCAGTCTGGGACAGCCCACCAGGTATGTCAGTCTGGGACAGCCCACCAGGTATGTCAGTCTGGGACAGCCCACCAGGTATGTCAGTCTGGGACAGCCCACCAGGGATGTCAGTCTGGGACATCCCACCAGGTATGGCAGTCTGGAACAGCCCACCAGGTATGTCAGTCAGGGGCAGCCCACCAGGTATGTCAGTCAGGGACAGCCCACCAGGTATGTTAGCCAGGGTAGCCTACCAGGTATGTCAGTCTGGGACAGCCCACCAGGTATGGCAGTCTGGGATAGCCCACCAGGTATGTCAGTCAGGGACAGCCCACCAGGTATGTCAGCCAGGGTAGCCTACCAGGTATGTCAGTCTGGGACAGCCCACCAGGTATGTCAGTCATTGACAGCCCACCAGGTATGTCAGTCTGGGACAGCCCACCAGGTATGTCAGTCAGGGACAGCCCACCAGGAATGTCAGTCAGGGACAGCCCACCAGGTATGTCAGTCAGGGACAGCCCACCAGGTATGTCAGTCAGGGACAGCTCGCCAGGTATGTTAGCCAGGGTAGCCTACCAGGTATGTCAGTCTGGGACAGCCCACCAGGTATGGCAGTCTGGGACAGCCCACCAGGTATGTCAGTCAGGGACAGCCCACTAGGTATGTCAGCCAGGGTAGCCTACCAGGTATGTCAGTCTGGGACAGCCCACCAGGTATGTCAGCCAGGGTAGCCTACCAGGTATGTCAGTCTGGGACAGCCCACCAGGTATGTCAGTCTGGGACAGCCCACCAGGTATGTCCATCTGGGACAGCCCACCAGGTATGGCAGTCTGGGACAGCCCACCAGGTATGTCAGTCAGGGACAGCCCTCCAGGTATGTCAGTCAGGGACAGCCCACCAGGTATGTCAGACTGGGACAGCCCACCAGGTATGTCAGACTGGGACAGCCCACCAGGTATGGCAGTCAGGGACAGCCCACCAGGTATGGCAGTCAGCGACAGCCCACCAGGTATATTAATCAGGCATACCCCACCGGGATTGTCAATCAGGGATAGCCCACTGGGTTTGGCAGAAAGGGATAGCCCACCGGGTATGTCAGTCAGGGATAGCCCACTGGGTATGTCAATCAGGGAAAGCCCACTGGGTGTGGTAGACATGGACAGCCCACCAGGTATGTCTATTTTCTGTCCATCAAATGCCAAGGATATTCTATAGGATCTTTAACGTCCACCTGAAGAGACTTTCAAAGTGCACTCTTGGAGTAATATACACAGTAGGATCTAAAGAAGGTGTGAAAGGAGGGTACCCATTTCTCATACATACATACATACATACATACATGCTTATTTTAAGCCCGCTCCGGTCTGGTCACGTGATCCAGCTCCCCTGTGTCAGCCAGCGGTGGCTGCAAGGGAGAGGAGGGAGTGACGACAGTGGATAGGCCATAGGAGCCTATGGGTGACATCACCGCTCCGGGCTTTACCAGCCACTGTTGAGTGTTCTTGCCTTCACCCTGCAGCCTTTGCTGCAGGTTAGGCTAGTCTGCAGGCTAGTCAGCATAGGTGTTGGGGTGGAGGGAGCATTTTAAAGACTACCTAGGTTTATTCTGGATTCGTGTCCTAGGTACAACTGGAAGTGTGTGACATTCCCCTCTTAGACAGCTGTAACCAGAAACTGGTGTCTCCATTGGAAGATCGCTTTTCTATTTCTGTTTCTGGATTGCACACCTGTCATGTTGATGACAATCACCAGCAGAGAGTGTACGTTTTTCTAGGTTTTGGCTTTACATCTACTTTTAAATATATGTAAAAACAATGAGCTTTTTCTGGCCCCTTTTGGTCTGTTAAAATACCATTGAAAGAGTTGTGTTATAGATGTTCATCGGTGCAATGAAATATTTGTTGATCCTGACAACGAATAACTCCTTGGTTGTGCTGACCAGTCTCAATTAGCATCGTTCCCAACTATCTCAGTGGTTTACAAAATACCTCCCCCCTATGTTATGAAGAAGAAGAGAAGAGAGGGGAAGTTGGGTGTTGTGCAGTCCCAACACATCCTGCCCTAGGGTGACAACATTGCTCCTCACAGTATAATGAGCACTGTCACGCTATTACAGGTGTGTTACTGGCAGGATCATCAGGTGAAAATAAAGGCAAAAAAAGTGAAAACAGAAAACGAATGCAGTCATTACATCTACAGGTTGGTAAGCTGTAATATAATAAATCTCATCCCCAGGCAAAACCGTAAACTTTAAGCCTTCAAAAATGAATCTCCAAACTTTCTAAACAAAGGGCCACTTTAGGGGGGGGGGGGGGCAGACTGTGGCCAGTGGGAGCAGAAAATGCCCCAGTGTCAGTGGGAGTAGACAATGTCTCAGGCTTGATGGTCAGTGGGAATAAAAAGTACATGTGGTCTGTGGTCAGTAGTAGGAGGAATAGTGCCTCATCGTCTGTGTCATTGGGTGGATTAGTACCCCATTGTTGGTGTCAGTGGGAATAATAATTCCCAATTATTGGTGTCAGTGGAAGAAACAGCACATCGTTGTTGGTGTCAATGGAAGAAATAGTACCCCATTGTTGCTGTCAGCGGGAAGAAAAAGTGCCCCATCCTTGGTGTCAGTTGGAGGTATTGAGCCCCACCGTTGCTGCAAGTAGAAGGAATGGTGCCACATCATTGGTGTCAGTGGGAGCAATACTGCTTTGTATCAGCAGGAAGAACACTGCCCCAATGGCCGAAGAGAGGCAGACAAAGAGCAGGATCCAGTCTATGGGCCGGAGTTTGGAGACCACTGCCTTAAAACATGCATTCTACCTGCTCAGGACATGGATAACAGCTGCTGTTCTTCCCATCTCGTCACCGGCATGCTACCATCAGTAGCTTTGGGCTATGTAAGCTGTTTTTCCTGGATGTTACCCTATATACAGTGCTTAACAGACATTTCTGGCACATTATTTACCTAATGAGGTTGCGGTTTCTTCTTTTTCATATGGCATTGACATGGAGATAGTCCACAGTATTTTATAATAAACTTGTTTGTGTTTTTACAAGAACTTTGGTGTCAGAACTTTTAGACCAAGCACCATGATATTATAATTTTTAAGAGTACCCCGAAGCGCTTGCCACTTGGATTTTGGACTAGAAGATAAATCTCTCACACTGTTGCATTATTATTTTGGAGAACCTGCGGGGGTTGAGGCAGCAAGATTTGGGCAGTGATTGGATGTGGGGCCTAAATGATAGATCAGAGTCAAGGATTACACCTAGAACCTTGGCATGCAGGGATTGGGTGATAGTTGAAAAACTGATCTTGACAGAGAGATCAGGAGTAGGGTCACATGGGGGAGGAAAAATGACAAGCTCAGGTTTGGATAGTCTGACAAATAGATGTAAAATTGCAAAAAAATAGATCGCAGCTTTTAGGCGACAGGCATCTCCCTATTTTTTTTGCGCAATTTTACAGCGATTGAAAGTAACGGGGATTGCAAGCACGTCCCACATTTTGCACCGATTTTGATTTGCGGGGAGAATGATCCCGAAACGCCATGGTGTGAATAGCGCCTAAATGATACTGGAGGAGACTGTGGGAGTGAGCTGAGGGGTAGAAAGTTAAATGTGAGTGTTCTCTCCGCGTAGAGATGGTATTGGAAGCCATGGGAGGCCATCAGCTGACCCAGGGAGGAGATGTAGATCGAGAATAGAAGACGTCCAAGAACAGAACATTGAGGAATCCCAACAGAGAAAGGAAAAGGAGATGAGTAAGTAGAATTGTAAGTAACACTAAAGGTGTGGTTGGATAAGTTGGAAGAGAACCAGCAGAGAGAACAGTCACGGAGACCAAAGGCGTGGAGTTTTTTTTTTTTGAGGAGGGGGTCAACCGTATCAAAGGCAGCAGAATACCTGTAGTATATAGGTGCTGCAAGGAGGTAAGGATGTGGAAGAGTTTCATGGACCTTGAATTTTGGAGATGCTAAATGGGAGTTGAATCGTTCATACCATTCTTATATGCTATACTGCTTATATTGTCATAGTAACACGTGAATGAGTATAGCACTGCTCTAACCTTCCTGTCCCACTATGCCAACAAATGGTAAAAGGTATGCCTAAATGAAGGATAAGCTACTCTAGAATCACTCATGTGTCAGTATAAGTGTCAAGGGATTGGTTATACGATCTTAGTAAAGAATCAGGGCCCATTCACACTTGTGTGGTGGGCCAGAGAATGGTAAAACGCAAGTGAGTAAGCATTCTCAAAACGCAGTTGCTCTTCATTGTGAATGGCACCCCAATGTACTGTACAGTAGCGTATAATGTATTGCATTATATGCCGTATATTGCAGTGTGCTGCTTTGCTAAAAAAATATCTTGTGCTTTGTATGATTCATTGTAGTGCCTTGGCAGTCCATTTGTAATGAACAAAGAGCCTTAATGCCCTACACGTCAACAAGTTAAAGTGGAGCTCGTCATCTTCTGCCGACATCGCTGGAACCTGGAAAAGGTAAGTGTCCATTTATTAAAAGTCAGCAGCTGCAGTATTTGTAGCTGCTGACTTTTAAAAAAAAAAAAAAAAAAATCAGGTGGACCTCCTCTTTAAGCACGTTAACACAACTCAATGAATCACTAAAGTGTAAATCAGTCCTTGGAATTCGGGCAGGGCTGAGACTATAAATATTAGTATTGTGAGGAAGGCTGCAAATATTCCTAATTTGAACCTTGGTGGTTTCTAATTAAATACTTTGAAGAGCAAAAATCGAACTACATTGCTTATTATTTTCAATTTATTTTCAGAATTTCTGCACTCCATGCCAAGCCCTCAGCCAAGCGTGTGAGAACACGGAGAGAGGAGAGAAGAACCGAAGCAGCGCACAGGGCTCAGGTACGTGTTTAAGGGAGGGGCTGGGCGGAGCTGGTTTTGGAAGTTTTATTTTTTTACCTTAATGCAAATAATGCATTAAAGTGGAAGTAAACCCTCCTATCGTTTTCGGCCAAGGAAGCTGCCATCTTGGCCTCCGTTTAATCTTTAACTGCCATGAAGCTGCACATGTGATCAGTTATGACACCAGCCATTGGATGGTTTGACAGTTTGGTTGAGAGTACAACCAATGTGACAGTTAGCATTTCCGGCATGCCAGGAATGTAACTTTTTTTTCAAACTGTTAGATCGATGGGTTTACTCCCGCTTTAAGGTAAAAATCATCAGAGCTTTTTCCGACATGAATTCCGACCGTTTGTACGCGGCATTTGTTTAAGGTAAAAAAACCTTTTTACTTTACAACCACTTTCATAAATGTATCCTAACCCTGAAAGTGCTTTATTGATTTGGTTGAAGTTTTTTTTTTTTTCCTTTTGGAAAGAGAAGGAAATTGGATTAGCACTACTGAAGAGTGCAATAGAGTTTTCCTACAATAGCAAAAGAAAGGAAAAAAGTGAAGAATTAAATTGGCAAACTCGCTTGATGTAGTTGACTGTTTAATAAGCTGTGATGTTTAATGTTTATTATGGCTGCAATTTGTTTTATTCTTTGAAAAATTACCAAATTAGAGGAAATAATGAGACCTGGGGTCTCCAGGATTTCCAAGCCTGATCATCATGATGTTGTGCAAACTATCTGAGTACTGTACATAAGCAGGTTACTAAATCATATGTTGCAGATTTACCTCAACCCTAACCCTGAAAATGCTTTACCGATTTAACTCTATGTAAATCTTTCTATGTTTGCAGAAAAACTTTTTTTTTGAAAGAGAAGGAAATCGGAATATGGACGACTGAAGATCCATGTAGAGCTCTCCTACAATAGCAAAAGAAAGGAAAAAAGGTGAAGAGTTTTATCAGCAAACTTGCTTGACGCACTTGAATATTTACTTGACTGCGTTGTTTAATATAACTTTTTCTATTTATTGTTTGAGAAATTACCAAATTGGAGGAAATGATGAGACCAGGGAGGTCAAGGATTCACAACTCTGATCATCATGATGTGCAAACTGGATGGGTTCCCCTACATAAGCAGGTTACGAAATCATACTTAGTAGCTTTACCCAAATTCTATCCCCAACCATGGAAATGCTTTATTGATATAACTCAATGTAGAGATTTCTACGTTTGCAGAAATAATTTTTTGAAAGAGAATAAAATTGGATTAGGATTACGGAAGATCCCAGGAGAGTTTTCCTACAATACAAAAAGAAAAATGAAGAATTACATTAGCAAACTTGACTCGGGAAGTCAAGGTTTTCCGAATCTGATCATCTTAATGTTTTACTGACTGGCCGGGTTCTGTACATAAGCAGGGTTCCAAACTACACTTTGTAGAGTTACCAAAATTCCATCCCTAACCCTGGAAAAGCTTTATTGATATAACTCAATATAAGGTTTTTATGTTTGCAGAATTTTCTTTGAAAGAATAGGAAATTGTAATGGGACTACTGTACAGTGGATATAAAAAGTCTACACACCCCCGTTAAAGTGGAGTTCCGCCTGGGTACAAAAGAAATTAAGTCAGCAGCTACAAATACTGCAGCTGCTGACTTTTAATATAAGGACACTTACCTGTCCAGGGAGCCCGCAATGTCGGCACCCAAAGCCGACCCGTCCCTCAGCTCCGGCTGCAGGCGCCGGCATCATTACTAAGGGAAACAGGAAGTAAAGCCTTACGGCTTCACAGCCTGTTTCCTACTGGGCATGTGCGAGTCGCACTGCACTTTCTGAATGGTCCCTGTTGTCTTCTGGGACCTGTGTGTCTCCCAGAAGGCAGTGGGGGGGGGAAGGGAGGAGGAGGGGCCGGACATTACATGGTTCGGCACACAATGTGTGACGATCTTTCCCCGGAAGTGGGAGCAGATACCTGGATTTGACAGGTATCTGCTCCCCCCTGAAAGGTGCCAAATGTGGCACCGGAGTGGGGGGGGGGGGGGATCTGATCAGTGGAAGTTCCACTTATGAGTGGTACTCCGATTTAAAATGTCAGGTTTCCGTGATGTAAAAAAATGAGACAAGGATAAATAATTTCAGAAATTTCAGAACTTTTTCCACCTTTAATGTGAGCTATAAACTGTACAACTCAGTTGAACAACAAACTGAAATCTTTTAGGTGGAGGGAAGTAAAAATAAAATACCAAAATAAAAATGGTTGCATAAGTGTGCACACCCTTAAACTAATACTTTGTTGAAGCATCTTTTGATTTTATCACAGCACTCAGTCTTTTTTGGGGTATGAGTCTATCAGCATGGCACATCTTGACTTGGCAATGTTTGCCCACTCTTCTTTGCATAAACACTCCAAATCTGTCAGATTGCGATGGGGCATCTCCTGTGCATAGCCCTCTTCAGATCAACCCACAGATTTTCAATCGGATTCAGGTCTGGGCTCTGGCTGGGCCATTCTAAAACTTGAATCTTCTTCTGGTGAAGCCATTCCTTTGTTAATTTGAATGTATGCTCTGGGTCGTTGTCATGCAGCAAGATGAAGTTCCTCTTCATGTCCAGCTTTCTAGCAGAAGCCTGAAGGTTTTGTGCCAATATTGACTGGTATTTGGAACTGTTCATAATTCCCTCTAACTTGACCAAGGCCCCTGTTCCAGCTGAAGAAAAACAGCCCCAAAGCATGATGCTGCCACCACCATGCTTCACGGTGGGTATGGTGTTCTTTTGGTGATGTGCAGTGTTGTTTTTGCGCGGAACATATCTTTTGGAATTATGGGAAAAAATTTCAACCTTGGTTTCATGAGACCATAACACATTTTTCCACATGCTTTTAGGAGAATTCAGATGTGTTTTTGCAAAATTTAATCGGGCTTGGATGTTTTTCTTCGTAAGAAAAGGCTTCCATCTTGCCACTCTACCCCATAGCCCAGACATATGAAAAATAGGGGTGATTGTTGTCACATGTACCACACAGCTAATACTTGTCAGATATTCCTGCAGCTCTTTTGATGTTGTTGTAGGCCTCTTGGCAGCCTCCCTGACCAGTTTTCTTCTCATCTTTTCATAAATTGTGGAGGGACGTCCAGTTCTTGGTAATGTCACTGTTGTGTCATATTTTCTCCACTTGATGATGACGGTCTTCACTGTGTTCCATGGTATATCTAATGCCTTCGAAATTCTTTTGTACCCTTCTCCTGACTGATACCTTTTAACAATGAGATCCCTCTGATGCTTTGGAAGCTCTCTGCGGACCATGGCTTTTGCTGTAGGATGCGACTAGATAATGTCAGGAAAGACCTACTTGAACAGCTGAACTTTATTTGGGGTTAATCAGAGGCACTTTAAATGATGCCAGGTGTGTACTGACTCCTATTTAACATGAGTTTGAAAGTCATTGCTTAATTCTGAACACAGCTACATCCCCAGTTATAAGAGGGTGTGCACACTTATGCAACCACATTATTATTTTTTTTTTTATTTTTACTTCCCTCCCCTAAAAGATTTCAGTTTGTTTTTCAATTGAGTTGTACAGTTTGTAGGTCACATTAAAGGTGGAAAAAGTTCTGAAATGATTTATCTTTGTCTCATTTTTTTACATCACAGAAACCTAACATTTTAACAGGGGTGTGTAGACTTGTTATATCCACTGTAGATCCCAATAGAGTTCTCCTACATTAGCAGTTACGAGTTGACAAGTTATATCGAAAAACCTGTTTAATGCAGTTGGATATTTAATAAGCTGTGATTTTTAATATGATTTTTTTTTTGTTTTGTTTTTTGAGAAATTACCAAAATTGGAGGAAATTATGAGACTCGGGAAGTCAAGGTAGGAAGAGGTCTCAAAACAAGTTGTTGAGGAGGGAGAAAGAGACAGCCAAGTAGTCTCTCTCTAACTCGTAATGATTCCCTGTCAGTATAGGGTGGTGTGCAAGTGACACCGCTTATACCCCTCTCTGTCCCGCCGGCGTCTGACGTAGCCGGCGGGGCATGGACGCATTATCGGCGCCACTGCGCATGTCTGTGATGCAAGTGGCGGAAGTGACCTCACACGCATGGCGCGTCTGGTCACTATCCACCATCTTGGATACTCCACATCCGCCAGGCTAATGTCTAGAATGGTAGGATGGGAATCCCACCATATCAGGTGGTACAGCAGTCAGATGGGCTCACCCTGGGCATGACACCGGGGCTGGGAAGTCCCACAGTCAAATCGATGGAACAAGGGGGAGAGTACAGGCAATTTTTGAGCATAATCATTTACAACTGTTGTTTCTCTTATAGTATATTTTACTTAATGCAACACTTCCAAAAAACTCCTGAGGAAGCTCGTCTGAGCAAAACATGTTGAGTAAGAAGTGGTTGTACATGTTAAAAAAAATGATACGAGATTCTTGCAAATGTTTATTGCAATTTTAAAGAATTGTTTACATAAAATTTATATTTTTCTAGATTGATTGTTTACTCTAATCCTTGGTACCTTAAAAGTCTCGCTTGCCCCTTTCTCTCTCTTTGTTTGTATAAAATGGGATGTGGTACTGGTACCAAACCCTGATCTCTTGTTACCCAGTTCTTTAACCACTTTGCGACCGCCGGCCGTCAAATGACGGCCAGGCGGCGCATCTCTCGTTCCGGGAGGGCGTCATATGACGTCCTCCCCTTCTGTGCACTGCAGGGAGCGCGCGCGCGCCACCGAGAGCGCGCGCGCGCTCTCGCCGTGTCACTGGGCACCCGATGCGCGTGCCCAGCGGCCGCGATGTCCGCTGGGCACCCGCGATTGCCCGGTAACACAGCGGGACCGTTGATCTGTGTGTGTAAACACACAGATCAACGGTCCTGTCAGAGGAGAGGAGCCGATGGTGTGTTCTCTGTACAGAGACACACCGATCGGTCTCCTCCCCTTGTGAGGCCCCTCCCCCCACAGTAAGAAACACTCTTAGGGAACATAATTAACCCCTCCCCGCCCCTAGTGGTTAACCCCTTCACTGCCAGTGTCATTTATACATGAATCAATGCATTTAAATAGCATTGATTGCTGTATAAATGACAATGGTGCCAAAAATGTGTCAAAAATGTCCGATGTGTCCGCCATAATGTCGCAGTCACAATAAAAATCGCTGATCACTGCCATTACTAGTAAAAAAAAAAAATATTAATAAAAATGCTATAAAACTATCCCCTATTTTGTAAACGCTATAACTTTTGCGCAAACTAATCAATGATCGCTAATTGCGATTTTCTTTTACCAAAAATATGTAGAAGAATACGTATCGGCCGAAACTGAGGAAAAAAAATGTTTTTTTATATATTTTTTGGGGATATTTAGTATAGCAAAAAGTAAAAAATATTGTTTTTTTTTTAAATTTGTCGCTCTTCTTTTGTTTATTGCGCAAAAAATAAAAAACGCAGAGGTGATCAAATACCACCAAAAGAAAGCTCTATTTGTGGGGAAAAAATGATAACAATTTCATTTGGGTACAGTGTCGTATGACCGCGCAATTGTCATTCAAAGTGCGTCAGCGCTGAAAGCTGAAAAATGGCTTGGTCAGGAAGGGGGTGAAAATGCACTGTAGTGAGGTGGTTAATATATACCATAGATCCCAGTAGAGAAAAGGTAAAAGGTGAGGAGTTATATCAAAAACCTTGTTTGATGTACTTGTATATTTAATAAGCCGGGATTTTTAAAATGATGTTTATGGTTTTATTTTTTGAGAAATTACCGAATTGTAGGAAATGATGTGACCCGGGAAGTCAAGGATTCCCAACCCTGATTATTATGATGTTGTAGAAAACTGTCCGGGAACTGTACATAAGCAGGTTACCAAATCAAAACTTCGTAGATTTACTGTACCTTAGCCAACTTATCCAGCCTCCAGTTCACACAGAAAATAAGGCTTCATTTACGTCTGTAAGTTTTACTGATTTTCTAAATCCAATAGCAAGCAAAAACAAAATATTCAGCATAATCTAAACTCTGTGGTTACAGTCCCCGCTAGGCATGTAAAAATAGCCTCTATTACACACCCACACATTTCACTACTGCTGTAAAAGTAATTACCCAATCGGAAAACAGCCGCCCCACAGAAAGTTTATGAGACGTGATTTGCAGAGTATGTATGTGGCACTCAAATACATTTTGTATCTGTGCCATTTTGGAGAATTTTGGAAAAGTACATTTACATAAGGCAAAGGAAGACATATATCTTACTGTCTCCTAAAGTATAGTTTAAAGTAAAGTTTACAAATAATACAAATATAAGAATAATACATTCAAATTCATATAGAAAGCTACTGCTGAATGGGATATTTTGCAAGCTATTGTTTTTAAAAAATACCTTACTACAAATTTACAGTGTTGCAGTCTGATCACTGAGGGCGGCAAGGAATAAGGTGGTTTACTCTATTCATCACCCACTAGGCAAAACAAACAGTTAAGCCCTGAGTTGGGAGAAACAGGGGGGAGGGAACCACAAGTTTTTTTTCCCCTGGAGTTCAGCTAAACCACTTGACCTCCAGAAGATTTACCCCCCTTCATGACCATGCAATTTTTTGCAATAGGCACTACAGTACTTTAACTGAAAATTGTGCAGTCATGCAACACTGTATAGAAAAATGGACGTCCTTTTTTCCCCACAAATAGAGCTTTCTTTTGGTGGTATTTGATCACCAATGCGTTTTTTATTTTTTGCCCTATAAACAAAAAAAGATCGACAATTTGGAGAAAAAAAAATATATTTTTTACTTTCTGTTTAAAAACATATCCAATAAAAACTGCTGCTGCTGTGAAAATGCACATGTGTGGGTGTCGTCCACTCGATGTCCTCCAGCACCCGCCGATCGCATAAAATCCATGGTAAAAGCAGCACACATAGTAAACACAAACACTGGCTAGGCACACAGTTAACCCTTTAATTGCTCCTGATGTTAACCCTTTCCCAGCCAGTGTCATTAGTGCAGTGACAGTGCATATTTTTAGCACTGATCACTGTATTAGTGTCACTGGCTCCCAAAAAGTGTCAGTGTCCGATTGTCTGCCGCAATATCGCCACCATTACTAGTATACAAAAAATATATACCGTATTTATCGGCGTATAACACGCACTTTTCCCCCCTGAAAATCAGGGGAAAATCGTGGGTGCGTATTATACATCGATCCACACCGATCTCCGCCGTCTGTGAGGGCCGCCGTCATTGACCGAGCAGAGCCGAGTGTACTGTGTACTCGGCTCCGCTCGCAGTTACGCCCAGTCCCACCTCCTAGCCTTTACATCCCGCCATTGGACCGGTGTTGTGTAAATTATAGGAGCCGGGCCAAGGGGTGGGATGGGGGCGTGACTGCGAGCGGAGCCAAGTAGCCGAGTACACGAGTACACAGTACACTCGGCTCAGCTCGGCTCGGTCTATGTCGGCGGCGAGAGGAGCCGGATATCTCGGCAGTGGCGGCGGTGTAACGACATATTGGGCAAACCCATCACAGTTTGCTACGGAAGTGACGTTCCGTCGCCGCTATCTTGCTACACCCCACACTCCTCTACAGTAAGGATACACTAAGAAGGAGGAAAGCGGACATTTTGTTATACCCACCGGAGATTTGCATTTTACACGTATTTATAACGGTAACGTCAGTTTATACAGCAGCGCTAAATTTAAAACCCCAAACATGCTGCAATTTTGGGGAAGGCTGCAGATGGACACTGGAAGGCTGCATATGCACATGTACGCATGTACAATACTGAAGAGCAATGCTTTTTTCTCTTTTTACTGATCTATACAAAACGCAAGCTTATGTGCGTGTACAGGCTAATTGAAAACAAAGGGCTACATTTAGGTCCGTAAAAAAAAAAAAAGCCAGATTGCCTAATAATTTGGCTTTTTTAGGTGTCCATGTGCAAGAACCCTTTCAATTCATTTATATTAAAAAGTTTGCATTCAAATGTGTTTTGCTGCTTTTTTTTATGCATTGCTTATGTGTCTTGCATGTATTTTATGTTTTTGTTTGCATTTTTCTACCTTTCCTTTATGTCATTTCCTGTTCTGTGCCATGAGCTTGGACAACACATGTGAAATGCAAGACACGTGCATGCATTTCCAGAAATTTTATGTGTTTTCATTTATTCATATAGAACCTAAAAACGGTTGCAGAAGACACTTTATTGTAAAAATAAAGAATTTGCAAAAAAAATATAAAAACGGTTGCAAAAATGCCGCATTTGGCTTTCTTTATTAGCAGATTTGAGCATCTACAGTGCAAACATTCAAAACCTAGCCTCACAAAATGTATTATTCATCCATGACGTGTGTGTGTGTGTACGCATGCGCACAGGCTACAGCGAACATACGTGGCATTTATTAAGGGTGGTTTGCTATAGAATTTATAAAAGGAAGCCAGCTAGGCCTTGGCATACTTAAAATAAAAATGAGATTTTTCTCTGCGGTTTGTTGGTACTAAGCTGGTAGCATTTTTGAGATGCACATACCATATAGGAATAAAACCGCATCAAGTGCGCGTGGCTATCATTAAAGGAGACTGTAAAACACTGTAACCCTTTCGGCTGCCAAAGCCATTTATTTCACTTTGGTCACGCATGCTGAAATGCTCACTTTGTACATGAAAAAACCCACCAACACATTATATATTTTCTGAGCGCAGAGGACCCATAGAATGACATAATGTCAGCTGCAATTTTATATATCACAAAATATGTCACAAAATATTAATCAAATCTGTATTTTCAGTAAAAAAAAATAAAAAATCTAATAAATTTTGGTCCACACAAACTCAATACAATCTCCATACTTTTTTGTAATATTTAAAAAATGAAACTAAGTGAGTAAATAGATATCAAATATATAGACATCATTTCTTTAGGTGAGGCTCATCAATTTGGAGTAAATAGTTTCTCTAAAGAGCACCTGTCATTTCAGATCCATCATGGCAGTCGGGAACATCCGTGACCGCCGGGTCCCGAGGGTCCCGAGGACCGGCGCATCACGGATCACGGTAAACGGGCGCTGATAGCGGCCGTTTACACACGTGATCGCTCCGTCAAATGACGGAGCGATCACTGTACACAAACCGGCGTCACGTCATGACGCCGGTTCCTCCCTCTCCTCTCTGTACTGATCGGTACAGAGAGGAGAGAAGCGGAGAGGGGAGAGACGGGACCAGCGCTGTGGGCTTGTTGTGTCACTGCAGCATCACCAGCAGTATAATTAAAGTGAATGGGACTGTTTGTGAGTCAACAGAGTCAGAGGAGGATCTGCTGCGGGACAGAAATGACAGTTGCTCTTTAAAAATTATGATTTAAATTGAGTTGATTTAAATCAAGCCTTTTTACTAGTGATTTAAATCGTGATTTAAATTGACTTGATTTAAATAAAATCCACCCTGCTGCTGACCGCCCTTGTCCAACGAGGCCAAAACTTTGCCTTTCACATGCCGATAGAGAGCCGGTGTTCTGTCGAGAAGTGCCCCCCATCGAAAAGTGCCTGGTATGTACTGCGCATGCGCTGTACGGAACAGCACAGCAGCTGATTTGCCAATCAGCTAGGCTGACTTAACCAGGGAGCATGTGCACATCATAGGCGGTATCTCTCGATAGGAGATACCATTTCACAGGCACAATTTAAACCTATACAAACAGCGGGGGAGACCGTAGTTCTCCAGTTGGTTTTTCTTTATACATTTTGCCCAAAATTTATACTGCTAGATATCCTTGGTAAAAATAACCAAAATAAGTCTATATTATTAGTTTTTTGTGAGTTATAGAGTCTACAAGCTATGGTGCCAATCTCTGAAAATTGATTACACCTGATGTGCTGGCAATTCTTGAGACACTAACAAGCCAGGAAAGTACAACTACCCCCCACATGACCCCTTTTTGGAAAGAAGACATTCCAAGGTATTTAGTAAGAGGCATGGTGAGTTTTTTGAAGTTGTAATTTTTTTCCCACAATTCTTTGCAAAATTATGTTTTTTTTAATTTATTTTAATTTTTTTCACAAAATTGTCATAACAAATTAATTCTCCCACACAGCATATGCATACCACAAATTACACCCTAAAATACATTCTACTACTCCTCCTAAGTATGGCGATACCACATGTGTGAGACTTTTCACAGCGTGGCCACATACAGAGGCCCAACATGCAGGGAGCGCCATCAGGAGCATAAATTGCACATATTATTTCTTGACTGCCTCTTACATTTTTGAAGGCCTTGGAGCACCAGGACAATGGAAACACCCAAAAAAGTACCCCATTTTGAAACGCAAACACCCCAACATATAATCTATGAAGTATAATGAGTCTTTTAAACATTTTTTTCCCACAAGTTTTGGGAAAATGTGGAAAGAAAATGAAACTGCATTATTTTTTTACACAAAGTTGTCCATTTATAAGATATTTCTAACACATAGCATGTACATAGAAAAAATTACACCCAAAAATGCATTATACTACTCCTCTTGAGTATGGCAATACCACGTGTGTGAGAGTTTTCCACAGCCTGACCACATAGAGAGGCCCAACATGCAGGGAGCGCCATCAGGTGTTCTAGGAGCATAAATTACACATCTAACTTGACTACCTATTACACTTTTGTTGGACACTGATGGGAACTGTAGTGCCATGGATGTGGCACAAATAAGAACTGATGTGGCATGGATGTGGCACGGATGAGTACTGATGTGGTATGAATGTGGCACAGATGAGTATTGATGTGGCATGAATGTGGCACAGATGAGCACCGATTTGGCACGGATGAACACTGATGTGGCATGGAGAATGAGCCATGCATGGGCACGGATGAGCCATGGGTGGGCATTAATGAGCAGGGATGGGCATGGCTGGGCAAAGCTGGGCATGGATGAGCATGGATGAGCATGGCTGGGCATGGCTGAGCATGGCTGGGAATGGATGAAGCATGGATGGAGCATAGATGAGCCAGGGATGGGCACAGATCAGCGCTGTGGGCACTTCAGATCCAGCCCACAGCGCTGCTGCACCCGGCTCCTTCCTCTCCTCGCACACTGTACTGATCAGTGTGAGGAGAGGGGAGGAGCTGAACCGGACATGCTCCTGTCTGTTGATAACTGATCGCTTCGTCATCAGACAGGGCGATCACATGGTAAAGGGCCGCAGTAATTCGCCCTTTACCCTGTTCTGTGACGCACCGGGTACAGAGGACCCGATGGTCATGGACATTCCCAGGTGCGTGCCCCAGGGACTGATGTTAATGTACAATATATATGTAAAGTACTGCACAAATTGTCAGCGCTATATAAGTATCTGTAATAGATAAATAAATAGTAAATAAAAGAAAAAACGATGTATGGCGATAGTAATAAAAGGGTTAGAGGACAACTTCACTTTGAAGTCCTCCTTTAAATATACCTCCACCGTTTCAGCATAGCTACTTGCTTTCATTACCACTCCCAAGTTTCTGGGTGGCCTTTGCAGTAAAAACATCCCAGCTGCGTCCTGCGCCTATCCCCTATGAATTCCAATGAATGGTCCATACTCCACATGATGGCCAGAGGACACCTCAATATGGACCAACTACCGTATATACTCGAGTATAAGCCGACCCGAATATAAGCCGAGGCACCTAATTTTACCACAAAAAACTGGGGAACCAGCACTACAACATATCCAAAGCTGGGGTTCTTAGCACCAAGTGGCCCCGAGATACAGGGCCACAAAGTCGGTTCGGAGAATGTAAAGCACTTTTCTGCAGCAAGGAATGACATTTTCCGAACCGACTTTGGGGCCCCGTATCTCATATATTCCTGCTCCTGTTTATTTTATTTAGTAGATCCGACTCCATAAATGATCCCCAAAAATAATGTCCAGCAATTCCGATATAAACCACTCACCCAGGTTCCCAAAATATTCATTGTGACCGGACATTCTCTATAAACCGAACTTCACGTGCGTTTATTTCATTTTATCTAAATAAGAATTTGTGTGACCAGTAGCTCCCAATACTCATAAACAATATTGTATTTGTCCCAGTTAAATGATGGAGGACTCCATAAAGCAGAGCAGACCACTTGATGTATGGAGGAGTAACATTACCCGGGAGCCGTATTGAATCCAGATGGAGAACAAGTGGTTAGGCTGTACTCCTAAACACCTTGACCTGATATGTTTATTCCCCGTCAGTGCCATTCACAATACATTACTGCTCCAACAAGCAAAGGAAAAGCTCCAGTTACACCCTCTGAAAAAAATCCAGTTGGGATTACTGTGCAAAATGAGTTTAGCATGAATGTGTTTTTGTGCGTACAAGAAAAAGCTGATTTTTACTGGCGAGATTGTGTCACATCAGTTTTTCCTTAAGCGAGCAACATGCAGCACAAAGGAAGTGACAGCTCCCGCACACTTCCCATGGGGGGCTGCTGGTCCTTTGTCCAATCAGCTGACTTCCTTCTCTGCAAATTGTGACTGCTATTCTGGTTTTGACCGTAACTCCCTACTCTCTGGTTCTGACCACTTGTCTGTATGCCAGCTGTCTCCACCCTCACCCAAAGATTTGGCCCTGCCTGTGCACTACCTGCCCTGACCTCTGTCTGTTTATGGAGCTCATGCCAATGGGGCTAGTCAATGGCCCAAAACTAAAGCCACACGATCGGATTGTTGGCCAACAAAACTCTCGACTTTTGTCGGAAGGGCGTTGGCCCAAAATAGTCTTGCATACAAACGGCAAGGAATTGTCAGCCAACAGACACGAACGTACTGACGAACTACATGTTTTTTCAGCTCTTTAGCGCCACCCTTTGGGCTCCTTCTGCTAATTTTGTGTTAGTAGAAGTTTGGTGAGTGTTGATTTGCACTTTTCCTTTGGCATTTTTCATTTCACGCTTTTCATTTAGCGCTTTTCAGTTAGCGCTTTTCATTTTGTGCTTTTCAGTTCGTTTCTGAACGGCCGTTAGTCAACCAGACATGTTGTGGAATCGGAGGACATAACTTGTTATTTATTATTGGCTTGGAGTTATTGCTCTGACATCATTTTTTTGGTTGAATAATAATGATTTGATTTGTTATATTTTCTATATTTTTGGATGCATAGAATGCACTTTTTGGTTAAGTTCTATTGGCAGATAGCATGTCTAATTTTATTTGTTTTCTTTTTTTAATGCACAATAAAAAAAATTGTGGAGAATAATACTTGGCTATGTGTTTTACTTCAAATGACAGTTTGGAGTCGGCAGTTACATTTTAAAAAATACAATGTCAAATTGACAAGAGACACCAACATAGTTGTATCTTTTATCTTAAAAACTTCAGGATAATGGTGTTGTGGTAACTTGACCAAAAAAAAAAAAAAAAAAAGCATAATAATATTATTCTTGATATCACTAGAAAAAAAAAAAGCCTTTGAAAATTAGTTTGCAATAACTCCATCAGTATCACCAGCAAAGCAGCTTCATTATTATACCATTAAAGAAGAAGAGAATTGTGCGCTGCATTTGGAGATTTCATAATTTGCCACGTCACGAATGTTAATTCTCCATTACGAGCATGCGTGTTTGTACTTTGGACTTTTGTGGGTTTTTTTTTGTGTACACACGTTCGGAAAATCCGACAACACACATTTGTCCGTGTAAAATGTTAAAACCTGCTATCCAACATTTGTCCGTGGAAAATCCGACAACACACATTTGTTTGCGGAAAATTTTAAAACCTGCTATCCAACATTTGTCCTTGGAAAATCCGACAACAATTGTCCGATGGAGCGTAAGCACGGTCGGATTTTCCCCCAATAGACTTTCATCACGAATTTCCACTCCGAAAATCCGATCGTGTGTACGAGGCTATAGAGTTATTGTCTCCAATTTATGTGTTGAAAGCATTTACATTTGAAACTCAACTTTGGGCTCCGGGCTCAATCATCCCCCTCAGTATATAGAATTATAATTAGAAGGTCCTAGAGAAAAGATGATGTAATCTGGGGACCAATGTGGAAGGAGTAAGGCCAAATTTAGAATTGGTCCCAAACATCCTAAAGCTTTTACAATTGTGGTAGAGTATTGCCCATGGTAGCTGTGAGGTATTCCATTCTCCTGATATCAGCTATAATGTGATCAATAAATGAGTTTGAGATGGCGGGTCAGTGGATGACAGCGGAATAGCTCTCTTAGCAGCTAACAAAATGTAGGCGATCAGTTTCTTTAACAAATTTATTGATGCCTGGGAAGGGAAGGCGCAACAAGTAATATACAGGGTCAAGTGGAAAGGACATAACAAATAATCATTGGAGAATCAACATCACTATAGCCCAAAAGGGTTGAATATGTAAGCATCGGCAAAAAACGTTATAGCGTGAGCCTATTTCTTGATGGCACCTTCAGCATTGCTTTGGGTTTTGGTTATGAAGAACCTCAGGTGTTTTATAGAAGAACCTCAGGTGTTTTATACCAGAACATCATTACTTTGTAAGCATTCCCTATCTGCACCACGCAACGTGAGGTCTTGGAGGAAGATCCCCAGATCTTTTCCCAGTGAGCTAAAGGGATAACGTGCTGGAGGTGCCCATTTGCACATATAAGTGTGAGAATCCTCCGAAAGTGGGGCTGCTTCATAAAGGATTTTGTAAATTGAAGAAATTTGTTGTAATTGGTATGGGCCTTGGACACACACATATTCAAAAATTGGTAGGCCTGTCCAAAGTTTGGGAGGTGGACATAAAGGAAAAAAAAAATTGAATTTGAGAAACATCTATCTGTTTACAGGGCTCATGCCAGTGGAGCTAACTTGCCCACCACCCAAAACTTAGGGTCAGCGTCTCCAGATTCTTTATTAAGGGTATTTTCCTTTAAAGCTCAACTCTGAGCTCCAGGCTCATTCTGTCTCTCGGAAAAGTGAAGACATCTAGTGGCTGAAAAGGAATTACTGCAGAAGACAGAGGGAGGTGAGCATTGCAGCCAGAGCTGCTTTTTTTTTAATTAAAACTCTGCTGGGGACAACATTTTAAAAAATCCCCAGAATTGTATTCAACACATCATTTTTATTCTATATCTCTTTAACTACTTACCTACCAGGTACGAACAACCCCTTCCTGACCAAGCCATTTTTCAGCTTTCAGCGCTGTCGCATTTTGAATGACAATTGCGCGGTCATGCAACGCTGTACCCAAATAACATTTTTATCATTTTTTTTCCCCACAGATAGAGCTTTATTTTGGTGGTATTTGATCACCTCTGCTTTTTTTATTTCTTGCGCTATAAACAAAAGAAGAGCAACAAGTTTGAATAAACATAATATTTTTTACTTTTTTTATAATAAATATCCAAATTTTTTTTTTAAACAAATTTTTTTCCTCAGTTTAGGCCGATACGTATTCTTCTACATATTTTTGGTAAAAAAAATCGCAATAAGAGTATATTGATTGGTTTGCGCAAAAGTTATAGCGTCTACAAAATAGGGGATAGATTTATAGCATTTTTATTATTATTTTTTTTTTTACTAGTAATGGCGGCGATCTGCGATTTTTATCATGACTGCGACATTGCGGCGGACATATCGGACACTTTTGACACATTTTTGGGATCATTCACATTTATACAGCGATCCGTGCTATAAAAATGCATTGATTACTGTATAAATGTGACTTGCAGGGAAGGGGTTAACACTAGGGGGCGCTGCAATGGTTAATGTGTTCCCTATGTTAGTGATTCTAACTGTGGGGGGAGGGGACTGATTGGGGGAGGGGACCGATCGGTGTCCCTATGTACAAGGGACACACCATCGGTCTCCTCTCCAGTGACAGGACGTGGATCTGTGTGTTTACATACACAGATCCATGTCCTGCTCGATTACCGGGCAATCGCAGGTGCCCAGCGGACATCGCAGCCACCAGGCACGCGCATTGTCTCCCCAGCTACTCGGCGGGCACGCGCGCGCGCCTCCCGCGGCACGCGCGCGCGCCTCCCGCAGCGCGCGCGCGCGCCCTAGTGGCCAAAATGTAGACAACGTCATATGACGGCGTCCCGCCACAAGAGCCGCACCGCTCCGCCGTCATTTGAGAGTGGGCGGTCGGCTAGAGGTTAATTGCCATATTACTGATATGTTTTAAATATATATAATAATTAGACTACAAACTCTGAGCACAGGTCCCAAAAACCTTTAGTCTTTTAGGTTTGCAGTCTTAAGCCGCGTACACAGGATCGGATTTTCTGACGGGAAATGTGTGATGACAGGCTGTTGGCGGGAAATCTGACCGTTTGTACGCTCCATCGGATTGTTGGATGGCAGGCTTTAAAATTGTGTCTGTACACAAGTCCGTCGGACAAAAGTCCAAAGTACAAACACGCATGCTCGGAAGCAAGGACGAGCCAGATCTAGCGTTCGTAATGGAGAATTAACATTTGTGACGTGGCAAATTATAAAATCTCCAAATGCAGCGCACAATTCTCTTCTTCTTTAATGGGATAATAATGAAGCTGCTTTGCTGGTGATACTGATGGAGTTATTGCAAACTAATTTTCAAAGGCTTTTTTTTTTTTTTTAGTGATATCAAGAATATTATTATGCTTTTTTTTGGTCAAGTTACCACAACACCATTATCCCGTAGTTTTTAAGATAAAAGATACAACTATGTTGGTGTCCCTTGTCAATTTTACATTGTATTTTTTTAAATGTAACTGCCGACTCCCAAACTGTCATTTGAAGTAAAACACACAGCCAAGTATTATTCTCCACAATTTTCTTATTGTGCATTAAAAAAAAGAAAACAAATAAAATTAGACATGCTATCTGCCAATAGAACTTAACCAAAAAGTGCATTCTATGCATCCAAAATATAGAAAATATAACAAATCAAATCATTATTATTCAACCAAAAAAACAAAATAAAAGCCTCATGCATGTGTCCTGCTTCTTAACCACTTCAGCCCCGGACCAATTGGCAGCCAAAGGACCAGGCCCCTTTTTGAGATTCGGCACTGCGTCGCTTTAACTGACAATTGCGCGGTCGTGCGACGTGGCTCCCAAACAAAATAGGCGTCCTTTTTTTCCCACAAATAGAGCTTTCTTTTGGTGGTATTTGATCGCCCCTGCGGTTTTTATTTTTTGCGCTATAAACAAAAATAGAGCGACAATTTTGAAAAACATGCAATATTTTTTACTTTTTGCTATAATACATATCCCCAAAAAATATATAAAAAAAACATTTTTTTTCCTCAGTTTAGGCCGATACGTATTCTTCTACAAATTTTTGGTAAAAAAAATCGCAATTAGCAATTATTGATTAGTTTGCGCAAAAGTTTATAGCGTTTACAAAATAGGGGATAGTTTTATAGCATTTTTATTAATGTTTTTTTTTTATTAGTAATGGCGGCGATCAGCGATTTTTATTGTGACTGCGACATTATGGCGGACACATTGGACATTTTTGACACATTTTTGGGACATTTGTCATTTATACAGAAATCAGTGCTATTTAAATAGCACTGATTCCTATGTAAATGACAGTTGTAGTGAAGGGGTTAACCACTAGGGGGCGGGGAGGAGTCAGTGTGACGTGTTTTTTTTACAGTAGGGGGGCGTGGCTGTACGTCTGACGTCATTGATCGGCGTTCCCGATGACAGGGAACCGCCGATCACTGACAGTCACTGTAGGAAGCGCGGGGAGAGGTTTGTTTACACATACCTCTCCCCGTTCTTCAGCTCCGTAACCCGATCACGGGATACCAGCGGCGATCGGGTCCGCTGGTCCCGCGGCCGTGGTCACGGAGCTCCCGACCGGGCAGGCAAATTAAAGGGGACGTACCCGTACGTGCTTTTGCCTGCCCGTGCCATTCTGTAGACGTATATCTACATGAGGCGGTCGGGAAGCGGTTAATATAGGGGGTCACCAATGCCAAGAGTTGGTGAAAGCAGGGGTCCGTCATCCGGAGATAATCCCGAAAATCATCTGGATTATTCTCCTGGAGCTCCTGCAGCAAAGGCATATGACATAATTGGTCACGATTATTAAAGCAACACATTTTTGGTCCAAGAACTCCTCCTCCTCCTGTACCTGGACTGAACTTGGGTAAAAGCAATAACTCCAAGGCCAATAATAAGTAACACGTTATCTCCTCCGATTCCACAACATGTCTGGTTGAGGAACGCCAATTCAGAAATGAACTGAAAAGCACGAAATGAAAAGCGCAAACTGAAAAGCGTGAATCAACACTCACTGAACTTCTACTAACAAGAAATTAGCAGAAGGAGCCCAAAGGGTGTCGCTAAAGAGCTGAAAAACCACGTAGTACGTCACTACGTTCGTGTTTGTTGGCTGACAATTCCTTGCCGTTTGTATGCAAGACAAAATCCAGGCACACGCCTTCGGAAAAAAGTCTGAGGTTTTGTCTGCGGAAAAAACGATCATGTGTGTACGAGGCTTTAGTCTGCAGTAAATAAATCATTAAAAATATTTCATCCACACTCCTGGTTGGGAAAGTATGTTTTCTTTACAATCCTTACACTGCTGGCTAACCCACTTATCTATACAAGACATAGCAGTGTCTCTTTAATCTATTTTATAATTTTGGACTGAGTGGGGAAAGGTATTTTTTTTTTTTTTTTTGCTTGCTGTGTTTTCTTTGGGAAATGTTTTCCTTATTTCCTGTGTGGTCACAGGGACAGGAAGTGAGGGGAACGTTAAATGGCGACACATATAAAGCACTTTTTTTTAGTAAGGAAGGTTTAGAAAATATTGCCAAGCAGCACAGACACCAATACAAAAAACTGTCAAATGTTCTAACCTCTCACTACTTTGTAATTTGTACTAACCCACAGCCAACGAGAGCAAATCTCCTTAAGAGGGTCACAGAGAGCAAAAACAAACACAGAAAAATAAAAAATTCTAACACTTCCCCACTTTACACAAAACCAAAAAGCTGTTTAGGTTGAAGGTAGGATCAAAAGATCAGTCCTCTCATTAGTTGAGTTATGATTGTACCATGTATACTGGTGTACCGTTATTTTTGTACTACTGTTTTATTGACTTGTACTTCCTTCTCCTGATCAAAATAAAATATTCGAAGAAAAAATAAAAATATATATAATGTTTAGGGGTTCAGTAATTTTCTACCAAATAATAGTGATTTTAACTTGTAAGCAACAAGTGTCAGAAAAAGGATTAGTCTTTAAAGAGGAACTGCAGTCTGCTCACATAATTTGTAATAAAAACTTTGCCATTCTGAAGCTTCCCTCCAACCACTTTGCATATTATTTTATACAGTCAGGTCCATAAATATTGGGACATCGACACAATTCTAATCTTTTTGGCTCTATACACCACCACAATGGATTTGAAATGAAACGAACAAGATGTGCTTTAACTGCACACTTTCAGCTTTAATTTGAGAGTATTTACATCCAAATCAGGTGAACGGTGTAGGAATTACAACAGTTTGTATATGTGCCTCCCACTTTTTAATGCCTATATATACTGCGATTCTGTACTTGCCAAATATGCTGTAGAAATCTCCCTCCACTGAGTCTGTCTGCAGCCATTTTAACTGTGGGCAGCTGAAAGGGGTTGCATTAAGGTGAAAAAACACCTGGCAGTCACCGGCCCCCCAGCCCCTTGTTTTACTTACCTGAGCCCCTTCATCTCCTTGGCGCTGTCCCTCTCTCCATGGGGTCCCGGCTCTTGATTGGATAGATTGATAGCAGCGCAGCCATTAGCTCCCGCTGCTGTCAATCAAATCCAATGACATGGGCGCCGGGCCCAAGTCCGGCATTCGTTTCTGTGGACTCAAATGCTGGACTCGGGAGCGTGCCCGCAAGGTAACCCCCTCGGGAGATCGCTTCTCCTAGGGGGTTATCTGATGCGGGGAGGAGCCGCAAGAAGCGCCGGGGGACCCCAGAAGAGGATGTTCGGGGCCACTCTGTGCAAAACGAGCTGCACAGTGGAGGTAAGTATGACATGTTTGTTATTTTTTTTAAACAAAAAACAATCCTTTACATTCACTTGAAGCTGCTGCCTGTTCACTTCCTGGATTTACACAGACACACAGAGGCATACCTCCAGCTCTGCAGCTTTCATTGGCCCTCTTATAACTCACCCCCCCTCCTTTCCTGGTGAACTCTCACAGGAATGAGAGAGGGGGCTGTGCATGATGTCATAAGTGGTTAAGCTGACCTAATTTACAGACTCAAGTTCATCCCTTTGATCTCTAAAAGAACAGAAAGATAAAATGTTTATTTTTATCTCTCTTTCAGCACTGAGCAACGTTGTTGATAAACATTGCTGGCTGCAATTATTTTTTTGACAGCTGTGAGCAAGGAATGGCTCTGCACTTGTTACAGGAATCGTGGAAATGCTGGATTAAGATTGTGAGGGTGGTTGAATCGAGATTGCGATTTTTTAACGATTAATCGTGCAGCTCTAGTGCCTTTAGTAAATCAACCCCAGAAACTCATTGGCTATCACTTTAGTAGTACTGACTTCTACAATATCCTGGCTATCTGTATTAGTGCTGACTACTAAAATATCATGGCTATCATGGTGGCCGTGCTGATTTTTACAGTCATTTTCAACTTCCCCAGTGGCTAATGAGGTATGAGATATACATAAATACATTGTGCCAAGCTGGACCAAGTATGCACTACAGATTATACCTGGAGCTCAGCTTTCAAACACCTGACAGTATCTTATGTGAGATCTGTGCAGTTTAATTTCCTAGGTCTGCACATCTGCTGCGCCCATTATGAAGAGCCCCCCCCCCGCCATTCCTGCTGGGAGAAAGCCATAGGATGTGATGGAAGGTGCAAAGGTGGGTGGGAACAAACATGTTGAGTACCCAGGACACGTAGGAGCCCAGGTGTCAGCTCCCCAGGCATACATACCTACATCTAAACCATCAATTTTGGGCGGACTGGCATTCTATATGAGCTAATGTTTACCAACACTTACTGGGGTGGGTCACCTTGCCATTTACGCATGTATTAGTTGTAATTATGTACAATGTCTTCCAGATGTTTTGAAATAACTATGAATACTTGGTAAAGGTTTTTTAAGGTCTTAATTATGGTTTGCCCAAAACTATAAATTGAACAATTTAAATATAGCTGAACCCAAGAACAAATTATTATTTTGACCTAGCGAGTCTGCCAGTAGCACACTTCTGGTTGTAGGGTTACAATGTTCACTTTATAGAGGAGCAGCATTGTCACCCTAAGGCCCCTTTCACACTGGGGCAGGGAGCCGTGGTGACGGTAAAGCAGCGCTATATTTAGCGCTGCTTTACTGCCGTTTTAGCCGCGGTTTTCGGCCGCTCACGGTGCGGTTTTACCCCCCCCCCACGAGCGGCCGAAAAAAGGGTTAAAGACCCCCCGCAGAGCGCCGCCGTAGCGGTATTGCCGCGGTGTCACCACGGTGTCCCATTCTAATCAATGGGAAGGAGCGGTATAGGAGCGGTGAATACACCGCTCCTATACCGCTCCAAAGATGCTGCTAGCAGGACTTTTTTGACCGTCCTGCTAGCACACCGCTCCAGTGTGAAAGCCCGCCGGCTTTCACTCTGGAGTGAATGGGGCCGGATTTTTTCAGGCGATATACAGGCGCTATTTTTAGCGCTGTACCGCCTGAAAAACGCCCCAGTGTGAAAGGGGCCTAAGATAGGAAGTGTTTTAGGACTAGAGAACACCCCCCACCACACCTATATAACATATAGAGAGACATTCTGTTGTCCATAGAGAGAACTGGGATTAATGTAACTGATAACCACACAGGCACATACAGGAAGTTATCAGCTCACAAGATTTTTGCCAGGATCAACAAGTATTTTTTTTTTCACTTATTGAACTTATTGAATACAGCTTTAATTGTAGAATTACCAGACAAAAAGAGAGCAAATAACAGTTCAATGTTGGGGTTTACTTAAAGTGGAGCTCCAACCAAAAGGGGAAGCTCTGCTTTTCTGCCTCCACATTTGGCACCTTTTGGAGGGGAGCGGGTTACCTGGTTTTGACAGGTACCCGCTCCCACTTCCAGCTCACTACGCTATGGCAAAGTGAGCCCCCCCCCCCCCCCCCCCGCAGCCAGCCCATTCACAAACCACAGCATTATTGACGCATGTGCAGTAGGAAACTAAATGTGAAGCCGCAAGGCCAAGATGGCGGCTGGGTGCCTGGACAGGTAGGTGCCCTAATAGTAAAAGTCAGCACCTACAGTATTTGTAGCTTCAAATTTTTTATTCATTGGCTGCGAGTGCTGATTGAATGCTGGTTTTCCAGCATGCTTTTCGATAGACGGTAATTAGTGTGGCTTCTGTTGAACACAAAGCAGTGCACACGTACCGAAAATTGTCCGGTTCCTAATGAACTTATACTTTTGTAGCTGCCATAAACCTCGAGGAGGCGGCCTTGACTTTTGGGCTTACCGGTTACCTCCGCTTGGCTTGTTCTTCCAGGTCTAGGGGTTCCCAGGGTTAGTACCCAACAACTCCGGACGCTGACACCATAAAAGTCCTTTTAGAAGGTTTTTATTTGCAGGGGTAACATCCAACAAACACAGTCTCGTATGGGAACAGAGGGCAAGGGTGAAGAAACTCAGGCACCTTGAACTGCTGACTGATTAGAAAGTCTCTAACTCAAACCCAGATAGTAGCCACTTGCAGCTGGGTGCTTCAAAGCTAAACGAATCTCTAGCCAGAGATTATGGCAGTCAGCACTTTGATCCGGAAACTTGTAAAGTCTCTGACCTTGAATAAAGTCTCAACCGAGAATGAAATAGGAACCTTTTCTCAGTACCTGGAACGTTATCCGTCTCCTTGGCAGTTCTGGGAATGCGTGGATTCTTTAGTGTCCTTGACAACCCAGCAACCAGGAACTTCTTGGGATGCCAGCTTGTTGGCCCTCCTCCGAAGAGTCCTCCCCGTTCGCTTACACGAGTTGCGGTGCCCCTCCAAGTTGAGAGCACACCCGGATGCCTTGAATCCTCCCTCAGTTACTGCGCCTCAGACTAGCCGGTTCCGAGACTCGGGAACAGATGTATCCTTTGCCCCAGACCAAGCGGGTCTATGGGGTTACTCAAACTGACCATGTTGCTGGACGGCAAACGCTCCCGGGCCCAGGACCCCTCGCAGGGCTACCCCGGTCCAGATCCAGGAACAGGCAGCTACGGCCGAACCCGGAACACGTGACTTCAGCATCTTAAGTACCCTTCCCCAGACTCCCCAGCGGGGCCAGACGCACCCACTGATTGGCTCCGGGGAATGTTGATACTCAAAACGTCCAACCAGGCCTGGTTCTGGGCCTGTCATGTGTACCTAACTGTGCCCATGACCAGGCAGAACCCTAGCACAGCCCAGCTAAACTGATGCCAAAGTTAAACCTGCACAATTAACCCTCAGAACCCCATTACTGTTCTGAGGAGAAAAACTAAATTTCCACATAGCGGACACCTTGTAAAAGTGTCGCCGCTACACTTTCATTTATTTAATAAGTAGAAGTTCCCCCTGTACGTGGTAGAAAATTATCTAGGACCATTGGAAGAATCTGTAAAAAAAAAAAAAACTGAGTATGTCTCCTGGAAAGTCTCCAGCTATGTCCATGACACAATTTTGCCCAAAATTGGAAAATCCCATGTCTCTTTGTCTGCTGTACAATGATCCCGATAGACAATGCTGCAATATTGTTCAGGGAAAGATAGTAATTTTTTAGGAGAAAGTATTGTTATATAACTTATTTTACTGGAAATTCCTCCCAAAATAAACGCTGCAGATAAAGACTTTGCTGCTAATCTGATCAGAATCTTCTGAAACATCAAGAAGGTTTTGAAGTGGCTTGCCAGGAGAACACTTTGCCTCAAAGCTATAGTATCAGGGAGAAAAGCACATTCAATTTAAATTAATAAACTTGGCCAGACAGTGATATTAAAATTCCTTTTTTCTCCTCCCGTGATGGCAGCTTATGGTATGACAGCTCGTCCTCTGCAAACATCTACAGAGTTATTGCCTTTGTGTAGCCTTGGGCTGCACCATATGGTTCCGATTTGAGAAGAGTGACTTTCATGCCATCTCCTTCAACCTATGCAGATAGCAACAGGCTTTTACATGTTCTGTGCCCAATCTAAATATATGCTTGAAAGTGTAGTTTGGCAATGCTTGATTCTGTAGATTCTGATTACCCTGGCATTGTTGGAGTACACAAGACAATGTTGCTCTGTAAAGCCCCCAGTTTGCGGGGGCCTGTTGTTAAGAGCTAATACTGACCCAGGTCCTGTGTTACAGTAGGTCAAGGATTGCTAAGCCTACCGACCTAAACCTTTCTGGAGACAGTCCCAATCTGCACATCTTTCTTTATTTAGAAAGACATTATTCACATCTCCTGATAGCCATACACCCCATTGCAGTAGGACAGCTCATCCTCTGCAAACATCTACAGAGTTATGGTATTTGTGTAGCCTTGGGATGCACCATATGGTTTAGATTTGAGAATAGTGTAGGGTGGACTACAACAACAGCACCACACCATCTTTAATTTACAAACAGGCCTGTTTTAAACCTTCTAAATATGAGTGTTTTTAATCTGTTTTTACACTATTAAAAACCTTTCCAAACGGTATTATACTATGCAAAGTTTTTCTTTTATCATGATTTTATAATACGTTTGAATACGTGGACCATTGATGCCCATTTCCCACCCGCGGTCTACCTCCCTGCTGACCACTTATCCATGCGGCATTTGAACGAGCTTTGGAGCCATCGTGTGGAGCAGAGACCCGCCAGCCCCTTAACGTTAAGCTTTTGCGACTTGTGAGGCATATGCCCCTTCAAGTCCATTACATCTGGTAAGCCTTATTCCTATAGGCTAGAGAGCCATCAGACAACAATCACCCCACCTAGTACACTGAACAGAGTCACCTGTTGGAACAGTGTCATCCACTTGATCACCAGTCATTTTATGGACTTCACAACTATGCACCCAAGTGTATAGGACTCTCACTCAGCACCAATTACCTCAACCGTTGTTGAGTTTATATTTGTCACTAATTTTTATTCATAATTTTATTCATATTTTTACTTGTATATCTGTCACAATATTTTTTCACCACGTAAACAAATCACTTGGTATTAATCCACCATTTTAATCACATGTGTGTTTTTTATCCTACATTTGTTTTACTTTCAATGATTTTTATTGTATAATTTTATACAGTTTTAATTAGGCTTATTGTATCACTTTTATGTCATAAGGTTTTGTGCCTCCTATGTATATAACTTAAAGTTAAATAGGGGTTGGTATCACGTCACACCTGGAACCACCCTCCCCCTTTTTCTATATATACCTTATATATGACATCATACCTAATTATATAACAATAGTACCTTTTCTCTAAGGACTATTTTCTTTCTAGCGCTGCATCTATATATACACCAATTTAGATTTGAGAATGACTTTACTTTCATGCCATACCCTTCAACCTAGGCAGAATGCAACAGGCTTTTGCATGTTCTCTGCCCAATCTAATGTTTCCAGACCAACTTGAAAGTATAGCAAGGGACTGCCCACAAGGTGGACTGTTAACCCATCAAGAGCTTTTGTACCACATGCATGCATTGTTGGAATGCACAAGTCCATGCTGCTGTGTAAAACTCTCAGGTTGTGGGGCCTGTTGTGAACAGCTAATCCGAAATCTGTGATCCCGCCACAAATTGCCCACTCCACCACCTGAGCCTCTCTGCAGACATTGAACACTCCCAATCTGTAAACCCTTGTCTATATAGAAAGACATTATTCTCATCTCCTGATAGCCATCCAACCTATTGCAGTCTCTTTTGAAGGCATAGAGGTTGCAATGCACAGGTAGGTTCAGGTGTATTTGGTGAAGGTGCTTTAATTTCGGTTTCAGCTCTAAATTCCTGATGTTTTTTATGTGAGCACTGACATTTTTGTTGCGGAGAAGCATTATACGGACAAAGGTTTGTGGATACCTGACTATCACACCTACTGAAAATGGGCTCACTGGATATTCCAGCTCAAAATTCTGCACATTGATATAGTGTCTCAGCTTCGCCTTTGCAGCTTTAAGAGCCTCCACTGTTCTGGTGAGGCTCTCCATAAGATTTTGCAGTATGTCTATGGAAATGTGCGCCCCTGAAAACAATTTTGTGAGGTGAGGAACTGATGATGAGGGACAAAACCTGGATCACAATCAGCATTGAACACAAAGGTGCTCAGTAGGTTTAAGGTCAAGGCTCTGTGCAGGCCACTTGAGGTCCTCCACAACAAACTCATAAAACGATGTCTTTATGGAGTTGGCTTTGTGCAGAGTCTAATGCCCCGTACACACGGTCGGAAATTCCGACAGAGAAAATGTCCGATCGGACCATGTTGTTGGAAAATCCGCCCGTGTGTGGGCTCCATCTGACTTTTTCCATCGGAATTTCCGACGGAAAAAATTTGAGATCCTGCTCTCAAATTTTCCGACAACAAAGTCCGATCGGACTTTTTCCGATCGTGTATAGAGAATTCCGACGGACAAAGTGCCACACATGCTCAGATCAAATTACGAGACCAAAGCTATTGCCTACTAGCCTCTACGTAGTCCCGTCGTACGCAAGGAACGTCACCACGTTCGGAATGATCGGATTTTCCAACAACTTTGTCCGACCGTGTGTGTGCAACACCAGTGTCAGACAAAATCTGTCTGAAAAAATCAGACGGATTTTGTGGTCCGAATTTCCGACCATGTGTACGGGGGCTTACAGGTATAGAAATGGTCCTCCCCAAACTGCTGCCAAAGGATTGGAAGTGTACAATTGTCTAAAAATGTCTTTGTATTCTGTAGCATTAACAGTACCCTTCAATGAAAACACCTAAACTTAAAGTGGTTGTAAAGGCAGAAGTTTTTTTTTTTTATCTTAATGCATTCTATGCATTAAGATAAAAAAAACCTTCTGTGTGCAGCAACCCCTCTCAGCCCACCTAACACTTACCTGAGGTCCCTCTCTGTCCAGCGATGTCCATGAGTGTCTCAGTAGTCCGAGATTATTTCTCCTGATTGGCTGAGACACAGCAGTGGCGCCATTGGCTGCCGCTGCTGTTAATCAAAGTTGGCAAGCCAACCAGGGGAGAGAAGGGGGTCGGGGCTCCGTGTCTGAATAGACACACAGAGTTGTGACTCAGCTCGAGTGCCCCCATGGCAAGCTGCTTGCAGTGGGAGCACTCACCAGGAGGGAGGGGCCAGGAGAGCCAAAGAGGGAACCGAGAAGAGGAGGATTCGGGCTGCTCTGTGCAAATCCACTGCAACAGAGCAGGTAAGTATAACATGCTTGTTAATTTTATAGGGAAAAAAACAAGACTTTACAATCGCTTTAACTTGTAGAGCTGTCCACATACCTTTAACCATATAGTGCATTATGGCACAAGGTTGCACTGACACCAGAAATAATATTCTTGTGTGACTATAGGTATTGTAAATGTATGCTCAGGGATTAAATGTTAGGATTAGGTGAAGGTTAATAATAAGAGGTAGGGATAGAGTTGATGGTAAGGGTAAAATTTCTTACTCTGGCCTTATAATAATGTTTCCTGCTTTGCAGGGAAACAAAAACCAACATATCCCAGCTGACAGGACAGAGCTCTGTATTGTTTACATTCACATAGCTCTAACTTGTCATCCTCTTTGCCGTTCAGCGGGTGCCGGCGGTGAATCATTGGCAGGCACTCGCTGATCGGCTTGTGCTGTGACTAATCACAGCGCCCCCTACCCCGAAAGTGCCGGATCACGTACTAGATGCATGATCCAACGCAGAAGAGCTGCTCTCCCGCCGCACTCCTGAGGCAGTCAGCAAGTGGTTTAATTGTGTTATTTATTATTATTATACACAATTTATATAGCGCCTACAGTTTACGCAGCGCTTTACAATGTATAGGGGGGACAACACAATTACAGTACAGTTCAATACAAAATGTACAGGAGGGCCCGGCTCGTAGAGCTTACATTCTAAAGGGAGGGGGTGGTGGTACAAAAGGTAATAGCTGCAGAGAATGATTTGATGAGGGGTGGCTCGGGGACAATTGTTAGGTGGGTGTGGGATAGGCTTCCCTGAATAAATGAGTTTTCAGGGATCTCCTAATGCCCCGTACACACGGTCGGAAATGCCGACCACAAAATCCATCGGATTTTTTCAGATGGATTTTGTCCGACACTGGTGTTGCATACACACGGTCGGACAAAGTTGTCGGAAAATCCAATCATCCTGAACGTGGTGACGTTTGTTGCGTATGACGGGACTACCTAGAGGCTAGTAGCCAATAGCTTTGGTCTTGTAATGTGATCTGAGCATGCGTGGCACTTTGTCCGTCGGAATTCGCTACACACGATCGGAAAAAGTCCAATAGGACTTTGTCGTCGGAAAATTTGAGAGCAGGATCTCAAATTTTTCCGTCGGAAATTCCGATGGAAAAAGTCCGATGGAGCCCACACACGGTCGGAATTTCCGACAACATTGTCCGATAGGACATTTTCCGTCGGAAAATCCGACCGTGTGTACGGGGCATTAAGGTGGACAGGGTAGGAGCTGATCGGACAGACTGGGGAAGGGAGTTCCAGAGGATGGGAGAGGCTCTGGAGAAGTCTTGAAGGCGAGCATGGGAGGAGGTAACAAGGGAGCTAGAGAGGGAGGTCCTGGGAGGAGCGGAGAGGACGATTTGGGCGATATCTGCAGATGAGGTTGGTGATGTAGATGGGGGCGATGTTGTGGATGGCTTTGTATGTTGTGGTTAGCATTTTGAATTTTACACGGTGGGGTAGGGGAAGCCAGTAAAGGGATTGGCAGAGAGGGGCGACAGTCACAGATGGATTAGTGAGGTCTATTTAGCTATTTATATGTATCTAAAGTTGCTAATTGCCTTATGGCGGGCTATATTTGAATATCCAAAAGCAGAATTTTTTTTGAGTGTTTTTTTTTAAGCTGTTTTTTCTTTGAAGTCATTTCAAATTGACTTCATACAGAGACCTGTGGTGCTGCCAAGGGCTGGGAAGGAGAGAGCTGCCTGACATCAGAATTCATATGACCAGCAGACCAAGATCGCTCCTTGAACTGGTCTCTCTTGGCCATCCAAATATTAACTAATCAGCAGCTTTGGGTGGGCCAGACTTAAACCAAAAAACACAACAATCTTTTATTATTTTATTTAACATTTACTTGGAAAACCAAGTGGGCAATTGCAGATTACAATGTTAGGTTATGGTCGGCACGCATGGTCCACCTTAACATGAAGACAACACCTGTGCCTAAAATTCAGGACCTGCTTGTCACAGGAGGAAATGTAGACACTCGGTAGAAGACAGACATCCCGCCACACAACACAAACCATTGCGGTCGATAGAGAAACATTTTCATCGGAGCCAAATAAGTCACACTTCTGGACAACGCTCAAGTTTCCTGCAGTCGAGGAGCCAAAACTACCACCGCGAGGAGGACTTCTGAAGCCAGTCAATGAAAGCCTTGTTGTTTAATTAATCCTAACACATTTTTCATCAAGGAGAAATGACTGAGCAGAGCCAAATCATGTCTTGGGCCTCTCTCTAATATTAGCTCAGATTTTTTTTTTTGGGATACTCAGGCGAGGTTTAGAGACGCTTTCTTATGGCCAGCTGCTGATCTCATATGTCACAACTTTCTGAAACAGGACAGAGAGAAACCTTTCTGCTGCACAATGTTTTTTTGGCAAAAACAAGACCTTGCCACCCTCTTTTTTTTTCCTTCAACCATGCTTCTGTTATAACAAAACTGGTCCAAAAAGATCCGTGCACCCACTCTTCAAGTACCACCACTGCACCCAAAGTAACCCAAATGTGCAACAGCTGCTACTTTAACCACTTCAGCCCCGGAAGGATTTGCCCCCTTCATGACCAGACCATTTTTTGCGATACGGCACTGCGTCGCTTTAACTGACAATTGCGATGTTGTACACAAACAAAATTGACGTCCTTTTTTCCCACAAATAGAGCTTTCTTTTGGTGGTATTTGATCACCTCTGCGATTTTTATTTTTTGCGCTATAAATAAAAAAAGAGCGAAAATTTTGAAAAAAAAGCAATCATTTTTATTTTTGCTATAATAAATCCCCCCCCCCCCCAAAAAAAAAAATAATAATAATTCTTCCTCAGTTTAGGTTGATATGTATTCTTCTACATATTTTTGGTATATTGATTGGTTTGCGCAAAAGTTATAGCGTCTACAAAATAGGGAATAGATTTATGGCATTTTTATTATTAATTTTTTTTTTTTTTTACTAGTAATGGCTGCGATTTTTATTGGGACTGCGACATTGCGGCGGACAGA
This sequence comes from Lithobates sylvaticus, assembly GCA_028564925.1. NCBI lineage: Eukaryota > Metazoa > Chordata > Amphibia > Anura > Ranidae > Lithobates > Lithobates sylvaticus. The sequence goes on along the minus strand of CM053027.1, from coordinate 43,958,797 downwards.
TCGGACACTTTTGACTCTTTTTCGGGACCATTGACATTTATACAGCGATCAGAGCTAAAAATAACCACTGGTTACTGTATAAATGTCAATGGCAGGGAAGGTGTTAACACTAGGGAGCAATCAAGGGGTTAAATGCGTGTCCTAGGGAGTGATTCTAATGCAGCGTGCAGCGTGCACACGAGAGGACTTTTCGACAGCAAAGGTCTGACGGAACGAATCCGACAATTCGATCGTGTGTGGGCTCCATCTGACTTTTTCTGTTGAAAAATCCGACAGACTTTAGAAATAGAACATGTCTTAAATTTTCCCCGCCGGAACTCCGCTGGACCCAGTTCCTATCGAAAAATCTGCTTGTCTGTGTGCTAGTCCGACGGACAAACAACGCTAGGGCAGCTATTGGCTACTGGCTACGAACTTCCTTATTCTAGTCCGGTCGTACGTCAACACATTTGAATCCGTCAGAATTTAGTGTGATTGTGTGTGGCCAAGTCCGTTCATTCTAAAAGTTTGTCGAAAGTCCGTCGGAAAGACCGCTGGACCAAGTCCGTCGAAAAGTCTGCTCGTGTGTAAGCGGAATAACTGTCGGGGGATGAGACTGCCTGGAGGAGGAGACCGATCACTGTTCATACTTATTATGAACAGCAGTTCTCTCTCCTCTCTCCTGACAGAACGGAGATCTGTCGGTTTACATTGACAGATCTCCATTCTGTCTCTCTCAGGAGCGATCCCGGGTGCCGGCGGACATCGCGGCCACCGGGCACGTGCATCGGCTCCATAGCTGCCCCCTAGTGGTCTTAAAGCGGCTGACGTACAGCTACGGCGATTTGCCCAGGGGAGCCAACCTGCCACAGTATAACTGTGGCGGTTGGTCCTCAAGTCGTTAATTGAACAAGCTGAGGTTAGAAGCTGATTGGCTACCATGCACAGCTGCACCAGATTTTGCACAATTTTATTAAATCAACCCCAATGTCATAAAGTGATAAATTCACAACAATCAATTCACATTCTGCCATCTTAGCCCACACCCTACAGCATTCTATTAATGTATTTATCCTTTTTACAAAGGGTATCTCCCAGAATCTTGCATACTGATGAAACCAAGGGCGCGGGGGCTTTTTGGCTTTATCACCCCACGTCTTCAGATTCTGAGACAAAGAAGATTTCAATAGTATCTCATATACTGTACATACAGAGAGATCAGCTGCATCCCCATAGATAGAGATCCCCAGTAAAAATAACTGGTACCACCCCACAGCCTGGGGTTCCTCATGGTGTTAAGCATTAGCCAGATTTCCAAAGAGGATCACCAAAAAGAGAAAACAGCCAGCCTAATCTCCCCTAGATTGAGAGGAGTTTATGGTCCGTGTTAACCCTTTTGATACCCGCTTGCATGACCACCTGTTTGCACAGGGGTCCATGCCATAAGGTGAGAGTGATTAGTTAGACCGGAGGTGGAGGGATTGTCACGCTACTGTGAAAACAAAAATGACTTACGTCAGCGCTACAGTTTGAATTTAAAACGTATTTGTGTGAACTGTGAAGTTAAGTCATGGATTGTGGAAACTAACTAGTGTCGGGTGATTGTATATAGTGTATACCACATTTGCCACTGAGTTGCAATGCAAGGAGATCAGCTAAAAGTAGTTGGATCTGTATGTGCATTATAATTAATCGAAATTAGTTGATTAATCGATTAAAAAAATGTGTATGTATGAAGGCCAGTATTGGGTATTTATAAAACGCTTTCTCTACAAAACCATCCACTCACTTATATTGGGTATGCCCCCTTCTCTTGGCATACCGTCCTGCAGTCCAGGGAAAACCTCAGGTCTACTTTATGTTGTTAGTCTTGTGACCTGTTTATGTGGTTCACATCTCTCCCGGACATAGGGCTCCAACCATAAATATATATATATATATATATTTTTTTTAAGGACATCAAAAACCATTAGAGTTTTCCTTTACAGGATTTGTCTGTAGTTCCTATTGATATTCAGCAGTCATTTTGAAAGTGATCAAATATTGGATGTCTGTCATATTGGCCTTATCCAAGGCATAGTTGCCTTAATCCCTGAGTTGACTACACTTGTCCAAAAGCAGACGAGCATGAAACAGTAGAGCATGTTAATAGTAATAATATGGAGAGGTTTTAAAACCCTCCAGTTCACAAAGATTTCAGAGCTGGAAGAGTGCCTAGTTGTGCGTGCTTATCACATAATTATAGAAAGCCCTTATAATAATAGACAGACATCAGACATTGCCTTTTAGCCACAGCCAAAAAAATTTCACAATCTTTGTTTGTCAGATGAATTTAGTAGCCCTGAAATCAAGAAAACGGTCTGGTTAAAATTGATTAAATAACAAATATGGGGCCAATTATCAGTGCTATTTGATAATGCAGACAAAATGTAAAGGTCTGCTCTTTGAATTTCTTCACATACATATTTGCTTTTAAGATGTGTGTTTGACTGCAGAGCTGGGTTTAAGTAATTTATGGAGTGTGAAAGGCCCTAACGTATTTAGAAACTAATTTTTTCCTTTTTTTTTTTTTTGGAATTAAACAGATGGTGTTGGCGTAACTAAATTTTTAAGGTCACCGTTGACATATGCTTAAAATATTTCTTTTTAACTAATCTTTCAAAAGTTTTATTTTCCTAAAAATAACTACAGGTACATATTGGAAAATCTGTATTTAGTTTAATTGTGCAGTCATTAGACATGTGCAATTCGTTTCGTTTTTTTCGTTTTTCTTCGTTATTTTCGTTCATTCGTTTTCGTACGAATGAACGAATCGTTCGAATCATATGAATCCAATTAACGAATCATTCAAATCAAACGAATCCGAAAAACAACGAAAATCCAAAAAAACCAAATTAGAAACAACGAATGTACGAATGAAGAAAATCCCCAAAACAAAGACAGGAACAACGAAAATGAACGAAAAAATTCGTACATTCGTAACTTTTTTTTTTGTTGTTGAATTGTTAATTTTCCGTGTCCCTTACAATAGGCTGCTTAACGTGCTTCAAATATATTGAACGAAAAAAATCGTACATTCGTAATTTTTTTTTTTTTCGAATCGTAATTTTCCGTGTCTCTTACAATGGTGTTGCTTAATGTGCTTCGAATGGATTGAACGAAAAAATTCGTACATTCGTAACTTTTTTTTTTTCGATTTGTAACTTTTTTTTCGATTCGTAAATTATTAAAATGTAATAATAGCATACACATTACATAAAATTATGAATTATGCTCCGATTACGAATCTACGAATGTTACGAATGTACGAATAAATACGAATGCGTCCGAATTTCAAATAAACGAAAATTAAACTAACGAAAAAACGAATCAACGAAAAAATAACTCTTACGAATGTACGAATCGTTACGAATACGAACACCGACGACTTACGAATTTACGAATCCGAACACCGACGACTTACGAATTTACGAATCCGAACACCGACGACTTACGAATTTACGAATCGTTACGAATCAACGGAAACGAAAAAAACGAAACGAAAATAAACAAATTTTTTCCAGGAAATTCAGGTCAGCTCCGAAATCAGCTGAACATTTATTTATACTGATATACAGTATAATTCTTATAGTCCACTGAAATGTGTACAGGTCACTGATAAAAGTAAAACATATCTCAGCACCAGTGTTTAACCCTAAATCATTAATTGCAGTTAATGCACGTTCAAGTATTTAAAGCCCATATCCAGGCATTTTTATAGTAAGCCCCCCAGCAGGTGATTGAAATAAAAAAACAACTCTGGTCTCAATACTCAACTGCCCACCATAGAAATGCCATTCCACCATGTCCTGAGTAGGGTTGCCACCTCATCCCTTTAAAAACCAAACACATATTACTTACACAGGTTATGTGGCTGATTTAGGTTGTAATTAAACTCATTTGGAGAATTATCTGCATTCAATTAGCCACAGAACCTGTGCAATTCATATGTGTTCGGTTTCAAAGAGATGAGGTGGCAACCCTAGTCCTGAGTCTTTTTGACTGAATGACACTGGGTAGACCTAGGACAGTGATGGCGAACCTATGGCACGCAGAGCCATCTCTGTGGGCACACGAGAGGGTCCAGGACAGAGCTAGAGGTTTCTCTCTCCTCTCAGCCCCCATCCCTCTCTTTCAGCCCCCCTCTTTGTGTCCCCCCCTCTCTCTCAGCATCTCTCTTGCACCCCTCTCTTTCTGTCCCCCTTCTGTCTCTTTCTGTCCCCCTTCTCTCTCTTTCTGTTCCCCTTCTCTCTCTTTCTGTTCCCCCTTCTCTCTCTTTCTGTTCCCCCTCCCTCTCTCTGTTCCCCCTCCCTCTCACCGTTTCTCTCACACCCCTCTCTCTCAGCCCCCTCTCTCTCTCTCTCTCTCACCCCTCTTTCTCACACCCCCCTCCCTCTCAGCCCCCCTCCCTCTCTCTGTTCCCTCTCTCTTTCAGCATATCTCTCACACCCCTCCCTCTGTCCCCCTCTCTCTCAGCCCCCCTCCCTCTCTCTGTTACCCCTCTCTCAGCATCTCTCACACCCCCCTTCCCTCTCTCTCAGCATCTCTCTCTCTCTCTTACACTCTTTCTCTCTCTCTCTCTCTCTCTCTCTCTCTCTCTCTCTGTGTTCTGTGTTCTCTCTCTCTCTCTCTCTCTCTCTCTCTCTCTCTCTCTCTCATTGCCGTGTTGGCACTTTGCAACACAAAACCAATGTATTTATTTCAGTTTGGGCACTCGGGCTCAAAAAGGTTCGCCATCACTGACCTAGGACATGGAGCCACTCCCTGAGAGGATGGCACCATGGCATGCTGCATTCGCAGTGTAATCTGCAGGTGTATTAGGAAACTAGAGGGATGAGACCAGATTTGGGCTTTGAAGTTCCACAACTTTTTATAGGCCAATGCCCACTCCTAAATCAGAGGCACAGTTCTCCAATCTGCAGGGTGCATGAGACTTGCTGATTGGATGGCCATAGGTCTTACTCAGCATGGGGTGTGTGGCACCTCTACAGGGAGACCATTGCTTCCACATAGAGAGTAAGAGTCCTTCTAGCATGCTGGCATGGGGCAGGCTTTTCTATTCAGGCTGTAGCTGCTTTATAAAAAAATGTACTGTAGAATTTGCATAACTTTTGTTTTGATGCACCTTGAATTGGCGGTATGATTATGTCTGGAATTTTGTGCTGAAAGCGGTACAATTATTTTGCATGGAAATTTGGCGTTTTTATATTGTAGGCATGCAATTCTTATGAATAACTCACTTAAATCTGTCCGAACCAGAGTCTAGTAGACATCCCGGGTATGATAAAGTTTGAAACACAAAATCATAAATTATAATAAAATAAAAATATATATAAAAATTATTCAATAATGTAATCAAATCAAAAACACAAAAATTTGCTCAGTTGCAGAATAGTCGCTGTCATTAAATTTAGTGTTTGATGATAAATTGTGATTCTAATTTATTATCGCTGTTTTCTAGCTGGTCTAAAACCACTTTTGACATAAAGGGACACTTTTTGGTTGCTATGGACAATCTCCAGTTTCCAGGGAGAAAAAAATCTCTTTATTATATAAAATGACATGCAGGGCACTGGGCAGACCACTAGGGACAAAGGGGATGTGTATTTTTTATACAGTACTGTAATCTGTAAGATTACAGTACTGTATGTGTGTTGTGTTTTTTAACTTTTTTGAATTTGGCGCCGATCTCCTCTCCCGTGTGTCGTAATGTCGCAGGGACTGGAGATCAGCGGCACTCGGGCACTGTGTGAATCAAGCGAGCAGACAGCTCGCTCACACAGCGGGGAGACATCGCAGGATCCAGGGGACAAGGTAAGTAAGTCTCCCTGTATCCTGCAATGCGATCCCAAGTCTGGCTCGGGGTTACCGCTTTTGGTACTGAAGTTCCCGCCCCGAGCCAGACTCGGGAATACCGCCAGGGGGGTTAAAGAGGAAGTAAACCCTGATGGGTTTTACTTCCTCTTTGTTTCCCTGCAAAGGTAAAGCATAATGGCCCATTATGTGTCACTTACCTGAAACCGAAGCCTGCAATGTCACTGCTGTCCCCTCTTCCACGAAGTGTCAATCTTCCTTCCGGGTATCGCGGCTCCGGCGCTGTGATTGGCCGGAGCCACGATGATGTCACTCCTGTGCATGTGCGCGGGAGCCGCCAGTCACGGCACGATCTCCTTTAGAAACGGCACGCTCACCATTTCTAAAGGAGTCTAAAGTGCGCCTGCGCGGTTGTCTACAGCGCATGCGCCGCAAACATCGGCGATCGCCTTTTTTGTAAATATCTCCTAAACTGTGGCGGTTTGGGAGATATTTTGAGAACCTACAGGTAAGCCTTAATCTAGGCTTACCTGTAGGTAAAAGTGGTTGTAACGGGTTTACAACCACTTTAAGCTCCAGTGCTAAGTCAGCATCCAAAGAAATAGTGAAATTCCAGAATCTCAGTGGCCAGTAGAGAGTCTGGAACTTATCTACTAAATGGTGGACATCAGTGCTGAGGATGATAATAGACATAGGGGTTGATTTACTAAAGGCAAATAGACTGTGCACTTTGCAAAGTGCAATTACACTCTGAAAGTGCAGTTTCTCCAGAGTTTAGTAAATGAGGTAATGCTTCACTTTGCAAACAATACCCAATCGCGTGCAAGGAAAATGTAAAAAAAACAAAATTTTTGCTTACACGTGATTGGATGATGGAAGTCAGCAGAGCTTCTGCTCATTTACTAAGCACTACAGCAACTGCTCTTTGCAAAGTGTACAGTCTATTTATTTGCCTTCAGTAAATCAACCCCTTAGTTTTGATTTACTAAAGGCAAACAGACTGCCCACTTGCAAGGGAAGTTACACTTTGCAAAGGAATTTTCCTGCAGAGCTTAATGAATGTGGAGAAATGCCACTTTGCAAAGAATATCCAATCACGTGGAAGGAAGATAAAAAAAACACAGCATTTTGCTTGCACATCATTTGTTGATGGAACCCAGCAGAGCTTTACCTCCATTAAGCCTTCAGTAAGCTCTGGGGATATGTCCCTTGCAAAGTGCAACTTCCCTTGCAAAGCAAAAAGTCTATTTATCTTTAGTAAATCAACCCCTTTCTCCTGACTTGCATATAAGTTAAAACCTTGTGTCCAGGTGTTTCAGAAGTATCAAGTTTCCTGGTGCTAAACCTTATAGCTTTATTGTAAGGTCATAAGATACAATTATTTAAAGCGGAGTTCCACCCAAAAATGGAACTTCCACTTTAAGTGGAGGCGACCCCCTGACATGCCACATTTGGCATGTCATTTTTTGGGGGGGGGGGGGGGTGGATACCCTCTTTTTAGGGGCATCCAGCTCCACTTCCACCTGGGGCTCTGCGGAGCCGGAGGGAAGATCACCTTTCCCCCCTCCCTCCGTGCAATCTTCTGGGACACGTCACAGGTCCCAGAAGATTGCCCGGCCACTCACAACGTGCAACGCGGCTCACGCGGCTCAAGCCACAGCCGGACACCCACAGTCACAATGCCAGCGCCGAGGAGGGGGAGAGGAGTGGGGCTTCGTTCGCCCGCATCACTGGACCGTGGGACAGGTAAGTGTCCGAGTATTAAGAGTCAGCAGCTACACTTTTTGTAGCTGCTGACTTTTATATGGGTGGAACTCCGCTTTAACAACCTTCGGTCACTTTGGTAAAAAGCGATCTCTTAAAAAGCAGATTTAGGTGCAATTCTTGTTCATGCCATATTGCTTTCAATCAATAGAGTCAACATCATTATATCATATCATGTATGTATTATATGTTGTCAAGAATGGGAAAATATAATAAAACATAAGCAGAGTCACTCTTAAGACCCCAACCTTTGTGTCTGAGTAAGCATCCATGATCCCCATCCATCAGAATATTCTTTATTCCAACTTTCAGCAGAACATGAATTTGGCTCCTGGCTAGGCCTTCAGATCCTAGACAGGTTGTAGTGGGGAGCAGCATTGCTCTGCACCCCTCAGCAAAGAGTTTGTGTGATTTTGTAAGTTTGTGCAATGCCCTTTTAGTAACAGAGAGAACCATATGAGTTGTTTTCCATCTACATACATACCTAGGGGTCTCTGGTTTCAGTAATTTTGCATTCCTGAGCTGATGGAAGTGTGCAGAAAGGAAAATCCAAGCAAAGTCCAAACTCCTGATCTGTACACCTTTTTCATTGACTCAGAAATGATTAAAGCTAATGCAGCGTACACACGGTCGGAATTTCCGATGGAAACAGTCCGATGGGAGCTTTTCATCGGATTTTCCGACCGTGTGTATGCCCATCGGTCTTTTTCTGTTGGAATTTCTGACGGACTTTGGATTGAGAACCTGTTCTTAATTTATCCAACGGAAAACCTTTCTATCGGATTTTCCGATCGTGTGTATGCAATTCCGACACGCAAAATTCAGACGCATGCTCGGAAACAATTTGACGCATGCTCGGAAGCATTAAACTTCCCTTTTATAGTGCAGTCGAACGTGTTGTATGCCGTGGTGTTATTGACCATCGGAATTTGGTGTGACCGTGTGTAGGCAAGACAGTTTGAGTGAAATTCCGTCGGAATTCCGACGGGAAAACCATTAGAGCTTTTTCCGACGAGAATTCCAACCGTGTGTACGTGGCAAAAGTGTATCAAAAGCAAGTTATTATTACCTGCTAAATCTTCTGATAATGTCAGAGACTGTGAGTAGTACTGGGTTGTGGAAGGGACTTTCTATGCTTACCACATCCTTTCCCCGGAATGGGGTCTGCATATCCCATTATTTTATCTTTGCATACATTAGAGATACAGATATAATGGGCTGCTTTTGGCAGCAGCTTGGGCGGGTGTAGGTGGTGCGCTGGGTGCTCTGTTTGCACCTGCAGCAAGGGGGTGCGAATGGGCATCACTCTGCCCTTGCCCAACGCATAAAGAGGGGTTAACTGGGTGCCAAATAAAACAGACAGCATGTCCAACCAGCACTGACATAAACAAGTTAGCTACGGTAGGGGTAGACACAAGACCCAGACCCAGATAATCAAGATTCAGATAGGTATTTACATGTTCTGTGACATTTGTAAAAATTAGCCTGGAGTTCAGCTAGAGCAGTGGTCATCAACCCTGTCCTCAGGGCCCACTAACAGGCCAGGTTTGCAAGATAACTGAAATACATCACAGGTGATATCATTTGCTGCTCAGTGATTGCCTGAAATATTTCGTTTTGGAATTTTGTTTTCGTCCGAAAAATACATTTATTTAGTTACTCTCGAAATTCGTTTTTACGTTTTTATTTATTTTAGTCCGAAAATCCGAAATAATTAAGGTGGAATCTGTCATTGAAGGCTTGTGGTGTCTGTCGAATGTTCTAAGAAGATTCGACGGAGCAGCTAAACTGTACAACGCCGAAATCGTACATTTCCGGGCGAATTACAAGCTATAGTAGAATTCTAATGTTGTATGACACTAGTAATAATTATATTTATTAACTATTATTACTAGTCAACCAACATTAGAATTCTTCTAATAGCCTATGGGCGGAGCATTTGACCATAAATGTCCGCTCGCGCCGACTGCTTCGTCGAATCTTCATGTCAAATCTTCATGTCAAATCTTTTCTCTCTATGTAGAATAATCTTGGACTAAGAGTTAGGTTAGGCACATTCAACCTTTTTTGCTATTGTCTCTATAATGTCAAATCTTTTCTCTCTATGTAGAATAATCTTGGACTAATAGAGTTAGGTTAGGCACATTCAACCACAGGTTCGATGGACACAGATCGCTATTGTCAGCGTCATGTCGAATCTCATATCTATATCGAACTGTTGTCACGAAAACGAAAATAAAGCATTTGTTTATGTCGGATCTTTTGGTTTTCGGATTTTGCACGTTCGTTATCGTTTGTTAAAACTATTCGTTATCGTTTGTTAAAAAGATAACAAAAATACCCGAAATTCGGACGAAAATGCATTTAGACGAAAACGAATGCACATGTCTAGTGATTGCAGTATTATAGTCTGCATCTCCCCAAAGTAATACATAAAACCTGGCCTGTTAGTGGGCCCTGAGGAAAGGGTTGATGACCACTGGGCTAAAGGAACAGCTAGACCAGGGTTTCCCAACCAGGGTTCCATGGAACCATAGGGTTTCTCCAGAGGTTGCTAAGGGTTCCTTGAGCAATGAGCAGTTTCTGCCTCTCAGATAAGTTCCCACTAACACCAATGATCTTTTTGGCTATCTATAAGGGGGTAATTCTTCCCAATGACCATAGTTATAAGGAGCATTGTTCCTTATGACCATCACATTAATTTATCATGAGTTGTATATAGTAACTTTTAGCAGGGGTTCCCTGAGGCCAGAAAGTTATTTCAAGGGTTCCTCTGTGTTGAAAAGGTTGAGAAAGGCTGAGCTAGACAATCAGTCAACTAGGATTTAGTAAGCATGATCACACGGTGCTTGAGAACCTAAAAAGTTATCATGTTTTGGGTGGAACCACTTTCTTGGAACAAATTAAACAGAAGCACAGTAATCTCTCTCTGTAATGATGCTTTTGCAAGATGTGGAAAAAAAGACCTCACTGACATTGCTTAACTACAGTGATGTCTGAAAGTTAGAGGGACATTATAAAGCACTCGCTGTAATATGTTCCAATTGACCTTATTCTGTGCCCTTCAACTCAATGCTTACTATGATCAACTGGTTAGACACCAATGGGTCTATTTATAAATATTTCTATATAAGATTCACACCGATTTTACCCATCATTCATTCCCCTATTTTGAATTGGATTCAATTAGGAAAATGTGTGAATTCCCGGTGAATGTTTTATAAACATCATCTATAGAGAGAATAAGTAGTTGGCACCACTTTCTATTGTGATAAAAAAAAATACCATGATATGCTCGAGAAATAGAAATAATAATAGCTGAGGGTGGCTAGAATAAATCAATGCGCACCACTTCCCGATATTTACTGTTTTAAACAGAAAAAAAAGGAGAACATCCATTGGGACTTTTTAGGTACTATTTAGAGTCACAACACATATGACAAAGTGTATTAAAAAAAGGAAATTTAATTCACTAACATGATATTGTCTTTTTTTTTTTAAAACAAAACAATTTTTTTTTCCGTATAGAAAGATTTTATATCTTAACATACAAAAAAATGTAAACTGAGATATAAGATCTTTTTTATATGTAAAAAAAAAAAAAAACTCTTGTTTTTATTCTAACCGATTCAGCCCCGGAAGATTTTACCGCCTTCCTGACCAGAGCACTTTTTTGCGATTCGGCACTGCGCTGCTTTAACTGACAATTGCACAGTCGTGCGACGTTGCACCCAAACAAAATTGACGTCCATTTTTTCCCCACAAATAGAGGTTTCTTTTGGTGGTATTTGATCACCCCTGCGGTTTTTATTTTTTGCACTATAAACAAAAAAAGAGCGACAATTTTGAAAAAAAAAACGTTTTACTTTTTGCTATAATAAATATCCCCCAAAAATATATAAAAAAAAAAATTTTTTTCCTCAGTTTAGGCCAATATGTATTCTTCTACATATTTTTGGTAAAAAAAAAAAAAATCGCAATAAGCATATATTGATTGGTTTGCATAAAAGTTATAACGTCTACAAAATAGGGGATAGTTTTATGGCATTTTTATTTAACATTTTTTTTTTTTTTTTTTTTTAACTAATGCCAGCGATCTGCGATTTTTATCGGGACTGCGACATTATGGCGGACATATCGGACACTTTTGACACTATTTTGGGACCATTGTCATATATACAGCGATCAGTGCTATAAAAATGCACTGATTACTGTGTAAATGACACTGGCAGTGAAGTGGTTAACCACTAGGGGGCAATGAAGGGGTTAAGTCTGCCCTAGGGAGTGATTCTAACTGTGGGGGGGATGGGCTTCAAGTCACATGACAGCGATCACCACTCCCGATGACAGGGAGCGGTGATCTCTGACATGACAAAAGCCAGAATGGGGAAACGCCTTGTTTACATTGGCACTTCCTCATTCTGAGGCTCTGTGACACAATCGGCGGGAGACCGGCGGACATCGAGACCACCGGTCACGCTGAACGCGGTGCGCCTGCTATCCCCGGCTCTTAAAGGGGATGTACAGGTATGCCCATTTGCCCACTGCTGCCATTGTGCCGACATATATCAGCGTGCGGCGGTCGGCAAGTGGTTAAAGATAGTATCAAGTTAGTAGAACTATAGGCAAAACTTTTTTTTTTCCAAAAAACTTGACAAATAAATTCTTTCAAACAAAAGTAATGAGAATTAATTCAAATGGGACTTTAAAGCGGTGTTTCAACTTAAAATTTTTTTTTTTTAAAAGTCAGCAGCTAAAAAAAAAGTCGCTGCTGACTTTTAATAAGTACACTTACCCTCCCAGGGCGCCCACGATGCCGGTAGTGGAGGCCGAGATGTCCCTCGGCGATCCGGATCCAGCGCTGCCATTCTCAGTAAGGGAAACGGCTTCCTGTTTCCTACTGCGCATGCGCGAGTCGGCGCGCAGCCTACTGCGCATGCGCGAGTCTAATTTGTGAATGGGGAACGCGATGTGTTGTGGGACACAGTTCCCATAACACACCGCGCCCCATTCACTAGAAGACGGAAGGAGAGAAGATCACCGCGGCGCTGGAAGAGGCAGATTAGGACGATCTGCCTAGCAACAGCCATTTCTGGTAAGTAAAAAAAAAAATAATAATATTTTTTTTTTGGGGGGGGGGGGGGGGGGGGGGGGGGGGGGGGGGGGGGGGGGGGGGGGGGGGGGGGGGGGGGGGGGGGGGGGGGGGGGGGGGGGGGGGGGGGGGGGGGGGGGGGGGGGGGGGGGGGGGGGGGGGGGGGGGGGGGGGGGGGGGGGGGGGGGGGGGGGGGGGGGGGGGGGTGGGGGGGGGGGGGGGGGGGGGGGGGGGGGGGGGGGGGGGGGGGGGGGGGGGGGGGGGGGGGGGGGGGGGGGGGGGGGGGGGGGGGGGGGGGGGGGGGGGGGGGGGGGGGGGGGGGGGGGGGGGGGGGGGGGGGGGGGGGGGGGGGGGGGGGGGGGGGGGGGGGGGGGGGGTGGGGGGGGGGGGGGGGGGGGGGGGGGGGGGGGGGGGGGGGGGGGGGGGGGGGGGGGGGGGGGGGGGGGGGGGGGGGGGGGGGGGGGGGGGGGGGGGGGGGGGGGGGGGGGGGGGGGGGGGGGGGGGGGGGGGGGGGGGGGGGGGGTGGGGGGGGGGGGTGGGGGGGGGGGGGGGGGGGGGGGGGGGGGGGGGGGGGGGGGGGGGGGGGGGGGGGGGGGGTGGGGGGGTGTTGGGTGGTGGGGGGGGTGGGGGGGGGGGGGGGGGGGGGGGGGGGGGGGGGGGGGGGGGGGGGGGGGGGGGGGGGGGGGTGGGGGGGGGGGTTGGGGGGTGGGGGGGGGGGGGGGGGGGGGGGGGGGGGGGGGGGGGGGGGGGGGGGGGGGGGGGGGGGGGGGGGGGGGGGGGGGGGGGGGGGGGGGGGGGGGGGGGGGGGGGGGGGGGGGGGGGGGGGGGGGGGGGGGGGGGGGGGGGGGGGGGGGGGGTTGTGGGGGGGGGGGGGTGGGGGGGGGGGGGGGGGGGGGGGGGGGGGGGGGGGGGGGGGGGGGGGTGGGGGGTGTGTTGGTGGGGGGGGGGGGGGGGGGTGGGGGGGGGGGGGGGGGGGGGTGGGGGTGGTGTGGTGGGGGGGGGGGGGGGGGTGGGGGGGGGGGGGGGGGGGGGGGGGGGGGGGGGGGGGGGGGGGGGTGGGGGGGGGGGGGGGGGGGGGGGGGGGGGGGGGGGGGGGGTGTGGGGTGTGGGGTGTGTGGGGGGGTGGGGGGGGGTGTGGTGTGGTGGGGGGTGGTGGGGGTGGAGGGGGGGGGGGTGGGGGGGGGGGGGGGGGGGGGGGGGGGGGGGGGGGTGGGGGGGGGGGGGGGGGGGGTGGGGGGGGGTGTGGTGTGGGGGGGGTGGGTGGGGTGTGGGGGGGTTTTCATTTTTTAAATTGTTATTAATATTTTTTTAAAGTTTTTTTTTTCAGGGTGTCCCACCACTTTAAGGTCTAGTTCACACCTATGCAGGTTGCAGTTTGCATATTCCAGGTGTATTTTGTTTTTCAATGGATGTTTTTGAAACCCTGCGTGAGGACAGGGTATTCTCCACATGCACCTATGGAAGGTTGCGTGTCACTCGAAAGGGTAACAGCAGCCACAGCAGATGCAAGACTTTTTTTTCTCTTTTTTTCTCCTTTATCTAATTGATAAACTTTTTGAGTTAATCACCTTTTTTGATTAATTTACTATACAATAAGGGTTCTCCTGTCTCCATCTTTTCTTTTCTGGTGGACACCCTTAAAGCTGCCATTTGGGCCAGACTGTTGTGGCTGAACCCCTCAGACTCTTGTGGACCACCACATCCTAAATCATTTTAAAGTTCCTTTTTCAATTTTTTTTTATTTTTTTTTTTTTACAAAGCCAGGGTATTTATTTAAAAAATAAAATAAATACAACTCTTTTTTAGTCAAATAAAATTAAAAAGTTTGGGGAAAAACAGTAAATTTATATGAATTTTTACAGTGTATTTAACTGTTTGCCTGGAGTTCTTTCCATTTATGTTGCATTTACAAAAGTCTTGTTTTGCCACATTTTGCTTTAATGTCTTTCTGCAGTGCCTAACGTTTGGAACGAGGGATATTTTCCAAACCCGTGCGTGAATACCTCCTTTACAAAGTCTGAGACCACACCTGCACAGACACAAGAGGGACATGTTTGCTAAGTGATTAGAACAGCTTTCATTGTGAATTCCTCTGACGGCTTCCATGCAAAATCCAGACCATCCGAAATTTGCCCAATAAAAGGCACGTCAACGTGAAAATACTCACTTAAACAAACTTAAACACTGTGCAGGCCAAATTCAATATATCACCTTTTATACCATTTGGCTACAAGGTAAGGAGGAGACAAAATACATCAGATTTTCCATATATATTTTTAAAAGTCTCCCATGTTTAACCAAAATATACTGTATTTGCATTATGAGCTGTGTCGACACTTGTGGGGAAAAAAAATTATCGTTTTTTTATACTTTTATATGTGGAGAAAATTTGTGTGAAACATTTACAGTATAAAAGGAATAAAAAATCCTGGCTTCTCTTTACAGAATTAGTGATAAAGAGTTATGCCCCATACACACGGTCAGACATCCGACCACAAAATCCGTCAGATTTTTTCCGATGGATTTTGGCCAAAACTTGTCTTGCATACACACGGTCGCACAAAGTTGTCGGAAAATCCAATCGCTCAGAACGCAGTGACGTATAACACGTACGATGGGACTACAAAGAGGCCAGTAGCCAATAGCCTGCGTCCCCAAATTTATTCTGAGCATGCGTGGCACTTTGTGCATCGGAATTCTATGCACACGATCGGAAAAAGTCCAATCAGATTTTGTTGTCGGAAAATTTTAGGTCCTGCTCTCTAACTTTTTCCGTCAACATAATCCGATCTGACTTTTTCCGTCGGAATTTCCAACCGTGTGTACGGGGCATTAAAGGCCAATTCCAACCAGAACATTTTAGCTTGGAGTAGACTTACAAAGAGTTATTATGTCTTCTATTACCTTCTATTACTATTACCTTCTATCTTCTATTAGCTCCTATTATCACCCTTGGGATTTCACCTGATTTCCTGTCTCTGGGAAAGCTGGACAGGAAATGAGGTGAGCATCCCATAACCACCATGGATGTAACGATCCTATATACAGTAGGTTACTGATTATAAGTCTTAACAGCATGAGAAAGTTACTAGTAGAATGTTTTTTTCAAATGTTGCTATTTTCGATTCATCGCACATGAAATGTGTACAGGTTTAATTTATGTTAGGACTGAAGTTACGATGATTATAGCTCAATATTAATATTCTGAAATTATACTTAAAGTGTTACTAAACCCGAAACAGTACAATCAGCCTGTATCTGATCCGCCCCTTCTTTTACTGTCCCCAAACCATCGCCTGATAGAACAGGGCCTTGGGGGCAAGCTGCACATGCTCAGTTCGGTGTTTATAGCTACAGAGATCTGCCTATTTAAACAAGGTAGACAGGGGGGAGGGATGGATTGGGTCACTGCAAAGCAGGGAATAAAAGCCATCTCTTCCCCTAGTAAAAGCAGCACATACAGTACACAAAAAAACTGGCTAGACACACAGTTAGCCATTACTAGTATAAAAAAAAATAGATAAATACATCCCATAGTTTGTAGATCCTATAACGTTCACGTAAACCAATCAATAGACGCTTATTGGAATTTATTTTACCAAAAATATGTAGCAGAATACATATTGGATCATAAATTTATAAAGAAATTCGATTTTTTTAATTTTTTTATTGGATGTTTTATAGCAGAAAGTAAAAAAATATTATTTTTTTTTCTTCAAACTTGTCGGTCTATTCTTGTTTATAGCGCAAAAATTTAAAACGCAGTGGTCCTCAAAAGAAAGCTCTATTTGTGGGGAAAAAAAATACCCAAATTTTATTTGGGTACAGCGTCGCACGACCGGACAATTGTCAGTTAAAGTATTGCAGCACCATATCGCAAAAATTGGCCTGGTCATAAAAGGGTTAAATCTTCCGGAGGTCAAGTGGTAAATTAAGGCCCATACACACGATCTGACTTTTTGACAACAAACATGCAAATTAGCTGGTTTAAGGCAACATCCGACCGTTTTTTTCATCTGGTTCTGCTGGGCTCATTTATTATGTGTATGCCAGAGTTTATTCACTATTTTCCATTTATTATAATTGCTTTACATCAAGGACAGGCTAATTATTCGATTGAGACTGTTTCTTGAATAGGGCTGTATGCACATATTGCAGCATTTTTCGCTGCAGTGATTATTAATATCAGTATTTTATGTGTTAATTAATATCCTATTTAACATGTTTTTTATTCGTTTGATGATCACACACCTGATATATTATATTAGGTGTGTGATCAACTAGCTGGGTATTTGCATCAGCTCCCCATACCTGTCGGTATAAGGATATACAAATTTAATTTGCCTTTGGTCTTAGAATATTCGGTTTTGATCGTTCATTTGGTCTATTCCTATATTTATTTTTTATCTTTTCTATCTATGCATTGTATCATAGACACTTTCAATAATGAGATATTTGCAATCTTTCTATTATGCAACTTTTTTTGGGATGTGTCATTTTTAGGGAATATTTGTGTTTTTCTCTGGTGGTTTTGATATTCAATGAGCCCCATGCATCGGCATGTACACACATTGAGAGTTTGTTTCTTTCTTTTTTTTTGAGTGTCTGCCGATCCGTGTGATTTTTTACATACAAAATGAAAAATGCTTTTACATATGTGATTTTTTTTTATTTTTTCAGGTTGCACCTGTACCTCTTCACCTAAAGATAAGATTTATCATGTTATTTATCTATTACCATTATGTATGCTTTCAACATGTCAGCTTTATTTAGGTGTTTTAGGTGAAAAAGGTTTTTTCCTTCCATCCATTTAAGTGTTAACCTTCAGACTTTGGATGTTCACAGGTGCTTCTCTAATTGCTATCTTGTTACACACATATTTTATTCATTTGTTTAATTGCTTGTGTGTGTATATAGCTTTGTATGTATATTCTGCTCATTAGCTATGACTAAGCACCGTGTTCGGTGTGAAACATGTCAGCGGCTGTGCAGTTAGTCTGTACACAAGCTTAGATGCTATAAATTTAATTATATTTTTTAAATAAAGTTGAAAAATTTGGAGTGCGGCTATCCAGCTACATCTTTTCAACATCCGACTGTGTGTACGCTCCATCAGACAAACTTTTTCGGATTTCATCGGACAAAAGTTTGCTCTGCAAACACACAAACTTGGCGGCAACAAAAGTCCAATGGAGCAAAGTCCAATCGTGTGTACAGAAAGTCCAAAGTACAAACACGCAATGCTCAGAACCAATGCAAAAGATCAGACAACAATACAGAAGTTGACAAAAGGTTGGCGGTAAAGAGCAGAAATACCACGTGATAGCCCTTTGGACAGAAATCCACGGGAAAGTTTATTGGAAGTCCGATCGTGTGTACGAGGCTATAGGCTAACATGCAGAGGCATTGACAGGCATAAAAAAAATGGAAAGTGCCCATAGGAGCAGCAGAGAAAACCATCCAGGGTGCATGAGATCGTAAGCTGAACACCATCTCAGATCCAACATACCAACATAGGGAGAGAAGAAAAATAGAATGAGAAAAGGTAAAACTGTATTTTAGTAAAAAAAAAAAAAACATGGCGAGTTGTATGTGATATAGCGTGATTTAGCAAACTCTATTTCATCCAGCCATCCAGTTAAGGTTTACATCTACTTTACAGCAGAAAAGTAATATGTCCCTTTAATAACAACATTTGACTGTTCTTTTTAACAGAATATTTTTAACTCTGAAAAAAAAATCTCTTGGATCTTTTGTCCTGAAGAGAAAGTTCCAGAAGCAGCGGCAGCAGCACAGTGACTATGAGTAATGTCTGATCCTCGCTATTTTCCAGTGTCAGAGTGCTGAAATTTTGGAGAGCACAAACCTCATGGAAAATGCTCTCCTCCAACCTTCATACTGTGACGTGAAGATCCAGATGGCCCCTCCACGTGGGCCGCTGGTCAGAGTGTTGTAAGACTAAAAAGAAGACCAAGTAACTATAAATACCTTGTTTATTAATGACCAGGCACTACCAGTAAAAACGGAACTCGAGCCATAAAAAGAAAGGCAAGAAGTTTGTACAGTTCAGGAAAAGTTTCTTTTTAACAGTTACCACGTCCCCGCTGAGTGGCTTCATCGCTTTTTATTGCGATCTAATATTAAAAGGTTTTGTTAAATCTCTGCTCTGGGGCACAGGCGTGGCGTACATCTGGGCAGCAGAGCCTGTTGATAAAGACGAGAGCTATAAAACGTTTGGACATCTGCAAGTGCTCCCGTCTTTATACCCGGACTATAATGAGAATGGTTTCATAGGGGATTGAGCGGAGGAAGGCAGATGCTGTCCACACGTTTATGTCCTCTTTTGTCTTCCTTTGGATGGCTACCAAGATGCAGAATATTCAAAGTGAGCTTTCATGAGAGATACGCAGGTTGTGAAAATGAAAAAGACAATGAAACATTCGGCTTTGTCTGCTGATGGAAGCTGTGATGTAGCATAGAGAAGGGATATATTCAAAGCTGGCTACAATGGAAATCGATGGTCTACCATGTTCCAAGATAGCTTAGCATGTATGGCTTAAATTTACCCATTGCCTTACTTGCCACCAGGTCTGCAAAAGATCTGGGGCTAGAGCCCATAGCAGCCTAGTAAAGAAAGTCATACGCTTGGGCGGGCACACACATGTATATACAGTAATATACCTGTGTGTGTGTGTGTATATATCCCCAGAGAGCCGCCCACTGACAACAGGGTCCCCAGAGAGCCTCCCCTTACATCAGGGTCCCCAGAGAGCCCCCCCTTACATCAGGGTCCCCAGAGAGCCTCCTCCTTACATCAGGGTCCCCAGAGAGCCCCCCCCTTACATTAAAGTCCCCAGAAAGCCTCCCCCTTGCATCAGGGTCCCCAGAGAGCCCCCCTAACATCAGGGTCCCCAGAGAGTCCCCCCTTACATCAGGGTCCCCAGAGAGCCTCCTGCTTACATCAGAGTCCCCAGAAAGCCTCCCCATTACATCAGGGTCCCCAGAGAGCCCCCTTACCTTAAAGTCCCCAGAGAGCTTCCTCCTTACATCAGAGTCCCCAGAAAGCCTCCCCCTTGCATCAGGGTCCCCAGAGAGCCCCCGCCTTACATTAGAGTCCCAGAGAGCCTCCCCTTAAAATCAGGGTCCCCAGAGAGCCTCCCCCGTAAAATCAGGGTCCCCAGAGAGCCTCCCCTATTAAATTCAGGGACTCCAGAGAGCCTCCCCCTTAAAATCAGGGTCCCCAGAGAGCCGCCCCCTTGCATCAGGGTCCCCAGAGAGCCCCCCACTTACATCAGGGTCCCCAGAGAGCCTCCCCTCCCCTTGGGGACCCCTGCAGAGACTCGGGGCTATGGGCCCCAGATTCGGGGCTATAGCCCCAAAAGCCACCCCAAGCAACGCCACTGCTTTCCACACTGTACATGTATTAGGCTACTAGGGTATTACATAAAGTGTATGTCAGGGCATTGCACAAATGTCAGGGCATTGCACAAATTGACCCCCAAGCCTCCCTTTCTACCTATAGAGCAGGTCCCAGAATTATTTTATTCTTTTGCCTTGTTCCAGTAGCAAGAAACAGTTTTTGTTACTACCTGTGGCATCATCACTGGTGATGAGCTGAGATTCAGGTTGACAAGGGGGGTGCTGGTGACATCATTGGCATAGTATGACCACATGGCCATATTGTTAATTATTATTATTATTATTATACAGGATTTATATAGCGCCAATGGTTTGCGCAGCGCTTTACAATATAAAGAGAGACAGTACTGTTACAATACAATAAAATACAAGAGAGTTAAGAGGGCCCTGCTTATTAGAGCTTACAATCTAATAGGATAGGGCAAGTGGTACAAACGTTTATAACTGTGGGGAATGAGCTGATGGAAGTGATAAAAGTTCAGTCAGTTGGAAGTGTGATAGGCTTCCCTGAAGAGATGAGTTTTCAGGGATCGCCTAAAGGCAGCCAGAGTAGGAAATAGCCGGACAGACTGAGGTAGAGAGTTCCAGGGGATGGGAGAGGCTCTGGACAAGTCCTGGAGACGAGCATGGGAGGAGGAGACAAGGGAGCTTGAGAGGAGCGAAGAAGATGGTTTGGGTGATATTTGGAGACTTAGCTTGGGGCAGAGCTGTGGATGGCTTTGTAAGTTGCTGTTAGTATTTTGAATTTCATTCGCTGGGCAATCGGAAGCCAGTGGAAGGATTGGCAGAGAGGGATGACACTGAGCGGTTGGTAAGGTAGATGAGTCTGGCAGCAGAACTCATGATAGACTGAAGAGGGGATAGCCTACGGAGAGGTAGGCCTATGAGAAGAGAGTTGCAATAGTCGAGGTGAGAGATAACAAGGGAGTGAATGAGTAGCTTGGTGGATTCCTTAGCTCAAAAGCGGAGATCTGTATAGATGTTACAGAGATGAAGTCTACAAGCTTTTGAGTGGATTGGATTTGGGGCCAATAGGATAGGTCTGAGTCTAAGATTACACCTAGTACCCTGGAGTAAGGGGGAGAGACTGATAGTTGCATTACTGATCTTGATGGAAAAGTCATGGAGAAGGGCATTGGCGGGGGGGGGGGGGGGGATATTATCAGCTTAGTTTTAGAGAGATTTAGTTAAATAAGTCCTTTGACATCCATTCTGATATGTCAGTTAGTAAGTTAGTAATGCGAAAGTAGACTGAAGGGCTGAGGTGAGGAGTAGAGCGATAGATTTGGGTTTCATAGGCGTAGAGGTGCTGGAAGCCATGGGAGGTTATCAAGTGGCCAAGAGGAGGTGTAAATAGAGAAGAGAACGGGTCCAAGAACAGAGCCTTGGGGGACCCCTACACAACGAAATATAGAGGAGACAGAGTTATAGGTAACACTTGTAGCACCGGAACTTTTCTAAAGTGTGCGCTATTCTGTAAATTTAGTTTTTCCAGAACTGTAACTGAGTTCTGGGGGTTAATTGTTCTAGGGTTTTTACTTTGGCATTAGTTTGGCTGGGCTATACTGGAGTTCTGCCTGGTCATAGGTGAGGTGAGCACCTGTGACAGGCTGAGAATGCAGTCTGGTTGGACGCATTAGGTACTATCTTTCTCTGAGCCAATCAGTGGGCGCGACTGGCCCCGCTGTGTATTCTGGGAAGGGGTATTTAAGATGCTGGAGTCACGTGAGCGGGGTTGTTCGGCTTGCTCTTTGATTCCTGGTTCCGGTCCAGACCAACTCCGTGAGGGGTCCCAGACCCAGGAGTGTCTGCTGCCCCCATAAGCTTGGTCACCCTGACCAGCCCCAGAGGCCCTCATGGTCTGGGGTGGGGATCCATCCATTCCCGAGCCTCGGAACTGGCTAGTTTGAGGCCCAGTGACTGAAGGAGGATTCTGAGGTGTCCTGGTTTCTTCTCAGGATTGGAGAGGCACAGCAACTCGTACAAGCGACCAGGGGAGGACTCTTCGGAGGAGGGCCATGAAGCTGGCTGCTCGGTAAGAGCCTGGGAGCTGAGATTGTATGGACACTAGTGAATCCGCATTTCCTAGCGTATCGCCGAAACGGCTGGAAGATTCAGGTACCATAGGAAAAGTTCCTAACTCCTCCTTCGGTTGCAACATAGTCTGTGGCAGAGACTTTAACATTGTTCACTTGAAGTTTCACAACCTAGTCTGTGGCAGAGACTTTGCTAATTCTGAATCACTTGTTGGCTGCTAGATCTACAGACAAGGGTTTATCCAACAGTGAAGTGTCCAGTTGCTAGTGGCTACTCTCTGGGCTATCTAAAGAGACATTTATTTGATGTCAGCAGTTCTGAAGTGCCTGAGCTTTATCACCCATGCCATCGGTCTCTGAAATTACTGGGTACTAACCCTGGGAACCCCTAGACAACGAACGACGAGCTACAAGGAGGAGGTAATCGGTAAGCCCAGAAAACACATAGCCGCCCCGCAGGGGTTATGGCGCTACACACTAAAAGAGCGCTGTAATAGATAGGAGGAGAACCAAGATAGAGCAGAATCTTGGAGGCAAAGGGAGTGAAGTTTATTCAGTAGCAAGTGGTCAACAGAATCAAAGGACGCAGAGAGGTCTAGTAGGAAGAGCCATAGTTGGTCAATCACATTGTCTAAATATGATCACCAGGCCATATTAGGTCACTTATGTGACCAACATCCCCGGCCCTTTACCTGAAGCTATTGGGGTAACTGATTGACCAGGCAGCCTGCTATCATGTAACAGTTTCCCGTAAGTTAAGGCCAAACTGGGTTTAGTGCCAACCTTAACTTATCAAAAATCATTACCAAGTTTGCAAAATCCTACAGAGGCAGCCGCTGGGAGGTCAGTTCCTATTGATAAAGGCACACCCCATACTTGCATCTCCCAAACACCTTTTCCCTACACTAGGGTGACCAGACATCCCCGGTTTCCGGGGACAGTCCCCGGATTGAGGACACTGTCCCTGGACCATGTATTTGAACAGGGGCTGGGGGAAAATAAAAATTCTGAATTACACACCCCTGCTCCGTCGCTCCTACTAGCATAGGGGGGTGTATTTCTTTCCATTATCTGTGCCCCTTTCTGATGATCATGTGCTGGTCGGAGCGGAGGGAATATTTCTTCAGTTTTAGGTGCATGCCCATCCAGCTCCGCTCGCATGTTATTCTGCCTTGGCTCAAGTCCCGGCCAGCCGCCTGCCTGCTTATCTCCTTGTCTTCCCTGGTGGAGTGATCTTCCTCCGCTCCCCACCCAGTAGTACCCGGGGCCCGAAGAGTAAGGCCACTTTCACGCTGAGGCGCTTTGCAGGGGCTAAAGTTCTAAAAATAGCACCTGCAAAGCACCTTCAAACAGTCGCTACTGTCTCTCCAGTGTGAAAGCCTGAGGGCTTTCACAGTGGAGTGGTGCGCTTGCAGGACGCTAAAAAATTTCCTGCAAGCCGCATCTTTGAAGCGCTGTAGGAGCGGTGTATTTACCGATCCTAAAGCGCCCCTTCCCATTGAAAACAATGTGGCAGCGCTCCAAACCTGCCTGCAAAGCGGGTTTTAACCCTTTTCCGGCGGCTAGCGAGGGTAAATCTGCCCTGCTAGTGGCCGAAAACCATCGCTAAAACGATGGTAAAGCAGCGCTAAATATAGCCTGCTTTACCGCCAACGCACCCAGCGCCTCGGTGTGAAAGTAGCCTAAGACTTGACAGGCTGTGAGGCGGGCGGCTAGCTGATTGCCGCCATTGCTAGTAAAAAAAATATGTCCCCGGATTTTATTAAAAAAATCTGGTCACCTTACCCTACACACAACATGTAGGAAGGCTCTTGGGAGTCAAAAGAGGCAGCTCTGTTTTGCTGATAAGAAAATTAAAGTAAGCATGTGGAGAAGAAAAGAAAGGGATGGGGGATAGGCATAGTATTTTAGTCCTGCAAGCAGGGTTGACAACGATGCTTGGCCTTTCAGTGCAGCAAAGGTAATAAAGGCCTCTTGACCCCCATAGGGAAAGAGAGCCCTGACTGATGGGGGCATGTCCAGGGCGGGTCAAAGTGACCAGAGGGTCATTAAAGATTGGTGGGGGTGTGGGTTGGGTTGGGCCTGAGCTCGACAAAAGTGTCGCGCCCAGAAATTCTGGATCCTTCAGCCTAAAAGGGAAGTTAGGAGCTCACTGGATTCCTGGCAGACCAATCAGTAATGTTCTGTACTTGCTGAGTATTTAAAGGAATAACACATGGGGAAATGTGCATGCAATGCAGAGATGTATGCTTTTTTTTGCCCAGTAATACACTTTCGACTTTAAAGGGGGGATTTACTAAAACTGAAGCATGCAAAATCTGGTGCAGCTCTGCATAGAAAACCAATAAGCTTCCAGGTTTTATTATCAAAGCTTAATTGAACAAGTTGAAGATAGAAGTCCTGTTGTGGAGATTTTTCTTTGCCTCTTGCGCTGGAGACACAACAGGAACTGAGAGGAAATCCCTTCAAAGTGAGGGGCTATTCCTTCTTAAACAGTTGTCCCTGCAGCAGAAGCTCTTATTGGAAAATTCCTCCTCAACAATAAAAACCTGATCCTACTCAATCTAAAACAACAACAAAAAATGGCTGTGGATATATTTTAAGCCCCACTGCCTATTTAACATAACCATTCCTGATATTCCATAGGATTGGTGTTTATCCCGATATGCTACTCAATCCTTTTGTCACATTTGGTTCCTGACTTAGTGGCCAAACACATTGGATAAATACAACGCTGTCCACAAGTTGTGATTGTTTGTCACCACTGAACCTCTTTATTTGTAGATCCTAAGGAAGGAAATTGCCCAGACATCCTTCTGTTAGCTATGACCCATCTATATACATGCTCCTGTCACCACTGCCAGTCAGTCCTTAGACACACATGTGCATTGCAAGGCCTCTCTATAACTCCGTAACTGCTTCCACACCTACATCTGGTCCACATCGATTATTCCCAACCAGGATCTTGTGTCTTTTCCTCTCAAAATTCCCTTTGAAATTTTAAATGGACACAAACATATTAACGTAGTACTACATTTGTAATTACATTTGTATGTAAAGGTTGAGCAGAGGATAATGGGTGCTTACTTGTAGCAGAACTTTATCCTTAACAGTTTGAGAACAACTACTGTTCTTTAACAAAAGAACATACATTCCACATTAATAATTATGCTACCAAAATTAGTGAGTTCTTTAAATTGCCTCCAGCATTGCTCCTGTTTCTTGTTGCTGGAGGCCATCATTTTGTTGAAGCCCAGAACAGTCAAATAGGGTTGAAGGACATTATTATTGCCTCTATTGAGAACTACCCCCCTCTCATTGGTTTTAAAAAACTATATGTAATTTTCTATAAAATAAAATATGTACATTTCCAGACTGTATATCTTGGCTCAAGTAGCAAGGAAGGCTGACAGAAGCTTTATAGTAATGATGTTCACAGGCTGCTGCTTCCCAGGGAGAAAGGAGAGAATATCAGGGAGATAAGAAAAGACACTATCCTTGTAAGTTTAACTGTCTTGTGTCTCCCTGGCAGCACAGTTTGTCCCGTCATCTCTCCTGCTTTTATAATCTGTGTTATTTCTGTTGTTTCTTCCCCCTCAGCAGCAGTAAATTTTGAGTCTGTCAGCTGATTGGCCTCTACTGACTCACTGATTATCGGCACAGTGCCAAGAATACAGAACAACTGAGGCTGCGCAGAGCAGGATGAGATAGGGCCTTACTGGATTTTAAACAGCATAAGCACTTATTTTTGTCCTTTTATATAGCCATGCCTTCTAAAGGGGCCAGCATAAAGTGATCAGGACTTATTGTATTTAAGAAGTCGGGAAACTCTTTCAATTTGTAGTATATATCACCACAGCCTCTGGGTTCCTATGGCTGCCCCCCCCCCCCCCCAGGCTTCTGGTTGGGGAGTATGCACTCATTACTTCTTAGAAAGTCTCCTTAATCACCATCATTGGGACTCCATGTCCCATGGTTCCAAATGCCACCCTGGTCACTGTGCAAGAATGCCTTATCTAGTCCTCCTTGGCTGCCTGTGTATGTTGGCTGGGCAGCGTCATAGTGTCGGCTTAGTGTCTCTCTCCTGGGAAAGTGGCACTATGGGACTCTGTGAGGCAGCGGAGCCACCATAGGGCAGGGAACCTGGAGAATTAGCTACTTTTGGAGTGGAAGAGTACTGCTGCAAATAATATTAATATCATAGGTTTTACTAACACTTTAAGTAAAAAGTTTAAAGCTGTGTACACACATATCAATTAATGTATTAATTATTTTTTTAATAGAACTTGAGCTGAATTTTCAACACAATGCACAGTAGCACACTATGGCACTTCAACTCGCTAATGGCTGTAATGTGTGTTAAAGCTGGACTTAAGGCAAAACCTTTTTTTTTTTTTTTTTTCGGAGTGAGTAAGAGGGGGTTGCCATATGTGTGTCATTGAAGAGATTTTCCTTCACGTCCTGTTCCATAGCCATAACAGGAAGAGAGAGGGAAATGTCTGGTTGTCACCAGGGTCCCCATCCAAAAATTTCCCCTCTATTCCTGCTCCAATGACCACCCATTTGGAATTTTCTTTCACTTAGACTCTCAATGATAAGGCTTTGTGCACACTAGGGGGGTGCTTTCATGTTCTGAGTGGATGTCATATGACCAGTGATGTAAGTAACTGAGTTAAAATAAACTGAGTTACGTAACGCAGTTACTTTAGAGGGTAACTAGTAATCTAACTGATTACTTTTCCCCTCATGGTAACTCAGTTCCCATTACTTTGGCTTAGTTACCCCAATTACATCTACCGCCACAAGATGGCAGTAGTGTAATTCCGATGTCCTGCCGAAAAAATTCCCCCCACTGGATAAGGACCTGTACTGCGCAGGCGCAGCGCAGTACGAAGGACTACGGAGCTTCCGAAAATTGCCGAACCTAAACAGCTCTGAGTGAACTCTACACCGCACAGGCGCAGTTAACATGTAATTGTACGAGGCGATGCCGCACACTCCTGATGATCGCGCTACTCTGCAAGGGGCGTCTATCGTGTAAGTAAGGGGCGGGTCTAGTATTACTGTGACCAAGGGGCGCATTTATTATTATTGTTATATATCGAGCTCTGCCCATTAATTTAACATTCGCCCTCTTCTGTAACCACCCGCCCCTTACACGATATAATAATAATAGACCCGCCCCTTGCTTACACGCTATAACAGATCTGCCCCTTGGTTAGAGTAATAATAGAGCAGCCCCTTGGTTACACGATATATAACAATAATAATAAATGCGCCCCTTGGTTACAGTAATACTAGACCCGCCCCTTAGTTACACGTATAGAGTATTTAAAAAAAAAAGTCAGTTACTTTGCTGCGTAACTAATTACTTTTCCAATGTAGTAACTGAGTTACTAACGCAATTACTTTTTGGGAGAAGTAATTTGTAACTTAACTAATTACTTTTTTAAAGTAAGATGACCAACACTGCATATGACAGCCTAAAGAATGGGCTGATTGTGTCGGCCCCCCTAAAGGCATGCAGCGCAGTAATCCATGTTGCGGTGTGTCCCTCGGGCACACCACATCACCGATCTCGGTAAACAGCCTATGACATAGGCTCTTTACCATGTGATCAGCTGTGTCCAATCACAGCTGATCACAGTGTAAATAGGATATGTCGGTTATTGGCTTTCCTCTCTTCACACTGACAGCGCATTAGGAGAGGAGGGCTGATAAGTGGCTTTCTTCAGTGGGGAGATGTGCCCCATAAATAATGCCTGTCAGTGCTCACCAGTGATGCCCACCAGTGCCCATCAGTGCTGCCTTTCAGTGCCCATCAGTGATGCCTGTCAGTGCCCATTGGTGCCATCTATCAGTTCCACCGTTCAGTGCCCATCAGGGCTTATAAGTGTTGCCCCATCAGTACCACCTATCTGTGCCCATCAATGCCGCCTATTGGTGCCCATCAGTGCTGCATATCAGTGCCCATTAATGCTGCATATTAATGTCTCCTCATCAGTGCCACCTCATCAGAACACATCAGTGAAGGAGAGAAATTACTTATTACAAAAATTTTCAGTCTTTTTTCGTTTGTTTAGCAAAGGATAAAAAACCCAGTGGTGATTAAATACTACCAATAGAAAGCTCTATCTGTCTCAAAAAAAATAACAATTTATATTGGGTGCAGCACTGTATGACTGCGCAATTGTCATTCAAAGAGCGACAGCGCTAAAAGCTGAAAATTGGCCTGGGCAGGAAGGGGATAAAAGTGCCCAGTATTGAAGTGGTTAAAAATGCACCTAAACACATTTGCAAAAATGTGGCTTACACGCATTGTGGTGCATTTTGGGTGATTATTTATTTAATTGGCCACAATATTAATTTATTCTGGCAATTGAAATTAAAATAAATAAAAAACACTCAAGCACTAAACAGGCATTTTTTGAGCTCAAGTGTGCATAAGTCCTTATGATATACAGGAAAAATATGGAGGGTGAATCTCCTTATAACGGGGGGCACAGACAGCAGTAAAAACCTGACAGGGGTTCTTTGCCTTCTCCACTCTATCCAAAACAAAAAAAAAGTTCTGCCTTTAGTTCTATAGTTCTACTTTAATATCGCAGAGTAAAAATGTTTTCGCCCAATGGGCTTCCTTTAAAGCAATGCATGTTAACGTGCAAAAAAATTGTGTTACCGCAACACACCCAGACACCGAGGTCTAATGCCCCGTACACACGGTCGGACATTCCGACCACAAAATCCGTTGGATTTTTTCAGACGGATTTTGTCCTAAACTGGTGTTGCACACACACGTTCGGACAAAGTTGTTGAAAAATCCGATCGTTCGGAACGTGATGACGTACAAAACCTACGACGGGACTACGTACAGGGCAGTAGCCAATAGCTTTCGTTTCCAAATTTCTTCTGAGCATGCGTGGCACTTTGTGCGTCGGAATTCTCTACACACGATTGGAAAAAGTCCGATCAGATTTTGTTGTCGGAAAATTTTAGATCCTGCTCTCAAATTTTTTCCGTCGGAAATTCCGATAGGAGAAAGCCCGCTAGAGCCCACACACGATCGGATTTTCCGACAACATAATCCGATCGGACTTTTTCCATCGGAATATCCGACCGTGTGTACAGGGGATAACACTTCCCAATCTATTCAAAGCTTTAAAAAAAAAAAAAATTGGGCTACCTTAACAATCACCCACAAGAATATTTACATTATTCACATAAAAATCAAACGCTATAAATTGACTTTTTTGTCGCTTTAAGCGAGCATTTGGTATCTTAGCGGATCTCGCAGTAAAATAACAATGCAGTGTCTACGTGAACTCCTCAGCAAAGTTCACAGGAAATTGCCGGTATTGAACTAATTTCACACTTTCATTTAGCACTAAGCGAATACTTTGGCTTAAACACACATCCAAATCTTTTATTCTTCGTTTGTTTTAAGTGAGGCCAGATTTTTTGCTCTGAAAAATAACAGATGCTTTGGTTTCAAATATGACAATTTTTGACGGACCTCTGCACCTCGGAGCAGCCCCCCCCCCCCCCCCCGCCACTCTCCAGTCGCTGTGGAATTGTGCGAGGACTTCTGGGCTACAGGATCCAAACTGAACCCAATTCAAATTTTACTTGGATGTGGATACGATTAAAAATAATATTAGTTCTTCTCCTCTGCATAGTCCCTAAATAATCAGGCATACATCCAAAATTCATAGCAAACAAAAGGCGACTGGATCTGGAACCTCGCAAAATAAATGTGTTGTAGTAAAATCCCCATAAAAGTAATATCTTCTGTGGATGAAGGGATTGTCAGAGCTAAGCACGCTATAATTCTTATATATGATAATACATAAAGTTAACACAGCTAGTCCATAGCATTCCCTGCGGTGGATTCATGAAAAATGCAAAGAGCAGAATTAGAGGAAAATGAATGTTATTTCAACAGCACCCAATCATAATTCTTTTTAATTATTTTATAAATTGAAACCTGATTGGTTGATATTGGCATCAGCTCCAACATGGCAGCATAGCATACAGTAATGCCCTGTTTTTCCGTCGGAATAAACTCTGAAGGTTTTTCCGACGGAATTCCGATGGAATTTCTGCTCAAGCTGTCTTGCATACACACGGTCACACCAAACTCCGACCATCAAGAACGTGGTGACGTACAACCCGTACGATGGGACAACACGTACGACGTCTCGTACTTGCTTCAGACCATGTGTCATTTTTGGAACGTCGGAACAGCATACAGACGAGAGGTTTTCCCGCTAGAAATTGATTCCACCGCAAAAATATATAACATGTTCTCTATCTAAGTCCGTCTGAATTTTCGATGGAAAAAGTCCGATGGGGCATACACACGGTCGGAATATAAGATGAAAAGCGTCTGTTTCTGTCGCAATGTCCGACCGTGTGTACACGGCATTAGTCTTCATTTACACTGAAGGACCGATCAGGTCTGCCTGTCAGTTTTTCAGGTGGACCAGATTGGACGATCCATAGCACTTTGGAGCGGTGGATGTCAGCGAACATGTGTCTGCTGACACCCGCCGGCATCCAATCCGATCTGGTCCGCTAAAAACAGACGGATAGGGATCCATTCCCCATCCATCCAGCGGATTGGATCAGATGACAGTTGGATAGAAATTGACAGGTGGTCCGTTTCGATCCAACCGCCCCATAGAGAGTCGCAGGCTGTGCAGTGTCCGCTCTGCGTAGCGGAGCAAACATGGACCTGTCACGCACCTGCTCAGCGGGGATCAGTGGGGAGAATGCTCGCTGAGCAGGTGGATGCGCTTGGCGTAGTCTGCCCCGTCTGCAGGGGGCCTTACAATTTTGTCTCTCTATTTGTTTTGCATTCCCGGCATAGGCATTTTTTCAGATGTCAATGGTTCCTCTTTATGTCCCTAGAGGATGTCTCTAGCATAGGCGAAACGCGTAGGGAGGAGCTAGTGCAATATGACATCATTACACTGGCTGGTGTACCACACATGACCTGTTTGAGCTTTTATTACCCTGAGATGCTTGTGAGAATATTTGTATATAAATAAATTGGTGTTTTTAGCAATTCTACTTTATAGTCCTTTGTATTGTTTCCTGAATCGTACTGCAGAGAATTGCAATTTCTGGACAGCCAGTGGAAGACCCAGTGGGCGTGGGGGTTGTTACCATACCCTGGTGTGATTCGCATTTGATTTATCCTGTGCTATTGATCTCTTATAATCTGGAGATCATGGTTATCCAGTAAGGCAATTCATATACCTATGTTCGAGGTGGCTGTGGACTTAAAGTGTTACTAAACCCAGTAATATGAAAATAGTTCATCTGCCCCCCACAGTGCCCACAGATTATAAATCTTCTTTTTACATTAAATTATTGCCACTATATATCTTTTTGGCTGAGCTGTATACCACAGTCAGTGATAAACTGCACAGTTTCTCCAGTGCTGGGAGTTCAGGTAGGAGGAGATTTCCACTACAGCCTGTATACACGCCCACATGTGTGATGCCAATATCATGTGACCTGGCTAGCTCTGAGAACAAGTAAATGTTCTCTCCAGCATAAAAGACACAACTGAGCATGTGCAGGTCAGCTACTCTGCCTGTGTTAGCTGGCCTTCCCAAGATAGACATTGCAGGATCAAACAGCCTTTTTACACAATGCAGAGGATTAACCCCTTACGTTCCACAGTGAGTATAACAAGCATGTTATGCTGCATATACAGATTGATTTTACTGTTGTGGGTTTAGTAACACTTTAAAGTGGTTGTAAACCCTTACAGACCACTTTTACCTACAGGTAAGCCTAGATCAGTGATGGCGAACCCGTGGCACGCGTGCCGCCGCCGGCACGCCGAGCCGTCCCGGGTGGCACGCCATGAAATGAGAAATGCACACAGTGAAAAAATCAAATCGTCCACACCGGACCGCAAACTACATCTCCCACAGTTCTGTAGGCTAGCGGTGACGGCGGCGAGTGGGCGTGACAAAGAATAAGCGCCCGGGTGACGTGCGCACACTAATCCAATCGTAGAAGCCGTCTCATCTACACCGCACCCACCAAACAAATCAGCGGTGACATACTGGGCATGACTGGGGGAACACGCGGCTGGGATCAGAGGAGAATTGCGGGCGGGAATGAGCTGCCGGAGAGACTGGAGACAGGTAAGATCCATGTGGAGTGGACAAGTTACAGATTTGACTAAATTTTGCACAATAGAAGGTGTTAATTTGGTGAGTGCATGTGTCAGATAGGTGAGTGTATTGGTCAGGTAGGTGAGTGTATTGGTCAGGTAGGTGAGTGCAATGGTCAGGTAGGTTAGTGCAATGGTCAGGTAGGTGAGTGCAATGGTCAGGTAGGTGAGTGCAATGGTCAGGTAGGTGAGTGCAATGGTCAGGTAGGTGAGTGCAATGGTCAGGTAGGTGAGTGCAATGGTCAGGTAGGTGAGTGCAATGGTCAGGTGAATGCATGTGTCAGGTAGGTGAATGCATGTGTCAGGTAGGTGAGTGTAATGGTCAGGTGAATGCATGTGTCAGGTAGGTGAGTGTAATGGTCAGGTGAGTGCATGTGTCAGGTAGGTGAGTGTAATGGTCAGGTGAATGCATGTGTCAGGTAGGTGAGTGTAATGGTCAGGTGAGTGCATGTGTCAGGTAGGTGAGTGCAATGGTCAGGTGAATGCATGTGTCAGGTAGGTGAGTGCATGTGTCAGGTAGGTGAGTGTAATGGTCAGGTGAGTGCAATAGTCAGGTAGGTGAGTGCAATGGTCAGGTGAATGCATGTGTCAGGTAGGTGAGTGTAATGGTCAGGTGAATGCATGTGTCAGGTAGGTGAGTGTAATGGTCAGGTGAGTGCATGTGTCAGGTAGGTGAGTGCAATGGTCAGGTGAATGCATGTGTCAGGTAGGTGAGTGCATGTGTCAGGTAGGTGAGTGTAATGGTCAGGTGAGTGCATGTGTCAGGTAGGTGAGTGCAATGGTCAGGTGAATGCATGTGTCAGGTAGGTGAGTGCATGTGTCAGGTAGGTGAGTGTAATGGTCAGGTGAGTGCAATAGTCAGGTAGATGAGTGCATGTGTCAGGTAGGTCAGTGCATGTTGCACAGTGCCTTCTGAGCGATTCTGGCAGAATCTTAAGTTTGTGGTCCCTTGGGGCTCATTCCAAGACACTGGCAAGGTTTACTTCTGTGTTGGCACTTTGAAAGAAATAAGTTGGTTTTGCGTCGCAATTTGGGCACTCGGGCTCAAAAAGGTTCGCCATCACTGGCCTAGATCAAGGCTTACCTGTAGGTACAAGAAATATCCCCTAAATCTACATGGTTTAGGAGACATGTGCAAAAGAAAGGCACCGATGTCTACGACGCATGCACCGTAGACAGCGGCGTGCAGGCACACTGAGCATGCCACTGCTAACGGCGATCATGCTGTTAGTGGCGGCTCCCGCACGCATGCGTGGGAGTGACGATTGTTTATATTGGCCCATCAGTGGAGCTCTAAACATTCCTTTGGGAGTGGACTTTCATTTCTATTACAGTATTGTTTGATTTATATTCCACAGGGATCTCATAGGCATGGTACATACTGTATATACTTACACTGGTCCAAGTTGGACCAACTATGTAAAATTATGAAAACCGGAATTCAACTTTAATTTGTTACCTATATACATAAATATCATTTTTTTCTTGGCTACGTAGAATGCAAATATAGGATAGATGGATAGATAGATAGATAGATATAGATAGATGTGGAGTGCAGAGTGGTGTGGCGTAATAACACACACAGTCCAAGTGCGATGAAAGAACTTGTATTAAAATAATGCAAAGGAAATTCACAATTAACCTGGTGGGAAGAAAACCCATCCGGGAACATTCACAGGTCTAGCAGCATGTAGAGATGCAGGCTTGGCAGCGGCTGTAAGGAGGGGCAGAATCTCGTGCCCAAGCAGGAAGATGTCCAGGAAAGATGCAAATCCTATGATTTCCCCCCTCGTCAGGAACCTTTCCCTGACGCTAGTTATATCCCTCCCAGGTGGAGTACCCGTTCCTACTCTACCCACTTGCAAAATGTGCACCAAGCCTGGGAGGAAGGGCATTAAAAAGGCTCTGCATGACCCAAGATGGCTGCTAGAGTCACATGGAGCGACAGCATCCAATTGAAAAGCTTCCCCAATGACCCAGGAAACCATAGAGGAACCATGTTCCTCTTGACTTCCTCTCCAACTGCAATGTTGCTGCGAAAGAGCGCAACCTACAGTGGAAAAAGTAGACTGCACCTGCCTACAGATCGCTAGATAGATAATCACAATTCTACAACCTTTTCCGTTACCTGTTATGAGCAGAGCGTTGCTTGTCCCCTCATATGGTCACTGAAGGTGGTACTATACTGTAATAATCTATTTACAGTCCTGCAATACGTTAACTTGCATTATGTTGCCTGTTAATTTGTGTTGCGTAAAGGCAGCCCACACCAACACATCCCTAATATTGGACATGCCACAACACTTGTAATGCAACACACTATGGGGCATTACAAAAAGTTGTAACACAACACAGCGAGACATATAAGTGCTTTGCCACACCTTCCCACAAGGTATATAGATGTAAGCAACCCCTAAAGAATGTCACAATAATACAAAAAGTTACTTGATATTGAAACATCTTTGCTGTGTATTGGAGGTCTACTTCAATGACGGATGGAACAATATATCACTATTTAATCAGATAATGACACTCATAATCAAAGTCATTACACTCTTATCAGTGTGCCCTATGTAGCATTACACTTTATAACACATTGTGTATCTCTTAAGATCATATCTAGACCCATTGAGGCGCGGAAAATGAAAAGCGAATGTAATAGCGGTATACTAACGATCTACAGATGTGACCCCAGTGACACGGAAACATGACTCTGAATTGTCAAAGTGTTTCTGTTTAAAGGGGATCTTTCCTTTAGCTCCTAAGATCTCCAGCAGCTCCCAAGCATCAATGGTGTAACCTCTTGATATAAACTCTCACAGACAAAGAACGCATGAATGAAAGCCACTTTCAGAGGTTAGACGTTGATGTTGTATGGCGGAAGGCAGCAAATAACACTCATGTTTGCAGAAGGGTTGTGGAAAATTAGGGACGTGTTTAGCCATGTATACAGACTTCTGGATCATGTCAGAAGACAGTCAGTGACCATTTAGAGCAGTGGTGGTCAACTTTCTTGACATGGGGGGCTCAAGTGTGGCCTGTGATATTACCAAAGGGCCACACATACAATTCAGCTTATGTTCAGTGTCAGGGACTGCAAACACTCAATAGGATATAGTCAAAAACTAATGGCATGATACAGGAGATGGTCAAAGACTGCGGACATGATACAAGAGATGGTCAGAGATTGTGGGCATGATACAAGAGATGGCCAGAGATCGTGAACATGATACAAGAGATAGTGAGAGATTATGGACATGATATAGGAGATGGTCAGAGATTGTGGACATGGTACAGGAGATGATCAGAGATTGTAGACATGATACAAAAGATGGTCAGAGATTGTGGACATGATACAAGAGATAGTGAGAGATTATGGACATGATATAGGAGATGGTCAGAGATTATGGACATGATACAGGAGATGATCAGAGATTGTGGAAATGATACAAAAGATGGTCAGAGATTGTGGAAACGATACAATAGATGGTCAGAGATTGTGGACATTATACAGGAGATGGTCAGAGATTGTGGACATGATACAAAAGATGGTCAGAGATTGTGGACATGATACAAGAGATAGTGAGAGATTATGGACATGATATAGGAGATGGTCAGAGATTATGGACATTATACAGGAGATGATCAGAGATTGTGGACATTATACAGGAGATGATCAGAGATTGTGGAAATGATACAATAGATGGTCAGAGATTGTGGAAATGATACAATAGATGGTCAGAGATTGTGGAAATGATACAATAGATGGTCAGAGATTGTGGAAATGATACAATAGATGGTCAGAGATTGTGGAAATGATACAATAGATGTTCAGAGATTGTGGACATGGTACAAGAGATGGTGAAAGATTGTGGAAATGATACAATAGATGTTCAGAGATTGTGGACATGGTACAAGAGATGGTGAGAGATTGTGGACATAATACACGAGATGGTCAAAGACTCTGGACATGATACATGAGACAGTAATAGACTGCATATTACTGCTAGAGGGACTTCTAGAGATCACTGCTATAAACAGGGCAATAGGCAAACTAATTTGTTTCTCAAGGTGCCCCAAGGGCCACGCACAAAGTGCCAAAGGGCCCCATGCAGCCCACAGATGGCCACCAGGGACCTAGAGGATCTGGATTTTTACAGAATCAAGGATTATCAGCATAGAAAAAAAAATATTTTACACCGAATTCTATTTTACTGAAGGGCTCACAATTCATTAAAATGTTATAACATTGGCACAAAGCCTTACAGTTGCTGATAAAAGCTCTTGCTATGGCTAGCACAAACTTGCAGACGGCGACAGACACAAATTAACCGAAAAACGTGGCTGGGCGAAACCCATTGATATCACAAAACAGAAAAGGCAAGTAGTATATGGTTCTGCCTGTCAAAGTTCCTGGTAAAGTCCTACCTACATATGATCACATGGAATATAACCCTCTCTGCACCCCTTTTGGGCACTTAATCCTCTCCTGCCCTCAGAATCAGTTTCCACAAATTATAATACTTACAATCTGCATACTGCCCACTCTGTACATGGTGCTGTGAATTATACACACCATACCATACCATAATACCATAAGCCCCTTCACTCTGTACAATAGGTTATATATGCAATACCATACCACCATTTGCTCTGTGCTGTACATCATACACCCCATATCTCTCTATCCTGTACACAGTGCTATATATTAAACTGAATACGTCATAGCATGTTTCTCTATACACTGCTATAGGTTAAATACCTGATATGGCTCCATTCTGTACACTGTGCTATATATTATATAATCCATACCACTGTACTCTCTACACTGTGGTTTACGTTACATACTCCAAACATCTCTAATCTCCGTTCTGTACAATGTGCTGTAGGTTATATATACTTTACCATTCTGCTATTTTCACTGGGTTGTACATTATATACCCCACACCTTTCTATTCTGTACATAGTGATTAACAGTATGTTATATCCTTCATTCGACTCCTCTCTGTACACTTTGATTTATGTTAAATACCTCATATCTCCCTATGTACACTGTGCTATACAGTATAGTATATACCCCTATACCACTCTACTCTGTACTATATAGCATATACCCCATACCACTCTATTCTGTATACTATGCTATATAGTACTGTATATACAGCATATCACCCTACTCTGTAAACTGTGCTCCACATTATGTACTCTGTGGGGTTGATTTACTAAAGGCAAAGAGACTGTGCAGTTGCACTTAATGTTTGCAGATCATGTTTTTTCACCTTAATGCATCCTATGCATTAAGGAGAAAAAACATCTGATGATTACCGGCCCCCCAGCCCCCCGGTTTACTTACCTGAGCCCTCGAAAGTCCCGCGCTTGATCGTTGCCAGGGCTTCTCGGCTCTTCATTGGATAGATTGATAGCAGTGCAGCCATTGGCTTGCGCTGCTGTCAGTCAAATCCAACGATGCGGGGGGCGGGGCCAAAAAACCTGCGCTCAGCGGATTTGGACACCGAATGCAAGACTCGGGAACGCAACGTAACCCCCCAGGAGATCGCTTCTCCCAGGGGGTTATCTGAGACAGGGAGGAGATAGGAGAGAAGCCGGGGGTCCCCAGAAAACGCCATTCGGGGGAACTCTGTGCAAAACAAGCTGCACAGTGGAGGTAAGTATGAGTTTGTAATAATTTTGTTATTTAAAGAAATAAAGATCGAACCTTTAGTGTCACTTTAAGAAGACACGTGGCCACTCAATAAAATTGGTGGAGAAGCGGTTTAACCTTAAACTGCATAGGGAGTTCTTTACTGTTAAACAGGTAAGAACGTGGAACTCCCTTCCATAGTTGGTGGTGTCAGATGGAAGGGTCGATCATTTCAAAAAACATTTACATAAGCATCTTAGCGAACACAATATTCAGGGATTTGGGAAATGGTATTAACATAAACACACACACAGACACACATACAGGTTGAACTAGAATCTTCAGGGGTAGGGGCCCTCCAGCTGTGGTGAAACTACAAATCCCATCATGCCTCTGCTTCTAGGAGCCATGCCTGTGATTGTCATGGTCTTGCAATGTCTCATGAGACTTGTAGCTTAAAAACAGCTGGAGGGCCGAGGTTGCCTACCCCTGAACTAGATGGACTGGTGTCTTTATTCCACCTTACCAACTATGAAACTATAAAGTACTATATATACTCCATAGCACTCAACTCCGTACATCAGGGTTTCTAAACCAGGGTTCCATGGAACCCTAGGGTTCCTTCAGAGGTTGCTAGGGGTTCCTTGAGCAATGAGCAATTTCTGCCTCTTCGAAAGGGTTTCCACTGACACCATTGATCTTTTTAGCCATATGTAAGGGAGTAACTCTTCCCAATGACCACAAGTGTAAGCAGCATTCCCAACTTCCCACTGACCATCACACTAATTTAGTTGTAGATATAGTAATTTTTATCAGGGGTTCCCTGAGACCAAAAAGTTAATTTAAGGGTTCCTCTGTGTTGAAAAGTTTGAGAAAGCCTGCCGTACATGGTACTATAGTTATATACTCATCATTACAGAATTAGAGACAAGTTCATTTGTTCCACTATGAACTTTTTTAGGACTGCCAAATTCCACCCCAGTTAATAGACCAAAACACTTTTGCTAGTTGTCTATTAAAAATTGTGGTTGAAGCAGACACACCCATGACGTAAGACCCCGCTTTCTCTTCTGGTAATTGATTGTCTGGCCTGTAGGGAGGACTTACACCATGGTGGGCAGGATCTCATTTACCAGGCGTCAGTCTATGTATAAGCGGCATGTTCTAACGTCAGCATGTGCTTCTACAGATCTTTACTGGAAGGGCAGTGATGGTTTAATAGAGAGGTTGTATTAGCTGGAGAGGCGTTTATAAGCTGAACTTAATATACACTGGCTTAGAAAAACAGAGACTTCAAACAAAGTAAAAAAAGTCAGCCTGCTGAAGCGTTTTAAAGAGGTTATTTCCATATCAAAGGAAGTGTCCTATATCCAGCTTCTAGAAGAAAATATTTGAATATTTCATCATCAATCAGAAGCTGCGTAAAAAAAAAAAAAAGCGTGGGCCGTGAGCGGACCCTGCCAGCAGGTTAGAAAAACGATACCGCCGTTCTGGTTTTGTGCAGTTTTTGGCACTGCAGCGTTGCAAACATACACAAATAGCTTCGAACCCTGGCACCCGAGCTTTCCTGGAAAAAGGGTCGGCTCCAAGAAAACCCATTAGGACTTCATCTGGAATCATTCGTCCTCCAAAGAAGAAAAGTTTCGGAGACGCTTTCCAAGCAAAATCTCTCCAAATGATAGAGTAAGCATGCAGAAATGTGCAAAAATATACCAGAGCGGCCTGCTTCCAGGTGGTGCTGTTTTGCTGGACTTCTTGAATTACCGAATTTGACTGGGCTTTCGTTTCATGCTGTTGTTAGAAAAATATTATCTGTTCTCCAATGAACCTTTAGAAAAGGAGAAAAGTCTTCTGGGTAGATGCCATTTTTATATGGCTGCCCGGGCAAGTGAACTCGCTAGATGGATTTTGGAAGCATTACATCGCCTTTACTAAAGCTACCGACTGTCCATAAATTAGAGAGACTGTTCCACTTTTGGAACCAAGTCCCACTTCCCTCCTCAGTTGCCCCTCTTTTTGGTCTAATGTAAAGATCTCTATAAATAAATATATAAATTACCACCAAAAGTGTGAAACTACACTAAATCGTTCACCCAACCTTGAACTGATTGCAATTATTTTCAAAAGCCAGTATAAAGCACAGGTACAGTACAAGCATACATGTGGCAAAATCAGGCTCACTTCTGCATAGGAACCAATGAGCTTCCAGGTTTTATTACCAAAGCTTAATTAAGCAAGCTGGGGTTAGAAGCTCATTGGTTTCTATGCAGAAGTGAGCCTGATTTTGCACTTTCCAGCTTTAGTAAATAAAACCCCATTGTGTACTTAAAAGTGGGGTATGCCTGTAGGAAAACCCTTATGTTGTTTATCCGCTTCCCATAACAGATTACAAGGAGTTTTGTGAATAGCCCAGAGGAGATGGGGGTGGTTAAATGACACTAGTGCTTCCATATATATGAGCTCCAGCCCAATTTCCAAAAAAATTGGGGTGCTGTGTAAGTTCTACAGTGGGGAAAATAATTGCTCTGTCCCAACTTTTTTGAGACATGTTGCTGCCATCACTTCCGTATTTATCGGCATATAACACGCACAGGCATATAACATGCACCTTCATTTTAGGAGGGAAGTTTCAGGAAAAAAACTTAAATTTGAAATGAAGAAGTTTGAAGTAAAATAAGGGTCAGTGCCCATCAATACAGCCTCACCATTGCCCATCTGCAGCCTCACCATTGCCCATCTGCAGCCTCACTATTGCCCATCTGCAGCCTCACTATTGCCCATCTGCAGCCTTACAATTGCCCATCTGCAGCCTTGCAATTGCCCATCAATGCAGCTTGATCAAGGCCCATCAGCAGCTTCACAATTGCCCATCAATGCAGCTTT
Source organism: Lithobates sylvaticus (assembly GCA_028564925.1). Classification (NCBI taxonomy): domain Eukaryota; kingdom Metazoa; phylum Chordata; class Amphibia; order Anura; family Ranidae; genus Lithobates; species Lithobates sylvaticus. The sequence continues at coordinate 43,917,938 of CM053027.1, read as the reverse complement.
ATCAATGCCCATCTACAGCCTCACAATTGCCCATCATTGCAGCTTGACAATGCCATCAATGCAGCCTGATCAATGCCCATATGCAGCCTCAACATTGCCATGAATGCAGCCGGATCAGTGCCCCTCTGCAGCCTCACATAAGATTACTGCTGCCTCGGAGGGGACAGGGAGGGGGGAAGGACAAGCACCGTCAGATTACATACCACGAGAATCTCCCATTTACCCAGCGGCCTCTGTAATACAAAGCCCCACCTCCTGGACTGGCTTCTATGATAGACAGAACAGTGGTCCAATGCCAGTCCAGGAGACTGGACTTCCTGTTACAGAGGCCGCTGAGTAAACAGGAGATTCTTGCTGTATGTAATGTGATGGCACTCGTCCCGCCCCCCCCCCTTGTTCCCTCCAAGGCAGCCCAAATTGCAGTATTGGCGTATAACACACACACTATTTGGACCCGATTTTCAGGGTGAAAAAGTATGTTATACGCCAATAAATACAGTATTTATTTTTTCTTAAAATGGTACATTTTCTCAATTTAAACATTTATTATGTTTTCTATTTTGTATTGTGAATAAAATTTTGGTTTATGAGATTCAAATCATTGCATTCCTATCTTATGTACAGTGGGGGAAATAATTATTTGATCCCCTGCAGATTTTGTAAGTTTGCCCACTTACAAAGAAATGAAGGGTCTATATTTTTATCATAGGTGTATTTTAAATGATAGAAACAGAATATCAACCAAAAATCCAGAAAAAAAATACATGATACGCGAAAATCTTGGATGAGAAACTTCTTCCCTTAGCCAGAAGGCTGAAGATGGGTCTTGTATGGGTCTTTCATCACAATGACCCAAAACATACCACCAAGGCAACAAAGGATTGCCTCAAGAAGTACATTATGGTCATGGAGTGGCCTAGTCAGTCTCTAGACCTTAATCCTATAGAAAATCCCTCCTGAGATGTGTGCAAACCTTGTAACCAACTACATGAAACGTCCTACCTCTGTGCTTGCCAGCAAGGGTTTCTCCACCAAGTACCAAGTCATGGTTTGTTTGGGGAATCAAATACTTATTTTACTCACTGAACAACAACTTAATTTATAGCATTTGTGTTGTGTTTTTTTCTGGATTTTTGGTTGATATCTCTATCATTTAAAATACACCTATGATAAAAATTATAGACCCTTCATTTCTTTGTAAGTGGGCAAACCTACAAGATCTGCAGGGGATCAAATAAATATTTCCCCCACTGTACATAAGATAGGAATGCAATTATTTGAATCTCATAAACCCAGTTTTTAGTCACAATACAAAATAGAAAACATAATAAATGTTTAAATTGAGAAAATTTACCATTTTAAGGAAAAAATAAATAGGTAATGGCAGCAACATGTCTCAAAAAAGTTGTGACAGGCAAAGTTATAGGTCTGTCTCAGCACGGGATATGTCCATCCTCTGCAGAAGGACCACTGCTCCTACACAGCTTTAGTCTGCATAGACAATATTGGAAAAAAAAAAGCCTTGTTTGCTATAAAAATCATGTATGTTTTACTAGGGCTTTTTTTGTCTGGAATGTGGCAGTAGCTTGTTCCACCACCTCCAGGACTGCCCCTGTGCTCACTGATTAATTGTAAATTAATTAATTAATACTTAATTATTATTAAATACTGATTGATTGTAAATCAATTAATTAATTAATTGTAAACACAGAAGCCAATACTCACTTCCTCTGCCAGCTTCTGTGTGTGTTTACAATGACAGCACACCTCCTGACAGATGGTTCAGGCGCATAACACTTCCTGCCACAGGAAACAGAGGAGGTGGTCAACTGCAGCAGCTTTGCGGCAGCAGCTCCTCCAGCAGGCCTCACCACTAGCCAGTGCTGAGAACTTCCCCTAGTAAATACTTGCACCTCTTCCACAACAGCACCTATCTTTGCCATTCTGTACTGGGAAAAGGGAGGTGGGGGGGGGGAGATCTGCACTTAGGGTGGTATTGGGGAAAGAGGTCTGTACTGAGGGGAGTATTGGGGGAGAGCTCTGTACTGGGGGGTTTATTGGGAGAAGGTTCTGCACTGCGGACGGTACTAGGGAACAAGCTCTGTAGTGAAGGGTTTATTGGGGGAAAGCTTGGCACTGAGGAGAATATTTGAAGGGAGCTTTGTACTGGGATGGTAGGTTGGGATGGGAGCTCTGTACTGAGGGGGGATTTAAGGGAAAGCTCAGTACTGAGGGGGGAGAGCTTGGTACTGGGAGATGTTGGGTGGGGAGTTCTCTGTACTAGGGGTGTTTTGGAGAGAGCTCTGTCCTGGGGAGGTGTAGGGGGGAAAGCTCTGCACTGGGGAGGGGGGTGTAGGTTGGGTGGAGAGCTCTGTACTGGGGGGTTTAGAGGAGAGCTGCTGTGTATTTTAGGGGGAGGTTGATGGTGGAGAGCACTGTAGTGGGGGGGGGGGGCTTGGTACTGGAAGAGTTGTTGGGGGGTGCTCTGTACTAGGGGGGCAGTTGGTGGGAGAGCTCTGTACTGAGGGGTTTAGAGGAGAGCTGCTGTGTATTGTAGGGGGAGGTCGATGCTGAAGAGCTCTGTAGTGGGGGGGCTTGGTACGAGAAGAGTTGTTAGGGGGAGTGCTCTGTACTAAGGGGGGGGGGGCAGTTGGTGGGAGAGCTCTGTACTTGGGGGGTTTAGAGGAGAGCTGCTGTGTATTGTAGGGGGGAGGTCGATGGTGCAGAGCTCTGTAGTGGGGGGGGGCTTGGTACTGGAAGAGTTGTTAGGGGGAGTGCTGTGTACTAAGGGGGATCAGTTGGTGGGAGACCTCTGTGTTGGGGGGGGGGTTGGTGTTAGGGCTCTGTACAGGGTGGGAAAGCTCTTTACCCTCGAGGGGGGGTATGAGTTATTTCACCTATTTTCTGAGAAAAAAAACCCAGAGTATTACCTTATTATTACAAGAAGTGACAGCTTTATTGCCAAATTCTTTGACCCGTTGCTGACATGTAAATTGCTCTGGCTTATAATGGGGTGTACAGGTTTGGAAGTCGAACAGGTTAAAGAGAAGAAAAATCGTGCAATAAAAATCTATAGCAGCACTGCGGTCAGGAGACAGAGATGAAGTTGCTACAGGTGGTATGTGAATTGGGGATGGCTAACCTAAATTCTGCCCTGGAGCCCCAGACTATCAATCCGGTCCCATCCTAATCCACCAGACTGAGACATATTATCCTACGGAGCAATGGAAATCCACATTCTGTCTGTACTGTATAATATATAGCGTGCCGATATGTTTTACTGCCCGTCTATGCAAAATGTATAAAGCGTGGGCATATTTCATCTTTGATATAGGACAAAGAACACATGTGATGCCCCCATCTGTATCATATTGGCAAGCTGTTTGTTTTTGGATGATCAGATACCAGTTTATCTGTGACGGATTTTAGGAGCACATTTGAATACAGATGTGAGCCAAATCATTTCCAGATACCGGCTGCCTGAAACGATTGCAAGGCTTATGTCTGCAACCTTCCCCAGTGCAAGGGTGAATTCTTGAGGGATAAAGCCTAATACAAAACAGCCAAGGAATGTCACCAGTTCTTCATGGGCTCGTAACTCTCCAGAAAGGTGTCCGTCTCCGAAAATGATTTCTGTACATTCTGGAGGTCAAGTAAAATGTGAAAATGTAGATTTTGCTCTTAGGCAGCATGGTGGTCTAATGCTTAGTGCAATTTCTTTGCAGTATTAAGGGGCTTGATTCAGTTCTCAGCAACAGCAAGGCTTTCTGTATGGAGTCTTGTGCTTTCTCTTGTAAGGTAGGGGGCACAGTAGTGCCCAGTGTAAATCTCCATCTTGCCTACCAAGTGTCTCCATAGGTAGCCATGAGAGCAGGCTCAGGGACCCCCTGTAGTGCATAGGTAGTGAAGTATCCTAAGTAGTTCCTCAAAGTAGTAATTAGGTGTGACCATACATAGTGAGGTACAGCCAGCCTTGCTCATGCCAATAGGGCTTAGTTATAAATTGTCAGGAGTATGCCCAGGATTGTCGTCATGAGAAGTGTCTGAAGGCCCAAGCCACAGTAAGGCTGCATTCACACCTAAGCGTAGCTTTTTAGGCAGAAAATCGCGCGAATTGCAGCGTTTTTTGCGGCGGTTTTTACCGCGTTTTGCCGCGATTTTGTGCAGAGCAAAAGGTCACCAATGTAAAAAGAAGAAAAACGCCCAAATCTGCCCGATTCGAGCGACAAAAAAAGGGTCTGGAACTTGTTTGAGCTTCAGGCGTAGGGCTTCAGGCGTTTTGGAGTGGAGATGTGAACCATCTCCATAGAGAATAATGTATTTTTTCCCCTCTAGCGTTTTGTAGCTTAAGGCTTCAGGCGACAAAACACTCAGGTGTGAATGCAGCCTAAGGATGTAGACTGTGTGGTTGTATCTCTTTCTTCTTAGGTGGAAACAGGAGAAAAAGAAAAGGTGTAGGACTATTGGAATTACTTACATCCCCTTTGCGTTGGATACAGCACTCTGGAAACCCTCCACTAACAGGTACAGAATCATTGACTCGGCTCTCCTCTCACTTATGTTCTCTCTACTACTTGCAATCTTAAGGAATGTTCCATCACCGTTGGGTAGGGATGAGCTGAACACCCCCGGGTTCGGTTCGCACCAGAACCTGCGACCGGACCGAAAGTTTGCACGAACGTTAGAACCCTATTAATTACAATGGACGCGAACGTTCGAAATTTAAAGTGCCAATATGCATGTTATTGTCCTAAAAAGGGTTTGGGGACCCGGGTCCTGCCCCAGGGGACATATATCAATGCAAAAAGAAGATTTAAAAACTGAAGTTTTTTCTGGAGCAGTCATTTTAATGATGCATAAAGTGAAAAAAAAAAGTGAAATATTCTTTAAATATGGTACCTGTGGGTGTCTAAAGTATGCCTGTGAAGTGGCATGTGTTTCCCGTGTTTAGAACTGTCCCTGCACAAAATGACATTTTTAAAGGAAAAAAAGCCATTTAACCACTTAAGCCCCGGACCAATTTGCAGCCAAAGGACCAGGCCCCTTTGTGCGATTCGGCACTGCGTCGCTTTAACTGACAATTGCGCGGTCGTGCAACGTGGCTCCCAAACAAAATTGGCATCCTTTATTTCCCACAAATAGAGCTTTCTTTTGGTGGTATTTGAACCCCTTCTGCGGTTTTAATTTTTTGCGCTATGAACAAAAATAGAGCGACAATTTTGAAAAAAATTCAATATTTTTTACTGTTTGCTATAATAAATATCCCCAAAAAATATATAAAAAAACATTTTTTTCCTCAGTTTAGGCTGATACGTATTCTTCTACATATTTTTGGTAAAAAAAAATCGCAATTAGCGATTATTGATTGGCTTACGCAAAAGTTATAGCGTTTACAAAATAGGGGATAGTTTTATTGCATTTTTATTAATATATTTTTTTTTTTTTACTAGTAATGGCGGCGATCAGCGATTTTTATTGTGACTGCGACATTATGGCGGACGCATCGGACATTTTTGACACATTTTTGGGACCATTGTCATTTATACAGCAATCAGTGCTATTTAAATTCAGGTGTATGCTGTGCAGGAGGCACACTACACTGACTGAATATTAGGCAGATGCCTGTGTTGCACAAATCAACTACACAACACCAGCAATGAGGGGGTAGATTCAGGTGTATGCTGTGCAGTGTGCAGGAGGCACACTACACCCACTGTAACAGCGCTAGGTTAGGAAGCAAAGCAAAGCTGACACTGTCCCTGCCTATCCTGCTCTCTCCCTGAACACCCACTGTAACAGCGCTATCTAAAGAAGTATAAAGCACAGCTGACACTGTCCCTGCCTATCCTTCTCTCTATGAACGCTGCACAACACTACACAAGGCCGCCGCACTTGCGGCCTTATATAGTGTGGGGCGTGTACTAAACCCCCCTGAGCTATAATTGGCCACAGGCATCCTGCCTGTGGACAATTATGTCTCTCCTCGCTGCCGGCGCTGTGATTGGCCAAGCATGCGGGGTCACAGTGCATGCTTGGCCATCATCAGCCAGCAATGCACTGCGACTGGCACAGTGCATTGTGGGCCGTTCGTTTTACACAAATTTGATGCGAACGGCCCACAAAGTTCTGTTTTTAACGAACGGACAAACGGCTGATGTTCGATTCGAACGTGGGTTCGAATCGAACACCGGGCTCATCCCTACCGTTGGGATGGCTAAAGCATGTACGCGGTACATGTAAATCAAATGCATTCAGTAGGCAGCTAATTGAAAGGCTTCCATTGTTGGAACTCTTCCTTCCCCTAACCTCAAGATGGAGACATCTTCTAGAAGCTGGTGAGGCTGCTTTTGAGGTCCATTGCCAAAAGGTCTGAAGGAGGTATGGGTCAGACTAGTTAGAGCAGGGGTGCCCAACCAGTGGCCCACGAGGCCCTCTAATGTGGCCCGTGACCTCCTATTCTGGGATGGCAAGCACAGATCGCAGGTTGTCATCCCAGAGCATCAGTGTTGTGAATGAAGCCGGCGGTAGAGGAAGCAAGTGGCTCTGCTTGGGACAGTAACAGCCTGCTATACCTGAATGGAAGACTGTTATTAAAGATAAGTTTATTACTAAAAACACAGTGTATATTTGGGCATATCTGTTCTGCTGTGGTTACCGGGCTGCTTTCAAACTGATCCCCAGGTGCACCAGCGGGCTACCTGCACTGAGCCACAGACTTCTGTTATTACCTGCGGGTTTGGTGCGCTTTCAGAATGTGCAATACATCTGCAAGATATAATATAAGTCTATGGTAAAGTGCAGCTAACCCACAGGAAAGCCACAGATGTACTGCACCTGTGTCTGTGTCTGCTGTGCATATGCAGAGTGGACATGGGCCTGTCATCCGCCTGCTCCATTTATTGTGGCCCGCGACCAGTTACAAAGTTGCTTAAGTGGCTGCGACCGGGTGCCAAGTAGCTTAAGTGGCCCTCGCTCTTCAAAAGGTTGGGCACCCCTGAGTTAGAGGGTGCTGGTCAGGCCAGGATGAAGCCTCCCTGGGTGTGCTCTTGTATTGACAGGTACCCTCACAAGGTTTTCTATGTCCAAAAGGCCCTGGAAGGTCTAGGGGACCATCCTATGTTCAGGCAAGAACGGGGACCATCCTATGTTCAGGCAAGAACGGGGACCATCCTATGTTCAGGCAAGAACGGGGACCGTCCTATGTTCAGGCAAGAACGTGGACCATCCTATGTTCAGGCAAGAACAGGTTCCAGAGGACATGCAGTTCAGAGCACGGCTTCCACTATACAACACTCTTCACATTTGCGCTTCTCCAGTCACAATCCAGAAAACAACCTTGAAGACCTATACACAATATAAGACCTGTTTCTACCTTACCCATCCTGCTCCTTTAAATGTAGTCAATGACAATTGGGCTTAAAAAGCACCAGCGTTCCGTGTAAATTTCCAGCATTGGATTCAAAACGCACTGGGTGTGCAATCCACTGCAGGTGTCCGTGTATTCCTAATGACACCCCAAAATATGGAGCGCAAACGCAGTGTGTTTTCCTGTACCAGGATCACATGCTACCATCAGTGTGTTTTTAACCACTTCAGCCCCGGACCAATTGGCAGCCAAAGGACCAGGCCCCTTTTTGCGATTCGGCACTGGTCGCTTTAACTGACAATTGCCCGGTCGTGCGACGTGGCTCCAAAACAAAATTGGCATCCTTTTTTTCCCACAAATAGAGCTTTCTTTTGGTGGTATTTGATCGCCCCTGTGGTTTTTGTCCGCTGGTCCCGCGGCCGGGGTCACGGAGCTCCCGACCGGGTCGCGCCCCACAGGCAGGCAAATGCACGATCACGTACAGGAACGTGATTTGGCCTGCCCGTGCCATTCTGCTGACGTATATATGCAGTGGCCGGTCGGGAAGCGGTTAAAAGTGATACATGCACTACTTTGGGTGTGATCCAGTGTATAGACATGTGCGATTAGTTTCGTACGAATCGGAAATTCGTACAAATTTTTCGAAATTCATACATTCGTACGAATCCGAATTACAAATTTTTACGAATACGAATTCTGTACGAAATACAAAATTTCGTTTACGAATTTCGGATCCAAATTATCAAATGATGAATTTCAACTAATATGAAAGAAATTATAGCGGATATAACGAAAGGATTCAAATGAATTCAAAATTCAGTATAAAGAATATCGACACTCTACAAATAATAACGAATTATCCGAAAACGTATTAACGTTACATAACACAAGTCTATTGTCTATTGTTCACCAATCACTCAGAGGAAGTAAGAAATACGAAATTTCGTATTCGTACTTCCTCTGAGTGATTGGTGAACAATAGACAATAGACTTGTGTTATGTAACGTTAATACGTTTTCGGATAATTCGTTATTATTCGTAGAGTGTCGATATTCGTAACGATTCGTAACGATTCGTACGAAACTCGTATTTCGTACGAATTCGAATTATATTTCGTACACGAATTACGATTTTTTTTTTATACAAAACAGAACGGAACGAAACAAAACAATTTTTTTGACGGCTCCCATGTCTACCAGTGTAATTGCAGCCCATTTAAATGTACGGGCTGAAAATTACACCGCACTGAATCGCATAGGAACACAGACCACGTTCCTGTGCAATTCAGGTGTGAATCGGCACTAATCAACTCCCTGCCTCGCAAACTCTGTGCGCATGACTTCCTCGCGTAAAGCGTTGTCTAAATAGAGCGGAGCTTCACTATCTCAATCAGCATTGACTCGTTTTAATCATTATGCTGCTAGTATTAGTAAATAGATATAAAGATATAATATATTTACTTGTTTTCAACTTCTTTTCACATTTCTTCAGTTACTTCCTGGTTTCTTGCCTAGGCCAACATGATATCATCATCTTATCATGATATACACTATATTACCAAAATTAATGGGACGCCTGCCTTTACACGCACATGAACTTTAATGCAGGGCTCGACAAACCCCAGGCGCCAGGTCGCCATGGTGACCAGAAACCGCACCCTGGCGCCTAGGCTGCCACCAGCCCACTCACTGCAACCAGACATGCAGATATTTAACATTGACCGCCGTTCCTCCTCCCTTCGCCACACTCAGTGCGGCACTTGATGCTTGCCACAGCAGCTATCAAACACTAGCCAATGGGATGGGATCTGGGCGGGCCGCTATGTGTATGTGGCCCGCCCCTTTTCTTAAGCAGCCCAATCATTGGCTGGTGTTTGATAGCTGCTGGGTCCTGCCCACCCCGACATTAAGCTCAATTCTGACAGCTCCTCTCTGTTACTTGTCATTTTCACACACAGTTACACTCGGCTCAGTGTGAAACCTGCCACGTGCCACCGCCACAAAAAAAAATCAGGGCCTTATCCATATTACAAGCATTACAAGAGATCACTTAGGTGCAAATCCATTAAACCAGATACTATATTTGCAATCACACACAGTGGCCATTCACTTACCTTTATATGAGCTGATGGATCTGGAACAGTCTGAATCATGTCCTTACCCCGGTCTGACCACCATACCAGAGAGGGAGTCCCGAGTGTAGCTGTACAATGAGAAACACAGCTTCAGTTGTCACATCTACACCCCAATTTATTATTATTATTATTATACAGGATTTATATAGCACCAACAGTTTGCACAGCGCTTTACAATATAAAGGCAGACAGTGCAGTTACAATACAATTCAATACAGGAGAGTAAGGAGGGCCCTGAGAGCTTACAATCTAATAATACATACGGCATACCTCCCAACGTTTTGAGATGGGAATGAGGGACACCTATCAGCAAAAGTATGCAGGCATAGGACACACCCCCTTGCCACGCCCCCTTAAAGGAGAATTGTACAAAAAAAAACAAGATTGGTTAAACCCACAAGTGCGTTTTTTACCACTAATATTCCTTTATATTGGCTTTTGGAATTTACAAATGCAGCAATTTAGAAATCAGATGAAAGGTTTAGCGCTGGAAAACACTTTTTGATAGATAAAAAGTGCATTTTATATACAACTATATAGATCAGACCAAAATGAGGGACAAATGAGGAGGAATGAGGGACAGAGGGACATTGCTCCAAATCAGGGACAGTCCCTACAAATCAGGGACAGTCCCTACAAATCAGGGACAGTAGGGAGCCATGCATACGGTGATATTAGCTGCTGCAGAAAATAATTTATCAATAAACCAAAATGCATGCAGTATTTCATCATTGTGTATTTTGTTAGTTTTTTGCAGATTTTTACAAAATGTAATTTTCTACGTTGTATTCCCCCGAAAACCAATCAACAGAACGAAATCGATCAAAATCCAATCACTAAAATCTCATAAAAGCTTTAATAGGTTTATATCATTTTGAAAGTTGTTTTCAATCTTTTTAAACTGCAGCTTTCATTAAAATAAGAGCCGGTGTTTCATCAGATTAGGCGACCCGTCAGATTTTGAAACGGAAGTGACGTTCCGTCGCCGCCATCTTGCTACACCCCGTACTTGTCCGCAGTCATACCTCCCAACATTTTGAGATGGGAATGAGGGACACCTACCTGCAAACGTATGCAGGCATAGGACACGCCCCCTGACACACACCCTTAAAGGAGAATTAACCAAAAAAAAAAAAAGGTTAATTAAATCCACAAGGACTTTTTTTTACCACTACTATTCCTTTATATTGGCTTTTAAAATGTACAAATGCAGCAATTTAGAAATCAGATGAAATGTTTAGCACTGGGAAACACTTTTTTAAACATAAAAAGTGCATTTTATATACAATTATATGGATCAGACCAAAATAAGGGACAAATGAGGAGAAATGAGGGACAGAGGGACATTGCTCCAAATCAGGGACAGTCCCTCGAAATCAGGGACAGTTGGGAGGTATGCACAGTAAGGATACAGTGAGAAGGCGGCAAGCGGACATCTTGTTACACCCACCAGAGTCTGGCATTTCACACTTAATTTTACCACTAAACGGAGCTTATATAGTGAAATACAGTATTTGGAAATCCGTCTGACTGATGTTGAATTGTAAAATCAGCGTTGTTCTGTCAGATCAGCAAACCTGTGACATCAGCAGGCTCGCCGCTGCTTTTACAATTCAACATCAAAATACTGAGACGGATTTAAAAACCCTGAATGTCACTATATAAGCTCCGTTTAGTGGTTAAAACAAATGTGAAATGCCAGATGGGTGTAACAAAATGTGCGGTAAGGGTGTCCTGTGCCCGATCCCCTCTCTTCCAGGTTTTTCCTGTTCTGTGAAATACATTTCTATCTTGTTAAAAGCATAAAAGTGACTGGCACCCAACTTCCTTTCTTGTTCATCACCTAGTAGGGGTGCAACGGATCAAAAAACTCACGGTTCGGATCGTTCCTTGGATAAGAGTCATGGATCGGATCCTTTTTCAGATCAGTAAATAAAAAAAAAAGACTCCCCACTGTAATATCCACATCTCCCCCCCCCTTTAATATCCACATCTCCCCCACTGTAATATCCACATCTCCCCCACTGTAATATCCACATCTCCCCCACTGTAATGTCCACATCATCTCCCCCACTGTAATGTCCACATCATCTCCCCACTGTAATATCCACATCTCCCCCAATGTAATATCCACGTCATCTCCCCCACTGTGATATCCACATCTCCCCCAATGTAATATCCACGTCATCTCCCCACTGTAATATCCACATCTCCCCCAATGTAATATCCACATCTCCCCCCACTGTAATATCCACATCTCCCCCAATGTAATATCCACGTCATCTCCCCCACTGTAATATCCACATCTCCCCCAATGTAATATCCACATCTCCCCCAATGTAATATCCACATCTCCCCCACTGTAATATCCACATCTCCCCACTGTAATATCCACATCTCCCCCACTGTAATATCCACGTCCCCCACTGTAATATCCACATCTCCCCCACTGTAATATCCACATCTCCCCCAATGTAATATCCACGTCATCTCCCCCACTGTGATATCCACGTCATCTCCCCCACTGTAATATCCACGTCATCTCCCCCACTGTAATATCCACATCTCCCCCAATGTAATATCCACATCTCCCCCACTGTAATATCCACGTCATCTCCCCCCATTGTAATATCCACGTCATCTCCCCCACTGTAATATCCACATCATCTCCCCCACTGTAATATCCACATCATCTCCCCCACTGTAATGGACATCTCCCCCACTGTAATATCCATGTCATCTCCCCCACTGTAATATCCTCGTCATCACCCCCACTGTAATATCCACGTCATCTCCCCCACTGTAATATCCACGTCATCTCCCCCACTGTAATATCAACGTCATCTCCCCACTGTAATATCCACGTCCTCTCCCCCACTGTAATATCCACATCTCCCCACTGTAATATCCACGTCATCTCCCCCACTGTAATATCCACATCTCCCCCACTGTAATATCCACGTCATCTCCCCCACTGTAATATCCACATCATCTCCCCCACTGTAATATCCACGTCATCTCCCCCACTGTAATATCCACGTCATCTCCCCCACTGTAATATCCATGTCATCTCCCCCACTGTAATATCCATGTCATCTCCCCCACTGTAATATCCACATCTCCCCCACTGTAATATCCACGTCATCTCCCCCACTGTAATATCCACGTCATCCCCCCCACTGTAATATCCACGTCATCCCCCCCACTGTAATATCCACGTCATCCCCCCCACTGTAATATCCACGTCATCTCCCCCACTGTAATATCCACGTCATCTCCCCCACTGTAATGTCCACATCTCCCCACTGTAATATCCACGTCATCTCCCCCACTGTAATATCAACGTCATCTCCCCCCACTGTAATATCCACATCTCCCCCACTGTAATATCCACGTCATCTCCACCACTGTAATATCCACATCTCCCCCACTGTAATATCCACGTCATCTCCCCCACTGTAATGGACATCTCCCCCGCTCACTGTAATATCCACAGACATCTCCCACACTGTATATCAGACAGCCGCCGTGTGTACCAAGATGGCCGCCGCTCCGGAGCTAAGGCCGAGGCAGGGGAGCGCTCCGCGGATCACGTGGTGTGCCGATCCGAACAGGTTGACCCGTTCGGATCACGGATCGGTGACAATGCATTGCACCACTATCACCCACCATGCCCAGTACCCTGCACCCCGAGGAATTATGTCAGCCCTCCCTACCTCTGGTAGTCACTATCAGGCTCCTGGAAAATCGGAGTAGGCACTACATGTGCAGGTTTTTTTTCCCGGTACTCAGTAAAGCCCTTTCTGATAGGGGAGAAGACCTGATTTTTCTCTGCTGCAGTTCGGTAACACTTACAGGTCTTGGCCCCGCCCCTAGCCTGTGATTGGTCAGTGAAAAGAAAAAGCAGAAAACTGATGGGGTCCGTTTTTATATCATTCTGCTCTCTCCTCTTATCAGCACGCTCCTTGTTTGCACATAAGCACCGATTGGCTACTTGTACTGCTTCTTCCTGTTCCAGTCTGAGTTCTGCTGTATAAGGTTAAGTCATGTGCTCACACCGTTTTCATTAAAAATAAAATACATTTAATGAAGTATTAATGAACGCAGAGCTGAATTATTGGGTGTCCTTTACATGTGCCCGGAGTTCAGCTTTAAATCAACTCACTAAAACGTCCTTCCAAGTCTGCAAGTAGAAGAGGATAAAGACCCCCAAGTCTCCTATCAGGTATTAGTGGTCTTTTCCATCTGGTTGTGATTTGCCTTTTTTCACGGGTGCCAGATGTACCAAAAAAAGAAGGTTAGTTGATATTTTTGGCAAACGTCAACTTGTACTACAACCTTTCTGCGCATTGTAAGTGCCAAACGGCGCACATATATCAATGCAGCAATAAATGAATCTATTCTTGCCGGCTTGTGCCGAGTGTAACATTAGATTTTACAAATGCGGAGGAAATATAGTGAGGGCTTTGTATGGGCCCGCCGCTCATTACTGGATCATGTCATGGGGGGGAGGGGGGGGCAGAGGCCAGAAATAGAAAGGCTCTTCTCAACAGCAACCAATCAGGTTCTCCCGTTCATCCTCTAATGCCCCATACACACGGTCGGAAATTCCGACCACAAAGTCCGTCCGATTTTTTCCGACGGATTTTGTCCGACACTGGTGTTGCATACACACAAAGTTGTCGGAAAATCCGATCATTCTGAACATGGTGACGTTCGTTGCGTACGACGGAACTACGTAGAGGCTAGTAGCCAATAGCTTTGGTCTTGTAATTTGATCTGAGCATGCGTGGCACTTTGTCCGTCGGAATTCGCTACACACGATCGGAAAAAGTCCGATAGGACTTTGTTGTCGGAAAATTTGAGAGCAGGATCTCAAATTTTTTCAGACGGAAAAAGTCCGATGGAGCCCACACACGGTCGGATTTTCTGACAACATGGTCCGATAGGACATTTTCCGTCGGAAATTCCGACCGTCTGTACGGAGCATTACCCTGCATTAAAATGATGTGTGGTTGTTATGGGCAATATGAAGTATTCCTGCTTTTGAAAACTTTGGGGGGGGTCCCATTCGCACTTAAGTGTTACATTGCGGCGCATTAACCCTTTTGCTGCCAGAGTACTTTTTGCGCACATTTTAACCACTTAAAAAAAAAAATTGGCTTAAAAATCATAAAAAAATGTAAAAAAAAATAATTGGAAAAAAAATAATTGTTTACTCACCTCTAAATGCCTGTTGCTAGGGGGTCCCTCGTAGTCTGCCACCTTCAGTGCCCAGCAACTGGCGTCACTTTCCCTAGGCGCCGCACAGTCACCTGGGACCTGTCACATGTCCCAGATGAGTGAGCGTCGAATCACGGCGCACGGCGCCGCTCGCACATGCGCAGTGGGTGCCCGGCTGTGAAGCCACAGCCGGGTGCCCACATTAGGAATGCCGGCGCCTCGAGCGGAGCGGGGAACGAGGGGGGGTCTCGTTCCCCCGCATCGCTGGACCCTGGGACAGGTAAGTGTCCGAATATTAAAAGGCAGCAGCTGCAGTATTTGTAGCTGCTGACTTTTAATTTTTTATTTTTTGTGGGCACTCCTCTTTAAGGACCGGAAGGATTTGCCCCCTTAAAGAGGAGGTCCACCTAAAAAAAAATATTAAAAGTCAGCAGCTACAAATACTGCAGCTGCTAACTTTTAATAAATGGACACTTACCTGTCCCAGGGTCCAGCGATGTTGGCAGCCAAAGCCGATCAATCGCTTGCCTCTCTGCAGCTGCCACCGCCATCCTCAGTGAGGAAATCAGGAAGTGAAGCGTTGCGGCTTGACTTCCCGGTTCCCTACTGCGCATGCGCGAGTCGCGGTGCCCGTCCTTACTGGTCCCCGCTATCTCCTGGGACCTGTGTGTTTCCCAGGAGACAGTGGCGGGGAGGGGTGTGACTCCAGCGGGAGTCTATTCCCGGAAGTGGGTTCACCCCCCCTCCCCCTGAAGGCCTGTGACACCGGAGGGGGGGAGGGGGGGTGGGGTTCCGAAAAGCGGAGGTTCAATTTTTGTGTGAACCTCTGCTTTAATGATCAGGCCATTTTTTGCGATACGGCACTGCGTCACTTTAACTGACAATTCACGTGCGGTCCAGCGATGATGTACACAAACAAAGCTTATATCCTTTTTTCCCCACAAATAGAGCTTTCTTTGGGTGGTATTTGATTACCTTTGCGGTTTTTATTTTTTTTCACTATAGACAAAAAAAGAGCGAAAATCTTGAAAAAAAAAAAATAATATTTTTTACTAAAATAAATATATCCAAAAAAACAAAAACAAAATTTCTTCATCAGTTTAAGCCAAAATGTATTCCTCTACATATTTTTGGTTAAAAAAAAAAAATAATAAGCAAGAAGAGTATATTAATTGGTTAGTGCAAAAGTTATAACGTCTACAAAATAGGGGATAGATTTATAGGATTTTTATAATTTCTTTTTTTTTTTTACTAGTAATGGCGGCAATCTGTGATTTTTTTTGTGGAACTGCGACATTGCGGTGGACAGATCGGACACTTTTGACACTTTTTTGGGACCAGTGACATTTATACAGCGATCAGAGCTAAAACAAAGGAAAACGAAAGCGCTATAAACAAAAACAAAAAAACACTGACAATTTTGAAAAAAAAAACAATAGCTATAAACCTATCCAATAAAAAATATGTAAAAAAATCGAATTTCTTCATCAATTTAGGCCAAAATGTATTCTTCTACAGATTTTTGGTAAAGAAAATCCCAATAAGCGTATATTGATCCGTTTGCGCAAAGGTTATAGCGTCTACAAAGTATGGGAAATACTTATGGCATTTTTATTTTTATTTTTACTAGTAATGTTGATTACTTAAAGATTTTTAGCGGGACTGTGACATTGCGGCAGACAATTTGGACACTAAGGGGTTGATTTACTAAAGGCAAATAGACTGTGCACTTTGCAAAGTGCAGTTGTACTCTTCAAGGGCAGTTCCTCCAGAGCTTAGTAAAATGAGCAGAAGCTCTGCTCAGGGCCATCTTAAGAGCATTATAGGCCCCCAGGCAATACAGTGCACTGGGGCCCTGTCTACACGATCACGCATGAGAATAAAAATGCAAATTATCAATAAGGCTATATTTATTGGTACTTCTAACAAAATCAGTGTTTAAACATTAACACAACGTTTGGACAATATAACACGAGTTTGATGGGCACATTGGCAGTGTTTGATAGGCATAGTGGCTGCGTTTAATGGGCACAGTGGCAGCTTTTGATGGGCACAGTGGCAGCTTTTGATGGGCACAGTGGCTGTGTTTGATAGGCATAGTGGCTGCGTTTAATGGGCACAGTGGCAGCTTTTGATGGGCACAGTGGCAGCTTTTGATGGGCACAGTGGCTGTGTTTGATGGGCACAGTGGCTGTGTTTGATGGGCACAGTGGCAGCTTTGATGGACACAGTGGCTGTGTTTGATGGGCACAGTGGCTGTGTTTGATGGGCACAGTGGCAGCTTTGATGGGCACAGTGGCAGCTTTGATGGGCACACTGGCTGTGTTTGATGGGCACAGTGGCAGCTTTTGATGGGCACAGACAGTGGCTGTGTTTGATGCACAACTTGAACTTACTTAAGTAGACATTGTTAGACTTACTTGAGGCTGCCGGCCTGGTGCAGTACAGTGTGTCACTCACAGCAGCAAGGCAGCGCCAGCTATCAAGGGCCGTCTTTCCGCTCCGCTCCCTCTCCATGTTGTCTGAAGAACATGGCAGAGGTGGGCGGAGCCTGTTCACTAGCTACTGGGGCAGCCGCGGTGCGCTATGAATGCTGGGGTGGCGAAGTGAGCAACCAGTGCAGTCAGTCAATTTAAGCAGCAGATTGCAGCGCTGAGGATCAGCCCTGGATGGATGGGGCCCTCCAGACAAGTGGGGCCCCTGGGCAACTGCCCAGCATGCCCAGTGGAAAAACGGCCCTGGCTCTGCTGATTTCCATCATCCAATCACGTGCAAGCAAAAAACAGCAATTTTAGAAAAATTTGGAGGATCGGTAGTAACTTACAGAGGGGGTAAAATTCATTTAATATGCCATTTAACTAGACACACGAAGACAGAAACTTATTTAAAAAACTGAAGTCAGACGGAAAATGAGAATTAGTCACAAGGGGAGGTGAGGGGAAATCTGCCAGAGATAGAAGAGAATGGAAAGAAAAGCAATTCTATTAGTGGAAAGTGAAGTCTTTCTGCATTGCATCCATCACTGAAAACGTATTCAAAGATAGAAAATGACCCAAGAAACATAAACCTGCATCATGACTGCATTGAAAAAAAAAGACAATGATATTTAGTTTCAAATTTCTGAGCTGCTATAGACAGTCACACACGCAGGGAAACGTGGCATTTGGGTGGCCGGGACTTCACCAGGGCACTTACAAGTTGCAGAATATAAACTAGGCGTTTTCTCAGCTGTAAAAACGCTCAAACTTTGATAAAAGCCTAATGCCGCGTACACACGATCGGAATTCTCGTCGGAAAAAGCTCTGATAGTTTTCCCGACGGAATTCCGCTCAAACTGTCTTGCCTACAGACGGTCACACCAAATTCCGACCGCCAAGAACGCGGTGACGTACAACACTACAACGAGCCGAGCATGCGTAGGAATTTTGCGCGTCAGAATTGCTATAGACGATCGGAATTTCCGATAGAAACCTTTTCCGTCGGAAAAATTGAGAACAGGCTCTCAATTTTTTTGTTCTGGTTTGGTTTTTCAATCGGTAACTCTCTGCTTAATTGGTTTGTCCAGCAGCACATGTTGGGATCCAATCACTATTGTGTTTCAGCTGTTTGCAACCGCTCCTTCTAATTATTTCACCATGTGACATATATTTTGGAACTATATATTTGACACTCATTTGAGAGTTAGTCAGCTATGAGTAAGCACTACATATAGTGCGAAACGCGTCAGCTTTGTGCCCCCCCCCTTTTTGCTTTGCTGTGCTGTGGATTGATGTGATTCCTGCTTTTTAAATAAATCATCAAATTTTTATCTTCTTCCGGTGTGCGGCTGTCTAGAGTTCTTTCTGATACTCGGAGCCTACACACGGTCGCATTTTCCGATGAAAAGCTCTCATCGGTCTTTTTCTGGCCGGAATTCCGATCGTGTGTACGCGGCATAAGCCTTTTTCTGACATTTTTTGCTTACAAGTTAAAATCCGTATCTTTTGCTAGAAAATTATTTAGAACCCCCAAACATTATATATATATATATATATATATATATATATATATATTTTTTTTTTTTTTAGCAGAGACCCTAGAAAATAAAATGGCAGTCGTTGCAATATTTTATGTCACACAGTTTCAAATGTAAAAATACACTTTCATGATTCAAAAAAAAAACAGTAAAGTTAGCCCAATTTTTTTTGTTACGCCAAGGAAATAGATACCAAACATGTCATGCTTTAAAATTGTGCTCACTCGTGGAATGGACAAACTACAGTACATGGGCAGCACAGTGGTGTAGTGGGTAGCACTCTCGCCTAGCATTTATTTAAAAAAAAATGATTCTTCTTAAATGTAAGTGTCCATTTGTCTTTTGCAAGCATATATTAAATGTGAAGGTTTTATACTATGCGAGCCTTTGTTGTCTTTTTGGGATCCATTAACCGCGCTTGACCCGTGTGAGGACTATTATCGCAGAAGCCAAGGAGTCCAGTGTTTGCACAGAGATCCCTGGCTGGGGTATTAGTCATCTGCCCCCTGTGGTCCCCTGTAATAATGCTGAGGTGGAGGCATTTCCTAATTTTTCACGTTTCTTGGGGTGCTGTGTTTGGTGTCACCGCGGATGAATCAACAATCACTTGCATGGACTATTTATTTTTGATTTTTATTTTTTGAGCCTGAATGGCCATTATTATCACATATATTTTTGTGGCATAGCACTTATGATTGTTATTATTAAGTTGGTTATTTTATAATTTACGTGTATTATTTATTCCAGTCACACTGACACATTTTTGTGTTTCTTAAAGCGGAATAAAAAAATAAAATTGAATTAAAATGCTCCTAAACGTGCGGATTGTTCCCGAATGGTGTGCTATTACTTTGTGGAACGTTTCGCTGAACAGTTCACGAAATATCATTGTTTTTGCAGTGAAATTGGTCCCATAGGAATGAATGAAGAAATGTTCAAAACTAGAGTGGGAGGTGACAAAAGCTGACCCCCCATAATCAGCCAAAACATGACCCCCCCCATGATCAGCCAAAACATTATGACCCCCCCATGATCAACCAATATATTACGACTCCCCCCATGATCAGCCAAATAATTTATGACCACCCCCATGATCAGCCAAAACATTATTACCCCCCATGATCAGCCAAAACATTATGACCCCCCTTTTGAAAAAAAAAATACATTTTTGAAAAAAAAAAAAAATTTTAGAAAAAAAAATCATTTAAAAAAAAAATAAAAAAAATACAAATCTAAAAAAAATAAAAAATAAAAAAACATTTATGAAAAGAAAAGCCAAATAATTTATGACCACCCCCATGATCAGCCAAAACATTATGACCCCCCATGATCAGCCAAAACATTATGACCCCCCCCCCCCCATGATCAGCCAAAACATTATGACCCCCCCTTTTGAAAAAATAAATACATTTTTGAAAAAATAAAATAATTTTAGAAAAAAAAATCATTTTAGAAAAAAAAAAATCATTAAAAAATAAAAAATAAAAAAACAAACATTTATGAAAAAAAAAACGTTTTTGAAAAAAAAAAAAAGAATTTTGAAAAAAAAATAATCAGTTTTGAAAAAAAATAAATACATTTTTCATTGAAAAAAAAATAACTAATTTTTGCAAAAAATGTTCAGCTCTTTCAGCTAATGATGGGACTTCAACTTATTTACTACTATTTATACTTTTTAAAATATTAAGCTTTTTAACACTTTTCACAGTTACTTCAGCCACTCCACCCAGTTACTCCGCCCACTCCAGTAGGTGGAGGCAAGAACACTTCACACAATTCCCCCAGAAATTGTAGCTTTTCTAGTTATTATTATTATTATTATTTTTATCATTATACAGGATTTATATAGTGCCAACAGTTTGCGCAGTGCTTTACAACATGAGGGCAAACAGTACAGTTACAATACAATTCAATACAGGAGGGATCAGAGGGCCCTGCTCGTTAGCGCTTACAATCTAGGAGGGAAAAATGTAAAAAAATATTAAAGTAACTGGTTCAGATCCGCTTTATAGCCGAAAGACGGCTACAGCGTGGACTCGCTGGATCACAGAACGGAGTAAGTGGTCGATCCCGACCCCTTACCACGTGATCAGCTGTCAGCCAATGACAGCTGATCATATGATGTAAACAGAGCCGGTAATCAGCTTATTTTTCTCCTTGCGCTGACAGCTGTGAGAGGGACATCAGTCCCGATCACAGAGAGCTGCCGCCAGCTCATATTTGCCCACCCGTGCCACCTGCCAGTGCCACCTAGCAGTACACAACACTGCCGCCTACCAATGCCCTCCAGTGCCACCCATCAGTGCCCACAGTGTCACATATCAGTGCCCACAATCAGTGCCTCATCAACAGTGCTGCCCATCAGTGCCACCTACCAGTTCCCATCAGTGCCCATCAGTGCCATCTAACAGTGGTACCTATCAGTGCCACCCATCCGGGCCCATCAATGCTATCTTATCAGTGGCCATCAGTGCCACCTCATCTGTCCCCATCAGTGCCGCCTTATCTGTGCTTATCAGTGCTGCCTTAACTGTGCCTATCAGTGCCCATCATTGCAGCCTATCAATGCCCACCAGTGCAGCCTATCAGTGCCCACCAGTGCAGCCTCATCAGCGCATATCAATGAAGGGGAAAAATTACCTGCTTGCAAAATTTTACAACAAACTATGAAACATGATTTTGTTGTTTTCAAAATTTTCCATCTTTTTTTGTTTGTTTAGCAAAAAAAAAAAACCCCCAGCTGTGATTAAACACCGCCAAAAGAAAGCTCTATTTGTGTGAAAAAAATGATAAAAATTTCATTTGGGTATAGTGTTGAATGACCGCGCAATTGTCAATCAAAGTGTGTCAGCGCTGAAAGCTGAAAATTGGTCTGGGCAGGAGGGGGGTTTAAGTGCCCGGTAAGCAAGTGGTTAAATGAATGATCCTAAAACTAGTGTATGGCCAACTATACAAAGAATGGGAGCCATATTGGGATATTAGAAAAATAGCATTTTTCTGCTTGGAAGGTCTGTTTTATATATATATATTCATGTCAATATAAATTATTTTTCTTTTGCTATAATTTACCTTAAAAAAAAAACAAAAAAAAACAGTGAGATATTCTCTAAGTTTCCACTTGATGTATTATTTTCAGGGTGCCGGGAGTCCTCGTCAGTGAACAGATCTGTGTCTTTCCAGCAATCCCAGGCACACTGTGTGATTTATGAAGCCCTGATTCTGTATTTTGGAAGCAGAGAGGCCTGCAGAGTATTAATTATAAGATTTTCCAGACATTTACTGAAGTAGCCCCCCGGTGATGTCATACTCCGGGGAGCCGGATCACTTCGCCGGCGTGCAAAAAAACAGCAGCTTTTCAGTCTCTGAAAACTCCCGATAATAACATAATGTAAGTTTTGTTTTTTGTTTAAATTACAGAACATTTCAGAAGACAAGAGTGCGAACTTTCAGTCTCCTGGGGGGGGGCGAGCGGGGAAGGAGATCATTGCAGCACTTAACTTTTAAAAAGGTCTTGGGCCACATTCAGCCCATAGGCCCAGGGCCGTCTTTAATATTGATTGGACCCTGGGCAAACATTTTTTTGGGCCCTCCCGAATCCACTTACCAACTATTTTCTGGCAGTGCATGCTCAAGGGCCAGCTCCTTTGGCCCCCCACATTAATGACTGGTGCCCGGGGCAGCTGCCCCTTTTGCCCTGCATTAAAGACGCCTCTGTCAGGGCCTTCTTTAATATTGATTGGACCCTGGGCAAACATTTTCTTGGGCCCTCCCGAATCCACTTACCAACAATTTTCTGGCAGTGCGTGCTCAAGTGGCAGCTCATTTGGGCCCTACAACAATGACTGGGCCCCTTTTACCCTGCGTTAAGACGGCCCTGCATAGGCCGCAGGATGGACACCTTTGAATTACAACTTTCCAAAAAGAGGGACGCAGACAATGACGCCAAAACATAGGCAAAATAAGTAACCCAGCTTCATATATCAGATATCCATTATTTTAAGGAAAAATAGTGCATTAATAATGGCACAATATAGTCATTTTTAAGAATAATGAGGATACCACAAAAAGCCCAATATTACTATGAGGTTGATTTATTAAGACTGGAGAATGCAAAATCTGGTGCAGCGCCAATCAGCTTCTAACTTCAGCTCGTTCAAGTAAGCTTTGACAAAAAAAAAAATGGAAGCTCATTGGTTTCTATGCAGAGCTGCACCAGATTGTGCACTCTCCTCTTTAATTTAACCAATCCCTATGAGTCCCTAAGAGTCTATGCATGGCTTCAGGCACTCACCCATAATCACTTTACAGTAAACATCTCCCTATATGCCGTATTTGGATAGGAGAAGCCTGACTTTAGCACTTCTGATCTGGAAACTTTATAGTTTAGTCTTTCTAATGGGACCCCCCTCCTATTCTAGGCCCCATAGCACACATGGGTTGCTATAGCTATTTTTACCCCACAGCTTAGAAGGAACAATAGCAATTGGAATAGGTTTAGATGGTTCTCCTCGACAGTGGGCGATGGGCTTGAAGGTCTTAGAAGCCTATGAACAGCTTCAGGCACTCACTCCTTAACCACTTGCCGACCGCTGCACGCCGATATACATCGGCACAATGGCAGCGGTGGGCAAATGGGCGTACCTGTAGGTCCCCTTTAAGAGGCGGGGATAGCAGGTGCACCGAGTATAGCGTGACCGTGCCCATGGGACCGGCGAACTCGATGTCCGCTGGTTTCCCGGCGATCGTGTCACAGAGCCGCAGAACGTAAACAGGGCATTTCCCCGTTCTGGCTTGTGACATGACAGAGATCACTGCTCTTTGTCATCAGGAGCAGTGATCGTTGTCATGTGACTAGTAGCCCATCCCCCCACAGTTAGAATCTAAGGTGCCCTTGCTATGGTAAAAGTGCTTGATTTGCGTGTATCAAAATTGCTCAGATGGGGGTAAATTGTGCTCTATTTGGAGTTGAGGGAACTGGGACAGATTTTGCTTGTTCTCCAAGACAGTGGTTGGTGGGCTTGAAGGTCTTGGAAGTAAGTAACTTCAGGCACTCACCCATAATTTTAATTCCACTGCTTAGCAGCAACAATAGCGATCAGGACGGGTTTAGATGGTTCTCCCAGACAGCAGTTGGTGGACTTGAGGGTCTTAGGAGCCTATGGATAGCTTCAAGCACTCAACCATAATTAATTTACAGTAAATATCTCCTGTGTGCTGTATTTGAATAGCAGTTGTGTGGGCTGCTAAGGCTACTGTTTCGCCACTGCTTAGCAGCAACAACAGCGATTGGGACAGGTTTCAATCGTTCTTTCAGACAGTGGTTGGTGGGCTTGCGGGTCTTAGAAGTCTATGAAAAGCTTCAGGCACTCACCCATTATTTCCTTACATTAAATATAACCTGCAGGCCAGTCAAGTTCCTCTACCCCAAACTCGCTTATCCATGTCTTTATGGACCTTGCTTTGTGCACTGGTGAGCAATCATGTTGGAACAGGAAGGGGTCATCCCCAAACTGTTCCCACAAAGTTGGGAGCATGAAATTGTCCAAAATGTCTTGGTATGCAGACGCCTTAAGAGTTCTCTTCACTGGAACGAAGGGGCCATCCCAACCTCTGAAAAAGAGTCCTGACCTCAACCCGATAGAACACCTTTGCGATTAATTGTGGAGTGGAGTGGAGACTGGGAGCCAGGCCTTTTCATCCACAATGTGCTTCTGGAAGAATGGTCAAACACTCCCATAGACACACTCCTAAACCTTGTGGACGGCCTTCCCGGAAGAGTTGAAGCTGTTATGGCTGCAAAGGGTGGGCCAACTCAATATTGAGCCCTACGGACTAAGACTGGGATGCCATTAACCTCCCTGGCGGTATTCCCGAGTCTGGCTCGGGTCAGGAACTTCATTACCAAAAGCGGTAACCCCGAGCCAGACTCGGGATCGCATTGCAGGATACAGGGGGGGGACTTACTTACCTTATCCCCTGGATCCTGCAATGTCTCCCCGCTGTGTGAGCGAGTCGTCTCCTCGCTCGATTCACACAGTGCCGAGTGACGCTGATCTCCGTTCCCTGCGACGTTACGACGCACAGGAGCGGCGATCGGCGCCAAATTCAAAAAAGTTTTAAAACACAATACACATACAGTACTGTAATCTTACAGATTACAGTACTGTATACAAAAAATACACATCCCCTTTGTCCCTAGTGGTCTGCCCAGTGCCCTGCATGTCATTTTATATAATAAAAAGATTGTTTTCTGCCTGGAAACTGGAGATTGTCCATAGCAACCAAAAAGTGTCCCTTTATGTCAAAAGTGGTTTTAGACCAGCTATAAAACACCGATAATAAATTAGAATCACAATTTATCATCAAACAATAAATTTAATGACAGCGACTATTCTGCAACTGAGCAAATTTCAGTGTTTTTGATTTGATTACATTATTGAATCATTTTTATATATATATTTTTATTATATTATAATTTATGATTTTGTGTTTCAAACTTTATCATACCCGGGATGTCTACTAGACGCTGGTTCGGACAGATTTAAGTGAGTTATTCATAAGAATTGCATGCCTACAATATAAAAACGCCAAATTTCCATGCAAAATAATTGTACCGCTTTCAGCACAAAATTCCAGACAGAATCATACCGCCAGGGAGGTTATAGTTCATGTGCGTGTAAAGGCAGGCGTCTCAATACTTTTCATAATATAGTGTATATGTGGACAGGAGAGGTCTGACTTCAGTTCTTCTACACTTGAAACTTCATACTTTAGCTTTCCATAACAGTTTACCGAATGAGACCCCCTCCTATCTCAGGCTCCATAGCAGTTGTGTGGGCTGCTATGGCTATTGTTTCAGCACTGCTTAAGAGGAACAACAGCGATCGAGATATGCTTCAATCGTTCTCTCAGACAGTGGTTGGTGGGCTTGAGGGTCTTAGGAATCCATGAATAGCTTCAGGCATTCACCCATAATTACTTTACAGTAAATATCTCCCTATATACTGTATGTGGATTAAATTAGGAGTTTTTATTATTTCCCGGAGGTTCGTATGTAAACCCTAAACACTGCGCTGTATGCAGCCAGCTCGCCCACCCAACTTGTCCTTATGTACTAGCGATTAACTAGCTCTGTATGCACTAAGAGGGATAAAGTCGTGGCCAAGTTTCAAGAAAGTAAAAAAAAAAAAAAACGGGCGTCCTCAGCCAAGTTCGTGATGTATGAGACCCGACAGGAATTTGGCTGGACGGCCCCCGGTCCGGCTACCACTCTCACCCATCCTCGCACGTCGGAGCCCCATTTGTCCTCATACCGCAGCTGGAGCTGATGACACAAAGAGTTCTATCACCGGCGGAGGAGTTAAGACCTGGAAGCCTAAATGTGATGGGATTCCAGAGAGCCTTGTGTACTAAAGTGTACATTCGATTAAATAAGTCACTCTGTAGAAAGTCACTCACACTACATAAATCTGCTGCGGCAGTGCCATGTGCACTTAATCACAGGCTTTTCTTTTTTCTTGTCTAGCGAGCCAGACAGCGCAGAATAGTCAGTGTACGGTTTACACCTCGGAGTACACGTCATCAGACTGCCGATAGAAGAAATACATATCTGTTTGTATGTTCTTCTCAGAGGGGGAGTTAGGAAGATTCCCAAGAGGAAAGATGGAGGGATCCCCCCCCTACCTCTACTTTTTAAACACTTTGCGTCTTTTTGCATTCATAACAATATAAGATACGATTTTGCAGAATACGTACTGCTATAAAACAGCAAAACATAAATAAACGTTTTATTTTTAAATTGAATGTTTACCGCTCTTATGACGTGAAACTTTTTGGACTCACAAAATCCTGCGCTTGTGATTGAGTTTTCTCTTGGTGCACACAGACCTTGTGCATGTTGTAGCTGATTCATTAACCCCCTTCATGCCTAATGCCGCGTACACACGATCGGAATTCTCGTCGGAAAAGCCTTGGATGTTTTTTCTGATGGAATTCCGCTCAAGCTTGTGTTGCCTACACACGGTCACACCAAATTCCGACCGCCAAGAGCGCGGTGACGTACAACACTACGACGAGCCGCAAAAATGAAGTTCAATGCTTCCGAGCATGTGTTGAATTGTTTCCAAGCATGCGTAGGAATTTTGCGCGTCGGAATTGCCACAGACGATCGGAATTTCCGATAGAATCTTTTTCCGTCGGAAAAATTGAGAACATGCTCTCAACATTTTGCTGGGGAAATCGGCCAGCAAAAGTCTGATGGAGCCTACACACGGTCGCATTTTCCGACGAAAAGCTCTCATCGGTCTTTTGCTGGCCGAAATTCCGATCGTGTGTACGTGGCATAAGGGGAAAACAAATCTTAATGCTCAAGCACAATTTTGCATCTTTGACATGTGTTCATTAACCGCTTCCCGACCGCCCACTGCATATATATACGTCAGCAGAATGGCACGCAGGCAAAACCACGTACCTGTACGTGGCCCTTTAAATGACTGCCCGTGGGTCGCGCGCGCGCGCTGCCAGCGGCGCGGTCGGGAGCTCCGTGACCCCGGCCGCGGGACCAGCGGACCCGATTGCCGCTGGTGTCCCGCGATCGGGTCACGGAGCTGAAGAACGGGGAGAGGTATGTGTAAACAAACCTCTCCCCGCGCTTCCTACTCTGCCTGTCATTGATTGGCTGTTCCCGGTCATCGGGAAAGCCGATCAATGACGTCAGACGTCAGCCCCGCCCCCTAATGTAAAAAAACACACGTCAGAGCCCATAACCCCTCCCCTCCCCCTAGTGGTTAACTCTTTCACTACAACTGTCATTTATACAGGAATCAATGTATTTAAATAGCATTGATTGCTGTATAAATGACCATGGTCCCAAAAATGTGTCAAAAATGTCCGATGTGTCCGCCATAATGTCGCAGTCACAATAAAAATCGCTGATCGCCGCCATTACTAGTAAAAAAAAAAAATATTAATAAAAATGCTATAAAACTATCCCTTATTTTGTAAACGCTATAACTTTTGCCCAAACCAATCAATAATCGGTAATTGCGATTTTTTTAACCAAAAATATATAGAAGAATACGTATCGGCCTAAACTGAGGAAAAAAAAATGTTTTTTTATATATTTTTTGGGTATATTTATTAAAGCAAAAAGCTAAAAATATTGCATTTTTTTCAAAATTGTCGCTCTATTTTTGTTTATAGCGCAAAAAAAATAAAAACCGCAGGGGCGATCAAATACCACCAAAAGAAATCTCTATTTGTGGGAAAAAAATGACGCCAATTTTGTTTTGGAGCCACGTCGCACGACCGCGCAATTGTCAGTTAAAGCGACGCAGTGCCGAATCGCAAAAAGGGGCCTGGTCTTTTGGCTGCCAATTGGTCCGGGGCTGAAGTTGTTAATGGCCCGTACACACGATCCGAATATCGTACGAAAACTGTCGTCTGAGGAAGAATCGTACGATTTTCGGATCGTGTGTACACTACTTTCAAGAGCCGATCACTACAGTTCATCCGATATTATTAGATCGGACAAGCGCGAAAAATTTTCCTCGTACCATACCAGATCGTACAATT
Source organism: Lithobates sylvaticus (assembly GCA_028564925.1). Lineage (NCBI taxonomy): Eukaryota > Metazoa > Chordata > Amphibia > Anura > Ranidae > Lithobates > Lithobates sylvaticus. Next base: position 43,889,627 of record CM053027.1, on the reverse strand, counting down.
TTCGTTTAGTCAGAATAGTTGTCGTTCGAAAAAACAATACAAATACATTACAACATGACATCACTTCCGATTTTTTTTTCTGTCGTACGAGAATTTTCGTGATTTTATTTACCTATTCAATTTCTACATGCGACTATTAAGCGAAAAAGGTCGTACAATATTCGGATCATGTGTACGAGCCATAAGCCTCATACACACTATCAGATTTTCTAGTGATATCAAGAATAATATTATTATGCTTATTTTATTTTTTTTTTGTGGACAAGTTACCACAACACCATTATCCTGAAGTTTTTAAGATCAAAGATACAACTATGTTGGTGTCCCTTGTTAATTTTACATTGTATTTTTTTAAATGTAACTGCCGACTCCCAAACTGTCATTTGAAGTAAAACACATAGCTAAGTATTATTCTACACATTTTTTTATTGTGCATTAAAAAAAGAAAACAAATAAAATTAGACATGCTATCTGCCAATAGAACTTAACCAAAAAGTGCATTCTAGGCATCCAAAAATATAGAAAATATACCAAATCAAATCATTATTCAACCAAAAAATAAAATAAAAGCCTCATGCATGTGTCCTGCTTCTTAATATAGGGGGTCAGCAATGCCAAGAGTTGGTGAAAGCAGGGGTCCGTCATCCGGAGAAAATTCATAAAATCATTCGGATTATTCTCCTGGAGCTCCCGCAGCAAAGGCATATGACATAATTGGTCACGATTAATAAAGCAACCAATTTTTGGTCCAAGAAATCCTCCTCCTCCAGTTCCTAGACTGGACTTGGGTCAAAGCAATAACTCCAAGGCCAATAATAAATAACACGTTATCTCCTCTGATTCCGCAACATGTCTGGTTGACGAACTTCCTCTTTATCGGCTCGTAGTACATCTAGTATGTCACTACGTTCGTGTTTGTTGGCCGACAATTGTGTGCCATTTTTTATGCAACGCCCTTCGGACAAAGGTCAGAGGCTTTGTCTGTGGAAAATCCAATTGTGTGTACGAGGCTTAAGATTGTACATATCATCACAACTACTTTGAGCATCCAGGTGGATTATACCTTGTTTTCTTTTCAGGACAAATTGGGTCCAAAATAGTAAAAACAAAAATGTTTTATTAAATATAGCTGCATATTTCTTCTTACTACCATAACCTACCACCAAAGAACAACCCAAAATAAATTCTCCTGCTCCTGATGATCGCAGCGATACCACATATGTGAATGTTATTTGTTGTTTTTTTTGTCCTACCTAACACACACTGACACTGATGCTAATTTAAAAAAAAAGCAAAAAAAAATCCTGCACAAAATATACTGACCCTGATCGTTTACCCTGGCCTTGACCTTTGACCCTTACTTGACTCAAACACTAACCCTGACACTAACCTAGATCAAGCCTTGACCTAGGTATTTTTTCTTTAATATTTATTATATGTTTTGTTGTTTATTCAATTTTTTTTTTACACACACTTTTTTTTCCTCTCTGCAAGGAAAGAGAAAGATACATTGTATGTTTCCTCTCCGATCACAGGTAGAGAAACACAGGGGCGGGCTTCACAGTAACTGATCACTGTGGTAGCCAATCAGAGGCTCCTACAATCAGGTGACCTGGAATCGGGAGTTCCAGGTTAGACATGTGCACAATAGAAAAATTTGTTTAGATTCGTTTAGTTTCTGTTAGTTTCCGTTGAGTCGTAACGATTCGTATTTTTGTAAGTCGTCGGTGTTCGTATTCGGACACGTTCGTATTTTCGTAGAGTTATTTTTTCGTTGATTCGTTTTTCCGTTAGTCTAATTTTCGTTTATTCGAAATTCGTATTTTCGTTGTATTTTGTATTCGGACGCATTTGTTTTTTCGTAGATTTAGTTACATTCGTACTTTCGTAAGGTTGATTTATTCGTACTTTCGGAACATTGTTTTCGTAGATTCGTAATCGGAGCATAATTCATAATTTTATGTAATGTGTTTGCTATTATTACATTGTAAGAGACACGGAAAATTACGAAACAAAAAAAAGTTACGAATGTACGAATTTTTTCGTTCAATCCATTCGAAGCACGTTAAGCAGCGCCATTGTAAGAGACACGGAAAATTACGAATCAACAAACAAAAAAAAAGTTACGAATGTACAAATTTTTTTGTTCATTTTGATTTTCGTTGTTTCTGTTTTTGTTTTTCGGATTTTCATTCTTTCGTAGTTTCGTTGTTTCTAATTTAATTATTTCGTATTTTTGTTGTTTTTCATATTCGTTCGATTCGATAATTCGCTAAAATTTTTACTAAATCATTCGTTCATTCGTACGATAACGAATGAACGAATATAACGAATTTGAACGGAAAACGAATCGTAACTGAACGAATTGCACATGTCTATTCCAGGTCCCGGTTGTTAGTATGGGGACGGGGCCTTCGGTAAGACCCTGGTTTCTGTGCTTGGATCGCGCTCCCAAAATGGGAGATACGCGAAAAAAAAAAAAAAGCCCAGCGCAGTTGGGCCGCATATATGTGTTACGTTGGCAGGAAGGGGTTAATGAATTTCAGATATTTGTTAAAGTGGATATTTAGCATCCAGTCATGCTTAAAGCAGAACTAAACTCTCTCAATCAACATGAACTGTGTTAAACCTTATGCTGCTAGCATTAGTAAATAGATAGGATGATATATATATATATATTTACTTGTTTTAACCACTTGCGGACCGTCCGCACGGAATGTACCGCGGTCGGGTACATGCAAGGCGACCTGCTGGTACGCTGCTGCCTGTTTCCGGGTTTAGGGCACACACATGCGTCCCCCGCTGTAATTGTACACAGCAATTCATGCCGGGAACTGCTGATCAGCTGCGTCCAATCACAGCCCAGTGCCCTGTGCTGACAATCAACACAGGGTTCTGTACAGAGGGAGCGAAACGAAGCAGGGATAAGAAGCAAAGAGATCTTTAGCAAAAATCCCTATGGGTCCCTACATGACAGAAGAGAGCTCTGTGTTGGTAAACAACACAGAGCTCCCTACAGAGAGCAGCGATGTGCTGTTTTCTGCGATGAGCAGAAACCGTCATGTCACTAAGGCCCCTTTCACACTGCAGCGGGAGCCGCGGCGATGGTAAAGCAGCGCTATATTTAGCGCTGCTTTACCGTCGTTTTAGCCGCGGTATTCGGCCGCTCGCGGGGGAGTTTTAACCCCCGCGAGCGTCCGAAAAAGGGTTAAAATCCCCCGCAAAGCGCCGGTGTCCCATTGAAATCAATGGGTAGGAGCGGTATAGGAGAGGTGAATACACCGCTCCTATACCGCTCCAAAGATCCTGCTAGCAGGACTTTTTTTTTACCGTCCTGCTAGCGCACCGCTCCAGTGTGAAAGGCCGCCGGCTTTCACACTGGAGTGAATGGGCCGTTTTTTTCAGGCGGTGTGCAGGCGCTATTTTTAGCGCTGTACCGCCTGAAAACCGCCCCAGTGTGAAAGGGGCCTTAGTGAAAACAGCACAAAGTGCACACAGTAAACATTGAAGGCACATAGTTAACCCTTTGATTTCCCCTTCATGTTAATCCCTTCCCAGCCAGTGTCATTAGTACAGTGACAGTGTATAGTATTAGCACTGATCACTGTATTAGTGTCACTGGTGATGTCAGTAGCAGTTACCCATTTCACACTCAGTGGCAGTTAGTGTCAGATTGGCCGCCGCACTATAGCAATCCCGTTATAAATTCGCTGATCACCGCCATTAGAAATCTAAAGAAAGTAAATAATAAAAATTCTAGTATATATACCACAGTTTGTAGACGCTATAACTTTCACGCAAACCAATCAATATATACTTATTGGGATTTTTTTGTTTCCAAAGACATGTAGCCGAATACATTTTGACCTGAATTTATGAATAAATTTTTTTTTTTATTTTTTTTTGTTTAATTGCAGAAAGTAACATTTTGGTCTTATTTTGTTTATATATTAAAAAATAAAAAACCCAGTAGTGATCAAATACCACCAAAAGAAATCATATACATTTTGTTTGGGTACAGCGTTGCATGACTGCACAATTACCAGTTAAAGTTAAAAAAGCAAAAAAAAATCACCTAGTCATAAAGGGGTTAAAATCTTTTTTTTTATTTTTTCAGTTGCTTCCTAGTTTCTGGCCTAGGCCAAAATGATGTCATATATTCTGCTGGCATGCCTGAGCTAAGAGGAGATGGATTCCAGGTAAATGCTACATGAATCATCTGCTCCTACCAGTGGTGTATCATCCATAGGTGCAATGTGATGGTGCACACAGACCCCCAAAGGAAGGGTTCTTACACATTGCACAACATGGGGAGATGCCCGTCTGGGGAAGCAGCTTAGTGGGCCACTTTGGCGCTTTCATTCCCCATAAAGGGCCAAAATCATAACTTTTCCACATTCATATCTGGTGTTTGTTATTTGTTGTTTATATTGTGCATTTTGGGGTATTTTTTTTTGGATACGGTCTGAATTGCACAGAAACGCACAGTTAGTTCCTGTAAGATTCATGGGTGGGCATTGTGTGAACCGGCCCTTAAAGCGGAGTTCTGCTTAAAAAAAAAAAAATGTAAAGTCAGCAGCTACAAATACTGCAGCTGCTGACTTTTAATAATCGGACACTTACCTGTTCCAGGGTCCAGCGATGCGAGGGAATGAAGCCCCCCTCGTCTCCCCCTCCTCTCTGTCACTGTGGCACGCACTGCGCATGCGCAAGCCGCGCTGTGACTGGCCGGCAATCATTTGGGACCTGTGACGTGACACAGATGATTGCAGAGAGGGGTGGGGGGAGAGGTGATCTTCCTTCCAGTGCTGCAGAGCCCCGGGAGGAAGTGGGAGCTGGGACCCTCTAAAAAGAGCCCACCCCCCCAAAAAAAAAATGACATACCAAATGTGGCATGTCAGAGGGTCACCTCTCTTAAAGTGGAAGTTCAATTTTTCCATTTTCCGCTTTAAAGTGATACTTGTTTTCTTTTGTTTAAAAATAACAAACATGTCATAATTACCTCCTCTGTGTAATGGTTTTGCACAGAGCAGCCCCGATCCTCCTCTTCTTGGGTCCCTCACCAGCGCTCCAGGCCCCTCCCTCCTGCCTAGTGCCACCCACAGCCAGCAGTTAGCATTGGGGGGCACCCGAACCAAGCCGCTGCTCTGTGTGTCCTTTCAGACATGGAGCAGCAGCTTGGCCCCACCCCCCTCTCTCTCCTCATTGGCTCGCTGACTTTGATTGACAGCAGCAGGAGCCACTGGTGCCCGCTGCTGTGTTTCAGCCAATCAGGACAGCCGAGAGTTCTGGACAGCCGAGCCTCTTGTGCAACATGGATCGAGATGCGCTGGATCGAGATGGGGCTCAGGTAAGTATTAGGGGAGGCTGCTGCACACAGAAGGTTTTTTTATCTTCATGCATAGAATGTATTAAGATAAAAAAAAAAAAAAAACCTTCTGCCTTTACAATCACTTTAAGGTTTTAGGTCTCTAAAAGTAACATTTTGTGTATCTGCCGGATGACCCGGGTTTTGCTCCATTGATTTTGGACGCAGCGGGAGCTCTATGTTCTAATCTATTTCCAGGATGTAACAGTTCCAATGTCTCCTTCCAAGAGCTCCTCTATTGGGGCAGCATCCAATCCTTGACCTGCGGAATACTGGACAGCATGAGCTGGGTGTGTGGCCCACATCAGCCAATCAGGCTGCAGCTGTCATTTCCCTGGTGGATGTTATAAAAGAGTTGCCAATTGGCTTTTGCAGAGTAACATTTCAAAGACGCATATCCACGATGAATGAGAGGTCATAATCACCCAGATTCATATAAAGGTAGATCTGTATGCTACAGTTAGCAGCGCCCCCAGAGACTTCCAAACCAGGAAAATGTCTAGAAAAGATGCTTAAAGAAATACCCAATGAGGGTCCATTCACAATAGAGAAAATAGAATGTTTGAAAAAAAACACTGCGCAAATACCGCATAACATAAAAAATTTCAAAAGCCACAAATTTTATTCTCTAGGGCCTCTCCATTAAAAAAAAAAAAATTATATATATATATATATATGATGTGTGTGGGTTCTAACTAATTTTCTAGCAAAAAAAAAAAAAAAAAAACTGCTTTTCACATGTGCCACTTGCCAGAAAATTCCTGGTCTTCAACTGGTAAAGGTACAGCAACTTTGAAAAGGTGCCTGCACTACTTTGATGCGACTTTTGATGCAACTAAAGTCGGTTTCAAGTTGCACTCAAAGTCGCGCTGAAAAGTCTCACCTGATAAAATCGCCAGTAAAAGTTTTACAATAGAAAAGCTCTCCTGTAGATGTATCAGTTACAGGGATAAGGCAAACTATTTCCCGCTGGCAGGGGTGCTCACAATGATCAACTTTTATTTATTCATGTAAAACTTTTATCCCAAAAAAGGGAAAAAACAGTAACTGGAACTGATTATACCGTGTAAACTGGAGGTTGGCTTCAATTTGTAAGTATATCTAAAACGGCTAGTATAATTAACACTCCCCCCCCCCCCCAGACTGACAAATGCTGCGCTCCAAAAGGTGCCCCCTGTACTCCTTCATTCAGAGTGGAGGCACTCCAATACAGGAAGTGTGTTACTGGGCAGATCACCAGGTGAGAACAAGGGGGTAAAGCCTGGAAAAAAAAAAGAAAACTGGTGCAGCCATCACATCTAATGAGTGGTAATGATTGGTATCTATTACATTTTTTGGTTACCGGTTTAATTATTTGTATAAAAATAAATAAAAAATACATGAAAATAAATATGTATAAAAAAAAAAACATACAAGGTAAATCCATGACATTCGTCTAGTAAATGTTTTACATTTTTGCTTACCGGTTTAATTATTTGTATATATAAAAAAATAAAAATAAAATAAATACATTAAAAAAATAAATAAATAAAAACATACAAGGTAAATCCATGACACTCAACTAGTAAATCTATTACATTTTCGGTTACCGGTTTAATTATTTGTATAGAAATAAATATAAAAATACATGAAAATAAATATGTATATATAAAAAAAAAAAAAACATACAAGGTAAATCCTTGACACTCGTCTAGTAAATCTATTATATTTTCGCTTAAATTATTTGTATAAAAATAAATAAAAAATACATGAAAATAAATATGTATAAAAAAAAAAAACATACAAGGTAAATCCATGACATTCGTCTAGTAAATGTTTTACATTTTTGCTTACCGGTTTAATTATTTGTATATATAAAAAAATTTATAAAAAATAAATACATTAAAAAAAAAAAAAAAAAAAAACATACAACTAGTAAAGCTATTACATTTTTGGTTACCGGCTTAATTATTTGTATATAAAAAAAAAATACATTAAAAAAAAAAACATGCAAGGTAAATCCATGACACTCGTCTAGTAAATCTATTATATTTTCGGTTAAATTATTTGTATAAAAATAAATATGTATAATAAAAAATTAAAAAAAACATACAAGGTAAATCCATTATACTTGTCTAGTAAATCTATTACATTTTTGGTTACCGATTTAATTATTTGTATACAAATAAATAAAAAAATACATGAAAATAAATATGTAGTAAAAAAAAAAAAAATTACTAATCCATGACACTCATTTTGCAAAACAGGCTAGGTTTTGTAATAAAAAAAACCTGCTAGTTTGCAGCCTCTGTATAACTGACTTACAGTCCCATCTCTGCAAGGAGAAAGGAAAATCTCATGACTTATTCAGCAGTGTGTGTAATCTGATCCCTTCTATTCTTTAGATCTATTTCACATCATATCTACTGGTGCTTCAGTTTGTAGCTCGCCACCTGCTGGCTGCAAGTGTTAAATATGAAATATCCCCAATATTTAAAAAAAAAAAAGTATTTAATATATATTTTTTTATTATTATTTTTTATTCATTTTAAATGAATGCATTTAAAAGTTGTAAATAGCTTTTGTAGTTCTAGTAGCCGATAATGCGATGTGGACCTTTGCGCTTTGGTGCGGAGCTGCACATAGAAAGACAAAGTGAGGACACGGAGAGGCTGTCATTCCCCTGACTTGTATATTGAACTGAATTGTGTGTTTTTCCATGATGAACTGTATCTCATGTTATTTAGCAGAATGGAATGCAGTGTAACCATTGCAGTTGCTGACATCTGTTTAGAAAGCCGGCCCCAGAATTCCCCGAGCTCGGCCTTTACAATCAAAGTCATTTACAAATGTGCTCAGAATAAACAAAATAATTCCTATAGATGGAACAGAGACGTGAGTCATGTCTGACACATCGCAAGCAACTCGCCTTTTTTTTTCTTTCTCTCTCCTGCCTCCATTCACTGGCTGGACCGCCTTATTTATTTATTTTTTGATTGCAAAAACTACTTGTGAATGAGGAGCTGCAGATTTGTCATTAGAGCATATACTGTATAGAAAAAAATAAATAAAGTAGTGTGATGGCGGCGGGTTTGTACTGGGGTCACTTAATGTTCTTTCTGTGCTTGTCTGGGTGTTTTCTCAGGAGGCTTATATGCCAAGTACATTTTCCTAGGGGGTATTACTGTTAATTTTGGTAGTGTTCAGGACCAGAAAAAAAAAAAAAAAACACATTTAAAAAATATAATTTTTTTTTTATTTAGTAACAACGAAATATTAATATTTTATCATTAATACTATTATGATTATTCTATTTATAATAATAATAATAATAATAATAATATTAACATAAAATAAACATATGCACTGCTGAAAAATTTGTTTTTCGGGTCATTTATTATGATCGCAATTCTATAAAATAAACATATGCACTGCCGAAAAAATTGTTTTTCGGGTCATTTATTATGATCGCAATTCGTAAAATCATAAATTCGAAAATTCGTAAATTCGAAAATTCGTAAATTCGTAAATTCATGAATTTTGAAAATTCACAAATTTCGAAAAAATTTTAAAATTTGTAAATTCGAAAATGTGAAAATTCGTAAGTAAGAAACAAAATCTGAAAATTCAAATGAATAACTAACAATAACTATTAAATTATAGGTATTGGAATTTCCTTTCAAATTTGGCTGTTAGTGAACGTAACGAATACAAATTTATCTGAAGTTACAAATTATCCGAAATAATGAATGCCGCATCTAAACGAATGGAACGTAACAAATTAATAATAATAACAATAATAATAATAAAAACGTTTTATTATTATTATTTGTTCCATTCCATTGGTTTAGATGCAGCATTCGTTATTGTGTATAATTCTTACCTTCAGATAAATTCATATTCGTATAACTATTAAATTATAAGTATTGGAATTTCCTTTCAAATTTGGCTGTTAGTGAACGTAACAAATATGAATTTATCCGAAGGTAAGAATTATCCACAATAACGAATGCCGTATCGAAACAAAAGGAATGGAACAAATAATAATAAAACGTTTTTGTTATTATTATTAATTTGTTGCGTTCCATTTGTTGAGATGCGGCATTCATTATTTCGGATAATTTGTAACTTCACATAAATTTGTATTTGTTACGTTCACAAACAGCCAAATTTGGAAAGGAAATTCCAATGCCTATAATTTAATAGTTAGTAATAGTTAAGTTATTATTAGTTAGTTATTATTTCAGATTTAAAAAATTTCAGGTTTTCGAATTTTGCATTTACAAATATTTGGAAAAATCTGTTAAAACGGGTTTCCGTTAATTTGGATATTTGCGAATTACTGAATTTGTCAAAATTTGTTAATGCAGAACAAAACAAATTGCCATGTTTAAAAAGAAAAGGGACTGTGCAGTAAAATTCCACATATATACATACACACACACACACACACACACACATATATATATATATATACATATATATACATACATACACACACACACACACACACTAAGCCCCCTTTCACACTTGTGCGACTTCAAAGTCGCGCGATTTTACTGCGATTTTTGCAGCGGTTTTGCCACGATTTCAAGGAATGCCTGTGTAAGTGGTATCAAAATCGGACCAAAGTAGTGCAGGGACTACTTTGAAGTTGGAACGACTTGAAGTCCTACTAATATGAATGACTGTCATTGGAAATCATGGGGAACGACTTGTCATGCTACTTTGCAGTCCCAAATCGTGGGACAAGTCGTATAAGTGTGAAAGGGGCCTAAGCAGTTGAACACTTTGATTCATTCACAAAATAAAAAACAGACACTGAATATATTTTCATTTTTATTTTTTTAAATTAGTAACAATAAAATATTGCTTATTTTATTGTTTCCGCATTTGTTTATCCAGCCAGCAGATGGAGCTCTAGTTTCCTTTTCACGCATACGGCTGTTTCAACTTTCAGCTTTGCTAAAAGAAGCAATACAACCTGATTGAGGACCTGTTGCCGTCTTGGAATGGATAATAAAGGGGAATCAACACCCTGATTAGGTCATCCCTGTGCCGTCTCCTCCTATCAGCAAACTCTTAAGCTGGAGACACATTATACAATTTTTGTTATTCTATTTCCTTTAGATTTACCTTCAACTATGTAGTGCAAAGGCCTGCCTGATTCCATACAATTTGAAAGCGTTTAGGTTTGCCCTCATATTATATGGTTTTGGTAAATCCAAAGAAAAGTTGTCCAAGAAAATTGTATAAAATTTGTATAGTGTGTGTAGTCAGGTTTAGACCTCATTCACAAGGGGTTTACTATACCTTACACCCATGCAGGGCCATGTGTACCCACATGGGGATACTTAGGTGTTCTGTGCCTCTCATTGATGTCAATGAGATACAGTGGCTACATGGACATTATATGACATCTGTTTGGGTGTGGGTGCTTGTCCCCAAATGCAGACAGTGTGAGTTTGAGGACCGGCACCCGTACAGATGTGAAATTGGGACACAGTGGCCATATCTATGCAGCTGCTGCGTTCCAACTTACATGAATGGGACGGCCTGCCTATTAGGGGTGCGCATCTTTACTGGTCTCACGATTCGATTATCTGGTCAACGATTCGATTCCGCGATGCATCAAAATTACCGACGAGCTACCACTTCCGCTTGGGCCGCCTAGGTGGCCCTTCCACCCTTTAATCTTCTGGGACACATCACAGTTCCCAAAAGATTGCCCGGCTATGCAGGACAGCGCAGTGAGACATGCGCACCCGGCTGTGAAGCTGCAAGCTGTCACAGCCGGATGCCCACAGTAGTATTGCCAGCGCCGTGAACAGGCGGGGGAGAGAATGGAGGGTTTGGGTGGCCACGTCGCTGGATTGTGGGACAGGTGAGTGTCTTTTTATTAAAAGTAATAATACATAAACAAATAATAAACAAAAAATTTACTGGAACTGCACTTTGAAATAAAAATAACCTCACTCCCTTAAAGTGCACTAATCCGGTGCACTACAAGGTACAGACATTCACACACACGGCTGCTGGGAGGTCAGGAGGGATAACAATCCACAGCTGACAAACAGCCCTGTGAAGTTTCCTGTACTGTCTCTGTGCTGACCAGTGGCAGCTGGTGCTCAAAATTTGGGGGGGGGGGGGGGGGGCGCAAACAAACTGTAAAATACAGAATCTCCCTCATCAAACGCAGCCACTGTGCCCATCAAACGCAGCCACCTATGCCCGTCAAACGCAGCCACCTGTGCCTGTCAAACGCAGCCACCTGTGCCCCTTAAATGCAGCCACCTGTGCCCCTTAAATACAGCCACCTGTGCCCCTTAAACACAGCCACCTGTGCCCCTTAAATGCAGCCACCTGTGCTCACAGCTGACAAACAGCCCTGTAAAGTTCCCTGTACTGTCTCTGTGCTGACCAGTGGCAGCTGGTGCTCAAACTGTAAAATACTGAACCTCCCTCATCAAACTCAGCCACTGTGCCCATCAAACGCAGCCACCTGTGCCCCTTAAATGCAGCCACCTGTGCCCATTAAATGCAACCACCTGTGCCCTTTAAATGCAGCCACCTGTGCCCCTTAAACGCAGCCACCTGTGCCCCTTAAATGCAGCCACCTGTGCCCATAAAACGCTACCACCTGTGCCCATTAAACGCAACCACCTGTGCCCTTTAAAAGCAGCCACCTGTGCCCCTTAAATGCAGCCACCTGTGCCCATTAAACGCAGCCACCTGTTCCCCTTAAATGCAGCCAACTGTGCCCCTTAAACGCAGCCACCTGTGCCCCTTAAATGCAGCCACCTGTGCCCACAGCTGACAAACAGCCATGTGAAGTTCCCTGTACTGTCTCTGTGCTGACCAGTGGCAGCTGGTGCTGAAATTTTTTTTTTTGGGGGGGGCAAACAAACTGAAAAATACTGAACCTCCCTCATCAAACGCAGCCACTGTGCCTATCAAACGCAGCCACCTGTGCCCGTCAAACGCAGCCCCCTGTGCCCGTCAAACGCAGCCACCTGTGCCCATTAAACGCAGCCACCAGTGCCCATTAAATGCAGCCACCTGTGCCCCTTAAATGCAGCCACCTGTGCCCATTAAATAAAGCCACCTGTGCCCCTTAAATGCAGCCACCTGTGCCCACAGCTGACAAACAGCCCTATGAAGTTCCCTGTACTGTCTCTGTGCTGACCAGTGGCAGCTGGTGCTCAAATTTTTTTTTGGGAGGGGGGGGCAAACAAACTGAAAAATACTGAACCTCCCTCATCAAATGCAGCCACTGTGCCCATCAAAGGCAGCCACCTGTGCCCCTTAAATGCAGCCACCTGTGCCCCTTAAACGCAGCCACCTGTGCCCCTTAAATGCAGCCATCTGTGCCCACATCTGCAAACAGCCATGTGAAGTTCCCTGTACTGTCTCTGTGCTGACCAGTGGCAGCTGGTGCTGAAATTTTTTTTGGGGGGGGGGGGGGCAAACAAACTGAAAAATACTGAACCTCCCTCATCAAACGCAGCCACTGTGCCCATCAAACGCAGCCACCTGTGCCCGTCAAACGCAGCCACCTGTGCCCCTTAAATGCAGCCACCTGTACCCCTTAAACGCAGCCACCCATGCCCATTAAACGCAGCCACCTGTGCCCCTTAAACACAGCCACCTATGCCCCTTAAACGCAGCCACCTGTGCCCCTTAAACGCAGCCACCTGTGCCCCTTAAATGCAGCCACCTGTGCCCACAGCTGACAAATAGCCCTGTGAAGTTCCCTGTACTGTCTCTGTGCTGACCAGTGGCAGCTGGTGCTCAAATTTTTTTTTGGGGGGGGGGGGGCGCAAACAAACTGAAAAATACTGAACCTCCCTCATCAAATGCAGCCACTGTGCCCATCAAACGCAGCCACCTGTGCCCGTCGCAACCACCTGTGCCCCTAAACACAGCCACATGTGCCCATTAAACGCAGCCACCTGTGCCCATTAAATGCAGCCACCTGTGTCCCTTAAATGCAGCCACCTGTGCCCATTAAATGCAGCCACCTGTGCCCCTTAAATGCAGCCACCTGTGCCCATTAAATGAAGCCACCTGTGCCCATTAAACGCAGCCACCTGTGCCCCTTAAACACAGCCACATGTGCCCATTAAACGCAGCCACCTGTGCCCATTAAATGCAGCCACCTGTGTCCCTTAAATGCAGCCACCTGTGCCCATTAAATGCAGCCACCATTGCCCATTAAATGAAGCCACCTGTGCCCATTAAACGCAGCCACTTGTGCCCCTTAAATGCAGCCACCTGTGCCGCTTAAATGCAGCCACCTGTGCCGCTTAAATGCAGCCAGCGTGAGGTGTAAGTAGAGTACAAACCCATTTGTACTCTACTTACTGTTACTTTTTTAAAACAAATGCCGAGTTACATTGAATGGTGTGTCCCGCTGTATGTGCTTTTTAAAAATATATGTCACATCGAACCGCATACCGCTAACACCATTGATTGATTGGGGCACAATTCCTTCCACTGACACCAACGATGGAACACTATTCCTCCCACTGACACCAACAATGAGGCACTATTCCTTCCAGTGACACCAACGAAAGGACACAATTCCTTCCACTGACACCAATGATGGGGCACAATTCCTTCCACTGACACCAATGATGGGGCACAATTCCTTCCACTGACACCAATGATGGGGCACAATTCCTTCCACTGACACCAATGATGGGGCACTATTCCTCCCACTGACACCAACAATTAAGGCACTATTCCTCCAACTGACACCAACAATGAGGCACTATTCCTCCAACTGACACCAACAATGAGGCACTACTCCTCCCACTGACACCAACAATGAGGCACTATTCCTCCAACTGACACCAACAATGAGGCACTATTCCTTCCAGTGACACCAACAAAAGGGCACAATTCCTTCCACAGACACCAATAATGCGTCAGAATTCCTTCCATTGGCACCAATGATGGGGCACTTTTCCTCCCACTGTCATCAAATATAGACTGTTTACTCCAACTGGATGCCTAGACATTTTCTACCCCCATTGGCCCTAGTCCGGTCCCCCTAAAGACTGAAGGACAATAAACCAGCCCTTTGCTTAGAAAGTTTGGAGATCCCTGACATAGAAGGGATACACTTTCCATTCCCAGCCTGTGCAGGGATTTACAGGTACACATTTAAAGATTTGTATTCATTTATATGTGTGTAAATTAAAGGTGGTCTTTTATATCTGTCTTTAGTTAGTAAACCAAAGCACTACCCCTAAGACCTTGTCAATTGTCCAAAGTCTACACAACCCTTCCATGTCCTCTGACAGCAGACTTGGCATGCTACGCCACCATGGGTTTGAGACCTACAGGCCAGCAAATGTATGCCTACATGACCATTAAAATATGGTCAGTAGTCTCAGAAGGGCCAGTAAGGTGTGTGTGGGGAAGGGGTCATAGCTATGCCCACCCACTCACTATAAAAGGAGGGCAGAGGGGAGCCATAATGTCATTGCACTAGAAGATATTATAGGGCTATAGAGAAAGCTGACAAAATGCATAGGAAGCTATTAGGGACAATTAGGAAACTGTGCCTTAAATCTGGTTTATTTAAGGTCAGCAGTTACTTTAAGGAGCTGTCCTAACAACGGCAACCTTTTTTTTTTTTTAAATTACATTTTTATTTTATTTTTTGCTGAGGAGCTTCCTTTTATAAATGGGCTTTTGTTCTCTGTGGTATTTTGTGGGCATATTTATTATTTTATGCTGATAGGGGCTTTTATTTTACATTAAAATCCTTTTTTTGTAGCAGCAGCAGCAAAAGCAGGCTTCTGATTTAAGTAGTATTATTTTATTTTTTAGATTAATTGTTTTTTCTTCTTTGTTAATAGGGTCTTTGTTTTTGTTTTTTTATTAAAACTGATTTTTGTTTTCTTCTTTTTTTTTTTTTTTTTTTGATTCTCGGCTTACCTTTTTAAAAGAAGTGGAATTTTGATACAGGGATTTTTATTTATTAGAGGTATGCTGGTTTTCATCAAATGCCATCAAATGCAGCCATTTCCACCGGCCGCGACTGCTGGCTGCCCTCTGTGAACCACAAACACAGCAACTAAAAGTCAGCACAGTGGGCGGACAGCAACGCATTTAAGGGGCTTCGTCCCCTTTGTCAAGCTTGCCCAAATGGGCAGACAGCTGGCTTAAAAGCTGTTCATCTTTGTGTGCAATCATTGTATATGAACCAGTATTTTGTTCGTTAAAATGAGGAATAACCTTTATCCGTGATATCAGAAGACTCCTGCAAAGGGGACACTACTTGCCTTCCAGACCCCAGAGGTGTTCACATGGAGTTGTGTGGAAGGCCTGCAAATTCATGAATGACTTTCCTTTCTAATAACAATACTAGATGGCCATTGTGTGAGTTTCCTCCAACGTCCCAGAACAGAAGAACCCACATAAAGGCTTGCCTTTCAGCAAAATGAATAGGACTCGTTAACTGCCTAACCCTTCTGGATGAGGGTACGGTGGCCAAAGACTTCTGGCAGGAGTAGAGTCTGGGGACCTCGTATCTCTCTGTCTTTGAATGGATCAATTTTCTTTAACTGGAATCAAAAGATGCCAAAAACGTACCGGTAGAAAGTGCTGGTGGTAAAGTAGCTGTTTTTGGCCTCGGTTCCTCTGGACTTTGTCAGATTTCCAAGAAAACTTTTGTAGAGTCCAGGAATCGGCAAGTCTTTGCCTTGAGGTCCTCAGTATGTTCATGTTGTCTTTGTAGCAGCAACAAATCCCTGTGTTAGAGAGTAATAAAGCAACAGCTGACAGCGTTGGCGGCGTTTATCCTGAGCTGCTAAACTAATTGGCCAGAGACTGCCAAAAACCTATAAAATGAATAATTATGCGGTACAGAGGAAATTTCCCCATACCTACATACGGGAGCCTGGCTCTAAACGCCCCTCCATGTTCATGTCCAGATAGCAAGGATAACTTGCCACACATTTGTGGCAGCGTTGAATTGTAAGTCTTGCTGCACATTTTCACTGGTAAGTTGTACACTTGCACAGCACTTGAAGCACAAGTTCTAGTTGACACTTTTCCAATTTGTTGCAAATTTGGGTGGCAAGTCTATAGCAAGAGCAAAGTTGCAATGGTGAGTCTACAGAAAGATCTCTGCAAGTCTACAGCATTTAAATTCAGCCACAGTGCCCCTTGTGGTGGGATGACTATTGCACAACATAACTGAACCAGAACTTGCAGCAGATTTGCAGAATGTTTGCAAAGAAAGTTGATCTGGAGTCACGTAATGTGGACTTGCTGCAATTTCTGCGAAAAACTTGTGAAGCCTGGCAAATCTAGCAATAGCTTAGCAAGTAATTTTCAAACCTGCAGCTCAATTACTTGCTATCTGAGTTGGCATATGTTTCCATGCACAAAAAGGCATTTAGAGGAGTTTAGAGGCAGAGAAAAAAAAACACTACCAGCGTATCCAGGAACAGCAGAATTTTGGCAGAAAAAAAACACTTCATGCGCCTAAATGCGTGTAAACTTGTCTAAATGTGCATTAAGCGTTTGAGTGTTAATTTATTTCAATGGCCAGAAAAAAATATTATTCTGGCCAGTTAAATTAATTAACGCCCAAGAGCTTGCTGTGCCTAAACATATAAAGAAATTCCTTAACCGCTTCAGCACCGGGCCATTTTACACCCTTCCTTACCAGAGCACTTTTTGCGATTCGGCACTGCGTCGCTTTAACTGACAATTGCGCGGTCGTGCGACGTTACACCCAAACAAAATTGACGTCCTTTTTCCCCACAAATAGAGCTTTCTTTTGGTGGTATTTGATCGCCCCTGCGGTTTTTATTTTTTGCGCTATAAAAAAAAGAAGAGCGACAATTTTGAAAAAAAAAAACACAATATTTTTTACTTTTTGCTATAATAAATATCCCATTTTTTTTTTTTAAAAACTATTTTTTTCCTCAGTTTAGGCCGATACGTATTCTTCTACATATTTTTGGTAAAAAAAATCGCAATAAGCGTATATTGATCGGTTTGCGCAAAAGTTATAGCGTCTACAAAATAGGGGATAATTTATTGCATTTTTTTTTTTTTTTTTTTTTTTTACTAGTAATGGCGGCGATCTGCTATTTTATTTTCATGACTGCGACATTGCGGCGGACACTTCGGACACTTTTGACACATTTTTGGGACCATTCACATTTACACAGCGATCGTTGCTATAAAATTGCATTGATTACTGTGTAAATGTGACTGGCAGGGAAGGGGTTAACACTAGGGGGCGCTGCAGGGGTTAATGTTTTCCCTAAATGTGTGATTCTAACTGTGGGGGGAGGGGACTCAAGGGGAGGAGACCGATCATGTGTTCCTCCGTGCTGGGATCACAAGATCGGTCTCCTGCTCGCTGACAGGACGTGGAGCTGTGTGTTTACACACACAGCTCCACGGTCCCGCACGGTCCCGTTGTTTTAACGGGCAATCGCGGGTGCCCGGCGGACATCGAGGCCGCCGGGCACCCGCACCGGGTCCCGAGCGACGCCGCGGGCGCGCGAGGGCGAGAGGGCGCGCCCCCCAAGCGGCCGGGAATGGGAGGACGTCATATGACGCCCACCCAGGATGGTAGATCCACCTTGTGGGCGTCATATGACTATGGGCGGGATGTGAAGAGGTTAAAGAAGAGTTCCGCCGAATTTTATTTTTTATTTATTTACAAGTCAGTAGCTACAAATACTGCAGCTGCTGACTTTTAAAATATGGACACTTTCCTGTCCAGGGTGCCCGCAATGTCGGCACCCGAAGCCGATCTGTCCCTCGGCTCTTGGGTGGAGGCAACGCCATCTTCGTTAAGGGAATCAGGAAGTGAAGCCTTGCGGCTTCACAGCCTGGCCCCCTACTGCGCATGTGTGAGTCGCGCTGTGCGATCCCACTGGTCCCTGGTGGAGGCACCAGATATGGCATAGATATCCGTGGATACTGCGGCTATCTATGCCCGGAAGTGGGAGCAAATACCTGGATTATATAGGTAACTGCTCCCCCCTCCCGCCTGAAAGGTGCCAAATGTGACACCAGAGGAAAAGCGGAGGTTCTATTTTTGGGTGGAACTCCGCTTTATGGCTCGGTTCACACTGCCACGACCCAGAAGTCGCGCGACTTGCGATGCAACTTTGCCAGCTGACTTCCTGGCGACTTGAGTATTACCTTGGTAGAAGTATAGAATAGAAGTCGGATAGAAGTCTCCTTGAAGTAGTGCAGGAACCTTTTCTGAAGTTGGAATGACTTTAGTAGTACTAATTAAGACAGCTCTTATTGACTAACATGAGATTGCACATGTCACGCGACTTGCCGTCTCACAAGTAGGATCCCAAGTCGCAGCAGTGTGACAAAATAAAAAGCATGCAAAGCAAAAGAAAATTCCCAGCTCAACTCGCCAGCCAATCTGCTACCAACCAGTTTGCACACATTTGCAAATTCACGCATAAGCTGCAGAGCCGCTCCAGGGCACCCCACAATTTCTGCAGTCATAACTCTTGTAAATTTATGAGAGCCTCACAAGTGGAAGCACATGCATTCTAAAGGATAGATAGAGGGCAGGTGAGCCTGGAGTAAACACAGTCCTCCTTAAAGACACAGGGGTACACTGGACACCAACCACATAGCACAATGGCAGCAAAAGGTGTCCAGTGTGTCTCCTCACCCAAAGTATCATATTTGTACCAAAATAAAACGTAACATTATAAAAAAAATCCTGATTCCCTTACCGAAGGTGGCGGCACCTCCACCCGAGAGCCGAGGGACAGGTCGGCTTCGGGTGCCGACATCGCGGGCGCCCTGGACAGGTGAGTGTCCTTATTTTAAAAGTCAGCAGCTGTAGTATTTGTAGCTGCTGACTTTAACCACTTCAGCCCCAGAAGATTTTACCCCCTTCCCGACCAGAGCACTTTTTGCGATTCGGCACTGCGTCGCTTTAACTGACAATTGCGCGGTCCTGTGACGTTATACCCAAACAAAATTGACGTCCCTTTTTTCCCACAAATATAGCTTTCTTTTGGTGGTATTTGATCATCTCTGCGGTTTTTATTTTTTGCGCTATAATCAAAAAAAGAGTGCCAATTTTGAAAAAAAATATATATTTTGTACTTTTTGCTATAATAAATATCCCCATTTAAAAAAAAAAAAAAAAAAAGCAAATATTTTTCTCAGTTTAGGCCGATATGTATTCTTCTACACATTTTTGGTAATAAAAATCGCAATAAGCGTATATTGATTGGTTTGCGCAAAAGTTATAGTGTCTACAAAATAGGGGAAAGATTTATAGCATTTTTATAATTTTATTTTTTTTTTACTACTAATGGCGGCGATCTGCGATTTTTATCGTGGCTGCGACATTATGGCGGGCACATTGGACACTTTTGACACATTTTTGGGACCATTGGCATTAATACAGCGATCAGTGCTATAAAAATGCATTGATTACTGTAAAAATGTCACTGGCAGTGAAGGAGTTAACACTAGGGGGCGATCAAGAATATAAAATTAGGCGGAATTCTGCTTTAAGCTTGGACAATAAAACCTGGAAGCTGATTGGTTTCTATGCAGAGCTGCACCTGATTTTGCACTCTCCAGTTTTAGTAAGTCAACCAATTGTCAGCAGGACGAGAGAGGCTGCATATTAGTTGCCTTTTCAATGTTATCCTTAAAGTGGATGTAAACCCAATGTCATCCTTTCTAAACTACTGCCATAGGGGTTATCTATAAGGATATAAATGCCTCCTGCATGTATCTTTACCTGTCAATTGTCTTCCCTCTGTCTGTTATGAGACCCGAAAAACTGCAGATTCTGTGGGTGGGCCTGTTGTCTGGAGCTCGGTGGGTGGAGTCGTGATGTCAGTAGACTCCCCGCCCACCTCTACACTCCCCTTGTCAATATGCATTTTCTCCTGTGTATTTCTTACACTGAACTTATGCTATGATCTCTAACATCCAGTGAAAAGACAGGAAAGTAACCACATGACTTCAGCATGCCCAATTATGCTGAGGTGTGGAACATCCAATCCTGGTAGAGCAGCAGAAGAAAGGAGTGGGAGTGAATTAAAAAATAATGCATGTCTCTTAGGCTAGTGCACAAGATATGTAAATCACCTGTCACTCACAGCAAGGGGGAGGATTTGACAAAGTTTTTCTCTGTTTGTCAAGATTTATCTCACTGAACAATAAAAGAGGATTGCTCAGAGCTGGATTAACTCTTTGTGGCAAGACTGATAGGAAATTGTATACTCTACATTATGACATAAAAAAAATAAAAAATGTACATCCACTTTAAAGCAGATCTTTCAATAACATTACAACTCTACATTAAAAAATTATTTTAAGCCACAACATTACAGCAAAAAATGAATTTATCTAAAATATTCACACCCCTCTACAAAAAAAAAAAACATTCCTTGAGCTCCAAGTATCAGTAACCTGAATTATTAATGTAGTAAAGATGGAGTAGATTGGAGTAAAGTGGAGCATTCATTTGGCAAATTATCTGCGGGAGAATCTTGTTTCTCTGAATTTGCTGGGAAATCACTCCGTATGACATCACAGTATATTCTGACTAAGGAAAACATTGTGTAACTGTAATTGTTTTTATTGCTGTAAATGTTTGAATAACATAAAGCTGCCTTCGCATTGCCGATAAATAAATGGGCAAAAATCTTGTTTTTGGAGCCAGTTACCAAAATTCTTCAAAATTTTAATGAATGTTCCATAACTCGATGGTAGCAGCGCCTTTGTGATATGAGAAAGGGAAGTCTTGAAATGCTGCCTTGTTCCGCTACTGCCTATAGTCCCGATATATACACTATTTTGCCAAAAGTATTGGGACGCCTGCCTTTACACACACATAAACTTTAATGGCATCCCAGTCTTATGCCCCGTACACACGGTCGGAAATTCCGACCACAAAATCCGTCTGATTTTTTCTGACGGAGTTTGTCCGACACTGGTGTTGCATACACACAGTCGGACAAAGTTGTCGGAAAATCCGATCATCCTGAACATGGTGATGTTCGTTGTGTACAAAGGGACTACGTAGAGGCTAGTAGCCAATAGCTTTGGTCTTGTAATGTGATCTGAGCATGCGTGGCACTTTGTCCGTCGGAATTCGCTACACACGATCGGAAAAAGTCCGATAGGACTTTGTTGTCGGAAAATTTGAGAGCAGGAGATAAAACTTTGTCGGTCAGGAAAATCTGATGGAAAAAGTCCGATGGAGCCCACACACGGTCGGAATTTCCGACAACATTGTCCGATAGGACATTTTCCATTGGAAAATCCGACCGTGTGTACGGGGCATTAGTCTGTAGGGTTCAATATTGAGTTGGCCCAAACTTTGCAGCTATAACATATAGCGCCAACAGTTTACGCATCGCTTTACAATGTATAGGGGGGACAGCACAATTACAGTACAGTTCAATACAGAAGAGACAGGAGGGCCCTGCTCGTAGAGCTTATATTCTAAAGGGAGGGGGTGGTGGTACAAAAGGTAATAGATGCGGGGAATGATTTGATGGGGGTGGCTCGGGGGCAGTTGTTAGGTGGGTGTGGGATAGACTTCCCTGAATAAGTTAGTTGTCAGTCTATTGGAATGTTTTGACTATTCTTTCAGAAGCGCATTTGGGAGGTCAGGCACTGATGTTGGATGAGAAGGCCTGGCTTGCAGTCTTTGCTGTAATTCATCCCAAAGGTGTTCTATTGGGTTGAGGTCAGGACTCTGTGCAGGCTAGTCAAGTTCCTCCACCCCAAACTCGCTCATCCATGTCTTTATGGACCTTGCTTGGTACACATTATTTGGTGGAGGGGGATTATGGTGTGGGGGTTGTTTTTCAGGGGTTGGGTTTGGCCTCTTAGTTCCAGTGAAGGGAACTCTTAAGGCGTCAGCATACCAAGACATTTTGGACAATTTTATGCTCCCAACTTTGTGGGAACAGTTTGGGGACGGCCCCTTCCTGTTCCAACGTGACTGCACACCAGTGCACAAAGCAAGGTCCATAAAGACATGGATGAGCGAGTTTGGTGTGGAGGAACTAGACTGGCCTGCATATAGGATACATTAAGATAAAAAAACTTCTGCCTTTACAACCATTTTTAAAGAGGTAGTAAACCCTGATTACTTCCTCTTTGATTCCCTGCAAAGGTACTATGCATCGCATGGCATATCGCCATTAACAGCGGTGCTCTCAGGTTGCCGATGTCGATGGCGCATGCTCCGTAGGCAGCGGCGCCTGTCTTTTGGCAAATATCTCCTAAACCGTGTAGGTTTAGGAGATATTTCTTGGACCTACAGGTAAGCCTTAATCTAGGCTTGCCTGTAGGTCAAAGTGGTTTGTAAGGGTTTACAGACACTTTAAGCATGTGAAGCTTGCCCCCCTAGCCTCTGTTCTATCAGGAGATGGATTGGGGACTGTGGAAGAGGAGGAACAAAGAAGACAGGATCAAACAGTCTTTTTACACAATGCAGATTAACCCCTTAGACTCCACAGTGAGTATAACAAGCATGATTTACTGCATATACAGACTGATTTTACTATTGTGGGTGTAGTAACACTATAAGCCCACTCCATCATGCTGCATGCGCATGCAATGTGGTGTAGCCCTATTAATTTGAATGGGTTGTGTTTTGCAGCAGTACTGTCCACCAAACACAACAGGGGGTAACTTTGCCATAGTTGTGACCTGAGGCATCATGACCACAGCATTTGCAGCTTCATTGGAGTTTGCCTGCTCAGCGAGAGGATCTGTCCACTGATCCCTGCTGAGCAGGTTGGATGGCTGGTCCATGTCCGCTCCGCTTATGCAGAGTGGACACAGCCCGCTCTCCTCTATGGGCAGTCAGACTGACTGTTTTCACCCGTCTGCATACCTTCCAACTTTTTGAGATGGGAATGAGGGACACCCATCAGCAAAAGTATGCAGGCATAGGACACACCCCCTTGCCACGCCCCCTTAAAAGAGAATTGTACAAAAAATAAAAGATTGGTTAAACACACAAGTGTTTTTTATCACTACTATTCCTTTATATTGGCTTTTGGAATTTACAAATGCAGCAATTTAGAAATCAGATGAAAGGTTTAGCGTTGGAAAACACTTTTTGATAGATAAAAAGTGCATTTTATATACATCTATATAGATCAGACCAAAATGAGGGACAAATGAGGAGGAAAGAGGGACAGAGGGACATTGCTCCAAATCAGGGACAGTCCCTCGAAATCAGGGACAGTTGGGCGCTATGCCCGTCTACCATCCAATCTGATCGGCCAGACAAGTGGGGAACATCCATCTGTTTTTAGCAGATCGGATGACCTTTGACACCCGCCGCTCCATAGAGGAGACTGGAGGGTCCAATCAGGCGTGCATAAAAAACCAACAGGCGGACCTGATCGGTCTGCTAGTGTGAACGGTGCCTAAGCGGGGGGGGGGGGGGGGTTAACCAGAGACTCACTTA
Organism: Lithobates sylvaticus; assembly: GCA_028564925.1. Classification (NCBI taxonomy): domain Eukaryota; kingdom Metazoa; phylum Chordata; class Amphibia; order Anura; family Ranidae; genus Lithobates; species Lithobates sylvaticus. The sequence goes on along the minus strand of CM053027.1, from coordinate 43,865,805 downwards.
CCTATTTTTACCCCCCCCCCCCCCCAACAGCAAATGTAAACTAGGGCTTTGGTATTTGGGGTTTATTTACTAAAGGGGCAGCACAGTGGTGTAGTGGTTAGCACTTTCACCTAGCAGTAATAGGGTCGCTGGTTCAAATCCCGACCATGACACCCCCTGCCTGGAGTTTGCATGTTCTCCCTGTGCCTGCGTGGGCTTCCTCCGGGTACTCCGGTTTCCTCCCACAATCCAAAGACATGCTGGTAGGTTAATTAGATCCTGTCGATAAAAATAGGCCAAATATGTGTATGTTGTATGTGTATGTGTTTGTAAGCGTGTCGGGACCCCACAGGGCAAGGACCACGCTATACCACAGATGGACACCAGTGGCAAAAGCACCCTGAGGCGATTCAGTTTGCATGGGTAGCGCTATACAAGTCATTCATTCATTCAAAGGCAAATCCACTTTGCACTACAGGTGCACTTGGAAGTGCAGTCGCTGTAGATCCGAGGAGGACATGCAAGGAAAATAAAAAAAACAGCATTTTTCTTGTACATGATTGGATGATAAAATCAGCAGAGCTTCCACTCATTTCAGATCTACCCCTCAGATCTACAGCGACTGCACTTCCAGTACAAGGATGTGTATCCATAAGCATGTAACATGGAAGATACAGGGGGTCCCCTACTTACAAACATCCAACTTACAAACGACTCCTACTTACAAACGGAGGGAGACAACAGGAAGTGAGAGGAAATCCACCCCTAGGAAGGGAAATTCACTCCTGTAAGAGTTAATATGGGGAAAAGGTGTCTCCACTGATGCTTTATCACCAGTCCATCCTTCCCTAACAACCCAAAATTTTCAAAATCCAATTGTCATTGGGACAGAAGGTGAGGTGAAATGTTCTGAACAGGGGCACAGACAGCAAAACAAATGTTACAGGGGTGATAACCCTTCTCTATGTTATCTAAAAAACTTAAAAATAGATTTTTTGGCTGGAGCTACACTTAAAAAATGTACCTGTTCCGACTTACAAACAGATTCAACTTAAGAACAAACCTACAGACCCTATCTTGTTTGTAACCCGGGGACCCCCTGTATATGTAATTCTAGGTCTCCTTTAACTTCAGTCATTCATGCAATTGTATCAATGATATATTTCCCTGACCCGTCTCCCCTCCTCCCCTGGAACCTCTCACCAAATAATTCTGTAAAGTCACTAAAGGAAAAAAAAAAGAATATAAAATAGAAGTATAAAAATAGAGCGGGCAGCAATGCGTCAATTCAGCGAGGGGAATTACAGGATATAAGTCATGTCTCACTATGCTTTGATATCCGACATGAAGCCTTTGGTTTTCAGTGCTGGACCTGCACCAGATGAGTAAGAGAGAAAAAGACAGAAAACTATTTTCTTATTTGAGGAGAGTAATTGGAAGAAGGAAATTCTTTTGTACAGCTTTATCCAGAAGAATGCAAAGTTCAGTTATGAGCTTCATAGTTTTCTTCTAAATCAGGGAAAGTTAATCAAAAGGGACAGGTTCATTCAGTTTAAAGCTGAACGTTGGTCATGACACGGGGGTACCCTTAGGGTTATTATGGTGTTGTCCATCCTATAACAGCCTCCACTCCTTCTGGGAAGGCTTTCCAAAAGATTTTGGAGTGTGTTTACATGAATGTGGGCCATTCAAAGGTCATTTGTGAGGTCAGGTACTGAGAAGACCTGACACCTATGAATCCAAAAGGTGTTGATTAAGGTTGTTTACATGCCACTTGAGTTGCTCCACACCTAACTTATTCAACATAATGTCTATGGACCTGGTTCGCAATTGGCCTTCCAATTCACTCCAAAGGTGTTGAGTAGGGTTGAGGTCAGGGCTGTTTGTAGGCCACTTGAGTTGCTCCACACCCAACTTATTCAACACCATGTCTAGGAACTTGGCTAATAATTGACATTCCAATTCACCCCAAAGGTGTTAAGTAAGGATGAGGTCAGGACTATTTGGAGGTCATTTGAGTTTCTCCGCACCCAACTTATTTAACATAATGTCTATGGACCTGTCTCGCAATTGGCCTTCCAATTCATCCCAAAAGTGTTTGGTAGGGTTGAGGTCAGGGCTGTTTGTAGGCCACTTGAGTGCTCCATACTTAACTTATTCAACGCCATGTCTATGGTCTAGGCCAGGGGTACCCAACCAGTGGCCTGGGGGCCACATGTGGCCCACGGAGCCCTCTGATGTGGCCTGCGACCTCCTGCTCTGGGATTGAATAGAATAGAATACTGTTATTAACAGGTACACTGCGTTGCACTCACGGCGCAGGAAAACCGCAGTGGATCAGTGTGAAAGCAGCCTCGGCCCCCTTTTATACGGTCAGTCCGACCCAATTGGACCCTCCATCCACCTCTAAGGAGTGGCAGATGTAAACAGACTTGTGTCCTACCTCCAATCCGATCCACGGCATATGCCATTCGCCTGCTCCGCTCAATGTGGCCCGCGACCGGTTACCAAGTCGCTTAAGTGGCCCTCGTGCTTCAAAAGGTTGGGCGCCCCTGGTCTAGGCTCACAATTGACATTTCAATTCATCCAAAAGGTGTTCAGTAGGGTTGAGGTTACGGCTCCTTGCAGGCCACTTGAGTTGCTCCACACCTAACTGATTCAACACCAAGTCTATTGAATTGTCTCACAACTGACATTCCAATTCATCCCGAGGATGTTAAGAAGGGTTGAGTTTGTGGCTCTGTGAAGGCCACATGAACCCCTTAAACTATATCTCTATGGAGATGGTTTTGTGCACTGTAGAGGTGAGCTTAAGGTTCAGTCTGAACACAATTTGGACCGCACTTTGGCTGTCTGGGAGCTGAATACTGTGTATAATAGCGATATTTCTATTACTTTTATACACATCTATTACTTTTATTTAACAGCTCCCCACTGTCAATGGTTGTGAAGGATGCAGGGGGAAATGAAGCATTCACTTAGATGGCTCGGAATTCCTAACCATGTCAAAAAATGTTTGTGTACTTTTTTTTTTTTTAAAGAAGCCAGCAATGAAAGTCCTCACAGCTTCTAAACCCCCATGCTCCAGGGTCTTGATGTCATCTAGACCAAAGCAGGGTCCATAGCCCTGCTCGGGACATGATGACCCCAAGGGACAGTCCACTGCTGGATTGTGGGGGAGCGCTACCTGCCAAGGAGAGGAGAATCGGGAAAGTAAAACTACAAAACAGGCTATTAACCCCTGCAATGTGGGCTCAAAAAACTGTTCCCGGCCAAATGGAATTTTTTAGAAATGTTTCTCTTCTATTGGTACATGTTCCCCAGGGCAGTGCACAGCCCCCTCCCCCCTCCTTTTCTTTTCCCCATGCTGTTTTTAAAGACCCCTTGTCTATCAGCCCAGGAAATACATTTTTTGATATGTTCTGCTCCTATTGGTTTCAATAGGGTTCCAGTTCTGCATCCATACTTCTTTAACCACTTGCCGACTGCCTAACGTACATGTTCTGTGGCAGGTGGGCTCTAATGCATGAAAAGACGTACCTGTACGTCATTTCGTACAATAGACACTGGGGGGGGGGCGCTGCCGGACGCACGGTCACATGCTGATTGGACAGAGGGGAAGCCAATCAGCAGGTCCTGCAGACCCGATGTCCACCGGCCACCCGCGATCGTTCCAGAGAGAGGCAGAACGGCGGTCTGTCTATCGCCGTTCTGACAGGGGAGAAGATAGAGATAGGTGTCACCGATCTCTGTCTTCAACCAGCCAGATGTCATAATGTACTTGATGTCATAATTTGATGTCATAATGTAGAGAATAAGATTTCCTTTCATTTGAGCCCAGTCTTGCCACACAGATTTATTCGAGGCCTGAGCAATCCTCTTTTATTGTTCAGTTAGAGAAATCTTGACAAAGTCTTGAAAACTTTGTCAAAAACGCCCCATAATTCTGCTTCTGCAGCAATATTTCTAATGCAATATTTCATGTTTACCCGACTATTAAAAATATATATTTAAAATGTTTTATTCTTTAAGACCTAAGCATAAAAAAATACATACAAAAACAATAAACACTGTCTTAAGGGCTTATCCAACCTGGTGCGGTAACGCATGCTCACTGACACCGGTTATGCCATGCATCAACAACCTTTAGGTTAAAGGAAGTCTATTCAACATGAACAGACTACCAAAGCATCAAAATTACACCTTTTCTGACAGCACACCGCATTGTAACACACCCACGTTAAGTGAGGTGTATTAGTATACTATTACACCGACACTTGTAATGTGTGTTGCTGCACATTACCGCCATGCGGCAGTGTGAACGGGCCCTTAATCCTGTTTATATGTTCAGCTGTGATTTTCTCACAGAAACCGTTATGTAGGTTTGTAAAACCCAGGGCCGGGACAAGGGGTGGGCCGGAGGGGCAGCTGCCCTCGGCACTGCGGTATCATGTGGCGTGGGGGGGGGGGGGGTGCCACAAGGAGATTGGGGGGGAGGAGATTTGTGTTGGAAGGGGGAATTTGAGGGGCAGCTAGGGGCAAGTATTGTTCTAGGAGGAGAAATTTGTGAGGAGGAGTGCTAAGAGTGGTGATTTAGGGGGATTTGTGTTGGGAGGGAGGATAGGGGGGAGAAGATTTGTCCTAGGAGGAGGAGATGTGGGGGGAATTTGTGCTGGGAGGGGGGATTTGGAGTGGGGGGGGGTGTGTACTAGGAGGGGAAATGTTAGGGGTAGAGGATTTGCCTAGCATGGGTGAATTTTTTTTTGGGGGGGGGGCGAGATTTGTGCTGCGAGAGGGGATTTCAGCAGGGGGGGGGGGCATTTGAACTGGGAGGGGGAATTTATGCCTAGGGGGTAAACATGCAGATTAGTGCTCAGTGTTTTGCAGGGGATATTTTGCTGACACATAATGCTCATACATCTTGAGGGTGCAATTTTGGCATGTTCACCCTGGGCTCTAGATGACCTTGGTAAAACCGATACCAAACCTAATTGTCTACAACCTCAACCCCCACGTGGCAAAGACTACCGGCAGCTACGTTACCAATTTATCACTTGCTGCCGTCTGCAACCATCTGTGAACCATTGAGGATTCACACGTAGGAAACATTGCGACTCAGCGCTTCATTGTTCATTGGACCGACACACCAGATGTTTGATGGTGGAACAATCGGACCTGGTCCTAAAGGGATGGATGGTTCTGTGCTGAAGGTAATTCAGCTAGATCTATAATAAGATCCTTCAATACATAATATTGTTTTGTTTCATTGTTTGGCCCAATGTGGGAATTCTATTTTAGATTGCTATTCATTTATCAGGCTGGTTCTGTGTTGCTGTCTTTGTCTGGTTCATGAGACTCTTTAAGGTACGATGTCTATAGAGGAGGAGAGGGGATGGAGTTCAATTTAGATTTTTTTTATAAAAAAATGTCTATGCTCACAAAATAAATCTAAAGTATTTTATTATTTAGTATCATAGCTGTTTCCTAAACTGTTAGGCAGTGTAATGGTATAGTGGTAAGGCCCTAATATACACTATATTGTCAAAAGTATTGGGTCGCCTGCCTTTACACGCACATGAAATTTAATGGCATCCCAGTCTTAGTTCAATATTGAGTTGGCCCACCCTTTGTAGCTATAACAGCTTCAACTCTTCTGGGAAGGCCGTCCACAAGGTTTAGGAGTGTGTCTATGGGAATGTTTCACCATTCTTCCAGAAGCGCATTTGTGAGGTCAGGCACTGATGTTGGACCAGAAGACCTGGCTTGCAGTCTTCGTTCTAATTCATCCCAAAGGTGTTCTATTGGGTTGAGGTCAGGACTGTCAAGTTCCTTCAACCCAAACTCGCTCATCCATGTATTTATGGACCTTGCTTTGTGCTCTGGTGCGCAGTCATGTTGGAACAGGAAGGGGCCGTCCCCAAACTGTTCCCACAAAGAACATGAAATTGTCCAAAATGTCTTGGTATGCTGACGCCTTAAGAGTTCCCTTCACTGGAACAAGGGGGCCAAACCCAACCCCTGAAAAACAACCCCACACCATAATCCCCCCTCTTTCAAATCATTTGGACCAGTGCACAAGGCAAGGTTCATAAAGACAGGGATGAGTGAGTTTGGGGTGGAGGAACTTGACTGGCCTCACCTCAACCCGATAGATGTTGGTGCTATATAGATGTAATATCAAGTAATGGATTCGGTTTTTCTTTTTGTTTTGTATTCAAGTGTCATTAAACCCACATCACCATGTTCATACTCACTCAGTCACTGTTATGCCCCGTACACGCGGTCGGACATTCGTGCAAAGTTGTCGGAAAATCCGATCATTCTGAACGAGGTGACGTACAAACGTACGACGGGACTACATACAGGGCAGTAGCCAATAGCTTTCGTCTCCAAATTTCTTCTGAGCATGCGTGGCACTTTGTGCGTCGGAATTCTCTATACACGATCGGAAAAAGTCTGATTGGATTTTGTCATCGGGAAAATTTTAGATCCAGCTCTCAAATAGCCCGCTAGAGCCCACACATGATTGGATTTTCCGACAACATAATCCGATCGGACTTTTTCCATCTGAATATCTGTACGGGGCATTATAATTATTTTCTGTATTCTGCAAAAAAAACTGGCTGATCCTGCTGTTCTTTGTCTCCCCTTTTTCCCTATCACATCTAAGCAGCCCATGTGACTATAGAGTCACAAATGTGGTCATATACACAGTAGTAAATGACAGCCCCCTCTCTCCCTCCATGTCCACTAACCAGCTAAACACAATGGGGAGCGGGACATTACATCTTGATTGATGGAGGCTTCACTTCCCTTTTATTTTAAGACACAGGCTGGAGGGGTGTGGCACAGCTTGTGACCGGCGGAAATCTGCCCACAACGTGTTATTGCCAAAAAATTATAAAGATTTGATTTCAAATATATATTTGTATGACAATTTAAACCAGTTTACTGATATTATTTATTTTTAATCTGTATTCCAAAGGCTGTTTTTTTAGTTTTGTTTTAGTGAACATGTGACCAGCTCCTCCTGCCACCGTTTCCCTGCCGACAGGCTGGGAAAGATCTGGGTAATGTGACAGCTGTATATCGATATGGAAAGAAGGTACTTTGATTTTTTATTTTTTTTTTAAATAATTACATGCCATCAGCCACATTCAACAATAAATGTTAAGCTGCGCTAAAACGTGCTACACCATGTAGGCCTGTATCTTAGTCTATTCAAATACACCAACAGACGCATGTAAGAAATATATAGAAATATACGAGATATAAAATATATACACACAACTGATAATAACACTGTGTAATTAATTCCAAATAATTAATAAGTGCTCATGTGACTTTGAGTGAACAGTATTGCTAGTATTGTCCAGTAGGGGTATAAGAAATTCCCTTATACGTACTTTCCAGGAGTGTGCTTCCGTGACAAACAATTAAAAAATTAAATTAATGTGACAATCTTAAGGCCCCTTTCACACCTAGGCGTTTTTCATGCGGTGCAGCGCTAAAAATAGCGCCTGTTCACCGCATGAAAAAATCCTGCCCCTTTAACTCCAGTGTGAAAGCCGGCGGGCTTTCACACTGGAGCGGTGCGCTAGCAGGATGACAAAAAAAGTCCTGCTAGCAGCATCTTTGGAGCGGGATAGGAGCGGTGTGTTCACCGCTCCTATACCGCTCCTTCCCATTGAAAAGAATGGGAGACCGCGGTAAAACCGCGGCAATACCGCCGCAAAGCGCCGCTACGGCGGCGCTCTGCGGGGGGTGTTTAACCCTTTTTCGGCCGCTCGCGGGGGGTAAAACCGCACCGCGAGCGGCCGAAAACCGCGGTAAAAACGACGGTAAAGCAGCGCTAAATATAGCGCTGCTTTACCGTCACCGCGGCTCACCGCCCCAGTGTGAAAGGGGCCTAATAGAAAAACGTGACAATCATATTGCAAACCCGCGTTGAAAGTGCATATGAATGAATCAATTTCATAAACGTGTCTCTGTGCCACAGTCCTTATTGAAACATTTTTAACCACTTGCCTACCAGGTACGAACACCCTCTTCCTGACCAAGCCATTTTTCAGCTTTCAGCGCTGTCGCATTTTGTATGACAATTGCGCGGTCATGCAACGATGTACCCAAATACATTTTTTATCATTTTTTCCCCACAGATAGAGCTTTATTTTGGTGGTATTTGATATCCTCTGCGGTTTTTATTTCTTGCGCTATAAACAAAATAAGAGGGACAAGTTTGAAAAAACGCAATATTTTTTACTTTTTATTCTAATAAATATCCAATTTTTTACTTTTTTTTAAACAAATTTTTTCCTCCCTTTAGACCGATACGTATTCTTCTACATATTTTTGGTAAAAAAAAAATCGCAATAAGCGTCTATTGATTGGTTTGCGCAAAAGTTATAGCGTCTACAAAATAGGGGATAGATTTATAGCATTTTTTTTTTTTTTTTTACTAGTAATGGCAGCGATCTGCGATTTTTATCGTGACTGCGATATTGCGGCGGACATATCGGACACTTTTGACACATTTTTGGGACCATTCACATTTATACAGCGATCCGTGCTATAAAAATGCATTGATTACTGTATAAATGTGACTGGCAGGGAAGGGGTTAACACTAGGGGGCGCTGCAGGGGTTAATATGTTCCCTATGTGAGTGATTCTAACTGTGGGGGGAGGGGACTGACTGGGGGAGGGGACCGATCGGTGTCCCTATGTACAAGGGACACACCGTCGGTCTCCTCTCCTCTGAGAGGACGTGGATCTGTGTGTCTACACACACAGATCCACGTCCTGCTCAGTTAGGCCCATTTCACACTGGGGCGGAAGCGGCGACGGTAAAGCAGCGCTATATTTAGCGCTGCTTTACCGTCGTTTTAGCCGTGGTATTCGGCCGCTCGCGGGGCAGTTTTAAAGGGTTAAAATCCCCCGCAAAGCGCCGCCGTAGTGGCGCTTTGCGGCGGTATTGCCGCGGTATTACCGCGGTATCCCATTGAAATCAATGGGTAGGAGCGGTATAGGAGCGGTGAATACACCGCTCCTATACCGCTCCAAAGATGCTGCTAGCAGGACTTTTTTTTACCGTCCTGCTAGCGCACCACTCCAGTGTGAAAGCCCGCCGGCTTTCACACTGGAGTGAATGGGGCCGTTTTTTTCAGGCGGTGTACAGGCGCTATTGTTAGCGCTGTACCGCCTGAAAAACGCCCCAGTGTGAAAGGGGCCTTACTGGGCAATCGCGGGTGCCTGGCGGACATCGCGGCCGCCGGGCACGCGCATCGGGTCCCCAGCGACGCGGCGAGCACACGCGCGCGCCCCCTAGTAGCCGCAAAGTTAGCGCCGTCATATGACGGCGGCCCGCCACAAGAGCCGCACCGCTCCACCGTCAATTGACGGCGGGCGGTCGGCAACAAGTTAAACAATCCTATAAATGGTTTATGAAAAGTCCTGTTGATAAAAACGTATTTGAAATGCATGTGCGTGATATCCAGTAATGCTATTATTGGCATGCTCCTATAGCCATTCGTGCTGCAGATCATGCATCGGTGACCCCCTAGGTAAAGTGTGCTCACCTTAGAGCGTGTGACTCAGCTGTTACACTTAGTCAAAACACGCGTATGAACCACTACTGGGTTCTATGCTGGTCACTGAATCACAGGTTCCCATTGTAGTATCTCAGGGGTAAATGAGAGAAAAAACTTGATAGTGTGATATCGTTTTATAAAATGTAATTAAGCAAATAAAATACACTCCCCTGATGGGGTACTCACATGTGCAAGGTGCGTCAGTGCACCGCTCTATGCAAGGCGTATAAAATACCAAAATTGGTAAAGGTATGGTGTGTATCTCCTCCTAGGCACATAGACTGCCTCTCGTTGTGTCCTGGCCCCTCCCCCTAGGGGCTTCCTTGCCTTACTTTTTTTTTTATCCAACAAAAAGTTTCATTAAGAACAAAGCATACAATAACAATGCCAAACATTACATTGCACAATTCTGTACACAAATAGTCAATGCCAGTAACAGTATTATCTAAAAAATACACTTTGTTGCAAACAATAAAAGGTACAATTACGCACTATCATGAATTATTTCATCCATTACCACATTATGTCCTTGGCTAGAGACATCCACATCCTGCATTAAGTTTGAGCAACCTATCCATGATCAGATCTACAGGGGCTAGCCCTGGAACCTCTAGCCATGGAGCCCATAACTTTTATGATTTTAGCATTTGATTTATTATTATCATTATTATTAGCATTTTTTGCACTAGTTTATCACAACGGGGGTGCTAACCCTCTTTTTTCCCCCCACTTCCTGATCTATTCCCCTTCCACCTTTTTTAGGCACATCACGTCCCTTATAGGTAATTATCACTTCCCTAATTGGTTTTTTTTTTCCTAAATACACCACATGTTTTCATTTACATAATGTAAGATGCAATACGTATTTTTAATTAACACGTATTTTTACACTCATAGATACCACCCCACCCGATTATTATTTTTTTATATTTGGTATAAAAATTTTTTTTATATTATCATTACTCTCTCTATTATCATTCTAGTAGCCCACCTGGTTACTTTGCACTGGTGTATAGTTTCTCCCAGCACTATTATTGTCATGTTTACTTCCCCTTTTAGTATTCGCCTCTGACCAATAAGGATATAGCATAATGTTGTTCCTTTTTAGAGACTCTTGTGTTTTTTTAAACTGCTAATCCTCCCTGGCGCCGGTTGCCAGTACTGCCATGGTACCTTTCCCACTAGCAAGATGGCGGCGACGGCCTCGATCTCATGCATCCCAGGAAGAGGTTAGTTATTTATAGGTGGTGCGTCGCTGCGTTGCCCGTTCCCCATTGAAAACGTCAGTTGTGACGAAACGTCGTATGGGAAGGCACGCAGCGACGCCACCACTACAGACAAACATTCGATCAAGGGACGGGATTACACTGACCGGCCGGCAGTGTTTACTTTGTCATCTTTGTTGCCATTATTTCTCATCCTTGATGTAAGTTTTTTTTATCTATTTTTAATAAACGAAATATTATCAGTATTACACGATGGGTGGCCCCCTTTGTGCTCTCTCCCTGAACGGAGGATTTTATTAGGACCTGGCTATCCAGTTTGTGAACGGTGTCCAGGACGGATCCCTTTACTCCTTCCCTGGTTTACCTTTGGATCGTTTCCCCCCCTGGAGTGGTCGTTTAACCCCACCAACGCTGGTCTACGGCAAGCTCAGATCCATTGCTTGATTTTTTACACCTTCTGGTAAGCCTCCTACCTACTAGGTGGTCGGGTTTAAACACCGTTTTTTATGTCACATTGGATGCTTCCAGCACGAGCACGGTGGTGTTATATTTGAACATACAGGATTGGTGGATTGAATGTATCCCATGTTTGACTCTTAGAAGAATTGCTCTGGACTGATTCATTTATATCTGGACTGTTCTGCATAAGATTTTTTATTTGTTTAAAATGTTTACTATGCCTTGCACATTTTTTACAGGTTTAATTTCTTTTTACATTGGCGCAGCTTTACCCTATTATATATCTGTCTAGTGTGTAGTATCTCACTTTTCAGCAGCAGCCTTTGCATTTTTACACTTTTTATTTTTTATCTGGTTATACTCATTGGTTGCACTGTCCCCTAACCTTTCCCTTTACTCCCTGATTTCCTTCCCAAGCGCGGCTTATCCCCTTCCATTTCGCCAGCCCTGATACTTTTTGCTGCAGCTGGGCCCCTTTTTTCCCCCTTTTTTTACCCTCCCCCTTCCCCTTCCTTGTTTTCAACTTTTCCTGCAATTCCCCTGTATCTGGGGCCTGTGGCACCTTGACGGTGAGTCATTTCCCCTCCGCCCTCTCCTATAACTCCTCCCCTGATACCCCTCCCCATCCTCCCAACATCATGGATGTTTTTGAATTTAGAACTTCTAGGGTACTTGACGTTGACGGGGTTTTTGAAGTTTACAAGCAGGACGAAAGCGACTTAAATGGCACTTTCCTCCGCCTTAAGAATTTGATGATCTCCGAAAATCATACTAAATGGGACATCGCTTACCTCGAAACATACATTAAGTACTCCATGGTACCTAGAAGCCTTAGATGGGAGGTGGCCCCACAAAAGGGTGACCTTGACCTGGAGGAATGGTATAAATATTTTAACCAGGCAGGGATATCCTTTCTGAAATTCCTCGTTGAAAGGAAAACTATCAAATTGTCTAAACTTGATGGGGAGATTAAAGGTATTCAAAACAAACTAGATAGTGTCAAAGACAGCGATGAATACCGCGATAAGTCTAATAATCTCCTTAAAATCCTGGAAAAGGAAGATAAGGATCAGAGAATTAAGAAAAAAAAGAAATATAATAGAGACTTTGCAGATTATACTGGGAATATAGTCTTTGAGTGGCAAAAAAAACTGCTAGATGAACAATCCAGACTCACTGATCCTTCAATGGATGTCTCAGCTCCCACTGTTCCTACTAGAGGAGGACCACCCTCCCAACCCCCTCCCCCCAAACGCATGGTTCCTACCACTAGGTCCCAAGGACATGGGACATACCAGTCCTACCAATCCCCGCGTAGGGGACGTGGGAATAGTAGAGGGCTATCCTCCCATCGGGGTAACCCCAAACCAGGGGGTCCCCCTAGACCCAATTATGGATCCTTCGAACCAGGTTACAGTTACCCCTACCCTCCACCTCCCACAAGTTTTCCTCCAGTGGGTGGGGATTATACATCATATAGTAGAGGATGGGGACAACCCCCTCCGTTAACTACAAAGGGTCCCCAGGTTAACCAACTCAATGGTTGGGGCCAACCCCCTATGAGAGATTCCATACCTCGCTCTCCATTCTATGACCCTATGGGTAGAAATTCTGACTGGGAATATGGTGTTCCCACTAGTAACACTTTCTTCCCTCTGATAGATGCCAATGGCCCCTATGAGGAGTCTATACCCAATCCCGCTTCACAAACTTATCCTATCACTGGTCCCACCCAAGGTCAATATTTGGGCCCCAATGGCGAAAGAGAAACACGTCGCCCTCCACCGCCTCTGTTATCTAATGGCTGGGGTTTTCCCCGACCCTTACAAGGAAAAAAACGACAGGGCGAAAGAGGAGAGGAACCAGAGGGGGGAGGCGGGCTCGAGCAATTAAAGAGAGCGAGGGTGTGATAGGTAAAGGCATTTTTAATCTAAGCTCCAAACCCTTATCGGTACCAGAATTGTCTATTTTGGACAAGGGCCTCAAGTTTGCGCCCCCGAAGGGTTTAAATAAATTCCAAGTCTATATGGATATTCACAAATTTGTACGCAAGCTGAACATTAAACGCTATATGAGTAGTAATACTTTTCCCACTAGAGCCACTGCAGTCAATCCCAATACCCCCGCTTTTGTCCACTCAGGTTTGGCCAATGCTTCCCTTTTTAACCCCCCGGGGGGATTACCCCCTCCACTACGTGTTTTCCGTGATGTGATATTAAGGGATTTAGAACAGCTTGAAATCAAAAAAATTAAAATGAGTAAGACCCTGCAAGATGGGTTAGACTCATTATGTTCAAGAAAGGATCTAGTCATCAGGCCAGCCGACAAGGGGGGGGGTATCGTTGTGCTGGATAGGGATGCCTATCTGACCGAGATGCACAGAATTGTGGACGATGTCAACACATACGTAAAGCTACCCTCCGACCCAAAGGTCCAATTTGTGAGGGAATTGGAGAAATTAATCCAGTTAGGTCGAAACACTGGGATTTTAAATGAGAAGGAGGCCTTACACCTTATTCCTAGGGCCCCAAGAACTCCAGTTCTATATTACCTGCCCAAGGTACACAAGAGCCTTACTTGCCCACCCGGGCGCCCCATAGTTAGCGGAATAGATTCTGTCACCGCCCGGGTGGGCAAGTATATTGACTCCTACCTTCAACCGGTGGTTATTAGGACGCCCTCCTTTATCAAAGATTCCAGACAGGTAATCAACATGTTGGACACCATTATAGCCAAACCGGGCATATGGATGGTGACAGCGGATGTCAACTCTCTTTACACCATCATTCCCCATGACCTAGGGTTTTCTGCTGTACTGAACTATCTACGCCAGGAATCCCACCTTCCGGCTGAACAGGTGTCTTTTATTATGACCCTTTTGAAGTACGCGGCCACACACAACTATTTCTGGTTCAACAACCAGTTTTACCTACAAATAGTTGGTGTGGCAATGGGGGCTAAATATGCCCCCAGTTTGGCCAACCTTTTTATGGCCCAGTGGGAGGAGGATGTCATCTATGCCCAGAACATACCTCAACTTGTTCTATGGGCTAGATACATTGATGACATCCTCCTCCTCTGGGATGGCCAACTGGGGGATTTAGAACTATTCATGCAATCCCCTCAACAACAACACCAGGGGGATTGTTTTGAAATATGAGATGCACCAGGAAACTATCCATTTCCTGGATTTGAACATCACAATAGAAAACAACAAATTTACTACCTCCACGTACTTCAAGACCACAGATAGGAATTCATTTATTCCGGTTAAAAGCTGTCACCATTCCCCATGGCTAGATTCAGTCCCCAAGAGCCAACTGATCAGACTCAGGAGGAATTGTACGAAACAGGAGGATTTTCAGGCTCAGTCTAAAATACTTATGGAACGACTAGTTGAAAAAGGCTATAAATCTGAAGATCTGATTGTCACTCTAAACGAAGTAAGCAACCTCGATAGATCAGAGCTGCTGAAAGAGAAAGGCCCACGCAGAAGGGAATCCTTTGCCAATGGAGTCCCCTTTATTACCACATACACCTTACAACATAGGGGTATTAAACAACTAATAAATAAACACTGGCATATAGTGAAGAGTGACACGGTTCTGAAAGATCTTCTACCTGAGAAGCCCCAGGTGATTTTCAGGGGCCTACCCTCATTGAGGAACCAGGTTGCGGTCAACACCATCGACCCTCCGAGAAACACGAGGGTTTTTTTTGACCACCTCTCGGGGTACTACAAGTGTGGAAGATGCCGGGTGTGTTCTCTCAATAGAGATGTTGCGAGACGCACCACATCCTTCACTTGTACAGCCACCGGTGATAGCCACACTATTAAACCTTGTATAACCTGTTCATCCAAAGGGGTGGTCTATATGCTACAGTGCCCGTGTGGTTTACAATACGTAGGGCGAACCAAACGCCCACTACAAGTGCGACTAGGGGAGCATATTTCAAACATCATTTCGGGTTTCCCCAAACACTCAGTGTCTAAGCACTATCTGCAGGTACATAGTAAAAATCCAGCCCAAACCCTTTTTTTTGGTATTGATAAATTCAAACCTCACTGGCGAGGGAGCTCATTAGTGAGGGAAGTGTCAAGACTAGAAATGGCTTGGATTCATCGTTTAAAGTCATACACCCCCTTTGGGTTGAATATTGATACTGACATCAATGCTTTCATAGACAACTCCTAAAGGGGGTTTTTTTGTATACTTTTTTGTATACTTTCTTCAGTGATTTTCATTCATTTTTTTAGCTGATTATTTACTATTTACTGATAACCTATGGAGTTCGCTGCCAGTCTTTCTTTTAAAAAATTTTTTAGTGAATGTGTATTTTTTCATAAAAGTTTTTTAGTGAATGTGAACTCTTCCTGAGATGTGTGTAAGATCATGCTATATTTTCCTTCGTTGAGGCTTGGAACACACAATGTTCGTTGTACATTACAATTTTTATAATACATAATTTCTTGTGCGCTTTTCAAATGCCACACACATTTGATTTATTATTATCATTATTATTAGCATTTTTTGCACTAGTTTATCACAACGGGGGTGCTAACCCTCTTTTTTCCCCCCACTTCCTGATCTATTCCCCTTCCACCTTTTTTAGGCACATCACGTCCCTTATAGGTAATTATCACTTCCCTAATTGGGGTTTTTTTTCCTAAATACACCACATGTTTTCATTTACATAATGTAAGATGCAATACGTATTTTTAATTAACACGTATTTTTACACTCATAGATACCACCCCACCCGATTATTATTTTTTTATATTTGGTATAAAAATTTTTTTTATATTATCATTACTCTCTCTATTATCATTCTAGTAGCCCACCTGGTTACTTTGCACTGGTGTATAGTTTCTCCCAGCACTATTATTGTCATGTTTACTTCCCCTTTTAGTATTCGCCTCTGACCAATAAGGATATAGCATAATGTTGTTCCTTTTTAGAGACTCTTGTGTTTTTTTAAACTGCTAATCCTCCCTGGCGCCGGTTGCCAGTACTGCCATGGTACCTTTCCCACTAGCAAGATGGCGGCGACGGCCTCGATCTCATGCATCCCAGGAAGAGGTTAGTTATTTATAGGTGGTGCGTCGCTGCGTTGCCCGTTCCCCATTGAAAACGTCAGTTGTGACGAAACGTCGTATGGGAAGGCACGCAGCGACGCCACCACTACAGACAAACATTCGATCAAGGGACGGGATTACACTGACCGGCCGGCAGTGTTTACTTTGTCATCTTTGTTGCCATTATTTCTCATCCTTGATGTAAGTTTTTTTTATCTATTTTTAATAAACGAAATATTATCAGTATTACACGATGGGTGGCCCCCTTTGTGCTCTCTCCCTGAACGGAGGATTTTATTAGGACCTGGCTATCCAGTTTGTGAACGGTGTCCAGGACGGATCCCTTTACTCCTTCCCTGGTTTACCTTTGGATCGTTTCCCCCCCTGGAGTGGTCGTTTAACCCCACCAACGCTGGTCTACGGCAAGCTCAGATCCATTGCTTGATTTTTTACACCTTCTGGTAAGCCTCCTACCTACTAGGTGGTCGGGTTTAAACACCGTTTTTTATGTCACATTGGATGCTTCCAGCACGAGCACGGTGGTGTTATATTTGAACATACAGGATTGGTGGATTGAATGTATCCCATGTTTGACTCTTAGAAGAATTGCTCTGGACTGATTCATTTATATCTGGACTGTTCTGCATAAGATTTTTTATTTGTTTAAAATGTTTACTATGCCTTGCACATTTTTTACAGGTTTAATTTCTTTTTACATTGGCGCAGCTTTACCCTATTATATACATAACTTTTATACCCATAATTGTGCGGGCATCCTCTGTGTTGATATATCGTTTTTTCCATCCGCAATGTGTTAGCAACAGTAGTAATCCATTTCCCAACTTCCGACTTCCAGAGTACCATTATTAATTTGCGGGCCAAAAATAAGACCCTGACTATGGCTTCTCTGGTGTGATTTTTCCATTCGTATTTATCTAGCAGATTAAGCAGATAGGGTTTGGGATCTAATTGGAGAGACACCCAGAACACCCTATGCCCAGTGTCCACCACTCCCCTCCAATAGGTGCGTAATTTTGGACAACTCCACAGTAGATGGACCCAGTCACCATGATAACGTCTACATCTGGAGCAAGTAGGTGTAAGTAATAAGCCCATGCCGTGTAACCTATGAGGAGTGTAATAAACTTAAAAGGATGTATAGCTGAGTCAGTCTTTGTGTCACATTCAATCAACAATTAGGCACAAAATGTAAAGCCTCCTCCCACCGGTTCCCAGTTAGCTGGCCCACATCTTTTTCCCATTTCTCCAACACCCGTAAAGGGTGTTTTTTCAAAAAAGACTGGAGTAACATAGCATTGCATTGTGATATACTGTAAATCCTTTAGAGGATTCTGCATCCTCCATTGAATAATGGAGCTGGGGATAAAGTCCAGTCAGAAGATCTACCCTGAGTCACAACAGCATGTCTCAACTGCATCTAGTAAAAGTACATAGAGGATGGTAAATAAAGTTCTGATTTTTAACTGAAGCCCTGGTGTGGAGGAGTTCCTTTGACCCCCAAAATGTGTTGGCTGTCTTCTAACATAATATCAATAAATTAATTTGGACTTGTAAGGTACCCAGCTTGGGTGTCTCCGTCAAGATACAGCTACACCCAGTCTGGAACTGGTATTATAGCTGAATATCGCACCCATGGACTAGACAACACTAGCTTAGGTGCAAACTGGAACTCTTAATTGTAACACTGAATATATACCATGCAAGATCAGGTAAGAGCTTGATCACATTAACATAAACAGTATGCTAATCAACCACTAGTCACTTAAACAAGCCTAGGAGCCCAGACTATTCGGCACCAGTTCCCCAGTAAGACCCAGTAAGTAAGACCTAGGGCTGTCAAAATCTCTAAAAGGATTATCAGACATTATGATCTACGCTGAGTCTAGGAAGGGAGGGGTGGGTGGGGGTGGGGTCAAGCAGTAAATGCTGATTTGGACATAGAGGCTTAAATCCAAAGTATAACTACTCCAGAGGTCCCCCCATGCACAAACCTTCCAAAGAATAGGGCTCCCTCAAAAGTCAGGGCCCATAGTCAGTAGGCAAGAGGCCACCCTGCAGTCCCCTCCAAAATCCCCTGTCTTGGTTGGGTCGGTCACAGGACTCTTATCTTTTAGTCTGGCGCTCCTTCCATATTTGCACATCTTTTTCAGGGATTGGCTGAGGTACAGATTAATATTTATAGCCCAGAGTTTGTTTCTCCTACTTTATTTCTGGAAGCTTCTTCCAGAGGAAGGCAGGAGAAATCAACCCCAAGGTGTGTTGTGCGGAGTCGATGGATCGACTTGGGTACAAGCAGCATGCCCATAGGTAGGCCAAGATTCAAACCACTTATGGCCAGCTTTACTTACACGGCTTTGCATAAGTATCCCCCCCCCAATCCCCAGCCAAAAGTGCATTCATCAAAGGAGTGAGCTCTTTTCTCCTATTCAACCCCCCCCCCCCCCTCACATGCACATTCTCTCCCCTGACGCAGTGTTTTAACCCTCACTCCTGTGATGGTGGAGGTGGACAGTAACAGTTGGATGTCTCTCAACAATGTCCTAGCAACAAGGCAGGATGGGGTGATGCAATCTGAGAGTTTTTCAGTCAGACTTCAAGAACTGTATGTAATTGGCCTACACCTATAGCAAGGGCATTATCCAATTTTGGTTAAAGCTGCACAGTTTGTTTTTATCTACAGACTCCCCTCACCTGCATACTTGTTAAAGGTGAACTATGACTTACCAAAAAAAGTATATTAGAATGACTAACTTGTGGGACACCAGAGACATTTCCCAAAAGTTTTGCAATATTAGTTGCTGCATGAAGAGGGAGTGATGACCTCCAAAACGCGTTGACTGTTTCACGTGATCAAATTATTCAAGTAGTAATAAAAAAAAAAAAAAACATTTCCCAGGAAACCATTTGTTAAAATTCTTATCCCCCCAGCACTGCTGGCTCCTGCTCTCTCAGTGCCGATCCTCTGAGTTTACAGGAAAGAGTTAACAGTGGACAGTGCACTCTCAAGTCAATCTGTTAGCTTGGAGAAGGGTGGAGGAGGAAGGAGCAGGTGAGTGCCTTGCTATTCTAGGCTTCAGGGCTGTGTGTTTCTATTGATACACAGAGTGTAGGGAGACAACTCTAGTCAGACCTCTACTCTCAAGCACTCTCATCTCCTCCTCCCATGCTCGTCTCCAGGATTTCTCCAGATCCTGTCCATCCTCTGGAACTCGCTACCTCCACCGGTCCAGCTATCCCCTACTCTAGCTACCTTCAGGCGATCCCTGAAAACTCATCTCTCAGGAAAGCCTATCAGGTCTCCAACTAATCTTCAGCTCATTCCCCACAGTTGCAACCTTTTGTACCACCTTCCCCACCCTATTAGATTGTAAGCTCTTCTGAGCAGGGCCCTCTTACTCCTATTGTATTTTATTGTATTATAACTGTATTGTCTCCTTTTTATATTGTAAAGCGTTGTGTAAACTGTTGGCGCTATATAAATCCTGTATAATAATAATAATAATAATAGTTCCTGCATGTGAAGGTGGCTCCATAGAAAGCTGCAAAAGAAAGGAGCCACTCTGAAACAGGAAACCTGGGGCACTGATCGTGGCACCAGCTTAAACTGAAATATGGTTAAGGATTAAAAGATAACAAAGCTGCATATTCAGTAAGTGTTTGCAGTTGTTGAAAGTGCTTAATTTATAGTATTGTATAGTATATAATATTTATATTAGTATTTATTAGCGTAACATCACTTTAACCCTTCAATGACCGCCTAACACATATGTGCAGGGACATAAGGGTGAGCTTTAATGCCCACATGCCGCACATATGAATCACTGGGTGGTCAAGGTTTCTGCACTGAGAGTGTGCTCACTGTGTGCTCCCAGCTCAGAGACCGAGCTGTGAAAGACAGTTCTTCAGTACTTGGTTCCCGCTAATGAGCCATAGCTGATGGGACCAGCTCCTAATCATGTGACCAATATGACAGCCAACCACAGTGGTCATGTGATCTGCCAATCTTTTTTTTTAATTTCCATAGTTTTTATTCATTTTTCACATAACAAAATTAACAACATACAGTCTTAAAAGAGATATACAATGGTTAATATCGTTTCCGGAAGATGAAGGAGAAAATTTAGTTGTTATTTCCCTATATTGCTTCCTACCCATTATCCCTCCCCGTTCCTCCCCCCTCCCCCAATACACACCACTGGTACCCAGGTAATCTACTAGCAGTAGATGGAACAATGGCAGGATCATGGACTAGCCTAAATTAGGCTGTATAGTTGACAAGGAGGCTCCTACCGGAGGAGTTCACAGACAGGGCAGCAACGGGAGGGAGACCCCTTCTACCCCGCAGTCGCCCCCCTGCAAGGAGCATCCCATCTCACTCAACCAAGGGCTCCATAAACCTACGAACTTCTTTAAATTGTTTTGCCTGAAGAACATCGCCCTCTCGCACCATATCATAGAGTTAATGGACTTAGTCCATACCCCCGAAGATGGGGGGGTCTTGGTCTGCCAATCTTAACTGCACCGTGGCGTTCAGAAAGGGATTACGTTACCAAACAAATCTGTATTAGAATGCTTAACTCGTGGGACACCAGTGAGAAAGTTTCCCAATATTAGCAGCCATGAAGAAGGAGTGTGTTAGTCACCGAAACGCGTAGGTTGTTTTAAGTGATCGCATTATGAATAAGTAAAGCAACATGGACTCTTTCACCATTTATTATTATTAAACAGGATTTATATAGAGCCAACAGTTTGCGCAGTGCATTTGGTTTGCAGCCTCTTACATTACATTCTGGGTTCCCACCGAAGGGCAGTGTCGCGTGAGCAGCCTTACCAGCGCCGGTGAGCTCATCAAAGGATTGTTTTCTCCTTTTCATTGAAGGAATATGTTTGGAAGTCATAGCACCTCTTGGATATGCCTTCCTAGTTTTAGCCTCTCCCTACTGTGCTTCAAAAAATTAATTACTAAAGACTAATTTCGATTAATTATAACACACATACAGATCCAACTACTTTTAGCTGATCTCTTTGCATTGCAACTCTGCATTAGTCAGTGGTAAATTAGTCAGTGGTAAATGTGGTATACACTATATACAATCACCTGACACTCGTTAGTTTCCACAATCCATGACTTAACTTCACAGTTCACACAAATACTTTTTAAATTCAAACTGTAGCACTGACGTAAGTCATTTTTTTCCCACAGTAGCGTGACAATCCCTCCACCTCCGGTCTAACTAATCACTCTCACCTTATGGCATGGACCCCTGTGCAAACAGGTGGTCATGCAAGCGGGTATCAAAAGGGTTAACACGGACCATAAACTTCTCTCACGTCTCCTTAGATCTCAGCAAGGACGCAGGTCATGGGTAGAAAGAAAAGATATAAGTGCTCACCGCTTAAGTATAAGATTTAATTTTTGTGTTCAATCACAAACTACTCACATAAAGATGATAAAAAAACACAGCATGTAAAGCCGACTCGTTTTAGTTCCGTAGGGCAGCAGCGAGTGACGCCATGCGTAGCTCCTCCCCCGTACGCGTTACGTTCAATCAGAACTTCAACGTCACCAGACTCCTCCCCTTCATTAGCAGACGGAGGCACTTAGGGAAGGGGGAGGAGTCCTGTGACGTTGATGTCCGTGACGTCACCGGATCTCCGACGGAACTCCCTGAAGACCCGGAAGCCGGCGGAGAGGTGAGTACTGATCAAAAGAATTTTGATTGATCAAAAAAATTAACGATTAATTGAGGAATTAATCTTTAATTTACACAGCCCTACAAAAAAAAATTATTTTCTGTCTGTACTGCTGTTGCAGAGTTTCCCTCACTTTCTGGTTTGTAAAACTTAAGTTCAACAAGAAGTGAGAGCAAATCTCTCTAGCGGTGGGTCCCGGATAAAAGGTTCTAACCTTTCCCCATTCCATCCAAAACTAAGAAAAAGTTTTGGTTGAACAAAGTATTTTTATATATCTGCCTGAACTTTGCTCTAAAATGTTTTTAGCGGCACTGTACTAAAAGTTATTTTTAAAAAAATCTGATCCCAGAACATTCCATTTATAGATCAGAGTCTATGAGGACCTCATCCTGGGCCCGCTCTGTGTAGTGTGTACTCAGTGCCCCCGAATTTCAAGTATAGGTCTAGTTACTTATTATGCATTCCAATGAAAATACCTCCACCCAGCCAAAGAATCCGTGAAATAGTTTTCATCTCAGAAAACGCAGAGGAACCCGAATGCTGGAACTGTCACTTCTTTGTGGTGTGTTTCTTAAGACTAAGCAGCCGCTACGTATGTAAATATATACATGTAGGCCATAATTGCCGACCATGGAACTCAATCACGGCAACCCACCTGGACCTCCAAGTTACACTTTAAAAAGTTGCTGTATCCTCTTAAATAGTTTCTATTTAATGAGGTGAAGAGACCTACAGAGGGTTACTTTCCTCACCCTCAGTGGCCCCTCTGTGGGTGATGGTGGGCTCACAGCCAAGGGAGCTCCCTTCCCCCCATGCAATGGTGACAACATCTTCTGTAAGTCCTCTTGGCCCGATAATGTACAAACATATAAATTAAAGATGAAGCTGAATCTGCTTATATTTTGCCTCCCTGGTTCCTCCTACCCTCCAAGCAATTTCACTTTATTTACATACTTTTTTTTTTTTAAACCCAATGATGTCATCACTGGGTCTCTGTGCTTCCTTATCCACTTGACCTCCCAAAGAGTTACTCCCCTTCATAACCAGGGCACTTTTTGCAATTCGGCACTGACAATTGCGCGGTCATGCAACATTGTAACCAAATAAAATGAATGTCCTTTTTTTCCCACTAATAGGGCTTTCTTTTAGTCCATAGACGTCCTCCCAGAACCCCACCTCCATGCCTGCCTTTTGCAGCATACATTGGGCATGCTCTGTGACCTCTGTGTCCTTTGGACACAGCTGATCATGGGTTGGGGTAAAGGGCCAATCACAGTGACCCTTTACCATGTGATCACTTACAGCTGATCACATGTAAACAGACTTGACGGATTATCGGCAATCCTTTCCTCTTATGCCCCGTACACACGGTCGGAAAATCCGACCACAAAATCCGTCTGATTTTTTCCGACGGATTTTGTCCGACACTGGTGTTGCATACACACGGTCGGACAAAGTTGTCGGAAAATCCGATCATCCTGAACGTGGTGACGTTCGTTGCGTACGACGGGACTACGTAGAGGCTAGTAGCCAATAGCTTTGGTCTTGTAATTTTATCTGAGCATGCGTGGAACTTTGTCCGTCGGAATTCGCTACACACGATCGGAAAAAGTCCGATAGGACTTTGTTGTCGGAAAATTTGAGAGCAGGAGATAAAACTTTGTCCGTCGGAAATTCCGACGGAAAAAGTCTGATGGAGCCTACACAGGGTCGGAATTTCCAACAACATTGTCCGATAGGACATTTTCTATCGGAAAATCCGACCGTGTGTATGGGGCATTACACTGTGTCTGTGGGAGGAGAGCCGTTAACCGGCAAGCCTGTCAGCACATCATTTACACTGATAATCAGTGCCCTGATTATCAGTGCAGCCCAATCAGCGCCAATTAGTGTCCATCAGTGCCGCCTCATCAGTGCCTATCAGTGCTGCCTATCAGTGCCCCCTAATCGGTGCCCATCAATGTCGCCTCATCAGCATCCATCAGTGCCGCCTCATCAGTGCCCATCAATGCCAACTCATCAGTGCCCATCAATGCCAACTCATCAGTGCCCATCAATGTCGCCTCATCAGCGTCCATCAGTGAAGAAGACAAATTACTTATTTGCAACATTTTATAACAGAAACTAAGAAAAAAAATTTTCTGAATTTTCAAGCTTTGTTTGTTTAGCAAAAAAATAAAAAAAAACTCAGTGGTGATTAAATACCACCAAAATAAAGCTTGTCTCCAAAATAAAAACGTCACATGGGTACAGTGGTGCATGACCGCGCAATTGTCAAAGTGCAGCAGCACTGAAAGCTGAAAATTGGCCTGGGCAGGAAGGGGGAGGTCCATCCCTGACCCGCGGTACAGAATGGATCTAGTGTAACATGTGGCATGTTCTTTTGTTACATAATAATAAGGTTTGGTGTCTTGTCATTCATAGTTTTGGGACAAGTGACTTGA
Organism: Lithobates sylvaticus; assembly: GCA_028564925.1. Taxonomy (NCBI): domain Eukaryota; kingdom Metazoa; phylum Chordata; class Amphibia; order Anura; family Ranidae; genus Lithobates; species Lithobates sylvaticus. The sequence goes on along the minus strand of CM053027.1, from coordinate 43,841,317 downwards.
GTTCAGCCAAGCTGTGTGATTGGATGGGAGGGGTGCAGTCAGAGTGAATAGTAATGAACCTTGGCACCGGCGTGCCAGAGATAAAGTGATCCTTGTAGATTTTACTTTCTCATTCTTGAATGCTTAAAGCTGAATGATTTGCATAGCTTATCTCCCCAGACTGCCAGACTGGGCCGCCTTCCAGCTTGTACAACCGAGTTCACTGACAAACAAAATTAAAGTTAGTGACCCCGGTATGAATGACATACCGTAACATTGCATTCATTCATTACTTAATTATTGAAGAGGTTCTGTTTTTCTAGCCAATCCACCCAGGGAAAGTCTTCTGTATTATAGACATTACAGTCTTGTAAAGTATGTTATTTTCAAAACCTCCATTCTAGGTATAACTTGTAAATACTTTCCAACTTTCTGAGATGGGAGAGAGGGACAACTTTTAGCACAAAGTATGTAGGCAAAGAAAACACCCCACCCAAGCCACCAATGTCAGAGAAGAATTTGTAGGCAAAAAAGTTTTGCTTAAAGCTATAATAATTTTTTTTTTTCCACTGGCTTTTAACCCCCCAATTTGCAGCTAAAGGACCAGGCCCCTTTTTGGGATTCGGCACTGCGTTGCTTTAACTGACAATTGCGCGGTCGTGCGACGTGGCTCCCAAACAAAATTGGCGTCCTTTTTTTCCCACAAATAGAGCTTTCTTTTGGTGGTATTTGATCACCTCTGCGGTTTTTATTTTTTGCACTATAAACAAAAATAGAGCGACAATTTGGAAAAAAAATCAATATTTATTACTTTTTGCTATTATAAATATCCCCAAAAAATATATATATAAAAAACATATTTTTTTCCTCTGTTTAGGCCGATACGTATTCTTCTACATATTTTTGTTAAAAAAAAATTGCAATTAGCGATTATTGATTGGTTTGGGCAAAAGTTATAGCGTTTACAAAATAGGGGATAGTTTTATAGCATTTTTATTAATTTTTTTTTTTACTAGTAATGGCGGCGATCAGCGATTTTTATTGTGGCTTCGAAATTATGGCGGACACATTGGAAATTTTTGACACATTTTTGGGACCATTGTCATTTATACAGCAATCAGTGCTATTTAAATGCACTGATTCCTGTGTAAATGACACTGGCAGTGAAGGGGTTAACCACTAGGGGGCGGGGAGGGGTTAAGTGTGACCTATGTGGTTTTCTTTTTACTGTAGGGGGGCGTGGCTTGGCGTGTGACATCACTGATCATCTTTCCATATGACAGGGAACAGACGATCAGTGACAGTCTCACTAGGAAGCACAGGGAGAGGTTTGTTTACACTTACCTCTCCCCGTTCTTCAGCTCTGTGACCCGATCGCAGGACACCGGCGGCAATCGGGTCCGCGGGTCCCGCAGCCACGGTCGCGGAGCTCAGGACCGGGTCGCGAGCGCGCCACGTGACCCACAGCTGGGCTCTTAAAGAGCAACATACCTGTACGTTGATGTGCCCAGCCGTGCCATTCTGTCGACGTAAATGTGCAGGAGGCGGTCCTTAAGTGGTTAAAAAAAATAATATATATATATTAATAATTTGAAGGTTGGATAAAAAGGCCCCGGAGGCCAACCCCCAGCTACTAATCACATGATGCACAGGGTCCTTTTTTTTAAGGATCTTCTCCCAGGGGTGGGAGTTCCTCGATGACGTAGAGCCGGGGTCTCCAAACTTTCTAAACAAAGGGCCAGTTTACTGTCCTGCAGACTTTAATGGGCTGGACTGTGGCTCCCAGAGGGCTCCCAGATTCCGATAAGCCCCCGCCCGCAGACCCCGACAACCAACGGCCAGGGTTGTCGGGAAGAGGCCCTTGTCCTCATCAACATGGGGACAAGGTGCTTTGGGGTGGGGGGGCCGCACGGCCCCCCTTTCCCCAGGGCACCCCCCATGTTGAGGGCACGCGGCCTGGTACGGCTCAGGAGGGGGGGGGGCGCTCGCTCGTGTCCGGCGAGTAACGGCGGTGCATGCTGGGCCATCTAAAGTGCCTGTGGGGGTTTCACATGCCCACAGGCAAGATGGCCCCCAGCACAAAAGAAGAAGATGAGGAACTTCATCGGACGAAAACCGGCGGCGATCGAGATGGAAGATGGAACAGGTGAGTCCCCCAATAAAGGTAAGCATCCTTTGTATACCCCCCCAAAAAAAAAAAAAAAAATATACAGAGTGCAGAACCGCTTTAAGCACACAACGCCTCTACCACATCTCCCCTATGCTTCACGTGTTGTGCCTTCCAGGGGTAATATGATTCCCATTTGGTGGTAATACCTTATAGCCCAAAAACAATGGGTACGAGTAGAGCTGCACAATTAATCATTACAAAATCGCGATCTCGATTCAACCCCCCTCACGATCTTAATCCTGCATTTCCACGATTCATGTAACAAGTTCAGAGCAGTTCTGTACTCACAGCTGGCAAAGTTTATCACAACATTGCTCAGCGCTGAGAGATAAAAAGAAACATTGTATCATATGGTTCTTTTCGAGATCAAAGGGGTGACCTTTGGTCTGCAAATGAGGTCAGTTTAACCACTTAAAAACTAAGCCTTTTTCTGACACTTGTTGCTTACAAGTTAAAATCAGCATTTTTTGCTAGAAAAACTACCTATAACCCCCAGACATTATATATATATATATATATATATATATATATATATATATATATATATATATATATATATATATATATATATATATTTATTTATTATTTTTTAGCAGAGACCCTAGAGAATAAAATGTCCGCCGTTGCATTATTTTATGTCACACTGTATTTGCGCAGCGGTCTTTCAAACGCAATTTTTTCGATGAATTAAGAAAAAACTAAACAGTAATGTTAGCACAATTTTTTTTGTATAATGTGAACGATGATGTTACGCCGAGAATCATGAGAGGATCGTGATCTTTATTCTAAGCAAAAAAATTGTGATTCTCATTTTATCCAGAAGCGTGCAGCTCTTTCTACGAGTTTTTTTAACCTTCTCAGATCTCTTTTGTATTGTAATCCTAAACAGAACCCATGGGAAGCCTTGTGACACAAACAACCCCCATCCTTACCTAAATAAGAAGCTCAACTTACTACATTTTTTTTTCTAGCCACCAGTACTGAATTTATAAGGGGGCAAAAGGGGCGATTGCCCCAAGCCCCTCTGCCAGAGGGGTCCCAATCTTCCTTTACAAAAAAAAAAATTGTATTTTCCGTTTAGACTTCAGTAGTGTGTTCGTTGAGGGAATTGTCCAGTTTGCAGCCATTGCCAAGCTCTGGTCGTGTCTCACTCCATCTCAACAGGCAGTTTTATTACAAGAAAAACAAAAATGGAAGGCACGCACACCAAAGATAATTTATTGATAAAAAAAATATATAAAAGTGGATACTCACAAAATGCAACTGTCAATAAGCCATAGAGACACAGTGTATGGATGTGCACAGAACACGGGGTACAGCTAACGCGTTTCGGGGGCGTGCCCCCTTCCTCAGGGCTAGGCAGTTTTATTACATGATGAAGGGCTTCCTGATACCTTTCCAGGTCTTATTTGTAGCTCTTAGAATTTGAGCATGATGGTCACTAGCTGTTCAGGAGAAAGGTTGTTCAGAACATTGGCACTGATAAAGAATTATCTGAGAACCACGACGACCCATGAAGGACTAAAACTTGGTGCACACAATTCGTTTTTTTTTTTGTTCAACCCAGCGGGCTGAACAAAAAAAAACTGAAGAGCTTGAGAGGAACCGCTATACTTGTAATGTTAAAACAGCGATCGCCCCCCCCCCCCCCCCCCCCCACTGAGCTATTGTGTTCTGACAAGGGGACACCCCTCACCAGAACACCCTAGTCAGCGCTTTCAGCCATTGGCTGAGATCGATGATCGGGTGCCGACAGACCTTTATTCGCCATGCCCCTTCAACAGAAGCTGACTGAACAGTCAGCTTCTGTCGGACCGGCTGCCGTACACACAGGTCGCCCGATATTCAGCCAATGTGTACTAGGTTTTAGAGTGCTCTGTGCTTACTGGCTGTCATGAGCAGTGTCCTTCGAGATGATAGTTTGATAAGTTAACCACTTGCTGACCGTCTCACACCGATATACATTGGCAAAGTGTCACGTGTGCGCAAAATGACGTACCCGTACGTCACTGCGTCATCGGCGGCTAGCAGGCATGAGCACAGTGCCGGCGGCATGCCGGCAGGTCCCGCGGACTCTATGTCTGCCGGTGGCCCGCAATCGTGACACAGAGGCAGAACGAGGAGATGCCTATGTAAACAAGGCATTTCCCTGTTCTGCCTAGCATCATGACAGCGATCTACTACTGCTCCCAGTGATGGGGAGTAGGGATCTCTGTCATGTTCTAGTGAGCCCATCCCCCCTACAGTTAGAACACACTGAGGGAACACACTTAACCCTTTGATCGCCCCCTAGTGTTTAACCCCTTCCCTGCCAGTGACATTTACACAGTAATCAGTGAATTTTTATAGCACTGATCGCTGTATAAATGCCAATGGTCCCAAAATAGTGTCAAAAGTGTCCGATCTGTCCGCCACAATGTCTCAGTCATGATAAAAATCGCAGATCGCTGCCATTACTAATAAAAAAAAAATGTAATAATAAAAATGCCATAAAACTATCCCCTATTTTGTAGACATGATAACTTTTGCGCATACCAATCAATATATGCTTATTGCTAGTTCTGGTGACCTGGGAGCCCCAAAACTTTCCATTAGTTTGCAGGGATTTCCTTTTACTTCCTGTTTTGGCTATGGGACAGGAAGTGAAGGTAAATCTCCCCAATGGAACAAAAACAGGCAAAAATAAACCTTACAGGAGCTGTGGCCCTGCCTTACTCTATCCAAAATTTGTTCTACCTCAAATATAGACTTACTGTTTTTTCATCAATGAAGGACTCGGTCCTGAGGACTCGATCGCCGCGGGGATACACGTGATCGTCTCACGGGGAGGAAGAACGGGGAGGTGCTAAGGTAATTGGAGCAGAGATCAGTGATGTCTACAACACAGCCACGCCCCCCACAGTTAGCAACAAGCCCCTAAGACACTTAACCCCTACACTGCCACCTAGTGGTTAACCCCTTCACTGCCAGTGTAATTTACACAGGAATCAGTGCATTTGTATAGCACTGATTGCTGTATAAATGACAATGGTCCCAAAAATGTGTCAAAAATGTCCGATGTGTCCGCCATAATGTTGCAGTCACAATAAAAATCGCTGATCGATCCTATATTCAGGGAGGGTGTGAAGCGCAGGGCAGACTTAAAGGTGGGTCGTCGGTCCACATCCCTCTGAAGATCGGACATACGGATACCAGAAGGTAAACTCCCTAAGGGCTCTTTCACACGGGGCGGATCAGTGCAGATCCGCCCCGTGGATAGCCGCTTGCTCAGCGGGGATCGCCGTAGTGATCTCCGCTGAGCAGTAGGATGACAGGTCCGTCTCTGCACTCCGTGCAGGGACGGACCTGTCAGAGCGCCACTCTCCCCTATGGGAGATCGGGTGACGACGGACCGTAGCGTCCGTCGTCACCCGATCCGCTCTGCAGACGGATGAAAAAATGGGGTTTTCCTCCGTCTGCAGAAACGGAGCATGGTGGGCACGGACGAGATCGGGTGTCAGCGGATGCTCATCCGCTGACACCCGCTATCCCATAGGGATACCTGTATGTCCGTTTTTCATCCGAAAACGGATGGATGAAAAACGGACATACGGTCCGTCCGTGTGAAAGAGCCCTAATGGCCCTAAGTTAGTAAGTAGGGAACAGGAGGATAATCAGATCTCTGTGACCAAGTGCACCTAACGAACCGAACACCTATTAATGATATACACGTATAGTCATGTTGAGTTTAAGGTTGTACATCTAGCAGCCATATTATGAAGTGATTGTTTAATTGTTTATTTGTGCCTACTTTTGTTCAGTTATACCAAATGTCAAAGGGTGCCTTAAGTATTTGTACTGTTATATCTGTTATGTCTTGCATTATCTTCAATAAAAGAAAATCTTTATGGAAAAAAAAAAAATCGCTGATCGCCGCCATTACTAGTAAAAAAAAAATGATTAATAAAAATGCCATAAAACTATCCTTTATTTTGTAAACGCATAACTTTTGTGCAAACCAATCAATAATCGCTTATTGTGATTTTTTTTAACAAAAATATGTAGAAGAATACGTATCGGCCGGGAAAAAAAAATAATTTTTATACATTTTTGGGGGATATTTATTATACCAAAAAGTAAAAAATAATGTGTTTTTTTCAAAATTGTCGCTCTTTTTTTGTTTATAGCGCAAAAAATAAAAAAACGCAGAGGTGATAAAATACCACCAAAAGAAAGCTCTATTTGTGGGAAAAAAAGGACGTCAATTTTGTTTGGGAGCCACGTCGCACGACTGTGCAATTGTCAGTTAAAGCGACGCAGTGCCGAATCGCAAAAAGTGGTCTGGTCTTAACCACTTCAGCCCCGGACCAATTTGCAGCCAAAGGACCAGGCCCCTTTTTGCGATTCGGCACTGCGTCGCTTCAACTGACAATTGCGCGGTCGTGCGACGTGGTTTCCAAACAAAATTGGCGTCTTTTTTTCCCCACAAATAGAGCTTTCTTTTGGTGGTATTTAATCGCCCCTGCGGTTTTTATTTTTTGCGCTATAAACAAAAATAGAGCGACAATTTTGAAAAAAATGCAATATTTTTTACTTTTTGCTATAATAAATATCCCCAAAAAATATATAAAAAAAATTTTTTTGCTCAGTTTAGGCCGATAGGTATTCTTCTACATATTTTTGGTAAAAAAAATCGCAATTAGTGATTATTGATTTGTTTGCGCAAAAGTTATAGCGTTAACAAAATAGGGGATAGTTTTATAGCATTTTTATTAATATTTTTTTTTTTACTAGTAATGGCGGCGATCAGCGATTTTTATTGTGACTGCAACATTATGGCGGACACATCGGACATTTTTGACACATTTTTGGGACCATTGTCATTTATATAGAAATCAGTGCTATTTAAATGCACTGATTCCTATGTAAATGACACTGGCAGTGATGGAGTTAACCACTAGGGGGCGGGGAGGGGTTATGGTCTGTGACGTGTTGTGTTTTTTTTTACAGTAGGGGGGCGTGGCTGTACGTCTGACGTCATTGATCGGCTTTCCCGATGACAGGGAACAGCCGATCAATGACAGGCAGTGTAGGAAGCACGGGGAGAGGTTTGTTTACACAGACCTCTCCCCGTTCTTCAGCTCTGTGACCCGATCGCGGGACACCAGCGCCGATCGGGTCCGCTGGTCCCGCGGCCGTGGTCACAGAGCTCCCGACCGGGTCGCGAGCGCGCCGCCGGCGGGTGGCGCGTACGCGATCCCACGGCTAGGCAATTAAAGGGCCACGTATATATACGTGCTTTTGCCTAGCCGTGCCATTCTGCCGACGTATATGTACAGGCGGTGGTCGGGAAGCGGTTAAGCCAGCAAAATGGTCCGGTCTGAAAGTGGTTAAATACTCCTGTTATATAATTGACCCACGTGGTACAATTATATGCCTGATTCTGATTCTTTCCTAATGGTGTCATTCATTACCTTATGTATCAATGTTTCTCTTTCCAATGGAATGCTAACAACGTTCTGTATCACTACCATGTGCTGTGCACCTACAATTTATGCATTGGAAATGTGTTTCCTTCAACTTGTTTATTTTTTTTCCTTTGTAAAAAACAATAAAAATCTTTGTAAAATAAATACAAACCTGCAAAAATATCAAGTGACATACACTAGAGATTCCTACAATTTCCATCTAAATCATGCCAACTGTAGCGTGATTTAGACTTTTAGGTTATCACTCGCCCATAGCTTCTGAGCCAGACATGACATGCATCATCACTGTTCCAACAGCAGGCTGCTGCTTTGGACATATCTGGACATGTCGTTTTAAAGTGATCTTGTATAGGTTACTTGTATATTGTTGGAAGTAAAAACAAAAAAGGCAACATTATATCATGCGCTGTGCCATTTGAGGGTGTCACCAACTCCACATGCATGTAAGCAGGTGCAGTCTACTTTCTCCACTGCAGATGACGCTCAACCTCAGAGGCATTGCAGATGGAGGGGAAGTCAAGATTAACATGGTTCCTCTATGGTTTTCTGGGTCACTGAGGAAGCTATCCAATAGGATACTGATACCTCATGTGACTCCGGCCGCCATCTTGGGTCAGGCAGAGTCTATTTAAAACCCTGGCTCCCAGGCTTGGTGCGCATTTCCGATGTGCATAGTGTAGGGACAGTTTACATGTCAGGGACAGTATTGGTGGTAGAGAAAGGTTCCAGATGAGTAGGGAAAGATCACGGAAGGCTGGATGGAGGGTGGAGGCTGAGATCACTATGGCGACCGGGCCCCATGCTGCAGGGGGCCCCCCCGTATACCTCGATAGGAGGAGCGGCAAGAGCGGCTGACCCTGGGCTCCCCGATCCTCAAAAAATGCTGTTCCTCTGAAAAGCGGTCCATGCTCAGATTGTTTTTCAGAGGCATTTGACAGCCGGTAAAGATACAATATGTTGCCTCCTGACCGCCTGTTTTAACCCCTTAAATGCATCATTACTATGCTGCAACTGCATGCAATGCACACAGTTGCAGGGTGGTTGCAGTACAGCCCCATTCACCTAGGGGTGAATACTTCAAGGGTGCCCTGACTGGAAAAAGATTGAGAAACACTGGCATAGAGGAACTGATCTCTCCATTTTCCTCCTGCAGCCGCTGAATGCCTGTGGGAGGGAGAGGAGGAGAAGCGGGGGGAAATGGAGAAATCGGTTCCTCTATATGCAGCCACCCACCTGCGACCGGGCCCTGTTGTTCCGCCACCGGGCTTAGAGAAAAATGCCCTGTCTGGGGGTCAGGGGGGCCCTTCATGGTTTCTTGCATCGGGCCCCTGAAGGTTCTAGGTACACCACTGCCTCCCCGCATGGGCACAGACCGCCTAAGCCGCATTCCATCTCTCCAGACAGACACTGTTCACTCCAATAGTCTGTGAGTGCACCACGTAGGGTTGACTTCCTGCCGGGCAGTTGTGAATTTCTGAATGTTCTTTAGTAACCAAGTTGGATGATTTTTCTATGGTTTCGGTGATCACTGGGACAGGAAGTGGAAATAAATCTACCCAATGGGAACCTAGAGAGCAATAAACACATGCCAGAGGTCTAGCCCTCCTCCAATTCAATCCAAAACAGACTGTTAGGCTTCAATGGACTAGTCTAAGATATATTCTGCTTTTTAAAAATGTCCCCCTGTCATAGACCCTAAACAATTGCATATGCCTGGGGCATGGTGTCTAGAAGTGCCCCCTCCTGTTGAGACAGGGTTACATAGGGCACACCAAGAGCCACAGAGGTGCCTAAACTTCCCTTTTGTGCTTTCTCTCTTGTTCTGTATCTAGACATAAAATGGTACTTTATGCTCTGGCAGATGTTGAATATTTTTATAAGCCACCGATTCACGTTTCACATCATTGGACAGTTCTGTGCATGAAACGTTTGGGAAGATTGCCTAAGAGTTTAAGCCAATCAGATTAGCCAGAGTCAAACAAAACATTCAATTGTAAGTTGTAATTCATTTTCTGGAGAAGGAAAGTCTAGAGGTTTGTGTTTCCTTTATCGGCTCTATAATGCAATATGTGATACCATTTCCAGAAAGCATGACGGGAATGTGTAAAATTTTACCCAGCTTTACATTTCCACATACATTTTGTTTTTTGTTTACAGAAGTAGGGGAACCAAGGACATGTCTCCATCACTTACCCTGTATGTTAACATTCCACATTTTGAGGCACCGACGACCTTGGACTTCTTACTAAGGAACTTGCTGGTGTATTTATTTTTTTTAAATTCCCAAAAAATAAGAGAAAGAGCCAGTATATAGAATTTGAAAGAGGTCTGTATTAAAAAAAAGCTGACTATTTAAAGCCATCAATTTTGGTCACTGGGGATTGGGTGGTATATGCTGGATCAATAAATGGATTTGAAGACTCACCCATCATTATTTAAAGTGAACCTTTCCTAAAGAAAAAATTTAGGATTTTCACTATTATCCTCCTTTTGGTTACTTGAGTGTAGTGCCGGCTCCTGAAGAGCACACGTGTTTTCTTCTATTTTAAATTCCTAAAACCGCAGTTTGGTTTTGGGCTTAATTATGCCAAATTATGGTTTCAGTACCAGTCTGGCTGAATTGCATTGGGTTCTGCTTGGCCACAGGTGTTGCTGTTCCTTCTGGCAAGCGTGAGAACGCAGTTTGGCTAGGCACATTGAGTGCCACTCTTTCTCGGAACCAGCCCAGTGGGAGTGTCGTCTTGCTGTGCATTCTGGGAGAGGGTACTTAAGGTACTGACTTCACGTGCTTCTGGTCCAGAAGATCTTTCTGTCTGTTTGGTCCTGCTCCTCCTGACCAGCCCCCATGGCTTTCATGGCCTGGGGTGTGGATCCATCCAATTCCGAGTCTCGGGGCTGGCTAGCCCGAGGCAAAGTAACCGGAGGGAGGATTCAAAGGTGGTCCGGTGGTCTCTGTGGAGAGGCCCAGCAACTGAGGAAGCAACCAGGGGAGGACCCTTCGGGAGAGGGACACGCGTAAAGCTGGTTCCTCAGAAAGAGCCTGGAGACTTAGTTTAAAGACACCAAGTGAATCTACACTTGTACGGTATTGCCGGACCGGCTGCATGATACTGGTACCGTATGAGGGCTCTCTAAATGTGTCTACATCCTTCAGTTACTTACAAGTGTTCTACAACAAGTCTGTGGCAGAGACTTTATTCACAAGCGTTCTACAACAAGTCTGTGGCAGAGACTTTATTCACAAGCGTTCTACAACAAGTCTGTGGCAGAGACTTTAACTCTATCTAAGCCCTCTATCGGTTGCAAGGCCTAGTGAGAGGTCTATCCGGTAGCCGTGAGAATCCAGTTGTGAGTGGCTATTCTCTGGATTCCTATAGTGAGAGACTTTCTGTTTTGAGCAGTTCCAAGAGTACCTGAACTACCTACCTAAACCCTCTATCCTTCATTGAGAGACTGTGTTTGTCTACCCTTTTTTGCAAATAAAAATCCTAAAGCGGATCCAGTGTCAGTTTCTACAATTCTTTGGGCCATCTACCTCGGGAAACCCCTAGATGCACGCGAAGTCAAGAAGGTAACGGTAAGCCCAAATCAAACCAGCAGCCCATCGGGGGTTAGTGCTACATGAGTTTTATGCTTATTTTCTGGGTTCTACGCTTTCTGAGCCACAGACCTGGAACAAGTATGCCTATCAAGAAAGTCAGGGTAAAGTTTGCATTCACTTTATTTATTCTCAAAGTTTAATACAGGAGGGGCAGCATGAAAGTCAGACAACTTACATTTGCAGAATGAGAAGTCAGCAATGGCAGCCTTCATGTTTCCTGTAAAGGGTCAGTTCACCAAAACTGGTATCCATCTATATGTAGATACTGATATACTACATGGCCCACCAGCTTCTTCTATATTTTGAAAACACCAGGAGTGAGATCTTTCCACCTAACCTTGTGGGTGCACTCAAATTCCATGGTCATTGTAAGGGCTTCTCACCTATCCTATTTGATCTTTCATTAAACCTTTACTACTTATTATACAACAGGAAACATAAAAGATTTAATTGTGAGAAGGAAGGGTAGAACCAAGCACTAGGTGATCCCAATAATGAAGTAGTCAAGAGATATAAGAAATTAGTGGTTAGCTCAGCCCACTAACCAACCTAGTCTAAGCCTTATCCACAACTGACTCTTGTAGATCTGAAGTTGTGTTGGTAGTGGATTATCAAAATTCACAAATGTTTAAAACATTTTTCTGCATACTGATTATCAAATGTGGGACAAAATAAACTTTGCTAAGTTTAAATGAATGTTGAAGAGTCTTGACCATCCTTCAAAAAAAATAAAAAAATAAATGAATGCTGTTATTTAGGCAATATACAAGGCCAACAGGGATACCAGACATAAGAGCTAAAGTTGAGACTTCCAGGGCACTTAGGAGGCAATCCAAAATACGTGTAGGCACCTCTAGATGCCTGATTTTCTGTCCTGCTAGCAGTTTAAGTGTTTGTTAACCAAAAAATAAAAAATAAATTTGGAGCCCCGTATCACCTAAAAGACCTGGCTGATCCTGCCTGGCTATACCCTCCCCTCTGTAAACTGACCACGGTATATCATGGCTTCTGAGCCCTGACACCGTGGTCAGTTTACATGCCTCTGTCACGCAGCTCTCCCGTGTCCTCCTCTGTCCTCTCTCCCCCTCCCTCCCTGCCTGTCTGCTCCTGGGTCAGTGCCCATCCCCTCCCCTCTTGCTGCTGAAGTTTCATTTAAACTTTATTTCTGAATTTTATAAAAATAACAAATTTTTTACCAGTTTTCAGAGCGCCGCTCACGTGACCCGCCAGCTCTCTCCTACTCCCATCCTGACTGATGTCAGCGGGAAATCCTCCGCCCCACCCACTGCAACTGTCAGACAGAGAGAGGAGAGAGCCGGCAGATCACATGAGCGGCGATCGGCACTCTAAAAACTGGTAAAGAACGGTTTATGGTTATAAAACAGACACAGGGGCACATAGGATTATTAAACAGACAGGCTGATATAAAGTGCATTAAGTGGCTTAACAACCACTTTAAGGATCTTCAGTGTATGTACAGGTTTTATATAAAAGGTGTGTAAATTCCCAAGCATATCTCACAAAATATTAAAAGGTTTTCGGAACCTCCTGTACTTCTCTTCCATAGTATACTCTTCCATTCTTGGGTTCTCTCACCAACCTATTGCTTCAAAAAAACAACGCAGCATGATTGGATGATGGCAATCAGCAGATTTTCCCCCCATTCACTAAGCTTTGGGGAAAAACTCCATGCAAAAGTGCAACTTTTCAGCTGACAGAATGCTAAAGTCTGCTATCAGCTGACGTCACTCAGCCGGTCCAGGCATTGGATCGATCCCGACTTTACAGACAGAGTTCACCCAGATTCTGGGCAGCTGGCTCAGCTTCTCCACAGTCCAGTGCTCCAGTGAGCGTGGAGGGGCAGAGCAGAGAGCTGGTGACTGACAGTCACCACTCTCTGCCTAGAGGGGAGAACCAAGCGATCAGCGGTGTCTGATTGCTCAGTTCTTAGCCCAAAGGCCATGGGGGGCAGATGCAGCACTACATCAGGTGCATCAGCAGAGTCCCTCCTCTCATCAGGTGCCCCCAGCAGAGTTCCTCCTTACATCCGGTGTCTCCAGCAGAGTTCCTCCTTACATCCGGTGTCTCCAGCAGAGTCCCTCCTTACATCCGGTGTCTCCAGCAGAGTCCCTCCTTACATCCGGTGTCTCCAGCAGAGTCCCTCCTTACATCAGGTGTCCCCAGCAGAGTCCCTCCTTACATCAGGTGCCCCAGCAGAGTCCCTCCTTACATCAGGTGCCCCAGCAGAGTCCCTCCTTACATCAGGTGCCCCAGCGGAGCCCCTCCTTACATCAGGTGCCCCAGCAGAATCCCTCCTTACATCAGGTGTCCCAGCAGAGTCCCTCCTTACATCAGGTGCCCCAGCGGAGCCCCTCCTTACATCAGGTGTCTCCAGCAGAGTCCCTCCTTACATCAGGTGCCCCAGCGGAGCCCCTCCTTACATCAGGTGTCTCCAGCAGAGACCCTCCTTACATCAGGTGTCCCCAGCGGAGCCCCTCCTTACATCAGGTGTCCCCAGCGGAGCCCCTCCTTACATCAGGTGTCCCCAGCGGAGCCCCTCTTTACATCAGGTGTCCCCAGCAGAGTTCCTCCTTATATCAGGTGTCCCCAGCGGAGTCTTTTCTTACATCAGGTGTCCCCAATAGAGTCCCTCCTTACAACAGGTGTCCCCCCTCTTCACCCAGGTGACCCCACTGGATTTGATCTCCTGGTCTCCGTGCCATTTACAGAAGACCAGCCCATGGAGGCCGAAGGGAAGAACCAAGAGGCGGAGTCTGGGTTCCGCCTCTTGTTTCTTCCTCACATAGCTGGTCTTCTGTAAAATGGCGGCCAGCAGAGACAATCACCAGTGCAGGCCTCTAGCGGCGGCGGCAAAAAAATTGGGAGAACGTGGTCTAAATAGCCGGGAATGTCGCAGGAAATCTGGGGACAGTTGGCAAAATGTCAGTGATCCACTGAGAGCCCGAGCCAACCCCTCCACAGCACAGCGCTCCAGTCAGAGCTGGAGGGGCACAGCAGAGAGCCACTGACTGGCAGTGCAGAGGTGGCTGCGGACAGATGCAGCATCAGATTGATGCTGCATCCACTTAGGTGAGTATAAATGTCTCTTTTAAGTCTCGATCAAGTCTCAGCCACAATCTGCATGCACTTCATTAATGGATGCATGGCATTTTTAAGGGGCGGTTTCTTTAAGGTGACAATGGTGGACCATACCTATGCATTAATGCCAGAGCCCATGTGACAGGGCTACATTACAGGAGAGAGAGAGAGAGAGAGAGAGAGAGAGAGAGAGAGAGAGAGAGAACATGTTCATCCTGTAAAATAAAGTGCCCGGACAAGGACCTTCATGGTAGATATTATTTCAATGAAAGTTGCAGATTTTACAAGATTGAAAGTTACATTAAATAATAAACTTTAACATACCACAGAATGAATATTCTTCGATCGTTGATTTTAGGGTCATACCGTGACCTTTTTTTGGGTATACCGTATACATACTTATTTAAAAACTATATTATTTGTGATAACAATTTAATTCTATTTCCAGTTTCTTGTGGGAAACATCTGTCCCAGTTTAGTGAAGCTGTGATGGAGTGGTATTTGGACAAGGCCTTTTGGCTTTATAAAGCTCTTTCCCAGCAATCCTCGCACCTTCTGATACACAGAAGTTGGCAGTGCATTAAAGAGAAGCTTTCAGGTTTGCACAAAAATTATTCTTAGATCATTCTCCTAGATACCAACATTCTTGGATTTTCCCAATAGAGTTCTCAGTAGGGTTGTCACCTTTCTTGAGAAAAAATACTGGCTTTATGGGTTTCTTTCCTACTAATTGCAGTGGAAACAAGTCTGACCAGGCTACTAAAACACTGGCAAGGTGGCAACCCTCGTTCTAGGTCCCTGAAACTGAAGGGGTGAATTTTAGGTCTAAAAGTGTATTGGGTTCAGCTTAAAGTCATTGTAAACCATTACACACCACTTTTCCTTATGGGTAAGCCTATTATAAGGCTTACCTGTAGGTACTGGAAATATGTTACCATATATGCTTGTGCTGACATCATCTGCGCATGCGACTAAAGGAAGGGCAAGCTCGTGACGTTTCTAAAGGGCCCGCGCCGTGACCGTTGGCTTCCGCGACTCCAGCCGGTCACAGAGCCGGAGTCCACAGCCCCGGACATCGTGGGCTTCATTTGCAGATAAGTGCAACATAATGGGCTAGTATGCAATGCATACTAGCCCATTATGCTTTTACTTTGCAGGGGAAAAAAGAGGAAGTAAACGCCATCAGGGTTTACTTCCTCTTTAACAGCTAGATTGGTGATTGCTCATGACAAATAAGTGGTAAATTCTGTATTGGAATTAAGATTATGCATGTTGAATTGTCCACTGTACTGGGGGTGGGGTATACTGCTGTTGGAGCACAGGAAGTGATATCAGCTCAGCCTTAAAGCACAACTCCAGCAAAAAGTTGTTATTTTGTTTTGGCTAATGATGAGAAGAGTTATGCCCCGTACACACGGTCAGATATTCCGATGGAAAAAGACTGATCGGATTATGTTGTCGGAAAATCCGATCATGTGTGGGCTCTAGCGGGCTTTTTCCGTCTAAAAAATTTGAGAGCAGGATCTCAAATTTTCCGACAACAAAATCCGATCAGACTTTTTCCGATCGTGTGTAGGGAATTCCGACGGACAAAGTGCCACGCATGCTCAGTTTAAATTACAAGACCAAAGCTATTGGCTACTAGCCTCTACGTAGTTCCGTAGTACGCAACGAACGTCACCACATTCGGAACGATCGGATTTTCCGACAACTTTGTCCGACTGTGTGTATGCAACACCAGTGTCGGACAAAATTCGTTGGAAAAAATCAGACGGATTTTGTGGTCGGAATTTCCGACCGTGTGTATGGGGCATTATACATTAATTTGAAAATTCTCCTTAGTGCATCCAATGACTTGACAAGTGTCATTCGAAAATTCCTCTAAAGAAAAGTTTCCTTTTAACATTCGAGAATTTAGAATGAATGGAATTTCCCCAATGAAAACCACATACACTGTTAGAAATTTGTTTATCTTTGAAATTTTTTTCATCCTGCTCGAATCTTCCCCTCACTGCAGTTCAATAATGAACATTGGTTTGACCCCACTAATGAATAGAAAAGAAACCCACCGACCAATGAAAACTTTCAAACAAAATTCTACTATGGTATGGCCAGCTTTATCCTGTCTTCCTTAGTGCAGGGTGTGACGTCATTCTCCTGCCAACAAGATCCCTGGGAATGCTGAGTAGCCCAAATATCGAGAGAAGATTTTGCAGCACAGTACAGGAGCATCTTCTATGAGATTTGGGCTACTCTGAAACCTGGTAAGGAGGATGACTTCACCTAGGCTCTGCAGGAGGAAGCTAGGGAAAACTAAGTATATTATGTAGCACTAACCCCTAAAGGAGCTGCCGGTTTTATTTGGGCTTACCGTTACCTTCTTGACCTCGTATGCGTCTAGGGGTTTCCCGAGGTAGATGGCCCAAAGAACTGCAGAAACTGACACTGGATCCGCTTTGGGATTTTTATTTGCAAAAAGGGTAGACAAACACAGTCTCTCAATTGGGATAGAGGGTTTAGGTGGAAAGTTCAGGTACTCTTGGAACTGCTCAAAACTGAAAGTCTCTCTTCATACAAATCCAAAGAATAGCCATTCACAACTGGATTTTTACAGCTATCGGATAAACCTCCTCTCACTAGGCCTAGCAACCGATAGGGTGTTCAAATAGAGCAGTCTCTGCCACAGACTTGGTTGTAGAACTGATGAATAAAGTCTCTGCCACAGACTTGTTTTGTAACTGAAGGATATGAATAAACTTAGAGAACCCTCATATGGTACCAGTATCTTGCAGCCAGCCCGGTGATACCATATGAGTGTAGATTCGCTTGGTGTCTTTCAACTTGGCTTCCAGGCTCTTACTGAGGAACCAGCCTTGTGCGTGGCACTCTTCCGAACAGTCCTCTCCTGGTTGCTTTTTTCCAGTTGCTGGGCCTCTCCACAGACTAGACGGCACTGGACCACCTTGGAATCCTCCTTCCAGTTACTTTGCCTCGGGCTAGCCAGCCCCGAGACTCGGAATTGGATGGATCCGCACCCCAGGCCATGAGGGCCCTGATGGCTGGTCAGGAGGACCAGGACCAAACAGACAGAAAGCACGTGACCCCAGTACCTTAAGTACCCTCTTCCAGAATACATAGCAAGACGACACACTCACTGGTTGGTTCTGGGATAGATTGGCACCCAATGCGCCCAGCCAAACTGCGTTCTTATACTTGCCAGAAGTGACAGTGACACCTATGGCCAAGCAGAACCCAGTGCAATCCAGCCAGACTGGCACTGAAACCATAATTTGGTACAATTAACCCCAAAACATTAAATTTACAAAACACATAGCGTGGGCTCGTCAGGAGCCCGGCGCTACATTATCCAACTGGCATTGAAACCATAATTTGGTCCAATTAACCCTAAAACCCAACTGTGGTTCCAGGAACATTAAATCTACAAAACACATAGCGTGGGCTCGTCAGGAGCCCGGCGCTACATTATCCAACTTTTGCCACCCCCACAGGTTTTTTTTCTTGGGCTTTCTTCCAGCATTTTAGAAGTAGGGAGGTGGACACCCTGAATAAGCAGGCCTTGTCACTGAGGTGTAAGGTCTGCTTTAAAGATTAAATCTACTTTAGAACACCAAATTGCAGAGGTGTGAATAGAACCTTATTTGAGAGCATCAGATGTTGAACACAGCTCAGTATGTGGTTTTAGAAACTCTGTATTTTAAAACAATATTCCAGTTTTCAGCTAAAGCAGAGTACTTTTAATACTGAAATGGTTTTTTGCTTTCGCAGACCGTAATCTACAATAACCATCTGAAATTCCCTCCACTTGCCCGTTTAGCCAGATTAATTATATCCACATGTTGTTTATATAAACAAAGCTATACACTACAAAAAAAACACTAATTAATAAGCATGAAAGGTCTGACTCACGGACTAAAAGTCACACAGACATTCCAAACTCAGAGGATTGGAGCACGTAAAATGCAACAACAACGTACAGATGAAACAAACCATGAAATCCAGCAAACAGCTTCACCCTGAGCCCCGGCCGGTTGTCCCCAGACAGGTTCAGCCACCATGCGACTGGTAGCAATCAGGCAAGACGCTGCAGAAGCAGGAAGTCTAAATTTAGGTTTTACTACCTATAATGGAGGATTTATGGAATGGTTTAATTGGCAGTCTTGGGACTTAAACCTTTTGCTGGGGAACAAAAACATCATTCTGGGCAAGCTATACGAACCTTTCCTTTAGTGGTCTGAAAAAAAACGCAAACTAGGAATGAACTTTAACGATGTAATATCCCCTTTCTGAAAGGTTGGGCTTAGCCCTCCATGATTTCATTTTTTCATTTGTACAAATTTTGCCAATTTTTATTTTATATTTTTTTTCTGTTTGAAAATAGTACAGTCATCTTCAAATCTTTGAAGCACAACCCCGGCAATTTTTTGAAGTGCCATAGGCATTGGAGAGATTTCCCTTAATTTCCTGTGTGGTCACCTAGAAAGGTAAGGAGGAAAAGCTCTCCAATGGAGGTATTGATGGTAATTACCGTAAATGGCAACTGAGGAAGGGAGAAAACCTCTGTTGGGTTTTATGGCTGCCTTTATCCATATTGGGTTGGTCTTATCACTTTCTGTTGCCCAACAGACTGTAAGCTCTAATGAGCAGGGCCATCTGATTCCTCTTGTACCAAATTGTAATATAGCTGTAATGTCTGCCTTCATTTTGTTAAGCTCTGTGCAAACTGTTGGCGCTGTATAAAACAATAATAAATATTGTTAATAATAAAAATAATAATATGAACCTGACAGAGGTAAAAAAATAAAATAAATTCCCACTCTTTCTACAGCTATAAAATATGTTTTGGCTGGAGGTTGAGATTTACCAGCTTTGGACTTTTTTTTTCAAAAGTTATAGCGTTTACAAAATAGGGGATAGTTTTATAGCATTTTTATTAATATTTTTTTTTTTTTACTAGTAATGGTGGCGATCATCGATTTTTATTGTGACTGCGACATTATGGCGAACACATCGGACATTTTTGACACATTTTTGGGACCACTGTCATTTATACAGCAATCAGTGCTATTTTCCTGTGTAAATGACACTGGCAGTGAAGGAGTTAACCACTAGGGGGCGGGGAAGGGTTAAGTGTGTGTTTTTTTTAACTGTAGGGGGCGTGGCTTGGCGTCTGACGTCACTGATCGTCTTTCCCTATGACAGGGAACAGACGATCAGTGACAGGCTCTGTAGGAAGCATGGGGAGAGGTTTGTTTACACAGACCTCTCCTCGTTCTTCAGCTCTGTGACCCGATCGCGGGACACCAGCGGCGATCGGGTCTGCTGGTCCCGCGGCCGCGGTCACGGAGCTCAGGACCGGGTCGCGAGCGCGCCACCGGCGGCGCGTGCACGACCCGCGGCTGGGCTCTTTAAGAGACATGTACAGGTACGTGCTTGTGCCCAGCCCTGCCATTCTGCTGACGTATATCGGCTTGAGGCGGTCCTTAAGTGGTTAAGCTAGTGCACTATTGGTTCACTTACCTTTTCCTTCAATTTCCTTTTTTTTTTTTGTTTTCTTTGTCTGAATTTCTCACTTCCTGTTCCTCCTCAGTAAGCTGTTCAGTAAGCTGTTCTGGCTGACTAAACACCGCTCGGATGATGGTGTGAAGTTTACTGAGGAGAAACATGTGAGAAACAAGTGAGAAATTCAGACAAAGAAAAAAAAAACATTTAGAAGGGAAATCGAAGGAAAAGTAAGTGAACCAACAATGCACTAGCTTAAAGGAACCTATTTAGAAAATAAAAAACAAACCTTTATAACCCCTTTAACTAAATTTAAAATGCAGCACACATTATCATAAGAATCAAATTAAATATGTAAAAATAACACTAGGCTGAAAGGTTATAGGAAGGGGCTTTATTTGTGAATCCTACTAAAAACCCATTTTTTCCTAATTTTTTAACCTCCTTGGCGGTAATCCCGAGTCTGGCTCGGGTTGAGTTTTTTCTGCCAGGAGCGGTAACCCCGAGCCAGACTCTGGCTAGTGTTGCAGGATACAGGGGGAAGTTACTTACCTTTTCCCCTGGATCCTGCGATGTCTCCCCCGCTGTGTGTGCGAGCCGTCTCCTCGCTCGATTCACACAGTGCCGAGTGCCGCTGATCTCCGTTCCCTGCGACGTTCCGACGCACGGGAGCGGAGATCGGCGCCAAATTCAAAAAAGTTTAAAAAACACAACACACATACAGTACTGTAATCTTAGAGATTACAGTACTGTATACAAAAAATACACATCCCCTTTGTCCCTAGTGGTCTGCCCAGTGCCCTGCATGTCATTTTATATAATAAAAAGATTTTTTTTCTGCCTGGAAACTGGAGATTGTCCATAGCAACCAAAAAGTGTCCCTTTATGTCAAAAGTGGTTTTAGACCAGCTAGAAAACACAGATAAAAAATTTGAATCACAATTTATCATCAAACACTAAATTTAATGACAGCGACTATTCTGCAACTGAGAAAATTTCTGTGTTTTTGATTTGATTACATTATTGAATCATTTTTATATATATTTTTATTATATTATAATATATGATTTTGTGTTTCAAACTTTATCATACCCGGGATGTCTACTAGACTCTGGTTCGGACAGATTTAAGTGAGTTCATTCATAAGAATTGCATGCCTACAATATAAAAAACGCCAAATTTCCATGCAAAATTATTGTACCGCTTTCAGCACAAAATTCCGGACAGAATCATACCGCCAGGGAGGTTAAGTAGGGTTGGGAAGGACAAGACTCTTTGTAAGGTTTTTATTGCTTTTGTGAAATTGCAGTTGGGAGACACTGGACCCAACATTGTATAGGTCTTCTTTTTAAAAAAATCAATGGTTTAATTAAATCGATGGTAATTTTCTTGGTTAACCAGCTCAAAATAACATGAAGGAGCTACTAAGAGGCACCTAGGATCAAGATTGACAGAGAAGAAATATGGGACACCACAGCAATTATTGGTAGTCCAAACAGAAGGATCTGTCGGAGACACAAAGGGCATGGTTGCAATGACCAGCTGTGAAAACCTGAAATAATGAATAGTCTTTTATCCGTACGAAATGTTGTTTATACTAATCAGTCCTTTAATTGCATGGAGTCCATTTGTGTTCTTTTTCTCCAACCACCTTTAATACTGTGATCAAGGAGGAACATGGACGCCCCCTAAATGTGCTGGGTTATAGCATATGTGGGAAAAAACATTCCATTGGACTGAAAAATTGAAACCCAAGTATTGTTCTCTAAAGTTTTCATTGCTTCAAGGGACTTTGTTGTGGAGATTTCCCCTCATTTTCTGTCTTAAAGACTGCAGTCTCTAGGACAGGGGATACAGCCAATAATGGCATACTGACAGCAGTTTTGAGCTTTTGCCACTACGTTAAAAAATATTCGGCTTCTATAGTTTTTAGAGCCTCCATTGCATATATTTCCCTTCACTTTGTGTCCTGGTGACAGATGCATAAGAAATGAGGGGAATATTCCTTCAATGGAAACACAGACTGCAGCTCAAACCTGACAGACGTGCTAAACCTTGTTTTTACCAATAAGCATTCAAAACATGATAAAGGATTCCTAGAGTACGGGGGGTTAGCTAAACCAATAAGGGATCAGCGTAAGCTATTGAATTCTGTAAAAATTGTATTTTCACATAAAATAAGCAGATAAAGAGCCTGGAAAATCTAAAAAGAAGCCTAAAGCTTCACCTGCTGGCTCAAAAGGAGAATGCAAAATATAACATTTAACCTCCCTGGCGGTATTCCCGAGTCTGGCTCGGGGTGGAACTTCAGTACCATAAGCGGTAACCCCGAGCCAGACTCGGGATCGCATTGCAGGATACAGGGGGAAGTTACTTACCTTGTCCCCTGGATCCTGCAATGTCTCCCCGCTGTGTGTGCGAGCTCCTCCGCTCGATTCACACAGTGCCGCTGATCTCCGTTCGACATTACGACGCACGGGAACGGAGATCGGCACCAAATTCAAACACACAAAACACATACAGTACTGCATAAAAAGAAATTACACATCCCCTTTGTCCCTAGTGGTCTGTCTAGTGCCCTGCATGTAGTTTTATATTATAAAAAAATTCTGCCTGGAAACTGGAGATTGTCCATAGCAACCAAAAAGTGTCCCTTTATGTCAAAAGTGGTTTTAGACCAGCTAGAAAAAAGTGATAGTAAATTAGAATCACAATTCATCATCAAACACTAAATCTAATGACAGCGACAGTTCTGCAACTGAGCAAATTTCAGTGTTTTTGATTTGATTACATTATTGAATAATTTTTTATAGTTATTTATTATATTATAATTTATGATTTTGTGTTTCAAACTTTATCATACCCGAGATGTCTACTAGACTCTGGTTTGGACAGATTTAAGTGAGTTATTCATAAGAATTGCATGCCTACAATATAAAACACCAAATTTCCATGCAAAATAATTGTACCGCTTTTGGTGGCCACATGCATATTTAGGAATGATTGATCCCAAACTAGCAATTCATTTTCCAAAATAATATTGAACAATACACATTTGTTGTTCACCTACCAACCCACCCAGTTGATCATTGATAAAATTTAAATGATTGAATAAAACCATTGATAAAATGGATCTGAATTACAAATTCGTTAAGGCACACACAGATATTTATTTGAGGGATCAGAAACAAGCGAAATCTATAAACGGACATTTGTGAGAGCCAAAATCCATTGAGAGCTCTCTAATTAGATTGAATGGAGCATCTCTGGTTTGAAATTTTTATTTCATATGTTTATTCACTTTAACCACTTTCAGACCGGACCAATTTGCAGCCAAAGGACCAGGCCCCTTTTTGCGATTCGGCACTGCGTCGCTTTAAATGACAATTGCGCGGTCGTGCAACGTGGCTCCCAAACAAAATTGACATCCTTTTTTTCCCACAAATAGAGCTTTCTTTTGGTGGTATTTGATCACCTCTGTGGTTTTTATTTTTTGCACTATAAACAAAAAAAAGCAACAATTTTGAAAAAAACGCATTCTTTTTTATTTTTTGCTATAATAAATATCCCCCAAAAATATATATAAAAAAAATTTTTTTCCTCAGTTTAGGCCGATACGTATTCTTCTACATATTTTTGTTAAAAAAAATAGCAATAAGCTATTGATTGGTTTGCGCAGAAGTTATAGCGTTTACAAGATAGGGGATAGTTTTTTATTTTTGTGTGACTGTGACATTATGGCGGACACATCGGACATTTTTGACACATTTTTGGGACCATTGTCATTTATATAGCAATCAATGCTATTTAAATGCACTGATTCCTGTGTAAATGACACTGGCAGTGAAGGGGTTAACCACTAGGTGGCAGTTTAGGGGTTACATGTTCCTAGAGGTGTGTTTCTAACTGTGGGGGGGCGTGGCTGTGAGCTAGTGAATGCTGATCTCTGCTCCAATCACAGGGAGCAGAGATCAGCGTCACTAGTTGTTAGGCAGAACGGGGAGATGCTGTTTATTTCCGCATCTCCCCGTTCAGCCTTCCCGTGAGATGATCGCGGGTATCCCCGCGGCGACCGAGTCTGCGGGACCCGCGACCGGCCTCACGGGGGTCACGACTGGCACGAGCGTGCGCCGCATCTTAAAGGCACGTACCTGTACGCCCTTATGCCTGTCCGTCCCATTCTGTCGACGTACATCGTCGTGCGCCGGTCGGCAATCGGGTAAATAGACGAATAGGGATGCCCAAGACCCATGAAATTCTCCTTAAGGAAGTGGGGTTTCTATAACCCATGAAATGCGTTGTGTTATGAACATTGGAACCCCCCAATATTACTACCATCTAGGACTTTGGGAACTACCCTTTTCAGAAATAACAAGGATACAAACAATTCTTTGAAGAGTTGGAAGGTCAACGGTTTGCTGTGAAACAGGTATTTTGTGAAACACGCTCTAAGGAAGTAGGGTTTCTATAACCCATGAAATGCGTCAAGTTATGACCATCTGCAACCTCCCCTCAACCTCTTTACTACTACTTCTTTCAAGTTCTTCATTAAAGCCTTGAAAACTACTAAAAGTGACTGGCACCCCCTACTTACAAACATCCGACTTACAAACGACTCCTACTTACAAACGGAGGAAGACAACAGGAAGTGAGAGGAAATCCACCCCTAGGAAGGGAAATTCACTCCTGTAAGCCCCCGTACATACGGTCGGAAAATCTGACCACAAAATCCATCTGATTTTTTCCGACGGACTTTGTCCGAAACTGGTGTTGCATACACACGGACAAAGTTATCAGAAAATTTGATCATTCTGAACGTGATGACGTTCATCCGTTACAACGGGACTACGTTCACGTTAGTAGCCAATAGCTTTGGCTCTCGTAATTTGATCTGAGCATGCACAGCACTTTGTCCGTCGGAATTCTTGACACACGATCGGAAAAAGTCTCATAGGATTTTGTTGTCGGAAAATTTGAGATCCTGCTGTAAAATTTTTTCCGTTGGAAATTCCTACGGAAAAAGTCCGATGGAGCCCACACATGGGCGGATTTTCCGACAACATGGTCCGATCGGACATTTTCCGTCGGAATTTCCGACCGTGTGTACGGGGCATAAGAGTTAATATGGGGAAAAAGGTGTCTCCACTGATGCTTTATCACCAGTCCACGTTTCCCTAACCCAAAATTTTCAAAATCTAATTGTCACAGGGACAGAAAGTGAGGTGAAATCTTCTGAACAGGGGCACAGACAGCAAAACAAATATTACTGGGGTGATAACCCTTCCCTGTGCTATCCAAAAAGCTTAAAAAAAGATTTTTGGGCTGGAGCTACACTGAAAAAAATGTACCTGTTCCGACTTACAAACAGACTCAACTTAAAGTGGAGTGCCCACAAAAAAAAAAAAATGTAAAAGTCAGCAGCTACAAATACTGCAGCTGCTGACTTTTAATAAATCGGACACTTACCTGTCCCAGGGTCCAGCGATGCGGGGAGAACGAGGCCCCCCCTCGTTCCCTGCTCGGCTCGCGGCGCCAGCATTCTTAATGTGGGCACCCGGCTGTGGCTTCACAGCCGGGCACCCCCTGCGCATGCGCGAGCGGCGCCGTGCGCCGTGATTCGACGCTCACTCATCTGGGACACGTGACAGGTCCCAGATGACTGTGTGGCGCCGAGGGGAAGTGACGTCAGTGCCCGGGCAATGAAGGTGGCAGACTACGAGGGACCCCCTAGCAACAGGCATTTAGAGGTGAGTAAAAAAATGTATTTTTTCCAATGATTTTTAAGACAATTTTTTTTTTGGTGGCAACACCACTTTAAGAACAAACCTACAGTCCCTATCTTGTTTGTAACCTGAGGACCACCTGTATTGTTCTAACTTCCCATTATAGCCATGGACTCAGCCCTGGTTTGAATGTAAGTTTGAATGAATGAATGACTTGTATAGCGCAACCTATGCGAACTGAATCGCCTTAGGGCACTTTTTTGCCACTGGTGTCCATCTGTGGTATAGTGCAGTCCTTGCCCTGTGGGGTCCTGACACGCTTACAAACACATACAACATTCACATATTTGGCCAATTTTATCAACAGGATCTAGGTAACCTACCAGCATATTTTTGGAGTGTGGGAGGAAACCGGAGTATCCGGAGGAAACCCACGCAGGCACAGGGAGAACATGCAAACTCCAGGCAGAAGGTGTCGTGGTCGGGATTTGAACCAGCAACCCTATTACTGCTAGGTGAAAGTGCTAACCACTACACCACTGTGCTGCCCTCACCAAGTTAGCTCCGTGTATCTTGAGGTACCGGTCTGCCCCCAGTATACCCAGGGGGGTGCTACATGTATATGTACTAGGGCACCTATAAAATCTTATACATGTATGGTTTTCTACTAATCCATTTAAACGATTGATTGAACGATCATATCGATACGTGTTTTGTCCTGATGAAAACATTTTTTTTTAAATGTTTTTTTTTTTTCGTCTTGGCCATAATAAAAAGAGAAAGTAAGCATAGAAGAACCATTATACCTGTTAACTATAAATAATAAATTTACGGTATTTATGCATCATTACATCAGAGTATTGAAGAAGGAGGACATCAGAGCCATGAAGGAGGATTTTTTAGATCCAAGAGAGGGACCTTTGGAAGCTGTGAGAACTTTATCCAACAAATATATTTCCACCGAGAAAAGAACCCACAAGTCATCTAAGTGTAATCTGGAACACATTTGACCAGCAGAAAACAAAGTAGACCAGCTCATTGGAGAGAAAGCCAGGGCTGTAAATAAACTTGGCACACACCGTATGAGCAGGTCACCAGATGTCCAAGTCCGAGCGCACAATGTGCTTTTAATGGGCTCCTCTGCAATGTTTTCACCTCTGTAGCCTCAAATCTCTCTTCTAGGGTAGAAGCAAACCGAGAGTATGAAAACAAGTCATAATGAATACAGTTCCTGCCATGTTCCTCGGAAAATAGAAGTGAGTAATCCAGTGCGGTTGTGAGGGACTTGCAGCAACCACAGAGTAACCGAGTCACTTAAAATATCTTTTTTTTTTTTTCCCTCCATTTAGAAACGTCACAAGCCAACACGTCGGTTTCTGTCAGAAACACAAACACATAGCTCTTCTATGTGCTCTGTTTATGTCTTTATTTATTTTTTCTGGGGCCTGAAGACATTTAGGGGTTATTAACCAATATCCGAATACATCTATTTATAACTACAAAAAAAAAAAAAGTTCCATGTGATGCAGGACACGCCATTTTGGGGTTTATTTACTAAAGCTGGAGAGTGCAAAATCTGCTGCAGCTCCGCATAGAAACCAATCAGCTTCCAGGTTTTATTGCCAAAGCTGAACTGCTTGCCGACCAGCAGCTGTCAGGTTGGCACGGCTGCACGAATCCCTGTAGGTGTACAGCGGCCGCTTTAAGAGCTATAGGGGGCCGCCGGAACCGATGCGCGTGGCCAGAGGCCGCGATGCCTGCCGGACACCCACCATCGCTCCTCAGAGAGCCAGAACGGGGGATCTGTCAATGTAAACCGACAGATCCCCATTCTGTCTGGGAAGTAGAGAGAGATCTGCTGTTCCTAGAGATTAGGAACAGCGCCCTCTATCTACTCCCTGTCAGTCCCCCCCCCCACAGTTAGAAACACCTCACAGGGAACACTTAACCCCTTGATCTCTCCCCCTAGTGTTAACCCCTTCCCTGCCAGTGCCATTTATACAGTAATCAGTGGCTATTTTTAGCACTGATCGCTGTATAAATGTCACTGGTCCCATAAAAGGGTCAAAAGTGTCCGATCTGTCCGCCGCAATGTCGCAGTGCCGCTAAAAATCACTGATCACTGCCAAAAAAAAAATTATGATAAAAATGCCACAAATATATCCCCTATTTTGTAGACGCTATAAATTTTGTGCAAATCAATCAATATAAGATTTTTGCGATTTTTTTTTAACCAAATATATGTAGAAGAATATATATCGGCCTAAACTGATGAAGAAATTTGTCTTTTTTTGATATTTATCATAGAAAATAGGAAAAATATATTGTTTTTTGTTCAAAATTGTCGCTCTTTTTTTATTTATAGCGCGAAAAATTAAAAACTGCAGAGGTGATCAAATACCACCAAAAGAAAGCTCCATTTGTGGGAAAAAAAGGACATACATTTTTTTTGTGTACAACATTGCACGACCGCGCAATTGTCAGTTAAAGCAAAGCAGTGCCGTATCGCAAAAAATGGCCTGGTCATTAAAGGGGAGGGCGAGCCAGGAAAAAAAAAATTAAAAGTCAGCAGCTACAAACACTATAGCTGCTGACTTTTAATAAGCAGGCTTACCTGTCCTGGGTGCCTGCAATGTCGGCCTCCCGAGACCGATCGTCCCTCGGGTCTCGGTTCCCAGCGCCGCCATTCCACTGCGCATGCGTGAGTCGCGCAGCGCTTTGTGAATGGGGAACGCGATGTGCTAGGAGCAGAAGACAGAACAGCTCCGTGGAACAAGAAGAGGCAGATTAGAACGATCTGCCTAGCAACAGCCATTTTAAATTTTTATTAACATTTTTATGAAGTTTTTTTTTTCAAGGTGGCCCTCCACTTTAAGAAAGGTAAATCCTTCTGGGCTGAAGTGGTTAATTGAATAAGCTGAGGTTGGAAGCTGATTGGCTACCATGCACAGCTGCACCAGATTCTGAGTGCACCAGTTTTAGTAAATCAACCCTTTTATGTGGTTGACTTTTTGTATCAGAGCTCCTCCCGAGTGTTTACTTCTCCCCTGCATGTTGGTGGGCAAATAGCAAGAGGAGATATTTCAATTTAGAGATTTAAATTTTTTGCCTTTATTCTGACAAACAAAGGTCTCCTAATTAACCACTTGCTGACCGCGCTATAGCCGAATGACTCTGCGGCGCGCTCTGTGATCACTTTGGCTCTTTACCACTTGATCAGGTTTGTCCAATCACAGCTGATCACGATGCAAAACACACTTGCTGGTCACTGACATGTGTGAAAGGGGACATCTACACTGATAATCAAGGCACTCAGTGCAACCAACAGTGCCCATCAGTGCTGCCTATCAGTGTCAATCAAGTACCTCCTCATCAGTGCAGCCTATTAGTGCCCTTCAGTGCCGCCGATTATTGCCCTTTAGTGCTGCCTATCAGTGGCCATCAGTGTCGCCAATCAGTGCCTATCAGTGCTGCATATCAGTGCACACCAGTGCAGTCTCATCAGCACACATCAGCAAAGGAGAAAAAAATTTAACCAAAACTATGACTTTTTTTTAATTTCTTTTTTTATGTATAGTCTTTTTTCATTTGTTTAGCAAAAATAAAAAACCCAGTGGTGATTAAATACCATTAAAAGAAAGCTCTATCTGTGTTAAAAAAATGATAACAATTTCATATGAGTACAGTGTTGTATGACCACACAATTGTCACTCAAAGTGTGACAGCGCTGAAAGCTGAAAATTGGCAAGTGGTTAAAGAGACCTAAATGGGCAAAGTATCAAAAAGGTCTATTTATCAATGTTTTCATTTTTAATCATTTTTATTACAGTACAAGTAAGTACGATCGCTCATGCATGCAAAACGGTGGATATTTCCAAAACCATACAAAAGATGATTTTGCCAATATAAATACGAAGTGCAATTTGTACAAGTTATGAATTTGTGGTATCCACTAAATAATACAAGTAACAACTCAGACAGTTAGGTCACGGGATATATACATTATTTTCTGGACCACCAACCAAATGGTCCTATAGGTTTTATTATAGCGAATAGTATCTTTTTCCGGGACGGAAGAAGAGAAGGATTACAAAGTAGGGAAAGAAAGCGGAAAGTAACCACAACGCTCTCAAGTATACCAAGGTGTTTCAGCGGGACGCTAGGCAGTTCCTGAAAGGTATTTGATCCATGGGTCCCACGTTTTCTCAAACCTTTTCATTTTGTCGTTCAAGATGTCAGTAATATGTTACATTGTTTCTTAATGTATATGATGTGATACTGCAATGTACACTACTTGTAGTTATTAATTAGACATAGAAATAAATGCTGTGACTATTTGCGTTGTTTTTTTTTTGCATGGCTTTAAGACTAGACATGTGCAATTAGTTTTGTTTTTTTTAGTTTTTCGTTAAAATTCGTTATATTCGTTATCGTACGAATGAACGAACGGTTCCCAAAAAATTTTAACGAATAACGAATGTTCGAATCGAACGAATCCAAAAAACAACGAAAATCCGAATTGACCAAATTAGAAACAATGAAACTACGAAAGAATAAAATCCGAAAAACGAAAACAGGAACAACGAAAATCAAAATGAACGAAAAAATTCATACATTCGTAACTTTTTTTTTTGTTGAATTGGTAATTTTCCGTGTCTCTTACAATGGCGCTGCTTAACGTGCTTCGAATGGATTGAACGAAAAAATTCGTACATTCGTAACTTTTTTTTCGATTCGTAATTTTCCGTGTCTCTTAAAATGTAATAATAGCATACACATTACATAAAATTATGAATTATGCTCCGATTACGAATCTACGAAAACAATGTTACGAAAGTACGAATAAATCAATCTAACGAAAGTACGAATGTAACTAAATCTACGAAAATACGAATGCGTCCGAATTTCGAATAAACGAAAATTAAATGGAAAAACGAATCAACGAAAAAATAACTCTTACGAAAATACGAATCGTTACGAATACGAACACCGACGACTTACGAATTTACGAATCGTTACGAATCAACGGAAACGAAAGAAACGAAACGAAAATAAACAAATTTTTCTATTGTGCACATGTTTATTTAAGACCCCTTTCACACTGGGGCGTTTTTCAGGCGTTTTTCAAGCTCTTTAGCATTAAAAAAAAAGCACCTGTAAAGCGCCTGAAAGAAGCCTCATCTGCAATCCCAATGTGAAAGCCTGAGTGCTTTCACACTATGGCATTTTTCAGGCGCTTTAGCGTTAAAATAAGCGACTGTAAAGCGCCTGAAAGAAGCCGCAAACTGCAATCCCAATGTGAAATCCCGAGTGCTTTCACACTGAGGCGCTGCGCTGGTGGGGCGTCAAAAAAGTCCTGCAAGCAGCTTCTTTGCAGCGCTTTTGGAGCGGTGAATACACTGCTCCTAAAGCGCCCCTTCCCATTGAAATCAATGAAAAGCGCCTGAAAAACACCTGAAAAGCACTTTTGACAGCGCCGCTTTGTGGGCGCTTTTAACCCTTTGTTTGGCCACTAGCAGGGGTTAAAAGTGCCCCACTAGTGCTCAAAAAACGCTGGTAAAGCGCTGTTAGTTTAAGCGGCGCTTGACGAGCGTTTTTCGGGCGCTGGCAGTGTGAAAGGGCTCTTAAAGCACTTGGGTTTTCACATTGGGATTGCAGATGAGGCTTCTTTCAAGCGCTTTACAGGCCCTTTTTTTAATGCTAAAGCGCCTGAAAAACGCCCCAGTGTGAAAGGGGTCTTAAAGAGGGCTTTCGTCAAATAAAGTAACTTATTTGCACCTGGCTCCTCTCAAACCCTTAATGGGCAGGTTGAATGTACCAAGTTGATAAATCAATCAACTTAGGTACAACCAACCTTCTGGATTGGCTTCCGATGATCACAAGTGGCTACTATAGCCACTAGCGATAATCACTGTCTTCTCCCGGTAGGGAGGGCCTCCCCCCGCCTGCTCCCGCCCCCCTGGCCTGGCCGGAGGGATTGTCAGTGTTATCTGTGCTGATGGGGGAATAATACAAATTTCTTCCCTGCGACTAGAGCTGCACGATTCTGGCCAAAATGAGAATCACGATTTTTTTGCTTAGAATAAAAAGATCACGATTCTCTCACGATTCTTTCACATTATACAAAACAAATTGGGCTAACTTTACTGGTTAGTTTTTTTTAATTCATTAAAGTGTAATTTTTTCCCATAAAATTGCATTTGAACGACTGCTGCGCAGTGTGACATAAAATATTGCAACAACCACCATTTTATTCTCTAGGGTCTCTACTAAAAAAATATATATACAGTATCTCACAAAAGTGAGTACACCCCTCACATTTTTGTAAATATTTTATTCTATCTTTTCATGTGACATCACTGAAGAAATGACACTTTTCTACAAAGTTGGAAGCCTTATCTCTCTGCTACCCCTGAGCTGATTAAGGTCGAGCTACCAAATGAACTACATATTCCTTTGTTTGCCACTATACATGAACCAATTTCTATTTGATTGCCACCTCCTTCTTTATTCCAAGTGCCTTTCAAACTAGAGCTGCACGATTCTGGCTAAAATGAGAATCACAATTTGTTTGCTTAGGCCCCTTTCACACTGGGGCGGTTTTCAGGCGGTACAGCGCTAAAAATAGCGCCTGTACACCGCCTGAAAAAAACGGCCCCATTCACTCCAGTGTGAAAGCCGGCGGGCTTTCACACTGGAGCGGTGCGCTAGCAGGACCGCAACAAAAGTCCTGCTAGCAGCATCTTTGGAGCGGTGAAGGAGCGGTGTATTTACCGCTCCTATACCGCTCCTTCCCATTGAAATCAATGGGAAACCGCGGGGATACCGCCCGCAAACCGCCGCTGCAGCGGCGCTTTGCGGAGGTTTTTAACCCTTTTGCGGCCGCTAGCGGGGGTTAAAATCACCCCGCTAGCGGCCGCATACCCCGGGTAAAACGATGGTAAAGCAGCGCTAAATATAGCGCTGCTTTACCGTCGCCGCCCCGCACCGCCCCAGTGTGAAAGGGGCCTTAGAATAAAGATCACGATTCTCACGGCGTAACGCCATCTTTCACATTATACAAAAAAATTGGGCTAACTTTACTGTTTCGTTTTTTCTTTTAATTCATTAAAAAAAAATTTTTTTTTAAATTGCGTTTGAAAGACCGTGTGACATAAAAAATTGCAGCAACCGCCATTTTATTCTTTAGGGTCTCTGCTAAAGAAATATATATAATGTTTCTAGCAAAAAATACTGATTTTAACTTGTAAGCAGCAAGTGTCAGAAAAAGGTTTAGTCTTTAAGTGGTTAAACTGACCTCATTTACAGACCGACATTCATCCCTTTGATCTAAGAACGAAATGTTACTTTGTTTCTAGTTATCGGTGATGTTGAGATAAACTTGGCAGGCTGCCTGGATTTTCTTTTTTTCTTTTCTTGGTCAGCTGTCAGAAGTGAGCACTTGTTACATAGAATCGGGAAATGCTGTTTTTAGAAGGGGGTGGGGGGCGGTAGAAGCGCGATTTAGATTCTTAACGATTAATCGTGCAGCTCTATTTCAAACTAATAAACAAATTCAAGAAAAGGTGTAAGAAACAAATGACTTTCCTAAGCCCTGTGGGGTTGATTTACTAAAACTGGAGAGTGCCAAATCTGGTGCAGCTCTGCATGGTAGCCAATCAGCTTCTAACTTCAGCTTGTTCAATTGCACAGGAAGTAAATACCTATAGATACAAACAGTAGGGGGACGCCTATAATAAAGCTTACTTATAGGTATTGTAAATATCTCCTAAACTTGCACCATTTAAGAGATATTTACTGTATACTGCGCAGATGATGTCTTTGACGCACACGCTCTGAAAGAATGGCCGCCTGTGCCGTTTCTTCAGAAGCCTGTGCCGTGACCGGCGGCTCCAGTGCGCATGTGCAGGAGTAATGTCACGTGGCTCCGGCCAATCACAGTGCAAGGAAGGAAGACGGGTGAAGATGGATGCGGCCTCGAGCGGGGACGACAAGGACTCCGTTGGCAGGTAGGTTTCACATAATGTGCTAGTATGCGACGCATACTAGCACATTATGCCTTTACTTTGCAGGTAAGGAAAAAGCAAAAAAAAAAAAAAGAAGACTGTACTTCCTTTTTAAGCTTTGACTTAAAAAAAAAATAATGTTTTTTTTATGCAGAGCTGCATTAGATTTTGCACTCTCCATTTTTAGTAAACCAACCCCTGTGTCTGTGAATTGCTAACATTCTCTGAAGGAACATGGAAGAAACAGGGAGGGTTTAGCTAGGACTGAACTAACTAGCACTAAACAACATGGGAGGACAGAGGTTGATACTAATTCACATGAGTAAAATGAGTTTTAGTGGCACAAAACTACCGCTTGCTGTCAGCATATTACAGCTGCTCTGGACCTGCCCTCGACGTCAGGGGCGTGGAGGAGCGCTGTTATCAGGATCGGGTGGAGTATAAGCTTTCTTCTCACCCCTAGACAAAACGTGCTTCCCCGTTCACTTGAATCGGTCATGTTGGGTGTGCTTGTCACCCACTAATCGCGGTATGTTGGATAGTCTTTGTCATGGTCATGAAGCATTGTGAACACCCCCTGCACTGCCATTCTATCGAGTGGTTGGAGGGCGCTCAACCATGAGGTTTTTACCACCCCCCACGCACAGACTGAGGGCATGGATAAGACCTAGATGTATTACATAAAGTAGAGCTATTTCTTTTTTCTTTTGCATTTCCAATTGGGTGTGATTTTTTCCTCCACTTCCTGTCCCAAAGCCAAAGCAGGAAGTCAGAGACAATCGCTCCAAAATAAAGAAATTGCTGGTTGTCACCAGAACGAATGTCCCCATACTTATACTTTAACCCCTTTATTGCCATATATCTTATGGCGGTGGCAGCAGGGCATTTTACACACACACTCAGTGTCGGCCCGTGCATTGTGGGTGCACGAGCGCCGCCCCCTCCCATCCCTGCTGCTGCCTCCCTATCCAAGTGCCCGGTTCCTTTCAGGACGCCGGATGCATGGATTCCTATGGCGGGGGCGGGAAGGGGGTGTATTTTTTTGAAGCACCTAATAGGCTTCAAAAAAGGGTGGGCTTGGGGCACAGAGTGCGCCCAGATCCCACCCAATTATGTGACCATAGCGCATGAATATTTGCCTTTTTCACACTGCATTGTCTTCCCACCAATCAGGAGGTCAGTGAGACCTGTTTCCTGATTGGCCAAAGCGCCAGGTTTTTCTATTGGATGCTCAGCACTTTGGCGGAAGTGGGACAGAGGAAGCGAGAGGTAGTAACGTTTTCAAATTGGTTTCGACAATAGGATGCGACTTGTCGTGCGATGTGGCCTATCAAATTGCATGACAAGTCGCTCCAATGTGAACGGGGGGGCTGAGGTTCGGTTCACATATATGTGAATTGGATGCGTTTTTAACCACATCCAATTCGCATAACATGTGACTCTGACAGGCTTTCAATCTAGCCGGTTTACCCATGTGCTGGGCGGCCATGGTGCAGTTTTAAAAAGGGTCCAGGGCGATTTTGGGTCCAGTTCAGGTATGATTTCAGGTAAAAATTTGCACCTGAATCGGTGAACAGAACCACACGGACTGCCGCACTGTAACCGCTGCTGCCTATGTGTGAACCGAACCTTAGCTAGAATTTACAGAGAACCAATTTATAAAACAACACTTCTGATTTCTGGTGTCACTTTCCGGGGGTCTTGCAGTCAGGGAAGAAGCTAATAGAATGCAATCTGCTTTCCATTAGATTCAGTAGAAGGCAGGTGAAACCTCGGGGGACTAAAAGACCCCTGATGTCTCATTAACCACTTCAGCCCCGGAATGTCATTTTTTGCGAAACGGCACTGCGCTACTTTAACTGACATTTGCGCGATCGTGCGATGCTGTACCCAAAAACATCTTCATCAATTTATGCCGATATGTATTATTCTTCTACATATTTTTGGTAAAAAAAAATCCCAATAAGCGTATATGGATTGGTTTGCGTAAAAGTTATAGCGTCTAAAAACGATGTGATATTTTTATTGAATTTTTTAATGGAATTTTTTACTAGTAATGGTGGCAGCGGACAAATCGGACACCTGACACTTTTTGGGGACCAGTGACACTAATACAGTGATCAGTGCTAAAATATATACACTGTCGCTGTACTAATGACACTGGCAGGGTAGGGGCTAACATCAGGGGCAATCAAAGGTTAAGTGTGTCCATAAGGGGTGCTTTCTAATGATGAGGGAGGGGGGTGCTTTAACAGGGGAAAGAAAAAAAAGTACAGGCCTGTAGCAGTAGCACAGCTATAGGCGGAGGGCCGACATGTGGGGGTTAGTACAGTAAGGCTACAGGTAGTTTAGGGTTAAAGTTAAGATGTACAGTATCAGGGGAGTGGTAATTAAGGAGGGGTTTTGGATTGGAATTTCCATTGGAGGAGAGTGGGGTGTGGCAGGGTGTGGTTGGGTGGTCCCACATGATACTAGGATGGGTGGGATGACTTAGGGAATCAGTCAGTTTCTGGAGTAGCAAGAACAACAGGGCAAGTCTGCTCCCGATGTGCGTCGCCCGATTTCATTCAGTATGCTGGGCGCTCTAGCAAATGTATTGGTTGGGGTTTGTTCTTCAGGGTATGAGGCAGCTCTGTTCAGAACGGCCTTTATATTGGCATTTTTTGGGGCGTTCCGAGTTAGTGAATTGGTATGCGC
Organism: Lithobates sylvaticus; assembly: GCA_028564925.1. Lineage (NCBI taxonomy): Eukaryota > Metazoa > Chordata > Amphibia > Anura > Ranidae > Lithobates > Lithobates sylvaticus. Next base: position 43,805,054 of record CM053027.1, on the reverse strand, counting down.
ATCCAAGCGAGGGGGAGGTGGCTTGGATTTGATGGACGTAGTGTTACGGGGTGAAGTCCTTTCGCTTTTCGTGAGGAAATCAAAGACGGACCCGGAAGGAAAGGGTAAGTGGGTCAATTTGGGGATCGTTCCTGGGTCATCCCTGTGTCCGGTGAGGGCTGTGCGGGAATGGTACATGGTGAGGGGTTGGGGACCGGGGCCTTTCTTGATGCATCAGGATGGGGCTGCGTTATCTCGGTTCCAATTTGGGTCTGTGTTGAAGAAGGGCCTGAGGGCTGCGGGTTTTGACAATAGGGACTTCTCCTCTCACTCGTTCAGGATCGGGGCGGCCACGGAAGCGGCTCGCTGGGGTTTGGGGGAAGAGCTGCTGCGTAAGATTGGGAGATGGAAATCACGTCGGTTCCAGTTGTACGTGCGTCCCCATTTGTTGTAGGTACTAGTTGAGGGTCCTTCATATTGGGGGGAAGAGAGTACGGTAGTAGGCCGGGTCTTCATGTTGTTTTGGTTCAATGTTGTTTTGTTGGTTGGTGTTTAGTGTTTTGGTGTTGTTGCATGTTTTTAACGGAGTTACGTTTCTTTGTTGTCCTGTCTGTTTTGTTTTGCAGGTCCCGAATGTTTGGTGTGGATACTGGGACACTCGTATGTGTTCTGGGGCGCCAAGAGGGCTGGGGTTAGGCCAGATGGGCGGCAGTTAGGCTTCCCTAGGAGCCAGGTCAGGATCAGGTGGATTGGGATACCCGGGATGCTGTGGTCCAGGGTTCTCCCCGAGGTACACCACTACGCCAGATTGGACAGGCCCCCAGACATTCTGGTGCTGCATGTAGGGGGAAATGACGTGGGGCTCAGGGCATCTAGGGAGTTATGCAGGGACATAAAATATGATTTACTGCGCTTGCGGACCCTGTTCCCTGACACCATCGTCATATGGTCAGATATGGTTGCACGGACCGCATGGAGGCTAGCAGTCTCAGTGGAGCGGGTGAACAGGGCCCGCATTAAGGTGAATAAAGCGGTGGCCAAATTTTTTGTCCGCAATGGCGGTTTGGCCATACGTCACAGGGAGTTGGAGAAGGAACCGTGGCTGTTCCTGAGAGGGGACGGTGTTCATTTAAATGCCATTGGCATTGACATCTGGTTTTTAGGCTTGCAGGATGGTATACAGCGAGCGGTGGAGGTGTGGCGGCTCGCCCAGGCGTAAGGTTTCACGCCGGGCGTTTGTGGCAGTGATTCTAGGGTTTTTGAAGGCAGGGTTGGTAAAGTTCTCTGGAGAACGATGGGTGGGGCCCATATCAGAGATGGGTGGACCTGCCCTAATGAGGGCGGAAGTAATAGGTGGCTGTATCGGCTAGGAATTTGCCAAACTATAGTCCCTGTGCTGGCGTAAGTCACGGCTAGGGGCCGGGAAAAAGGCAAGGTGATGCCAGATACAGTTAGGGATGTTTTTATTAGGTGCCTTCAATGATCCTAGACAGTTTTACAGTTCAGGTTATTATTATTGATGTTTGAAAATATTCTGTTATATTTTGTTATAATAAAAGGCTGCTAGGGCCATTTAAACCCAAAAGAAGTGTGTGGTCTGTTTATTGGTGGGTAAATGGGATTGGGTTTATGGCATTCAGCCTGGCAATTGGACAATACCCCATACAAGTACAGGCCTGTAGCAGTAGCACAGCTATAGGCGGAGGGCCGACATGTGGGGGTTAGTACAGTAAGGCTACAGGTAGTTTAGGGTTAAAGTTAAGATGTACAGTATCAGGGGAGTGGTAATTAAGGAGGGGTTTTGGATTGGAATTTCCATTGGAGGAGAGTGGGGTGTGGCAGGGTGTGGTTGGGTGGTCCCACATGATACTAGGATGGGTGGGATGACTTAGGGAATCAGTCAGTTTCTGGAGTAGCAAGAACAACATTCTCCCGCCCACCCGCCCCTTTTTTCGTAGGTAGGCTTTAGGGCACATTGTTTTTCGTTCGTTTTATTCGGTTGGGGTTGTTTTCATGCCCTAGCAGCTAGCAGTGATTCTAGGGTTTTTGAAGGCAGGGTTGGTAAAGTTCTCTGGAGAACGATGGGTGGGGCCCATATCAGAGATGGGTGGACCTGCCCTAATGAGGGCGGAAGTAATAGGTGGCTGTATCGGCTAGGAATTTGCCAAACTATAGTCCCTGTGCTGGCGTAAGTCACGGCTAGGGGCCGGGAAAAAGGCAAGGTGATGCCAGATACAGTTAGGGATGTTTTTATTAGGTGCCTTCAATGATCCTAGACAGTTTTACAGTTCAGGTTATTATTATTGATGTTTGAAAATATTCTGTTATATTTTGTTATAATAAAAGGCTGCTAGGGCCATTTAAACCCAAAAGAAGTGTGTGGTCTGTTTATTGGTGGGTAAATGGGATTGGGTTTATGGCATTCAGCCTGGCAATTGGACAATACCCCATACATGGTGTTTCACTAGAATTTTTTTTCCCTGTCACAGAACGGTGATCTGCCTCTCTACGAATGATCACCGTGTTTCCCACGCCATGTTCCTAGGACACAGTGTGACCCCAATCTCTGTAAAGAGTCGATACAACTCTTTAACCATGTGATCGGCTTTGTCCAATCACAGCCGGTCACATGTAAATGCGGAAGTTAATCGGCTCTCCTCGCCTTACAATGACAAAGTGTGACCAGGGCAGGTAATCAGGGCACTGATCATCGGTGCTTTGATTACAGGAAAGCCCCAAAAGTGCCCATTAGTACCACCAATCAGTGCCCATCAGTGACACCAATCAGTGCCCATTAGTGATGCCAGTCAGTGCAGCATTTCAGTGCCCATCAGTGCTGCCCATTAATGCCTCCCATCAGTGTTTATCAGTGCTGCCTATCCGTGCCCCCTATCAGTGCCCACCTATGAGTGCCCATCAGTGCCGCATATCATGGCCACCTATCAGTGCCCATGAGTGCGGCATACTAGTCCCACCTCATCAGTGCCCATCAGTGACACCAATCAGTGCCCATTAGTGATGCAAGTCAGTGCAGCCTTTTAGTGCTCATCAGTGCTGCCCATCAGTGCCACCTATCAGTGCCCACCTATCAGTGCCGCCTCATCAGTGCCACCTCATCAGTGCCCATTAGTGATGCCACTCAGTGCAGCCTTTCAGTGCTCATCAGTGCTGCCCATCAATGCTCATCAGTGTCCATCAGTGCTGCCTATCAGTGCCCACAAGTCCCGCTCATCAGTGCCCACAAGTGCCACCTCATCGGTGCCCATCAGTGAAGGAGAAAAACATTTTTTTAATTTGGTTACAGTGTTGTATGACTGCGCAATTGAAAGTGTGACAGCGCTGAAAGCTGAAAATTGGCCTGGGCAGGAAGGGGGTGAAAGTGCCCAGTATTAAAGTGGTTAAAGGGTTTACCAAAGTAGATAAAAGCAAACTGTGCAGTTCTGACTAAAGATGAATAATGTCCTTGCTATACGTGTAGGCCATTTACAAACCTTATGAAGCCTGACTGGAATTTGCCCAGGATATTGCCTACTGAGGCCTAGTCGGACTCGTCACTGATCACCTCCACCATCACAGGAGGGAGCTTTTTCTCTGACTCAGACACCCTCACATACTCTCTTTCTCTCCTTTGATGCAGCAGCTCTGAGCTCAGCATTTGAGAGCTCACTCCTGTAATTGTGGAGGTGAGCAGTGATGACTAGGCCTCACTTAGCAACGTCCTAACAACAATAGTGGAACCCTTACATTGGTGATCATTGGGAAGAATACCCATTACATTGGTGATCAATGGGAAAAATGCCCCCTTAAAGCGGGATTCCACCCTAAAGTGGAACTTCCGCTTTTCGGAACCCTCCCCCATTCCGGTGTCACATTTGGCACCTTTCAGGGGGAGGGGGGTGCAGATACCTGTCTTAGACAGGTATTTACACCCACTTCCAGGCATAAACTCCCACGGGAGTTTACGCCACTTCCTGTCCTGGCGCGCTGTCTGCCACGGGTCCCAGCAGACAGCACACGGGTCCCAGCAGACAGCGCGGACGATTCTCATTGCACTGCGCGACTCGCGCATGCGCAGTAGGGAACCGGGAAGTGAAGCCGCGACGCGACACTTCCTGATTCCCTCACCGAGAATGGCTCCGGCAGCAGCAGAGAGCCGAGCGATTGATCGGCCTCTGCTGCCGACATCGCTGGACCCTGCACAGGTAAGTGTCCATTTATTAAAAGTATGCAGTATGCAGTATTTGTAGCTGCTTGCTTTTAAAAAAAAAAATTAGGTACAGTCCCGCTTTAAATTGGTGGTCAGCAAGAAGAATGCTGAGTTGCATTGGTGTTCAGTTGGAATACCCCTTACATTGGTGGTTACTGTTAAGAATACACTTTACATCACTAATGTTTAGTGGGAAGAATACGCCTTACACTGGTGGTCAGTGGAAAGCATACCAGTTACATCAGTGTTCAGTAGTAAGATTACCCCTGCATTAATGTTCTGTAGAAAGAATGTTCTGTTACATTAGGGATCTGGTGGTATTAGGAAGACCACACTCACAATGGTGTTCAGGTTTTAATGGTGGTCAGTGGGAAGAATGTCCCTTACATTGGTCAGTGGGAAGAATGTTCCTTACATTGGTGATCAGTGAGAAGAATGTTCCTTACATTGGTGGTCAGTGGGAAGAATGTTCCTTACATTGGTGATCAGTGAAAAGAATGTTCTTACATTGGTGATCAGTGGGAAGAATGTCCCTTACATTGGTGATCAGTGGAAAGAATGTCCCTTACATTGGTGGTCAGTGGGAAGAATGTTCCTTACATTGGTAGTCAGTGGGAAGAATGTTCCTTACATTGGTGGTCAGTGGGAAGAATGTTCTTACATTGTTGATCAGTTGGGAAGATTGTTCCTTACATTGGTGATCAGTGAAAAGAATGTTCCTTACATTGGTGATCAGTGAGAAGAATGTTCTTACATTGGTGATCAGTGGAAAGAATGTTCCTTACATTGGTGGTCAGTGGGAAGAATGTTCCTTACATTGGTGGTCAGTGAGAAGAATGTTCCTTACATTGGTGACCAGTGGGAAGAATGTTCCTTACATTGGTGTTCAGTGGGAAGAATGTTCCTTACATTGGTGGTCAGTGGGAAGATTGTTCCTTACATTGGTGGTCAGGGTGCAGGTGCGGGTTCCTGTACTTGAAAACACCCCTGCTCTTAGATGTGTCAAAATAATGGAACCCCTGCACATCTGCTAAAGAGCAGCGTGTTTTGCCTACAGATGTGGGAATTTGCACGCGCTCCCACACACGCAATAATGTAAACCTAGCCTTAAGCCGTCAGCACTGATTATTGTGTTCTCCTGCCAGGGAAGGCTCACCGCTGGCAGAATACACTAGCGCTGCGGGAGGGATTCTGCCATCAACACTGACTGTGTTAATTAAGGAATCAAGCAATTTTCTTTCCTGCAGAAATAGTAGTACACTAGTTACAGGAAAGAAAATTGCTTAAAGTAGAACTATAGTTTTTTTATTTTTTATTTTGGATAGAGTAAGGGAGGGTTATAACCCCTGCCAGTTTATTTATTTTCCATCTGTGTCCCATTGTGGAGATTTACCTTCACTTCCTGTTCCATGGCCAAAACAGGAAGTGAAAAAAATCTCTGCAAATTAAGGGAATTCCTTTACTGTCACTTTCAATGATAATTGTGAACAGGCCAAATAGAGAGGGTGTTCTAATACCTCTCCACTCTATCCAAAACTAAACAAAAAATCTGCCTTTAGTTCTACTTTACTTTAAGGACCGCCCCACGTACATATACTGTGGCAGGGTGGCCATTTAGTGCGAAATCACGTACCTGTACGCGATAATTTTTGCTTCCGGGTCTGGGACGTGCCCTCGAAGACCTGCTCCCACTGTGACTGGACACAGCAAGAGCCAATCAGCGGGTACGGCAGACTCGATGTCCGTTGGGACCAGCTGATCGCTCCCAAGGCAGACAGAAAACAATGTAAACAGGGCAGATCACCGTTCTGTCAGTATAAAAGACAGAGATCTTGTGTTTCTGCCAAGCAGGAACACGGATCTCTGTCTTCCCACAGTACAAGCACCTCCCCCACAGTTAGTAAGCGCATTTAACCCTTTGATTGCCACCTGATGTTAACCCCTTCCCTGCCAGTGTCATTAGTGCAGTGACAGTGGATATTTTTTAGCACTGATCACTGTATTAGTGTCACTGGTCCCCATAAAATTGTCAAACGTGTCACTTAGTGTCCTCCGCAGTGTCACAGTGCTGCTATAAGTCACTGATCGCTGCCATTTCTAGTATAAAAAAAAAATCAAGAAAAATACCCCATTGTTTGTAGATGCTATAACATTTGTGCAAACCAATCAATAGATTGTTATTATTATTTATTATTATACAGGATTTATATAGCGCCCACAGTTTACGCAGCACTTTATAACTTGAGCGATACACTTATTGGGATTATTTTTACCAAAAATATGTAGCAGAATACATATTGGCCTAAATTGATGAAGAAATTAGATTTTTTTGGGGGTATATTTTATAGCAGAAAGTAAAAACTGTCAGTCATTTTTTTGTTTATAGCGCAAAAAATAAAAACTGCAGAGGTGATCAAATACCACTATTTGTGGTAAAATAAGGACATCGATTTTAATTGGGTACAGCGCCACACGACCGCACAGTTGTCAGTTAAAATAACGCAGGGCCGCATCACAAAAAAAAAAATGGCCTGGTCACGAAAGGGGTAAAGGGGCTGAAGAGGTTAATGTATGGCCTTAAAGGGCCATACACACAGGCTGACATTCGGCCGGTATGACAAAAGCCTTCAGTTCGGCCAGCTTTTGACGAAGGGGCATGACTGAAAAAAGGTCTGCCGATTGGCACCCAATCATCGCTGACAATGTGTTCTGGTGGGGGGGCAGAACACAATAGCTCAGCGGGGCAGATTGCTGTACTAACATTGGCTACTCCCGAGCACTTTGTTTTTTTTTCCGTTCGGCCCCCCTGGGTTGAATGGAAAAACACTGTTAGGCCCCTTTCACACTGGGGCGGTTTTTCAGGCGGTACAGAGCTAAAAATAGCGCCTGTACACCGCCTGAAAAAACCGGCCCCATTCACTCCAGTGTGAAAGCCGGCGGGCTTTCACACTGGAGCGGTGCGCTAGCAGGACCGCAACAAAAGTCCTGCTAGCTGCATCTTTGGAGCGGTGAAGGAGCGGTGTATTTACCGCTCCTATACCGCTCCTTCCCATTGAAATCAATGGGAAACCGCGGGGATACCGCCCGCAAACCGCCGCTGCAGCGGCGCTTTACGGAGGTTTTTAACCCTTTTGCGGCCGCTAGCGGGGGTCAAAACCACCCCGCTAGCGGCCGCATACCGCGGGTAAAACGATGGTAAAGCAGCGCTAAATATAGCGCTGCTTTACCGTCGCCGCCCCGCACCGCCCCAGTGTGAAAGCAGCCTTAATGTATATTAGGCTTTAGACTTATGAATGTAAATAAAATTTGCTTGGGGGGGATAAAATGAAGGAGGCATTATGTGGGCAGGGATGGAGCAGGAATCGATCAGGGTCGACCTTTCCCGAGTAGCCACCAATACCAACTAGATTGCACCCAGTAAAGGTGTCTTTTAATAAATAAGTACAACTATTGCACAAATATATATATATATATATATATATATATATATATATATATATATATATATATTATATACATATACTATATATAACTATTGCACAATGTAATATAAGTATAACAGAGCAACAAACATTTGTTGGTAAACCACAAATATGTATTTATCCCACATGACCTGTCACTGAAAGGAAATCTCCACATTCTCTTTCATTTTCTAACATCAGCATTGTAATAACAATACAAACAATACTTATTTCTGACAATCTTCCAAGCTTACTTGAAAAACGTCCTTTCCTGTTGTGAGCTCTGTTTATCTTCTGTCTCTTTCCTCCACTTCCTGGATTCCCTGCATGCTTTGCAGCTTCTCCTCCATTTCTAAGGACTACATCTCCCATGGTACCTTGCTGCCTGCAAGCAGTGATTCCTATACTGACTCCGCCTCCTGAAATTCCTCCTCTCAGATCCTCTGTAGTTCCTCGGAAGGCAGGCTCTGTGAAATGTGTGACACAGCAGTGCCTAATTATAACTGAAACATGATGTGGAAATGAATGTATGATTTTACATTTTGGTCACAGAGACGCTTTAAAAAAATATATGACATTCTGAGCAAGCATTCTTTGCCAAAAATGGATATTATTCACAGCCTGACAGCCCGCAAATACTGCTTTTTACTCAAGATAACAGACTATCATCCAGGGACCCTGTTAGAAATCATGGGGCCCCATACAATGGGGGTGCTGCACTCAGGCAATGGTGAGGCTGCATTTATGGCAATGAGGGGTGGGGGGGCTGCATTCATGGCAATGGTGAGGCTGCATTCATGGCAATGAGGGGGGGCTGCATTCATGGCAATGGTGAGGCTGCATTCATGGCAATGGTGAGGCTGCAACCATGGCAATGGTGAGTATGCTTTTATGGCAATGGTGGGGCTGCATTCATGGCAACGGTGAGTCTGCATTCATGGCAACGGTGAGTCTGCATTCATGGCAACGGTGAGTCTGCATTCATGGCAACGGTGAGTCTGCATTCATGGCAACGGTGGGTCTGCATTCATGGCAACGGTGAGTCTGCATTCATGGCAACGGTGAGTCTGCATTCATGGCAATGGTGATTCTGCATTCATGGCAATGGTGGGGCTGCACTCATGGCAGTGGTGGTGCTGCACTCATGGCAGTGGTAGTGCTGCACTCATGGCAGTGGTGGGGCTGCACTCATGGCACTGGTGGGGCTGCACTCATGGCACTGGTGGGGCTGCATTCATGGCACTGGTGGGGCTGCATTCATGGTAATGGTGAGTCTGCAGATGGGCACTGATTAGGCTTCATTGATGGGCACTGACCGTTATTTTGCTTCACAGTCCTTTATTTAAAATCTACGTGTTTTTTCCTGAAACCTCCCTCTAAAAGTGAAGGTGCGTGTTATACGCCAATAAATATAGTATATCCAAATACAAAATACAAAAACACGCCCAAGCTCATCTCTTCACTACACAGCCACAAAGGCAAGAGAATGCTTGTTGGGCAGTGTATTAGAAAAATCACTCCCACCAAAAGGCCCCCCACATTCATTATTTTATATCATGATAACTAAAGTGGACCATTCATGACGGTCTACATGTATAGGAGTATAAAGAGGACCTGTCATGGCTCTATACATGTATATAGAAGTATAAACAGGACCTGTCATGGCTCTATACATGTATATAGAAGTATAAAGAAGACCTGTCAGGGCTCTATACATGTATATAGAAGTATAAAGAAGACCTGTCAGGGCTCTATACATGTATATAGAAGTATAAAGAGGACCTGTCAGGGCTCTATAAATGTATATAGGAGTATAAAAGGACCTGTGTGTGGCCGGCGGCCCCGAAGTCCACCGGCCACCCACGATCGCTCCACAGAGCACCAGCACGGGGTTCTGTCAATGTAAACAGACAGATCCCCATTCTGACAGGGGAGGAGAGACATATTTGCTGTTCCTAGTGATAAGGAACAGAGATATCTCTCCTCCTCCAGTCAGTCCCAACCCCCCACAGTTAGAAACACCTCCCAGGGAACACATTTAACCCCTTCCCTGCCAGTGACATTTACACAGTAATCAGTGCATTTTTTTTTAGCACAGATCGCTGTATAAATGTCAATGGTCCAAAAAATTTGTCAAAAGTGTCCGATCTGTCCACCGCAATGTCGTGGTCCCGCTAAAAATCACAGATCTATTACTAGTAACTAGTAACTATCCATTACTAGTAAAAAAAAATTAAAAAAAAAAATGCCATAAATCTATCCCCTATTTTGTAGACGCTATAACTTTTGTGCAAACTAATCAATGTACGCTAATTGTGTTTTTTTTTTTTTTTTTTACCAAAAATATGTAGAATAATACATATTGGCCTAAACTGATGCCTCCTGTATAGTTCTGGGCTGTTTCCTCACCATTTTCATGATAATGAAAACTCTACGAGGTGAGATCTTGTATGTCTCCTAATCTCAGCTCGTTACCTGTACAAAAGACACTGGGGAGCCAGAAATCTTGCTGATTGATAGGGGATCAAATACTTATTTCACCTAAATAAAATGAAAATCAATTTATAACTTTTTCAATATGCGTTTTTCTGGATATTTTTGTTGTTATTCTGTCTCTCACTGTTAAACTAAAACTACCATTAAAATTATAGACTGATCATTTCTTTGTCAGTGGGCAAACGTACAAAATCAGTAGGGGGTCAAAACTTTTTTTCCCTCCCGGTATATACCTATATCTTGTAGTAACACACAGTAAAATGCTCACCTTGTTACCACAACACATCAGTGTGAATGGCCCCCGGGGTATCTTTTGCAGCACAGTATCCCACACCTACCAGAATTCACCCTTTCCAATAAAATCGCATCACAAACACAACACTTGCATTTCTGGTGCGGTTCCATTGAAGTCTATTAGCGGCAAATTGTGGAAAAAGGGTCCCCGACCCTTTCCAAAAATGCAACGGCCGCAAAACGCATAGGTGTGAACTTGTACTATAGGAAACCATGTTAAATGGACTGTAGTGTGTTTTTAGAAACTGCAAAACCCACTAAAAAATGCATAGGTGTAAACCTAGGGTTAGGGCAGAGGAGACTTCTGAGATCTAATAGACCCCAGCTGTCTCCATAAAGTGTACCTGTCACTGCCTATTGCCATTACAAGGGATGTTTACATTCCTTGTAACAGCAATAAAAGTGATACATTTTTTTTAAAGAAACAGTGTAAAAAAAAAAAAAATTCAGAATTAAAAAAAAAATTTAAAACACCCCCATCTGCCACATGTGTCAAGTCGCACAACAACTCGCAGTAGTGGAAACAGAACCTAATGGCTGTACACACAATCCGAATATCATACGACTTTTTTCGCTTAACAGTCACAAGTAGAAATTGAATAGGTTAGGCCCCTTTCACACTGGGGCGGTTTTCAGGCGGTACAGCGCTAAAAATAGCGCCTGTACACCGCCTGAAAAAACCGGCCCCATTCACTCCAGTGTGAAAGCCGGCGGGCTTTCACACTGGAGCGGTGCGCTAGCAGGACGGTAAAAAAAGTCCTGCTAGCTGCATCTTTGGAGCGGTGTAGGAGCGGTGTATTTACCGCTCCTATACCGCTCGTTCCCATTGAAATCAATGGGAAACCGCGGGGATACCGCCCGCAAACCGCCGCTGCAGCGGCGGTTTGCGGAGGTTTTTAACCCTTTTGCGGCCGCTAGCGGGGTTAAAACCACCCCTCTAGCGGCCGCATACCGCGGGTAAAACGAAGGTAAAGCAGCGCTAAATATAGCGCTGCTTTACCGTCGCCGCCCCGCACCACCCCAGTGTGAAAGGGGCCTTACTAAAGTCACAAAAATTCTCGTACGACAGAAAACAAAAACCGGAAGTGATGTCATGTGTTGTAATGTATTTGTATTGTATTTTCAGACGACCACTATACTGACTAAATGAAAATTGTACGATCTGGTATCGTACAGGTGGCGAGAGGGATGAATGGGGGATGGGCCTGCCGGGGGTGGGATGCAGCAGGGGTAGGCAGAAGGGGGGAGCAAGGACCCATGGCAACCAGAGTTCAGGAGGAAGGTGGGAGGAGATGACTTGTAGGATGGCCTCGAGGGACTGGGGCTGAGGCGGGAGGGAGGACGTGTACGTCTCCTGGCCCTAGCAGCCTGGGGCCCTATGGGAGGAAGTGGAACTGGGGGGTGGGGGGTCATTTCAAGGGGTAAGGACAACCAGTCACCATGTCCTTGGAGAGCCAGCCCGTGGACCCTGGCTAGCAGAAATTCTGTGTCCATAGCAGAGGTGCAGGGTCCACTGCAGCTCTTCCAACCGACTCTTCCGAAAGACCCAGAATTCCCTGGGGCACACGTTCCCTGAGCTCAGGCCCAACCCATCCCACATGTCCCAACCAATCGTTACCCTTGTCATGCACCTAGCCATGCCCCCATCAGTCAAGGCTCTCTTTCCCAAGGGAGGGGGCTCAAGAGGCCTTCATCATGTCACTATGGACCAAACTCTCTGAGGAATGTTTGCAACACCTTGTTGAATCTATGCCACAAAGAAAGAAGGCAGCTATGAGGGCAAAAGGGGGACCAACCCTAGCAAGGTGTACCTAATAAAGTGGCCAGTTAGTGCTTATATACAGTATATATAGTGTTTTGGTGTCCTACGTAATTTTCTAACAAAAAATTCAGATTTTTACTTTTAAAAAAAAAAGTGACAGAAATAGGCCTGGTTTTCAAGTGGCTATTGAGTCTATGATGTCAGAATTCAACATTTCAGTTTAGCACACACATTTTTTCAAATTCAAAAAACACTTTAACAAATGATCAGGAGTCAGGACCCTCCAGCAAATTAATTCTGAAAAGCATTGGAGGGATACAAACAGGATTCAAAAGTGGAGTTTTCTTTCAACAAATAAAAGAAAAAACTTTATTGAAATTGCCGTATCGCAACAGGAACTGCCCGGGTTTTACAAGAGACACGCTTTGAACTTAAAATGAAATGACCAAATCCTCAAAAGCGGCATTATAAGCAAAACGACGTATCCGCCGTCCACTGCGCAACCCGCCGTGTTTACACGGCCGGTGGTTGCTGAAATTTAAGTAGAAGACACACAGAGCTCTTGCCGAGCCGTCCCAAGGAAGAAGCATAAAAAAAAATAAAAATAAGGGGGGATGTCAGCCAACTCGGGCTCCTAAGCCCTCGCTGCATAATCTATTAATTGGGAGCTATTAAAGGTGGTGTTTGAGTGCGCGGCGCACACAGAAGTCCGATTGTGCGCGGCCTGTGTTTCCAATGAACGGCGAGTTATTTTAGCTGCAGACATGTTTACATTTCTGTGGTTTGGTCTATAACTTTCTCTTTTACTCGGATTCTGCTCCGTGGAGCAAAAACCCTCCTCGGCTCCTAGACATTCCAAGAGCTCTGCCAGAATAATAACAGGAAAAAAAGAAGAAGAGGGAGCAGATATTTAAATTTTTATAAAATTTCATAAAACACGTAGGGACCCCCGTGTCTGGGGCGGCCTAGAGGGGGGGGTTATCCGGAGACGATACAGGGGGCCCCCCGTACTTTGCAGAAGTTGGATGGACTCCCAAATCTCTCTTCTCACTTTGTTTGGCCCTGATTTTATTTTATTTTTTCAGATTTAGCATAAAATTTGCGTTTTCTGTATGTAAGAAAATGTGCGATGATCCCAGAGCAGAACCAGGACCTATGGTAGAGCCAATGTGCTTACTGAATGGCATGCAGTAAAATGGAAAGTGGGCAACAGGCTAATGTTGGCAATAGGGCCAGAATTAGACCTTGGGCCTGGGGCACTTCAGGTTAAGGGGGGCCCCTTATATGCAGAGTTGGTTTACATTTTCAATGACAGTCACACATTTTTAAAATACATGACATGTATCATTCTGGGGGTCACACGTGCACACACACACATGCAGTCATACAGTATGTGTCTCTATGCGTTGTTCGCTGGCGCTGCCAAAATTAGTTTCTAACCAGTTCAGGCCCAGCCTATAGTAAAATGACGGCCAGATGGGACTTTCCTTGTGCTGGGTGGACGTCATATGACATCCTCCCAGAACGTGCCCTGCAGCGCTATCTGTCACCGACTGTGTCCACTGGACACAGCCAATGAGTGATCACTGTGCCGGCTCGCTGCCGGTACCATGTGATCGCTGTGACAAATCACTGCAGATCACATGACAATTGCATAGCTTCCAACTGTCCCTGATTTCAAATGGACTGTCCCCGATTTGGAGCAATGTCCCTCTGTCCCTCATTCCTCCTCATTTGTCCCTCATTTGATCTATATAGTTGTATATAAAATGCACTTTTTATCTATCAAAAGGTGTTTTACAGCCCTAAACCTTTCATCTGATTTGTAAATTGCTGCATTTGTAAATTCCATAAGCCAATATAAAGGAATAGTAGTGGTAAAAAAAGCACTTCTGGGTTTAACCAATCTTGTTTTTTTGTACAAATCTCCTTTAACCTGTTTATGACCGCCCACAGTCATATGACGGCGGCAAGAAACATATGTTGTTCATATGACGGCACTTCCTTTGCAGCCACTAGGGGGCGTGCGCACGCCGCGGGGGGCACGCGCGTGCTCGCCGCATCGCTGGGGACCCCATGCACGTCCCCGGCGGCTGCGATGTCTGCCGGGCACCCGCGATTGCCCAGTAACTGAGCAGGACGTGGATCTGTGTATGTAAACACACAGATCCACGTCCTGTCAGAGGAGAGGAGACCGATGGTGTGTCCCTTGTACATAGGGACACTGATCGGTCTCCTCCCCCAGTCAGTCCCCTCCCCCCACAGTTAGAATCACTCCTATAGGGAACATATTAACCCCTCAATCGCCCCCTTGTGTTAACCCCTTCCCTGTCAGTCACATTTATACAGTAATCAATGCATTTTTATAGCACGGATCACTGTATAAATGTGAATGGTCCCAAAAATGTGTCAAAAGTGTCCGATATGTCCGCCGCAATATCGCAGTCATGATAAAAATCGTAGTAAAAAAAAAAAAAAAAAATGCTATAAATCATTCCCATATTTTGTAGACGCTATAACTTTTGCGCAAACCAATCAATATACGCTTATTGCAATTTTTATTTTACCAAAAATATGTAGAAGAATACGTATCGGCCTAAACTGAGGAAAAAATTTGTTTTAAAAAAAAAAAATTGGATATTTATTATAGTAAAAAGAAAAAATATTGCGTTTTTTCAAACTTGTCCCTCTTCTTTTGTTTATAGCACAAGAAATAAAAACCGCAGAGGTGATCAAATACCACCAAAAGAAAGCTCTATTTGTGGGGAAAAAAATGATAAATAAATTTATTAATTAATTAATTTATTTATTAAAAGATTTATTTGTGTACATCGTTGCATGACCGTGCAATTGTCATTCAAAATGCGAATGCGCTGAAAGATGAAAAATGGCTTGGTCAGGAAGAGGGTGTTTGTGCCTGGTAGGCAAGTGGTTAAGCGGGCGTGGCCAGGGGCGTGTCCTATGCCTGCATACTTTTGCTGATAGGTGTCCCTCATCCCCATGTCAAAAAATTGTGAGGTATGCAAAGGCTGAATGGCTTCCTTTCATGCCATTCATTGTGTACAATTGTGTTGCTAGCTGTGATTGATCACAGTGATCACATAGTACCGACCGGTGCTAATAACAGCCCATCTGTACCATGTGATTAGCTGTGACCAATCACATCTAATAACAACAATACATACTGAATAGAAATGTGCAACTTGTTTCGTAACGAATCGAAATTCAGACAAATTTTGCATCTTTTGGACATTCGGATGCATCTCTCTGAACGCATAACACATTGAATCTTGAAGCAGATGGGATACAGCAACAGGTGCCACTCCTGTCAGCTAAGAACAGGAAACGGAGGCTAAAATCCGAACAGGCTCATCAAAATTGGACAATAGAAAATTGGAAAAAACTTTGCCTGGTCTGATGAGCTTCTGTTTCAGCTGCGACATTCAGATGGAAGGGTCAGAATTTGGTGTAAACAACATGGAAGCATGGATCCATCCTGCCTTGTATCAACGGTTCAGGCTGGTGGTGGTGTAATGGTGTGGGGGATATTTTCTTGGCACACTTTGGGCCCCTTAGTACCAATTGAGCATCCTATAAACACCACGGCCTACCTGAGTATTGTTGGTGACCATGTCCATCCCTTTATGACTATGGTGTACCCATCTTCTGATGGCTCCTTCCAGCAGGATAATGCACCATGTCACAAAGCTCAAATCATCTCACCACTGGTTTCTTAAACATGACAATGAGGTCACTGTACTCCAATGATCTCCACAGTCACCAGATCTCACCCAAAAAAAAAAAGGGGTCCAACCCGGTACTAGCAAGGTGTACCTAATAAAGTGGCCAGTGAGTGATAGCTGGCCGCATTGATCGATCAGGAAAAAATTAGGAATCCTCCCACTGTGCCAATGTGTTCTGACAGTGGGGAGCTTTCCCTACCATTAGAATACACTGATTAATGCTGCTGGCTATAGCAGGCGACACTGATCGATCAGGGAAAAACCTGACAGATTGTTTGTACAGAAGTCAATAGGTATATCAAGTTCTGTACAGCCAGGGTGCCCATACATAGATCAAAATTCAGCCGTTTCCTGCTGAACCAGAGTTTTTCTGTCGGAGATCAGTCAGAGCTTGTCACGGTGTCAGGAAGGTTTCTCCCAGCTGCCCTCCCTAGTTGGTTTGGTCTGGGGATGTTTTTTTAGCTAATTTTATGCTAATGTGGTTTGGTTTGTATAGTGGGACATTTAGGTGGGTAAGTTTTACCTGACTGTTCCTTTTAGGGGTTCTTTTATTGCTAGTCATAGCAGCGGCGGGAGGTCTATTGGGTCTTTGAAGCCGGTGCTGGAGAAAATACTGGAGAATTAGGGGGGTTGGAACATTTGGAGGTATGGGTGTCCCTTCCCTTCTTAATAATACAATGGTAACATCGGGGGTTTTAAGTTGGTTGTATCTGGTAGTAAGTAAGTGGTAATTGTCCCTGAACCGGTGTAAGTTGCGGCTGGGGGCCTTTCATGGGGTGACAGACACAACCGGTTGGTCAAAATAAAATAGGCCTTCAAAGATCTTTAGACCGGGTAGGATTAGGCTGAGGTATTTTGTTAATGGGTTATCTCTTAGATTGTAAGCTTCAAGGAGCAGGGCCCTCTGATTCCTACTGTATTAAAGTGTATCGTATTTGTACTGTCTACCCTCAAGTTGTAAAGCGCTGCTTAAACAGTTGGCGCTATATAAATCCTGTATAATAATAATAATAATGTATTGAATGTATTTACAGCAGGGGTCTCAAACTGGCGGCCCTCTAGCTGTTGCAAAACTACAAGTCCCTTGAGGCATTGCAAGGCCGACATTTAGAAGTATGACTCCCTCAGGCAAAGGCATGATAGGACTTCTAGTTTCGCAACAGCTGGAGGGCCACCAGTTTGAGACCTCTGATTTACAGTATCTCACAAAAGTGAGTACACCCCTCACATTTTTGTAAATATTTTATTATATCAATGTAAAGTAGTGAGTGTACAGCTTGTATAACAGTGTCAATTTGCTGTCCCCTCAAAGTAACTCAACACACAGCCATTAAGGTCTAAACCGCTGCCAACAAAAGTGAGTACACCCCTAAGTGAAAATGTCCAAATTGGGCCCAAATAGCCATTTTCCCTCCCTGGTGTCATGTGACTCGTTAGTGTTACGAGGTCTCAGGTGTAAATGGGGAGCAGGTGTGTTACATTTGGTGTTATCGCTCTCACTCTCTCATACCGGTCACTGGAAGTTCAACATGGCACCTCATAGCAAAGAACTTTCTGATGATCTGAAAAAAAAAAGAATTGTTGCTCTACATATAGATGGCCTAGGCTATAAGAAGATTGCCAAGTCCCTGAAACTGAGCTGCAGCACGGTGGCCAAGACCATACAGCGGTTTAACAGGGAAAGTTTCACTCAGAACAGGCCTCGCCATGGTCCACCAAAGAGGTTGAGTGCACGTGCTCAGCGTCATATCCAGATGTTGTCTTATTATTAGTGCTGCCAGAATTACTGCAGAGGTTGGAGGGTCAGCCTTTCTGCAACCAGGTGAGGAGCACAAAGACAAGTTTGTCTTACCTACAGTCAAGCATTGTGGTGGGAGTGTCATGGTCTGGGGCTGCATGAGTGCTGCCGGCACTGGGGAGCTAAAGTTCATTGAGGGAACCATGATTGCCAACATGTACTGTGACATAGTGAAGCAGAGCATGATCCCCTCCCTTCAGAAACTGGGCCGCAGGGCAGTATTCCAACATAACGACCCCAAACACACCTCCAAGATGACTACTACCTTTCTAAAGAAGCTGAGGGTAAAGGTGATGGACTGGCCAAGCATTTCTTCAGACCTAAACCCTATTGAACATCTGTGGGACATCCTCAAATGCAAGTTGGAGGAGCACAAGGTCTCTAACATCCACCAGCTCTGTGATGTCATCATGGAGGAGTGGAAGAGGACTCCAGTGGCAACCTGTGAAGCTCTGGTGAACTCCATGCCCAAGAGGGTTAAGGTAGTGCTGGAAAATAATGGTGGCCACACAAAATATTGACACTTTGGCCCAATTTAGACATTTTTCACTTAGGGGTGTACTCACTTTTGTTGCCTGCGGTTTAGATATTAATGGCTGTGTGTTGAGTTATTTTGAGGCAACAGCAAATTTACCCCGTTATACAAGCTGTACACTCACTACTTTACATTGTAGCAAAGTGTAATTTCTTCAGTGTTGTCACATGAAAAGATATAATAAAATATTTACAAAAATGTGAGGGGTGTACTCACTTTTGTGAGATACTGTATGCATTTTGACTGTTTATGGAATTTTTGGTATTTCAATTGTTTGAAAGAATAAAACAAAAATTGTTTAAAAAAAAACTTTTCATAAAAATATATGTATGTAGCACTGACCCCCGAAGGAGCTGCTGGTTTGAATTGGGCCTGCACTCTACCAAGAAACCCCACTAACTTGACTCAATCCCCTTGGCACAGCTGTGGTGCAATGTAATACAGTACAATATAAAACAATGAAAAGTACCTGTATTGTACCCTCAGGATCCACTGGCTCCACCTGGTGGGGAAAAACAGCACGCCACACAACTGGGTACTTAACCAGAAATATTTTTACTGCAGGTATATTAAAGCAGGTGGTTGCAGAGATTGCACTGTCATCCCAACGTAGGATGTCAGTACAATATATATGAACATACAAATACAATATGAAAAATATATATATATATTCTATGTATCTAAATCTGGGAGCTCCCGCTACTTTAAAAGTTATACGTGAGGCCTCACTTAAAGTACTTTCTCCACTTCTTTCCTCGCTAGCTTAAAATGGTTCCTCAGGTATTTGTAATCCAAAAGGTAGGCGAAAAGTTAACTTAGGGTGCTCCGGGTATAACTGCGAGAACTTATACACAATGCTTGGGCACTAACATGAAGTGGGCCCCAAGCCTGCTCAGTGTCAGTTGCTCTGGTGCTCCTCCGTGGAACTACTGATTCCACTGTGTGCAGCAAATTAACAAACGGTGGGCCGTAACCCGCTCACCAACTGGATCGGAGTTCTGGATGATGACTTTGATCCAGCAACTGTAGCTTGCTTCTGTATCAGCTGAGCAGATGCTCTGTGTCACTCCGCTGACTGGACCCGGCCCTCCGATACTCCGACGAGCGTCTCTGGGCCTCGTCAATCTGATCACCAGCTCTCAGGCTCCGCCAAGTCACCTAGCAAACAAGCAGGTTTGCAATCCGCGGTGACTTTCTGTAGCTGTCTCCCGGAAACCTCCTCACAGATCCGCACAGGCAGGCAACGTGGTCCCAAATATGGCCGCTGCGGTCCTTTTTATACCCTACCCAGCATGCACTGTATAAGAGAGTGTTCATGGGTAGGTCACACACACTCCTGGGTAATAAGGTTCCTGAATCAACCTTCTGAATCAACATAACAGTACTTCCTGTAAAAGTCTTTTGTGCTTGTAATAACCATATCAGTGCATTACCAGATTTGGTCACTAGATGGCTCCAAACACTGAACCATAGCAATGTCCACAGATTTAACATTGACATAAACATAACCACATCAATATGCAAGTAAGTCAGCACTACATGTACTTTGATAAAAGTGTCTGTGGAGTTTCCCGGCAGAAGCACCTGTGCATGCCTAGCATTGGAATTCTCATGTAAACATATAAATATATAAGAAGAAAAAATATATATAAATATTGCTGTTGCGCATGCACGGGTAGGTAAACCCAAATTCTGACAGAAAACCCCACAGGCAATCAGGATTCCCATCACACAGCACAGCATGAAGACACTGCTATTAACCCCATGAAAAAAAGACCAGATAATTACATGCAGACCAAACTTTCAGCCGCAAACAACATGTTCATGTTTATGATTTCAATCAATTAGGTACATATATGCAATATACCTCCTGCAGATATCAAGATCACCTATCAAACACACATATTAAAACATAAACTCTAGAAAGAATGAATACATGCAAGGAAGCAGATAGACGTAATCATATCAGGAAGAAACTGTCAAAGACATATGTATAGAAACATTCGATCTAATCTTTTGGGTTTATCTGTCTGTTCCATCCAAAATTAATATGACAGGGTTGCTTAATAGACTTCTATATAACCCTATCCTGACTGTTTAGATGTCTTTCAGTTGGATGTCATTGGCTGACAGCATACTACTCTCCAACATATGTCTATTATAGATAATTAAAGGCCTCCATATTCGCATTTGAGTAAAATGACATTAGAGTCTAGGTAGTATACCCATTATTACTCATAAAAATGGGAAATATGCCATTCGTGATTCACTCCCCCTAGTTTTCTGGTGTTAAAAAAGAAGATCCAGTATATCTCTCTTTTACATAATATTCAAAATGTGTCCCCTCCTCTGACTGGCAAAGACATCTTCTCAACAACCTGGATCACTAAACTCGAAGTGTTTTTCTGGTGTACCAAATTCCATTGATTGGCTACATTAGTATTATGGCCTTTCTGAATGTCATACAAATGATCATACAAGCGATCACACAAGCTGCGTGTAGTGTGTCCAACGTATTGTATATGACATGTTACAATGTAGACCAGATACCTTGTGTTACAATTAACAAATGTGGTGATGTTAGACTGTTTGTTAATAGCAGTCGCTTGAACCTTGTCACCTCTAAGAATGTGGGGGCAACAAGGACAACCATAGGCGTAGCATAAGGGGTTGCAGGGGTCACAATTGCTAGCCCGCCCCTAGCTCCAGGGGGCCCCTGCAGCCTCCGTGTCATATTATCATATCCCCCACAAAGTCCAGCTCCGATCTGGCCACAGCCACGCTCCAGTACTGGGCTTCCACTTTGCCTTCCACAGTCCACACCCCTCTGTTCCCATTGGCTGGGGAGAAGCTGTAAGCCATTTCCTAAATGGAGAGGAGCACGAGGTGAGAACAGCCCAGGATGGGGAAGTGTCTGTGCTGTGTGCTGACAACATGGAATGGTAACCGAGCTCAGCGAGTTAAGAAGAGGAGAGTGCCGTCCTGTAGCCACGATGGGACCAATGTCACTGGTGAGGTAAGACACCTCTCAGTGTCTTCTAGTCACCAGCTGGGATTCTCTGTACCCCCCCACCCAGGGATGTCCACTTACTCCACTTCCCTGACAACTGGGGAAAAGACACACACCTCCAGGAGGTGACCTTCCCCCAACACTTGCCAACATGACAGAGAAACCTTCAGAAATTGCTAAAACAAATCCCTTAACACCTCCTGAGGGGCCCCTGAAGAGCTGCAGGTTCCAGATTCTGTGTCACGTGGCTTTGTCCCTCCAGATCTAAGTTTCGTCTTCTGACCACCCCCTCTGCCCTGGATGCTATGCCCGCTGCTGAGCTTTTTTCCCAGTACAGCACTATATACTGCTCCTCCTCCGCAGGGCTGAAATCCCATTCCTTTACAACACAGCCAGTCAGCCATGATCTGTACAGGGTGTATTTGCCTACTGCAACTACACTGCCGTTCCGACCAGAGAATTTCACAGGTCAGATACACCCTGTGAAGGCTGATAGACTGTGTGTAAAGGAATGTGATTTCAGCCCTGTGTATTGGGGGGGGGGGGGGGGGGGGGGGGAGCTCTGCCAAATGACCCGCCAGGGGTCCCTGTCCTCTGATTCCCCAGGGGTGATCCCTGTCCTCTAATGTAAAGAGGAACTCTGGGAACTCTAAACTCTTAAGCCACTTTGAGTATCTTTGAGCCACTTTGAGCGTGCAGTGGGTGCATCTGCACCCCCGGTGGAAGTGGTGGGTGGTAGTATGGGGGGGCCCAGGTCAACTTTTGCATCAGGGCTTACAAGCTTCAAGCTACGCCTCTGAGGACAACCATTGTGTCTTTTTTTCCTTTCACCACTTTAGTATTAGAGTGTTTTTTATTTTCATTTTGGTGATGTCTCGGTTCCACACATTATATCTTTTTTTTTGTTGTTTTTTTTTTTTTTGACGGGGGGCTTATGGGGATTTAATCTGAAGGTCATCTAATTTTAAAAAAAGGAATAGATTTAAATTTTAAAAATATTAGAATAGATGTGATGTCGCAAGTGACGTCACACCAATTCCTGTCTATAAAGAGGCCGGGACAGGGAGTGACAGCAACAACATACAGCAACAGATCTGAATGTGGTCTCTGCTCCATTAAAAAAAAGAGTGTTAAAATGAATTAGATAATAAACACTATATATATATATATATATATATATATATATATATACACACACAGTATCTCACAAAATTGAGTACACCCCTCACATTTTTGCTTTTCACATTTGCATTTTCACTTAGGGGTGTACTCACTTTTGTTGCCAGCAGTTTAGACATTAATGGCTGTGTGTTGCGTTATTTTGAGGGAACAGCAAATTTACACTGTTATACAAGCTGTACACTCACTACTTTACATTGTAGCAAAATTTTATTTTTTCAGTGTTGTCACATAAAAAGATATAATAAAATATATACAAAAATGTGAGATACTGTATATACATATTTATTTCTTTTTTTATATTTTTTTCATATGTGATTAGTGGACACTCGATCCAGATCCCCCCATGAAGCAGATCACTTTGAATAGTGGTCTATTGCTGGCTGCAAATAGTCAGTTACAGATCTGCATAGCAGTGATCTTTTGCTGTATGGAAAGGACCTCTATACAACACATTCCCAGCCTCCATACTGAATTGGGCTGACGTCTTTTCCCGCAACGCAACATCCCTTTCAACGCAAACAGTACATGGAATTGTTGTGTTTACTTTTGCTTCTACAGAACCCTCCTAAACTCAAGAGCTGATCCAACGCTGACCCTAGCTGTCACTGACAGCCAGCAATTCCAGCTCTATTGGCGACAGTGGCTCGCAGTAGCCAGTGACACCAACTGCCGTTTGCATTGAATGATAAAGTGTTTCAGTATAAGTATATAGGGATTTTTTTTTTTTAAGTTTTGGATAAATTGTGGAAGGATAAGAACCCTGGTTTTTACTGCTATCCCTGCTATGAAGACTCACTGTCTCTTTTTGTCCTGGTGACCATTGTCACTGGGACTGAAAGTGATGGGAAAAGATAAAATTTTGAGTTGTCACCCGAACAGGAGTGGAGGGGTGTATGTCAGAGGCATATTTAGAACCTTCAGTGTCCCGATGCAAGAAACCATGAAGGGCCCCCCCTGTCCCCCGCGGCGATCCTCTGTACACCTGGATAATAGGGGCGAAGGGGGCGGCATATAGAGGAAACAATACCCTCCATTTTCTTCCTGCAGCAGAGAGGGGGGCAGTGTGACAGGAGAGGGGGCAATGTGACAGGAAGGGGGCAGTGTGAGGAGGGGGACAGTGTAACAGGAGGAGGGGCAGTATGACAGGCCAGAAAATAAGACTACCGGCCTCCGACCTCTGCTTACAGCCGGTCCAACGCACGCCTGCAATTAAAGCTACCAGCATCCAACCTCCCCTCACAGCCGGTCCAACGCACACCTGCAAATAAGACTACCGGCCTCCAACCTTCCCTTACAGCCTGTCAAACGCATGCCTGCAAATAAGACCACCGACCTTCGACTTCCCCTCACAGCCGGTCCAATGCATGCCTGCAAATAAGACTACCGGCCTCCAACCTCCCCTTACAGCCGGTCCAACACACGCCTGCAAATAAGACTACCAGACTCCATCCTCCCCTTACAGCCAGTCCAATACACGCCTGCAAAAAGGAATACCTGGCTTCAACCTCCGCTCCCAGCCAGTCCAAAACACACCTGCAAATAAGACTACTGGCCTTCAACCTCCCCTTACAACCAGTCCAACACACGCCTGCCAAAAAAGACTACCTGTCTCCAACCTTCCCTCATAGCCGGTTCAATGCACACCTGCCAAAAGAAAGTACCAGCCTCTGACCTCTCCTCCCAGCTGGTGGAATGCAAGCTGGCAAATAATGCCTACAGGCCTCCAACCTCCCCTCACAGCCATTCAATGCACGCCTGCAAAAGAGACTACCAGCTTCCACCC
This sequence comes from Lithobates sylvaticus, assembly GCA_028564925.1. Lineage (NCBI taxonomy): Eukaryota > Metazoa > Chordata > Amphibia > Anura > Ranidae > Lithobates > Lithobates sylvaticus. Next base: position 43,780,804 of record CM053027.1, on the reverse strand, counting down.
CAGCCAATCCAGCGCATGCCTGTAGAAAAGATAACCAACCTTCAACCTTCCCTCACAGATGGTCCAGCACATCCCTGCAGAAAATACTATCAGTTTTTGAACTCCCCTCACAGCCGTACCAACTCCTGCAAATAAAGTCTACCTCCATCCCTATGATCATGGTACCCTATTGTCTTACCTATCTTGTATGTAGAACAAATCTACACATTGACGTAATCTATGTGATATTTCTAGAGTCCTATGTTCTACCCATATCCCTATTATCATGGTACCCCTATTGGCTTACCTATCTTGTATGTAGAACAAGTCTACACTTTGATGTAATCCATGTGATATTTCTAGAGTCCTATGTTCTTCCTCCATCCCTATGATCATGGTACCCTATTATCATACCCATCTTGTATCTAGAATAAGTCTACACATAGATGTGATCTATCTACAGTCTTATCTTCTACCCCCAATCCCTATTACCCTAGTCACATTCTGGTGAAGTCTAGTGGAATCTCAATGTGAACGTCACACTCTGGGGGAGTCTCAATTTGGATGTCACATTTTGGTGGAGTTTTAGTGTGGACATCACACTCTGGTGGAGTCTCCGGGTAGATGTCAAACTCTGGTGAAGTCTCAATGTGGACAACACACTCTGGTGGAGTCTCAACATGAACATCCCACTCTGGTAGAGTCTCAACGTGAACATCACATTCTGATGGAGTCTTAGTGTGGACATCACATTCTGGTGGTGTCTTGAGGTGGAAATTTTGATCTGGTGCAGTCTCCACGTGAACATCACACTTTGATGGAGTCTCAATGTGGACTTCATGTTCGGTCTCGCTCATAGGGGCAGGCATGCCGTGTGAGCTGTGTCTGCAGTAAATACCACCTGCATCTGCAATAAAAAAAGAGGAATCGTATTTAGCACATTCAGCAACATTTCATATATTTTTCTTTATATAACAACAAATTATAGAGAGAAAAGTTTAAAACTCCAGTGCCAGGGACAATAAATAAACCCAACATCACAGGGATGACTATTGTTCTTATAAAATGCTGGTTGCCTGGCACTCATCCCAACCCACTGGCTGTGATACTTTGTACAAGTCAGGGAGGTGAGAAGCCAGCAACAAGTATTTTCAGTAGGGATGGGCTGAACACCCCCTGGTTCGATTTGCAACTGGAACATCTTGAACAGGGAAAAAGTTCTAGCGAACATGCAAACGCTATTAGTCTATGGAGCACGGACATGAAAAATCAAAAGTCCTAATTTTAAAGGCTTATATACAAGTAATTTCCATAAAAAGTGTATGGGGACCCGGGTAATGCCCTGGGGGACATGAATCAATGCAAAAAAAGTTTTTAAAAGGATCGTTTTTAAAGCAGTGTTTTAAAGATGCTTAAAGTGAAACAATAAAAATGAAATATTCCTTTAAATATTGTGCCTGGGGGTCCCCTTAGTCTGCCTGTAAAGTGGCGCATCTGTACAATGTATAGAAGATGCCGCAGCAATAATGACATTTCTAAAGGAAAATTTTTCATTTAGACCCCTTTCACACTGGAGGCATTTTTCAGGCGCTTTAAAAAAAAAAAATAGTGCCTGTAAAGCGCCTGAAAAGCCTCTCAATGCTCCCCTGGGGAGCTGCGCTGGCAGGACGTTAAAAAAAAGTCCTGCAAGCAGCATCTTGGAGGCGCTTTAGGAGCGGTGTACACACCGATCTTAAAGCACCCCTGCCCATTAAAATTAATTGACATCCCCATGTTGATGGGGACAAGAGCCTTTTCCCGATATCCCTGGGCTGTGGTTGTCGGGGTCTATGGGTGGAGGACTTATCAGAATCTGAAAGCCCCATTTAAGCCCCATTCACCAACAAAGTGTCAAAAAGTAAGAAACACTGAAAAAAGTTTTTGACATATCCTTTATTAAAAAAGAAAAAAAAATTGTGTCCCTCCTCTCTGCTTTGACAGTTTTAAATATAGGCTAGGAGCGGGCCACCCGGGTACTTCACCCGGTGGCACCACCCCCTTGTGATGTCACATGACATCACGTGATGTCAGAAGGGGGTGGTGCCACTGGGTGAGGTAACCACTTCTGCCCCGGAAGATTTTCCCCCTTAATGACCAGGCCATTTTTTTGCGATACGGCACTCCATTGCTTTAACTGACCATTGCGTTGTTGTGTGATGTTGTACCCAAAACAAAATGTATGTCCTTTTTTCCCCACAGATAGAGTTTTCTTTTGGTGATATTTGATCACCTCTGCGTTTTTTTTTTTTGCGCTATAAACAAAAAAAGAGCCACTTTGGAAAAAAAAACAATATTTTGTACTTTAAAAAACAAATTTCTTCATGAGTTGACGCTGATATATATTCTTCTACATATTTTTGGTAAAGAAAATCACAATAAGCGTATATTGATTGGTTTGCAGAAAAGTTATAGCATCTACAAAATAGGGTACAGATTTATGGCATTTTTATTATTTATTTTTTTTACTAATAATGGCGGCGATCTGCGATTTTTATCGGGACTGAGACATTGCGGCGGTCAAATCGGACACTTTTGACACTTTTTTGGGGCCATTGACATTTATACAGCTATCAGTGCTATAAATAGCCACTGATTACTGTATAAATGTCACTGGCAGGGAAGGGATTAACACTAGGGGGTTAAATGTGTTCCCTATGTGTGTTCAAACTGTGGGGTGGAATGTGGCTGATTAGAGGAGGAGAGAGATCTTTGTTCCTACTTGGTAGGAACACACGATCTGTCTCCTATCCCCTGACAGAATTAGAATGAATTGGAATTTGTGTGTTTACACACACAAATCCCAGTTCTAGCTCTGTCACAAGCGATCGTGGGCGCCCGGCGGTCATCGCCTTTTTGGTGAATGGGAAGGGGTATGATGAGCCCCCCCGCCCGCAGACCCCATCCAGGGTTGTCAGGAAAAGGCCCTTGCACCCCCAAGGTGCTTTGGGGGGCACCCCAATACATTCTCCCCATGTTGAGGGCAAGCGGCCTGGTATGGTTCAGGAGGGGGGGGGAACTGCTCGCTCGCCCCCCCCCCCCCCCCCCTTTGCTGGCTTGCCAGGCTGCATGTAAGGGTCTGGAATGGATTTTCGAGGGGACCCCACGCCATTATAAAAAAATTGGCATGGAGTTCCCCTACTTGGTAGGAACACATGATCTGTCTCCTATCCCCTGACAGAATTGGAATTTGTGTGTTTACACACACAGATCCCGGTTCTCTCTCTGTCACAAGTGATCGTGGGTGCCCGGCGGTCATCGCCTTTTTGGTGAATGGGTAGGGGTACGATGAGCCCCCCGCCCACAGACCCCGTCCAGGGTTGTCAGGAAGAGGCCCTTGCACCCCCAAGGTGCTTTGGGGGGCACCCCAATGCATTCTTCCCATGTTGAGGGCAAGCGGCCTGGTATGGTTCAGGAGGGGGGGAACTGCTCGCTCGCCCCCCCCCCCCCTTTGCTGGCTTGCCAGGCTGCATGTAAGGGTCTGGTATGGATTTTGGAGGGGACCCCACACCATTATAAAAAAATTGGCATGGAGTTCCCCTTAAAATCTATACCCAAAGGTATTTAATCACCACTGGGTTTTTTTTGTTTTTTTTTAATTACCACAGTGCAGGTAAGTATGATATGGTTGTTATTAAAAAAAATCACTTTAACTGCTTCAGCCCAGAAGATTTGGTTGCTGAATGACCAGGCCGTTGTTTGCGATTCAGCACTGCGTCGCTTTAACTGACAAGTGCGCGGTCGTGCAGCGCTGCACCCAAACAAAATTAACGTCCTTTTTTCCCCACAAATAGAGCTTTCTTTTGGTGGTATTTGATCATCTCTGCAGTTTTTATTTTAAACAAACACAAAAAGAGTGACAATTTGGGGAAAAAAAAACACAATATTTTGTACTTTTTGCTTTAATAAATATCCCCATTTTTTTATTTTTTTTTAAAAAGCAAATTTTTTCTGAGTTTAGGCCGATATGTATTCTTCTACATATTTTTGGTAAAAAAAATCGCAATGATCAGATATTGATTAGTTTGCGCAAAAGTTATAGCATCTACAAAATAGGGGATAGATTTATAGCATTTTTATTATTATTTTTTTATTTACAAGTAATGGCGGCGATTTGCAATCTTTATTGTGACTGCGACATTATGGCGGACACATCAGATACTTTTGACACATTTTTGGGACCATTGGCATTTATACAGCGATCGTGGCTATAAAAATGCACTGATTACTGCAAAAATGGCACTGGCAGGGAAGGGGTTAACACTAGGGGGCGATCAAGAGGTTAACTGTGTACCCTCTCTGTGTTGTAACTGAAATTCAGTTCCTCTAATCTTTCCTCATAGGTGAGTTCCTCTATTCCTTCTATCAGTTTGGTTGCCCTTCTCTGCACTTTCTCCAGTTCCCTGATATCCTTTTTGAGAACTGGTGCCAAAAACTTAACTGTATATTCCAGATGAGGTCTTACTAATGATTTGTACACGGGTAAAATGATATCTCTCTCTCTCTGGAGTCCATACCTCTCTTAATACAAGAAAGGACTTTGCTTGCTTTGGAAACCGCAGCTTGGCATTGCATGCTATTATTAAGCCTATGATCTACCAAAACCCCCAGATCCTTCTCCACTATGGATTCCCCCAGTTGTACTCCCCCTAGTATGTATTATGCATGCATATTCTTAGCCCAGAGTGCATAACTTTATATTTATCAACATTAAACCTCATTTTCCACATAGTCGCCCAATTAAACAGTGTATTGAGGTTGGCTTGTAAGTTGTAATGTCCCTGACCCTGCCTGCTGGACCACGAGTCAGCAGTAATGTGAATCTTGCTGATGATCACCCTTTCCAATGAGGCCAAAACATTGCCTTCTACATGATGGTACAGAGCTAGAATGGCCTTACGTGAAAATAAAGCCCGTTGAGGATATCCTGCCTCATTGGAGTTGTGCCTCCTCCTCCTCACTTTCCTCCTCTGTTCTCTCAGGCCCCCAAGTACAGTCAGTGACCTCATCATCCCCTACCTCCTTGTCACTGGAGCAAACTTGGCAGTATGCTGCAGCTGGGGGAACATGACTGCTAGTTTCTTGTCCGTCATTGGCACCCCCTCTCTCTAGGCTCACGTTACTCCTTTCCTCAACCTAGGAACCAACATCGGAGAATTCAAATTGCTGTGCATCCTCCAGCAGCATATAACTGACACTATGATCAAATAATTCTGGTGACTCTTCCGTGCATGATTGTGGGGCTACGGAAGGAGTAGCTTTGGACAAAAGGACGGTGGAATAGGCCGTGGTGGAAGGCAAACTAGTAAGAGTCTGGGTGACAGAGGATGAGGACGGCTTAGTTATCCACTCCACTAACTCTTCTGCATGTTGTGGCTCAATAACACAAGCAGCCGTGGAAAAAAAGGACAAGCGTGCCCCGCCTGCAGAGGATGCACCATGTCCTCAACCACCATTTTTACTGTTGACACATAAGCTGCTTGCCCTCTTTTAGTGGCCTGTGAGCGTCTGCCTCTCCTTGTTGGCCTTTCGGACATGATGGGGATTTTTTGGCGGGAATTTTATAACTTTTTATTATAGAGTGTGGTATGGAAATATGGTGCTTGGGTGCAATACTTTTGTGCTTGGTGCACTATAAACCGTTTTATTAATTGTTTTTAATTTTTTTGGGGGGGTTTTATAATTTTGTATTAACCACATGCCGACCGCGCTATAGTGGGCCCCTGGGGCGCGCACTCGGGAACATCCGTGACCGCCGGGTCCCGAGGACCCGGCGCATCACGGATCACGGTAAACGGCCGCTGATAGCGGCCGTTTACCACGTGATCGCTCCGTCAAATGACGGAGCGATCACATGTACACAAACCGGCGTCACGTCATGACGCCGGTTCCTCCCTCCCCTCTCTGTACCGATCGGTACAGAGAGGAGAGAAGCGGAGAGGGGGAGAGACGGGACCAGCGCTGTGGGCTGGATGTGTAGTGCCCACAGCGCTGGTCAATACACTGCCACCGCTGTGCAATGCTCTGCCACCACTGTGCAATGCTCTGCCACCACTGTGCAATGCTCTGCCACCAACCATTGTGCAATGCTCTGGCACCAACCATTGTGCAATACTCTGCCACCACTGTGCAATGCTCTGCAACCACTGTGCAATACTCTGCAACCACTGTGCAACGCTCTGCCCCCACTGTGCAACGCTCTGCCCCCACTGTGCAACGCTCTGCCCCCACTGTGCAACGCTCTGCAACCACTGTGCAATGCTCTGCAACCACTGTGCAACGCTCTGCAACCACTGTGCAACGCTCTGCCACCACTGCAATGCTCTGCCACCACTGTGCAATGCTCTGCCACCACTGTGCAACACTGCAACACTGCAATACTCTGCCAATACTCGCCAATACTCTGCCAATACTCTGCCAATACTCGCCAATACTCTGCCAATACTCGCCAATACTCTGCCAATACTCTGCAATAAATTTTAATAGAAACAAAGAATTTTTATTTATTTTTTTTTACCGAATTTTCAGTATATTTTGATTTATAGCGCAAAAATTTTAAAACCCAGCGATGATTAAATACCACCAAAAGAAAGCTCTATTTGTGTGAAAAAAAGGACACAAAATTCATTTGGGTACAGTGTTGCATGACGGAGTAATTGTCATTCAAAGTGTGAGAGCACCGAAAGCTGAAAATTGGTCTGGTTAGGAAGGGGGTTTAAGTGCCCAGTGGGTAAGTGGTTAAAGAGTGTGGGAAGGGAATATGGTGCTTGGGCGGAATAAGTTTTTGCTTTGTGCACTATAAACCATTTTACTATAGTTTAAAAAAAAAAAAAAAAAAAGAAAGAAAATAAGGATGCAGCATTATGGAGATTTTTTTTTTTTTTTTTTACTGCTGTTGCAAAAAATAAAAAAATAAAATAAATGTAAAAAAAATTAAGAAAGGCCAAAAAAAACGAAACAGTGGTGATGCAGAAATAAGACCACCTGCGAAGCAACAGCAATTATGGAGATTTTTTTCTTTTTGCTGCTGCTGGAAAAAAAAAATTCAAAAAGCCCAAAAAAAGAAAAAAAAAGAATAGGGGAACCAATGCTGACGCAGAAAGAGGAACACCTGCGACGCAGAAGGGGGGACAGCAATTACTGTACATGCAGCCGGAGACATCACCGGCACATGCGTTCTGAAGGAATGGCCACCCGTGCCCCCCCTTCAGAGTCCTGTTCCGTAAACAGCGGCTTCCACCTGCATGCGTGGGAGTGATGTCATTGCAGCTTTTTTCATGTTCCAGGAATGCGTGAAAATATGCTTTTCTGCGCTACATTACTGTATGAATGGAGACTAATGCCACGTACAAACGAGCGTATTTTCCGCCAGAAAAATCTTGGATGGTCACACGGTCACACACAAGTTCTTTGAACTTTCAACCGCCAAGAACGCGGTGACACTAAGACGAGCCGATAAAATGAAGTTCAATGCTTCCGAATATGCGTCAAATTGTTTCCGAGCATGCGTAGGAATTTTGCGCGTTGGAATTGCTACAGACGATCAGAATTTCCGATCGGAACCTTTTCTGACCGAAAAATTGAGAACATGCTCGCAATCTTTTGCTGGCTGGAATTTGGCCAGCAAAAGTCCGATGGAGCATACACAAGGTGGCATTTTCCGACTAAAAGCTCTCATCGGACTTTTGCTGGACGATTTTCAGATCGTGTGTATGCAGCGTTAACTGATATGGGGGAGAAACACAGCAAACTGCTGCAATGCAATTGGCAACTTTCTCAACCTGACGTGATAAAATGCGTCACAGTGGCATGTGGTGTTATTCCATAATATTTCCTGTTTTTTTATTTATTTTTATTTGTTCCCTGTTCCAATTTTAACTTTTTCAGCAAGTACTGGGCACTCCTTGATGCACTTTGGTGCTGTTGCACTTAGGCCCTGTTCTCATCTCATATCAAGATTGCAGGCGGGATCATTGATGATTCTGCTTGCATTTCCGGTACACACTAAAAATGTGCCAAACCGTGCAGCGTGCGTTTAGCTGCTATTCATTGTAAGGTCCCATTCCCATTTTGCATATCAGGAATGTGCGTTCCCACTTGTGACACAATTTACAGGCATGTCACACATAAGGCTGCTCTAGGCACATTTGTCATGGCAAAGAAGCTCATGTATCAAATGTTACCTTTGTGAATTCGGCCTGTAGGCTCAGTATACAGATCGAATATACCAGGATACGGCTTCTTTAACCACTTCAGCCCTGGAAGATTTACCCCCCTTCATGACCAGGCCATTTTTAGGGATACGGCACTGCGTTACTTTAACTGACAATTGCGCGGTCGTGCGATGCTGTACCCAAATAAAATTGATGTCCTTTTTTCCCACAAATAGAGCTTTCTTTTGGTGGTATTTGATCACCTCTGCAGTTTTTTACTTTTTGCGCTGTAATAAAAAAAGTCCGACAATTTAAAAAAAAACAAAAAAGCCATATTATTTACTTTCTGCTATAAAACATATCCCAAAAAAATTGTAAAAAGATTATTCTGCTACATATTTTTGGTAAAAATAAATCCCAATAAGCGTATATTGATTGGTTTGCGCAAAAGTTATAGCGTCTACAAACTTTGGGATATATTTTTGGAATTTTTCTTTCATTCTTTTTTTACTAGTAATGGCGGCGATCAGCGACTTATAGCAGGACTGCGATATTGTGGCGAACAAATCGGACACTAAGTGACACTTTTGACACTTTTTGGGGACCAGTGACACTAATACAGTGATCAGTGCTAAATAATATGCACTGTCACTGTACTAATGACACTGGCTGGGAAGGGGTTAACATCAGGGGTGATCAAAGGGTTAAATGTGTTCCTAGAGCAAACATATCTCTGACAGCTTGGGAATAGACGTCCCGGACCTGCCGAAGCACTTCCTCCTCCATGTGCCCCCCATATCTCTGTCTCGCTACAAAAAAAGCGCTCTCCCCCACCTCCTAAACGCAGCTAAACGGCTAATTCCAATACATTGGAAGAGTGCGCAGATCCCCAGCGAACAAGACTGGCTGGGGAAGGTGGGGGAGATCATGGAAGCAGAGAGCTGGCTGGCCACCTGTCGAGACACTAGAGACAAATTTGAGCTTACGTGGGCAGCATGGAGAGCCCACACGCAAGAGACAGACTGGGCCCCCTCTAGCCTAGATATTGCGCTACTTGCACTAGCAGACCCTTCCTTTCAGAGACTTGTCCAGGCGAACCATCCGTCAGCAACCACAAGCTCCACCTAAAGGTGGGCACCAACGAATCCGGTGAGATATGGTAAATATGCTTCCTCTTCGCGCTGATCCTCCTTTCTTTCTCCCTTTTTTTCTCTCCCTTTCTTCTTTCGGGGTACATGCCCCAATCTCTACCCACCTTTTTCCATTGTTGTTAGTTGTTTTTATTTGACCTGGTTTTTTCATACTTGTTTGCATGACAACCAGGGGATACAAAGTTACTTAAGGGGAACACCCATCCACCCCCCAACCCGGGGGGTGGCTCGTCTGTCTAAAAGGACCGAATGTCCAAGATGGGCGGGGAGTCTCCCTAAACACTAGAAAAGCTGCACCCCAGCAGTCGTAGACTTAACCACTTACTCTTAGAGCGATAAACTTGCACCCCCCTCCCTTTCTCCTTCCCTCCCCCCTCCTCCCCCATTTGCTCCCCCTACCCTCCCCAGATGTCCCCCCCCCCCCTCTGAATTTTTTCATTGATGTGTTGTGTTGTTACCTTGTTAATATTTGAAAATGAAAATAAAAATTATACAAAAAAAAAAATGTGTTCCTAGAGAGTGCTTGCTAACTGTGGGGGAGGTGCTTGTACTGTGGGAAGGCAGAGATCCATGTTCCTGCTTAGCAGGAAGACAGGATCACAGCCTTCCCTTGTCACAGAACGGCGATCTGCCTTGTTTACATAGGCAGATTGCCGTTCTGCCTGTCTCCCGAACGATCGGCGGGTCCCAGTGGATATCACGTCCACAAAACCCACTGATTGGCTCCCGCTGTGTCCAATCACAAAGGAAGTGGGTCGCCGGTGGCACATGTGAGAGTGCGGAATCACGAACAGGTACGTGATTCTGCCCAGAGTGGCCGCCCTGCCACAGTAAATGTACGTGGGGCTGTCGGCATCTGGTTAAGACATTTTTTTTTTTATTATAGTGACAGATATTTTGAGTGTGATTTAAACCTCACAGTCTCATGGCTTAAATAAAGATACATATTCTTATTGATAACACTGTGAATTGACTTATAAGCCAATGAGGAGGGAGAGTCCCCGGAGAGCCGAGGCTCTCGTGCACATCGCTGGATCAAGATGGGGCTTAGGTAAGTATTAGGGGGGAGGGCCTGGGGGGCTGCTGCACAGAGAAGGTTTCTTACCCTACTTATGGAGCAAATTGTAGATGCTCTGCCACGCCATTTGTGTCTCTCCAGAAGCCGTCCGTCAAAAGCCGTCCATTGACAGCAGAGAACACGTGTGAATGACCCTTGGTGTAGGTAGATTGAAATTTAATGTTTCGTCAAACATGTAGGAGCTGAGCGCTTTTCATGTCCTCCTGGAGACCCGTCACAGTCTCCACCACCAGGGAATAGAAAATTACCAAAGAACAACATGAAGTCAGGAAGACAAATGACTGGGCACCACTGCATGTATTTTCATAGGATACTGTTATTAATGACTTTGTCAGACGCCTGCTCTAGTTACCCGTAAGGTTATGTATCAATTAACCTAGCCGATCATGTATATTTTTCAATCAGTATATGGCCATACACATGCTATATTATTTAGCCTATAAAGAATTGTACACAATAATTAGCAAATGCGTCTTTCATTAACAATCATGCGAGTAATAGTAATGTATGGGATAATGTACCCCCTGCCTGCACATTCTGAAGGTGTTTGGTGTGGTGTTTATTAAAACATATTTTTATTTATATATATATATATATATATATATATATACACACACACACACACACACACACACACACACACACACACACACACACACACACTATATTACTGTGAGGTCAGGCACTGATGTTGGACGAGCAGGCCTGGCTCGCAGCCTCCGCTCTAATTTATCCCAAAGGTGTTCTATCGGGTTGAGGTCTGGACTCTGTGCAGGCCAGTCAAGTTCCTCCACCCCAAATTCGTTCATCCATGACTTTATGGACCTATATATACTGTATGTGTGTGTGCAGGCAGGAGCGGACTGACAACTCATGGGGCCCTGGGCAATAGGAGATTATGGGGCCCCCAGGCAATCAGAGATTATGGGGCCACACAGTATAAACACGCACAATATACAATCACACAGTATACACAGACATGTTTCTATTGGCTGAGAAGGTACTGGAGAGGTGGGGCAGCTATAATCTCAGGATTTTTAGACCAAAAGGGTGTCGGTAAGGGACATTTCAGAGACAGATGTAAAAAGAACACAGATTTTTACATACTGTCCCTGGTTTTACTGAGGCTGGCAACCCTGATGGGGCCCCCTAGTGGCCCAGGGCCCTCGGGCAGTGCCCGAGTGGCCGAATGGGCAGTCCGCCCCTGTGTGCAGGTGTGTTGCAAAGTGTATGTAAACCCTAATGATGAAATTCTCTTTGCTACAACTTGGTCTGTTTTGGTCTCATGTTGTGGAGATGAGGGGGGGGGGGGGGGGGGGTTAATAGTTTGACAAAAGATACTGTAACTTGACAGTGATACACAATTGTGTGGAATTTAAGGGGTTAAAACAGGTGGTGAGGAGGCGACATACCAGGTGAGCGTATTATTTTTCAGAGGGGCAATCATTGCTGCAGGTGTAAATAAGCCCAGAGATAGATAGATAGATAGATAGATAGATAGATATGTAGCCCAAATCAAGGCACACTGTGGTCTACATCTGCACAGACGAGGTTGTCACTATCAGCATCACAGATGCCGCAGCCACGCATGCATAGCCAGTGCTGCAGCTGTTCTCCCTCTCCTTGCCTGCCAGTGAAGAGAGGAGGGGAGAGAGAGACAGACTGAGCACTGCAAGGCTGTATGCAGCTATAGAGGGAGCTGTAGGAAAGCCCTGGGATGATAGAGAAGAAGTGGAAACAGCTGCAGTGGAAGGACAGAGACTGCTGGGATAGGGTGACTAGACATCCCCGGTTTCCGGGGACAGCTCCCTGATTGAGGACACTGTCCCTGGACCAAGTCTGTCCCTGGTTTTGTCCCCGGATTGTATTTGAACAGGGGCTGGGGCAATTTCAAAGACAGTCAGTGCAGAATAAAAAAAAAAAAATTCTGAATCACACACCCTTGCTCCATCGCTCCTTCTAGCTTGGGGGGGGGGGGGGGTGTATTTCTTTCCATTATCTGTGCCCCTTTCTGATGATCATGTGCTGGTCGGAGCGGAGGGAATATTTCTTCAGTTTCAGGTGCATACCCATCCTGCTCCGCTCGCATGTTCTTCTGCCTTTGCTCAAGTCCCGGCCAGCCACCTGCCTGCTTATCTCCTTGCCTTCCCTGGCAGAGTGATCTTCTTCCGCTCCCCACTCAGTAGTACCCGGGGCCCGAAGTGTAAGACTTGACAGGCTGTGAGGCAGACGGCAAGCGGCGACGGGCAGGAAGTCAATGATTGCCACCATTGCTAGTGAAAAAAAAAATATGTCCCCGGATTTCATTTTAGAAATCTGGTCACCTTATGCTGGGAGCAACTATGACATGGGGAATGTAGTCCCCGGGGAGACTGAGCCCGTACAGTACAGGCTGTACTATAGATTGGTCCTTGAACTACATATCCCAGCATTAACAAAGGACTATTCCTGGGCTAAAGGCAAACACAGAGGGAAGTGGTGGAAGACGCACATTGGGGGAGATTTACTAAAACTGGCGCACACAGAATCTGGTGCAGTTGTGCATAGTAAACAGTCAGCTTCCAGGTTTTATTGTCAAAGCTTAATTGAACAAGCTGAAGTTAGAAGCCGATTGGTTACTATTCACAGCTGCACCAGATTCTGAGTGTATTAGTTTTAGTCCCCATTGTGTAAAAGGCCGCTTTCGGGGCAATATCGGGGATGAAGGGAGGCTGAGTAGCGGACTTTACCTGGTCTGTGGGACGTCCTTGCCACCGCTGAGCCTGGTGTCACCATTTGATCATAGGGAGGAGTTCAATGCAGCTGACATGGATCCAGAGCGGAATGAAACCAGTCAACACCCTAGAACACCCATTGAGAGGCCGCTGGCTATACCCCACTGAAAAGAACAGTATTGCTTACACCGGATTTGGGCCCCAATGTACTGACTAGTAAGAAAGGGTTAGACAAAAAACGCTGAGACATTGCCGTAGCATCTTCCCCAGGCAGGACCTTCCCCAGTATAGGGATTAGGGGTCATTTATTGGTCTGCTTCTTTATTACTAATTGAATCTGTTAATTTACAACAGTTTCACATGACTGGTGTATAGCTGATGTAAAGTCTTACCACCTACTACTACCACCCCTCTTCTTGGCCCCAGGAATACCATTTGAAAGAAACACGCGACACTCTGGATTTTAAATGGCTGTAGCGGCCCCTTTATTAACAACCATAACAATTTTCTATAAAACATAATCAATTTTATAACCAAACTTTTTACCCAACTGACTCACTATGTCTCAGGTTGATGAAGGAAGGTATTTCTATCACATCAGCTGTACCACCACCACCTCAACATCCTGGCCCCTAGCTGCAGTTCCACCAGCTCAGGAACAAACTTTGGCCATTTTTCCACCCGATGCAGCCAGATGACCGACAGCCCATTATTTCCATGGTAGGGAAGGTACCCATACCGAGATGGGCCCAACCTGTTCCACACCACATACTGTATACCTTCTAACATTCCGACCTTCAAGAACCCGAGACCCCTGCCACCGGCCGCTATGACAAACTCAACTTGACCTACCCCCTTCGCACCCCTCTCTTCCTTTTTTTTTTATTATTACATCCCCAAGCATCCCAAATGGAACATAAACACAGACGAAAAAACAGAATACCATTCACGCCAGCCTACTTGGATAGGGAGGGAGGAAGGGAGGAAAAAACTACAAGTGCTGCCTTCTTCTGTCCTGCCAGTCCCCTTACTGACCTATGCCTACGCCCCCCTAGACCAACCCAGTCTGCAGGTCGAACCCCTACTCTTCCACTAACCAATCTGTAAGACTCTCTCTTTTTTTTAACTACCAATAACCCCAGTCCAGACTGCCCAGCACCCCCAGTCATGTGGGCCCTCCTCCTAAGTTGCCTTTTGCTCCGGGCCTATTCTTGACTGGTGTATGGCTGATGTAAAGTCTTACCACCTACTACTACCACCCCTCTTCTTGGCCCCAGCAATACCATTTGAAAGAAACACGCAACACTCTGGATTTTAAATGGCTGTAGCTGCCCCTTTATTAACAACCATAACAATTGTCTATAGAACATATTCAATTTTATAACCCAACTTTTTACCCAACTTAACTGACTGACTATGTCTCAGGTTGATGAAGGACGGTATCCCTATCGCATCGGTTGTACCACCACCACCTCAGCATCCTGGCCCCTAGCCGCAGGGGACAAACTTTGACCATTTTTTCGTCCGATGCAGCCCAATGACCGATAGTCCATTATTTCCATGATAGGGAAGGTACCCATACCAAGATGGGCCCAACCCGTTCCACACCACATACTGTATTCCTTCCACCATTCTGACCCCTTTTAGCCCCCCAGTGAACATATGAGTGGCCCAGAATCCACATCAAGCACACTGGTTCTGAAAAACATAAAGCACAAGAGACAAAGGGAAACCATGAACACCCCCTCCACACACTAAGACTAACTCACTCTGTAGCTACTTCTTAGAACAGTCCCTTTAATAATAGCCCAATAAATGGATAGCAGTGGGACACCATAAGCAATGTTCCAAGGCAGGCGAGCCTTATTCTTGGTACACATGTTCAGTTTTTTTTTTTTCGTTCAACCTAGTGGGCTGAACGAAAAAAAAAAAAAAAAGGAGGATCTAGCTGTACGAACTATGCAATGTTAGTACAGCAGTCTCCCCGCTGTGCTATTGTGTTCTGATAGGGGGGCTGCCCCCCTACCAGAACACACCAGTCAGCCCTCGCAGCCATTGTCTGAGAGCGCTGATCGGATGCTGGTTTTCCAGCATGTTCTTTCGACAGAGGCCAGTTGTGAGGTTGGCTTCTGTCAGACAAGCACCTGTACACACGGGCCAAATTTTGGCCGGTTTCTACAGTAACAGCTGATTTCAGCCGATATTCGGACCATGTGTATGGGGCTTTTGTATTAGTACAAAAGGGCTATCATCAGCAACAGTCACCCAGATCCTGCACTTAGGTCTGTACTCACAAGGTCCCTAAATACTTGGATACCGCCTTCCAGTATTAGATAGATACTTCCTTAGTGAACTCTCCAGAGCAGATCCTAGGTGAAGTTCCCTTGTTTGGCTTCACCGATTCTTTAGCATAGCTGGGACCTTGATGAGCTCAAGTAAATTCCAGCTGGGGCACCTGTAAGGGCAGCAGCCCTCCCGGCTGGAACTTCTCTTGTATCACGGTCACGGTATAGTTTACGTTTTTGGGGTTGTACAGTATTTGATATGTGCAAAGAGAGATTACACACATACTTAGAAGGTTAACATTTATTAAAAGTAATAACAGATAAAGTAAAATAGTAAATAAATAGTAAAATATTAGAAAATATAACAATAATACTTAACAAAGATGCTGTTTCACCATGGAGTCCCATCAGCTTTTTCAGGTTGAGACAAATGCCTCATGGCAGCTCTGATGTGAGACTAAAATCTTACCAGTTTTGGCTGTGGTAATAGTAAGGAAATATAAGGAAATGGCCAATCGTAGAGCAGAAAGTGGGCCCGGCCACATCCTGGTCAGTTAACAATAACATTCCTTTAGTGTGAGTCAACTAAGGTAAAACCATGCTTATGTCTTTATATGGTTGTACGGCCCCTTAACCAGGGCTTGGAATTCATTAGTAGATATTTGTGAGACCACTAGGCAACTTTTACTGAGGAAAGATGTAATATGCAATTTCCCTATCAACTTCTCCTGGACAAGAACCAGACTGCTCCAGATCCAAGACTATTTATGTGCTCTGCAACCACCTACTGGGCACACCTCCCCAGGGATTAGCTGAGACCCCATCAATATTGAGGCTACTCTTTTGACATGCTCCACGCCTATGTTCTGGAGATTTCCAGAAGGCAGGGAGAAGCAATCAAGCCTGCAGCCTGTGAGACTCTGATCAGTCCAAAACAATCAGCAACTGCTCCACTGATTACAGAAGAGCCAAAAGAAACAATTGACCTAGCAGCCTAGCTCCTAACTAGGAGAATGCTACACAAGCAATCACTGTGTATGAATTATACGATTCCCCCCATATAGGACAAATCTGCATGCCTAAATTATGAAAAATTTAAAAAAATTGCAATTTGAGCATACAATTGAAGAATCTATTTTTCTCATCACTGACTGCTGTGACCCCTCAACCTTCCGTCACAGCCACAGGCTACCCGTTGTGTGATCCAGAACACGTTTTGTCACACCTGCTAATAATCTGCTCTTGCTGCGCTCCGTCCAAAACATGTTCGAGTTGACATCATTCAATTTAAGGAACAGGAGAATCTCATCAAGTCTAATTCCAGGAGAAGGCCGAAGTTCAGTGGCTCCTCGCCAAGAAACCAGGATGGAGAATTGAAATCTCACTTTCATTCCAGGCTGATACTTTTTCTTTTTTTGGAAGTCATAAAGTTCACGTTTTGTGTGATATTTTTTTTTTTCCTCCACTTTTCACAGGTGGAGACATTCTGCTCGCCCTTATTTTACGACCGTCCATTGCGAGAATTACATGTGAAAGTAGCAGTCTGTCTCCCTTTTGTGAGCACACGGCCGAGAGGAAGTCACAGATTCTGTTTTATATAAGGTAATGGCATCGGATTATTCACACTAATACACCTAAATCTTCAAAGGACGTAAATCTTGGGCAGAGTGGGTAAAGATTAGAAGAAATCTCATTGAAGGAAATTAAAGAAACACAAATACGGCCGCGGTTATTACAGACGATGGCGTTGGGGGCCCAGACTCTTGCCAGATGGTACCGCAAAGTTCAGGACGGGCAAAGCGAAGGTTACGTTCATCTCAAAAGAAAATGAGACATGTGATACTTTAACAGGATAAGATTGGCAGGTCGTTCGCTCAGCTAGTGAATGTTTCAGCACATGCAATAAATCCTGCAGGACACCATTTTTTTTTTTTAAAGGGCAAAGGGGAGGGGGTGGATTTAGGACAAAAGATTGGATGAATGGATAATCTCAGGGCAAATGTGATTTCCCTTTGTGCCAGTCTACCTTTGCTTTATGCAAAACACTGTATCATGTTTTTACGGCGTAACGTAAATTATTCTTGCCCTTACATATCCTCCAGTTTAAACTGGCGATGACAGATTGGCAACCATCTTGTACTCCCTTTGTAACCCTGTGTCTAAGTCGTTTATTATTCTTTTATGATCTCTCTTTAGTCATCATTTTTTGTTTTTGTCGATTAGACCGTAAAAAGAGGCTCCCACATTTCTATATATTATGACTGCACTGTCCAGACCTAAACTCGCTGCTTTGTTTCTTGGGGGCTCATTCACACGGGTGGCCAGAGGCAGTAAAAAGCAGAAGGTTGAGCCATGATATTACTGCCCCCCCCCCCCCCCCCCCCATTACCCATCTAAACACAGAAATGCAGCTGATTAGGGCTGTACACATGCAGCAGGAACATTTTTACGGCATGCTGCATTTGGCGGTGCGGTACCACCACCGAATGCGACCCATTGAAGTGAATGGCACCAAGCTGCAACCACGTGCAATGCTTGTGCTGGGGTGGGTCGGCATTTTGGGGGTTAAAACAGACAGTGAGGAGGTAATATGTTGCAAACATGGATCACTTTTCAGAAGGGCGATAATAATAGAAGCAAGTGTGAATGAACCTCAAGGCCCCATTCACAATGCCATGTAGCATGACCATGTGTTTTGTTCCATGCGAAGCGCATAGGGAAGCCTACGTGCAACAAACATGCCAAGGCAGCTCCTGCACCTTTTTCGGGTGTAGAGCTTGGTGTGTTTTTTACAGCTGGTTTTAGCATGTTTATTGCACATTTTTGCCGGTGGTATTTGGGTTGCAAAAAATTTCACTGCAAGCATGACGCACATTTTTTACACGTTCTCGGATCGTGCACGGTAATGCACACTTCTGTGCACGTTCCCACAATGTGCAGTTGTGAATGCAACTGTAATGCCCCGTACACAATCCACAAAATCCGTCAGATTTTTTCCGACGGATTTTGTCCGACACTGGTGTTGCATACACACGGTCGGACAAAGTTGTCGGAAAATCCGATCATTCTGAACGTGGTGACGTTCGTTGCATACGACGGAACTACGTAGAGGCCAGTAGCCAATAGCTTTGGTCTTGTAATTTGATCTGAGCATGCGTGGCACTTTGTCCGTCGGAATTCTCTACACACGATCGGAAAAAGTCCGATTGGACTTTGTTGTCGGAAAATTTGAGAGCAGGATCTCAAATATTTTCCGTCGCAAAGTCCAGCGAAAAAAGTCCGATGGAGCCCACACATGGCCGGATTTTCCGACAACATGGTCCGATAGGACATTTTCCGTCGGAATTTCCGACCGTGTGTATGGGGCATTAGCATATTTTTTAAACCCAAAAAATTATATTATTGCAGCTTAGATATAATGGCTGCATTAATTTTCTTTTTTTACACTTTTTTACTTTTTTTTACTTCTTTGCACAGAGCGCGTGCAAGAAGGCGGCGTCTCGGGGGCTGGGCTATGGCGCCGAGCAGCTGCAAATTTGCGTGCAATAGAGCTGTGCCGAGAGCACGCACTCTGCACGCTCCTAGCACAGTTACCAGCGGCTAACTGAAGGCTCCCATTCGCTGCTTGCGAACGGGAGATTTCCAATCATATGACCGCCATGACAGCCAATCACGGTGGTCACATGACCATACGCCCCGCCCTGCCTCCCGGCATTCTAAAGCCCTTAAAGCGGAGGTTCACACGAAAATTCAACCTTCGCTTTTCGGAACCCTAAGACAGGTATTTGCACCCACTTCCGGGCATAGACTCCCACGGGAGTCTAGCCTCTTCCCGTCCCCCCACGCTGTCTGCTGGGACACACACGGTCCTAGGAGATAGCAGGGACCAGTTAGGACACATAACAACAAAACCTGGGGAATGCCCAGGGAAAAACCAAGCCTACTTACCACCAGCTCGCAG
The DNA here is from genome assembly GCA_028564925.1 of Lithobates sylvaticus. Classification (NCBI taxonomy): domain Eukaryota; kingdom Metazoa; phylum Chordata; class Amphibia; order Anura; family Ranidae; genus Lithobates; species Lithobates sylvaticus. Next base: position 43,761,447 of record CM053027.1, on the reverse strand, counting down.
ACAACCAAATTAACCTGTCTAACAGTATGCGTTAAAAACAGGGGTTTAGTCCGCACGCATTTGCAAACGCATGCGTAAGCCACAGAGCCTCGTCAAGGCACCCTGATATCTGTGGTCCTAACACTAAACTAAGAGTGTCCCCACAGTGGAGGCACATGCATTCTAATGGGTAGATGAGGGCAGGTGGACTGAAGGGGAGCCACCCCTTCTTAAAGGTACAGGAGCACACCAAACGCCCAGCAGATTGCACAATGGCTGCAAAGGTGTTGGTGCGTTGCTGGACCAATACAAACACTATGTGGTAACAAAAACTTGCCACCGTCCCCATCTACAGCTGGCTATCGCAGTAAGTATGTGCCTCCACTGTGGGGACACTCTTAGTTTAGTGTTAGGACCACAGATATCAGGGTGCCTTGACGAGGCTCTGTGGCTTACGCATGCGTTTGCAAATGCGTGCGGACTAAACCCCTGTTTTTAACGCATACTGTTAGACAGGTCAATTTGGTTGTCTGCGAGCTGGTGGTAAGTAGGCTTGGTTTTTCCCTGGGCATTCCCCAGGTTTTGTTGTTATCTGCTTTAGCCTTCCAATGCTACTTACTGCGATAGCCAGCTGTAGATGGGGACGGTGACCAGTTAGGACACGCAGCGCGACTCGCGCATGCTCAGTAGGGAACCGGGAAGTGAAGCCGCAGCGCTTCACTTCCTGATTCCCTCACCGAGGATGGCAGCGGTAGCTGCCGAGAGCCAAGCGATTGATCCGCTTTGGCTGCCGACATCGCTGGACCCTGGGACAGGTAAGTGTCCATTTAAGTCAGCAGCTGCAGTATTTGTAGCTGCTGGCTTTTAATATTTTTTTTTTGGTGGACCTCCTCTTTAAAGGGCTGGCAGGAGTCGGCTCTAAGGATTAACATGGTAATCCTGCCATTAACACACTTCCTGTCCTAAGGTAACAACCGTACTGAGCAGTGTTGTCACCCTAGGACAGGGAGTGTGTTAGGGCTACATAATACTGAGCTAGGACTACATAACACCTCCCTCTATTCTCCATACCAGGGGAGGTGTTTTGTAGTCCACAGTGACAGCAGGGAACAATGCTATCTGATATCAGTCCAGAGGCAGAGCACATTGGAAGTTATTAGCTCACAACATTTCTGGATGGATGATCAGCTATTTTTGTACTTGTCAAATAGATACAATAAAATGCTTTCAATGCTTAACAAAGCAAAAGGCATTTAAAAGAAATGTATCGTTAGAGTTTATGAAATTGCATATATTTCTTCAGATTGTGGAAATTGTACATTACTCAGATGTTTTCATCATTATTTTTCTACTCTGTGAAAACTTCCAATAAAAATATTGAAACAAAATTGTATATTTATAATGGGTCTTTATCTGTGCCTTCAGTAGTGAACATACACATAACACTATATAAAATACCAACAATATTTTATTACACTTATATAAAACAACGGGTTTAAACCACAATTACATATCAAAAAGTGTCATTAAAAAGCAATCTAGTACAAAATATTCAGTTGCTGCTATGTTGGGGTCTGGACTTTGGTCTACGCGTTTCGCGCATAGTCACTTCATCAGGACTTTTAAGACCTCATAAAAACTTGAACTCTGAAAATATAAAATGTCAAAATCTCAAGCCAAAATTCATAGCAAAACAACAAATACATATATAATAAACCATGAGGACCTGTCTATGACAGGAAAAAAAAGAATCCCCCCCCCCCCCCAACAAGAAAAAAATATATACTTTTTAAGATTAAATAAATATAAATATATATATATATATATATATATATATATAAACAAAACCACTCACAAGTCAGTACTTCTATAGCCTGGATTCAGCCCAAGATAACGGGGGGTCAATAAGGAACCCCCCTGCCGGCCCGTGGGGAAACACCCATGAACTTCACAAGAAAAACAACAAAAAATTCTGACAAAAGGGAAAGAGAAAAAAAAAAATAAAAAATGGGGAAACCTATATGTTTTTCACCTGTATAAGATGTGCATTGATCATGTAGTTTCATGGTGTAATTTTTTGTCCTGTACACACTGCCTATAGTGTAGTAAATCTTCACATTCCTGTGTCAACAGTTTCTTGTTTGTGTAGAAACATGAGGCATGCAGCATGGCACTGCACAGGTTAATACATGACCTTTGTAATTTAAGAACCGACACTTTCAGTAAAGAAACTACATGTAGCCCCCCCCCCCCCCCCCCCCCCCCTCTAATTAGGTTGTTAGGCTAAATTTAGTTTTTGGCTTCACTGCAGTCAGTTGAACAGTGAAATCAGGGCCGTCTTTAATATTGATTGGACCCTGGGCAAACATTTTTTTGGGCCCCCCCCCCCCCCATGCAATTTTTGCTCTCCACCTGCTCTGAGACATACAATAAATAGCAGCTAGACTCAAAATCAGTTTAATGAATCAGATCAGGCAGCAAATGTGATTGGTTGCCAGAGGTTATCATTACTGCTCACTGACTGGCTGCTAGAGGTTACAATACGCATTATGGCTCACTGATTATTTGATAGAGGTTACAGCACATGACTTCTGCTTGTTGATTGGTTGCTATAGATTACTGTACATCAATACTGCTCACTGATTGGTTGCTAGAGGTTACTGGACATCCTTACCACTCACTAATTGGTTGCTAGAGGTTACTGCACTTTATTACTGCTCCCTGGTTGGTTGCTAGAGGTTACTGCATATCCTTACCGCTCAATGATTGGTTGCAAGAGGTTAGTGCACATCATTACTGCTCACTGATTGGTTGCTAAAGGTTATAGCACATCTTCTCCTCACTGCCTGCACACCATGGATTGGGGAGGTGAGGGGACCTATCAATAGACAGAAAACTCCTGATATCAGTGGCAATGCCGGGGGAGGAAAGGTGTGATCCATAGCAATTCTGGGGGGTTGATGGGATCAGTGACAGTGGTGGGATGACGGGCTTAGTTAGGAGGCAGTACACTGTGGCAAATTCTGATTCACGTAGAGCAAAGATGGAAATTTTTGGCAAGTATATAATGGGGATTCAACACTGACCGCCAATGTAATGGGGAATTTACAATTACCACCAATGTGAGGGGAGTTTTGCACTGACTACCAAGTAACAGGGAATTTTACACCACCCACCAATATAAAGAGTGAATTCTACACTGACACCAATGTAATAGGAGAATTTACACCTCCATGTAAGAGGGACTTTAGACTGACAACCATTGTCGAGGAGATTTGTACTGACCACCAATGTAAGGTGACGCTTTTCTATACCAACCACCAATGTTAGGGGGGAGGTTTACTCTGACCACCAATATAAAGGGGATTTACACTGACCACCAGTGTAAATGGGGATTTACACTAACCATCAGTGTAAGGGCAGTTCTGCACTGACAACCAATGTAAATGTACACTGATCACCAATGTAATGGGGGCATTTTACATCAGCAACCAATAAAGGGGAATTCTACACTGGCCACAGATGGAAGGGGGGATATACACTAACCACCAATTTAAAGGGGGCTGCTACATGGACAACCTGTGCAAGGGAGGATTTGACCACAAATGCAGGTTTGGATTTTTTGTATTGATTATCAATATTAAGATGAGTTTCTACACTGGCCACCAATGTAATGGGGATTTACACTGGCCACCAATGTAATGGGGATTTACACTGACCACTAATGTAATGGGGATTTACACTGACCACTAATGTAATAGGAGCAGTCACAGTAACCACCAATGTAAGGAGGCATTTACACTGACCACCAATGTAAAGGGGACCTTCACACTGGCCACTAGTGTGAATGAAAGGATGAAATGATTGTACACCAAGCCCCAATGTCCTGACACCACAGAGACATGCTGCCCTTTAGCAGAAACACAGCAGTGCCATTATTTTTTTATAACACCGTCACGCATCTGTTGAGATGTGCGTATTCACATGCACCAAAATTTACAGTGCTATGGCACAATGTTTTTTGAAAAAGGGTTTCACCTCCAATTTACCTTTGCAGAACAGGCTGATGTTAGGCTTAATGACCACCGTTGAAGGCAGGACTTTCAAGCATGCCCCTTTACTTCCCCAGTGAGCAGAATTCAGCAGAAGTGATGGTGGATATGACCTCAGGGGGCATGATACTATTTACATACTATTTACATGGCTATTTACATATTAATTCTGCCACTATTTACATATCAATGCAAGTTATTTACATGTAAACACAGGGTCTGCAGATGAATCATCTGTACATGGCAATTGGGCAGAGCTGGGCAGCATTAGTAAAAGCACTTCAAACTGAGATATCGGGACACATCACGGGACTATAACATCAAGGGACAAGGGAATTTAAACTGGGATAGTTGGCAAGTATGAGGTAGCTATTTTGGGCACCACAACAATGATGGGGCCCAGGGCATCTTCCCCTTTTGCCCTGTCTTAAAGAGGGCCCTCAGTGATATCTATTATGTTTGTCTGGTCAGGGTTTCCTAGCTGGGTGTTTGACTTCTCTCACCTGCTTCTAAAGAAGCTTCCAGAATATAGGGCCGTGAGAGTCAAATGTTCGTAATGAATATATTTATGAATATACAGTTCCTGCTGCTACAAAGGTCAGGTTTTTAAATCTGGAGCCCAGCTGATACCACCCCCCCCCCCCATCTTGCAGTGGAGAAGAGGACCAGTACATGGACGGCACTGGAGGTGAACACTGGAGGTAGACAAGAGCCTGGTACACCAGCAAAAAAGCACAGACCCATCAAACTGTGTAGATCATACAGTTTATCGAATAACAAAATGAAAATGCAAAATGAAAATGCTTTGTTATCCAATAAATAAATATTATCTTTTAATTTAAAGAGGAAGTAAACTGTATTTTTTTTTTTAATTATACCTACAGGTAAGCCTATCATAAGGCTTACCTGTAGGTACAGTGAATATCTTCTAAACTTGCACAGTTTAGGAGATATTCAGTGTGCATGCAGCAGATGACATTATTGGCACATGCGCTCTGAAGGTCCGGCGTACTGTGTCGGACCTTCAGAGCCCATGCCGTAAACAGCAGCTCCTGCACGCACGCGCGGGAGTGACGTCATTGCGGCTCAGGCCACTCACAGCACCAGAGCCTGCGAACCCGGAAAAAAAAGGGGAAGATGTCAGCTTTCTTAGCGGTGAGCGGGCACCACTGGAGGGCTTCGTTCTAAGGGAAGTATTTCACAGTGAGCTAGTATGCGATGCATACTAGCTCATTATTCCTTTGTCTTACAGTTTTTTATTTATTTTTTGTTCTTTTTTTCTCAACTGTGCTTTGTTTGCTGTTCACAGATTTGAGTATTCCTGAATATTTCACAGAATGCCAAATCTGTCTTTAGGATCTGCTACATCTACTTTGGCTGTGACTAGTTGAGGATTAGTGGTGAGTGCATCCTGCTGGGTGACGTACACCAGAACCTGGACGTTTACTGTATGTGAAGTAGAGAAGCAGTAAAAGGTGGATGTTGGATGTAGAAAAAAGGAGCTGGGCATTGGGTCTGCTGAAGGCAGATAAAAGCAGTAGACATGTGCAATTAGTTTCGGCCCGAATACATATTCGGACAAATTTTGGGTTATTCAGAGATAGATTTAAATTTGTTTTTTTTTTGTTTTCTTAACAAATTCCAAGTTTTCAGAACAATTAGAATTCAGATCGGTCAGAAAATGATCGACCAATTCAAATTGGCTTCCCCACTGACAGCTGAAATGTAAACAAACCAATGCCAGCAATTAAAAAATAATTAAAAAAAACATCTCCCCTGACTCATACCAGGCCCTTTGAGTCTGATATGAATTTTAACGGGAACCCCATCCCAAAATAAAAAAAAAAAACGAATTCCCCCCTCCTGAACCCTACCAGGCCACATGCCCTCAACATGGGGGGGGGGGGGGGGATGCTTTGGGGTGGCCGACAACTCTGGTATGTGGTTGTAGGGGTCTGCAGGCAGGGTGCTTATCGGAATATGGAATACCAAGAGGACCCCCAGGCCCCGCCCTTCCCCCCACATGTGAATGAGTATGGGATACATTGACCAAAAAAAGTGCCAAACTAAAAAAAACAGTACACAGGTTTTTGACAATTCCTTTATAAAAAAAAAATAAAAACAATCCCACAGTGTAGATCCATCGTCAATCACCACGCCCCCGCACCACCAGACCCGGGAAAAAAAAGTTCCACACGTGAGGACAGCTGACCGCCGAATGCCTGCTCCAATGTTTGACAGTTCTTAAATAAGTAGGGGGCGGGGCCAGCTGGTGATGTCACCTGGTGGCCCCGCTTCCTTGTGACATCACCGACCAGTACATGCTGGGTCGGTGATGTCACAAGGGGCAGTGCCACCAGGTGACGTCGCCAGGTGACTCTGCTCCTTACCTATATAAGAACTGTCAAACGGCGGAGCCTGCAGTAGGCAGCTAGCCTTCGTTGATGGCGGGACGTTTTTTTTCTTTCTGGGTATGGCCAGCGGTGGTGGTGGAGTCGTGATTGACGATGGCGACGACGATTTTTTTTAATAAAGGATTTGTCAAAAAATTTCTACTGTTTTTCTTTATTTTTGACATTTTTTTGTTGAATGAATAGGGGTACAATGTACCTCATGCTCATTCACATGGGGGGGGGGGGGTTGTGATGGGATAAGATGTTAAAGGGGGTTTCCACTCCAGATTTCAATAATCCCCCTGCCCGCAGACCCCCACAACCACTCCCCAGGGTTGTTGGGAAGAGACACTTGTCCCCATCAACATGCTCAGAGCCCCCCTGCCCCACAGCACCCACCCCTCCATGTTGAGGGCATATGGCCTGGTATGGTTCAGGAGGTGGGGGGGATGCTTGCTTGCCCCCCCTTTCCTGGCCTGCCAGGCTGCGTGCTCGGATAAGGGTCTGGTATGGATTTTGGGGGGGACCCCATTACTTTTTTTTTATTTTGGCGTGAGGTTCTCCTTCAAAATCCATACCAGATCTAAGTGGAACTCCACTTAAAATGAAACAATAAATATGTAAAATGCCTTTAAACAGTGTGCTTGGAGGGTCCCCTAGTCTGCCTGTTAAGTGGCACATCTGTACTACCGTATGTATAGCACCTGCTGCAGCAAAAATGAAATTTCTAAAGAAAAAAAATGAGTCAAATCACATTTAAATTGACTCGCGGTTGCAACTGCAATTTTTTCCTCGCAATTACATTATTAAACAGATACACACTGCCACCTTCAGACTGTACTGGCATTTGCAGGCTAAAGGTTTATTATGTCAGTGAAGTCTCCGCTTTGCATTTTTTTTCATGTCATTGCTGACACAGTGATCACATTATCGAGTCCCTGATTTCTGATTGGCTACTGATTGTTAATGACAGCTGGGATTGAGAGCCACCAGCCATGAGAAGCCTTAGCTGGTGACTCTCAAAGAGAGGACATTTAAAAATATATATCAGGTGTGGGGCATTGTGATGGGGAATGCTGATATAGAAATTGAAGACAGAAAGAGGTAAATAGGTTCTCTACTATGGAAAAAAAATATTAAAAGTCAGCAGCTACAAAACAGGACACTTACCTGTTCAGGGATCCAACGGCGTCCTCACCTGGGCTAGCCTTCAGGTTATGGGGAATGCTGATATAGAAATTGAAGACAAATAGGGGTTAAAGAGGAAGTAAAGCCTATTTTAAAAAAAAAACTGAACCTGCAAGGCAAAGGCATAATGAGCTAGTATGCACAGCATACTAGCTCATTATGAATGACTTACCTGAGAACGAAGCCCCCGAAGCGGTCCTCATCCACGATCTTCTGCGCCGCCATCAAACCCGGAGTGACTTCCGGGTCTCGCCGCTCCAGCGCTGTCATTCGCTGGAGCGGCGATGACTTCACTCCCGCGCATGCGCATGAGAGCGGCATTTCGCCGTGATCTCGGCATGCTCAGTGCGCCGCTGTCTACGGCGCATGCGCGCCGCTGTCTACGGCGCATGCGCCGTAGATAGCGGTGCCTTTTCTTTTCTAAACCATGTAGGTTTAGGAGATATTTATTGGACCTACAGGTAAGCCTTAGTCAGAGGCCCCTCCCCTCTCCGATGTATACATTCGGAGATAGAACTACTAGCCCCAGGGAGATCCCCCTGCCTGTGGACACCATATATGCCGATCGCCGCCTCCCACCTCCACCAGCCAGGTACAGGGGAACCTCTGCAAGGGGGGGGAGTCAGCTGTTTGGGGGCCAAATGTAAGAGGGGGGCTTTCTGGGGACACTAATGTAAGGACGGGGCCCTCTGGGGACACTGATTTCGGGGACACTGATGTAAGGACGGGGCCCTCTGGGGACACTCTGGGGACACTGATGTAAGGACGGGGCCCTCTGGGGACACTGATGTAAGGACAGGGCCCTCGGGGGACACTGATGTAAGGACGGGGCCCTCTGGGGACACTGATGTAGGACGGGGCCCTCTGGGGACACTGATGTAAAGATGGGGCCCTCTGGGGACACTGATGTAAGAGGGGGCCCCCTGGGGACACTAATGTCAGAGGGGGGCTCTCTGGGGACCCTGTGTAAGGAGGGGCTCTCTGGGGACCCTGTGTAAGGAGGGGCTCTCTGGGGACCCTGGGTAAGGAGGGGCCCTCTGGGGATACTAATTTAAAAAATAAGGGGGGGGCTCTCTGGGGACCCTGGTGTAAGGGGGGGCTTTCTGGGGACCCTGATGTAAGGGGGGGCTCTCTGGGGACCCTGAGTAAGGGGAGGCTCTCTGGGGACCCTAATGTAGGGGGAGGCTCTCTGGGGACCCTATGTAGGGGGAGGCTCTCTAGGGACCCTGATGAGGGGGGCTCTCTGGGGACCCTAATGTTAGGGGGAGACTCTCTGAGGACACATTTAAGGGGGGCTCTCTGGGGACCTTGGTGTAAGGAGGGGCTCTCTGAGGACTGATGTAAGGGGGGCTCTCTAGGACCCTGATGTAAGGGGGTGCTCTCTTTTAAAGGAGGGAGGATTGTTTTGGGAGCACTGAAGTGTCAGGTGTGACTGTGTGGCAACAGCAAATAGTTTACATAGCTCACGGCATCCTGCCGGCACTGCCTGTAGGTCAAAGTGGTTTACAACCACTTTAATATAAAAATATAGATTTTCTAAGAGTAAAAAAATATCCCTCCAGGTAAGTGTATATATAGTAAGGAGTTTATCAAATTCAATTGCAGATTTGTGTTTTCTACATTCTGAATGTTTTAGTTCACTTGACTATGCTCCTTCCCAAACTGACTGCTAAGTGGGCACAATGTACAGAAGGCCCCAATGATGCCATAGTTAGAAGGAACAAAGATTTTAACTGCCTATGAGAATTGTATTATCTCTATATTATTATATATTTTTATTTTATATTGATGATTGATTTATTTTTGATATATTATTATATTATATGTTAAGAACTAGCTACCTGAATCATGCTTCTACACATTTACCTACCAAAGTTTATGTATGCAAAATCTATTGTATTGTAGTTATCATATATGTAGCCCTGATAAAGGGGGTCTTTTGAACCTCTGAAACATGTTGGCATGTCATCAGAATTCTGTGATTAATAAACTTAAACTGGACCATTAAAAAACTTGTGGAACTCTCTTTAAAGTGGTTGTAAAGGCAGAAGGTTTTATTTCTTAATGCATTCTATGCAATAAGATAAAAAAAAAAGCTTCTGTGTTCAGCAGCCCCCCCCCCCCTAATATTAACCTGAGCCCCATCTCGATCCATCGATGTTGCACCAGAGCATCGACTGTTCTCCCTCCAGATTGGCTGAGACACAGCAGCAGGTGCCATTGGCTCCTGTCGCTGTCAATTAAAGTCAGTGAGCCAATGTGGAGAGAGAGGGGGCATGGCTGAACCCCGGCTCCATGTCTGAATAGACATAGAGAGCAGCGGCTCAGCTCGGGTGCCCCCACAGCAAGCTGCTTGCTGAGGGTGCACTCGGCAGGAGGGAGGGGCCAGCAGCTCCAGCCAGGAACCCGAGAAGAGGAGGATCGGGGCTGCGCTGTGCAAAACCACTGCACAGAGCAGCTAAGTATAACATGTTTCTTATTTTTAAACAGAAAAAAAACAAGACTTTAATATCACTTTAATATCGATTCGAAGATTCTATCCCAAGCTCCCATTCTGTGGCCATGGCACACTTGAGAGTGTCTAGTATCCCAGACAAGACTCCTAAAGCTAGTTAAAGAGGTTCTCTACTATAGAAGAAAAATTAAAATCAGCAGCTACAAATCCTGTAGCTACTGACTTTTAATGACAGGACACTTACCTGTCTAGGGATCCAACGCCGTCCTCATCTGGGCTAGCCTTTGGGTTCCCAGCATCGGCATCTTAACTGTGGGCAGCCGGCTCTGCTGCTTGTGGCTTCACAGGTGGCTTCCCACTGGGCATGCATGAGCCGCTCTGCACTTAATGAATGGACCCACAGTCTTCTGGTACCTGTGATATGCCCCAGAAGAAGAGGTGGCTCTCTAATTAGGCAAATTAGGCGGTCGCCTAAGGCCTTGCACTCACAGGGGCCTTCGCCGCCTCCTAATTTGCCTGTGCTCAATCACTGATTCTCTCTCTCCCCCCTCTTTATCTCACCCTCTTTTCTGTGTGCTTGTATTTTTTTTCCTATTACGGGCGTGAGTGGGGCCTCATGTGTAAATTTCGCCTAAGGCCTCACAAAGCCTAGAGCCGCCTCTAGTCTGCGGGGAAGGAGAGGGAGAGGAGTAGGAGCGGGTACCTGTCAAAACTAGGTACCTGTCCCCTCCCCCCTGAAAAAAATGATCTGCCAAATGGGGTCGGGGGGGTGAGGACTTAAAGAGGAACTTCCCCTTTTGGGTGTCTGCCTATGCGTCCAGCGCCCCCTCCACTTCATTTCTTTACCATTTTTATGTTCAGGAGTTGCAGAAAATCGTACAGATTTGGTAAGTAAATGAAACATGAGCCGCACATTTGATGGAACAGCTGTCACCCAACGCTAACTGATAGACAGAATATGGTTCAGTGAGGACAAGAGGCGCTTTAAATGATTGTGTAAATATTTTACTTTTAGAGGCCATATTTAAAGTGGTGATGTTTGGATGTACTGTAAATAATGAATGAGCAGCATAATGTATACATTTATGTTATAGTTGTCCTAAGACAGGCAAAATGTGAAGTTGTATAAAAGATTAAACTTGGATTATCTCACTTTAGCACATTGCCAACAGATGCATTAGTTGGCTGTATACGTCTTATGGAGAGGGAAAGAATGTGCTTGTCTAAGTGTGTTTTTTGCTCATACAGTAACATTTGTCTGATTATACTTTTTGACATTTATTTTGATATCTGTAAGACTTTGTGTCATTTTTATGATACTTTGATCCGTATATTATACGCACATACCATGCATATGGTGTGAGAAAATCAGTAACAGGATAAGCCTATTTTATCTCCCCCAAGCTGCAAAGGATTGACTCAGCCACACTCCGGCATCTTTCAATGAAACCCTCTTATCAGCGTTGGAATTTACAATTTGAAGGAAATGCATTGGGGCCCATTGGACTTCAAACGGAACTCTGCAATAAGCAAATAATGGGGGTTATTTACGAAAAGGCAAATCCACTTTGCACTACAAGTGCAAACTACAAGTGCAAAGTGCAGTTGAAATTGCACTGAAATTGCACTTGGAAGTGCAGTCGCTGTAAATCTGAGGGGTAGATCTGAAATGAGTGGAAGCTCTGCTGATTTTATTATCCAATCATGTGCAAGCTAAAATGCTGTTTTTTTTATTTTCCTTGCATGTCCCCCTTGGATCTACAGTGCGTGCACTTGCAAGTGCAATTTCAAGTGCACTTTGCACTTTGCACTTGTAGGGCAAAGTGGATTTGCCTTTAGTAAATAACCCCCATTGTCTAAATCCATTCATCGTGTATATTCTTCCTTGGGTCTTGGTGTGCTTCGTGTATTTCTTCCAGATCTGTGTAGAAATCCAGTGTGAGACTTTCCCTCTGTGCAGAAACTTCCTGTAATAAGGACCGCTCACTGCTGTTCTCTCTCCTTGTGCAGGGTGGTTATAACCTAACTCTGCTTTAAACTTCTCCACAACTTTATCCCTGACCTGTCTGGTGTGTTCCTTGGCCTTTGTGATGCTGTTTGCTCACTAAGGTAGTCTAGCAAACCTCTGAGGGCTTCACAGAACAGCTATGTTTATATAGAGATCAAATTACACACAGGTGGACTCTATTTACTAATTAGGTGACTTCTGAAGGCAATTGGTTCCACTAGATTTTAGTTAGGGGTATCAGAGTAAAGGGGGCTGAATACAAATGCACGCCACACTTTTCACATATTTATTTGTAAAAAAAATTGAAAACCATTTATCATTTTCCTTCCACTTCACAATTATGTGCCACTTTGTGTTGGTCTATCACATAAAATCAAAATAAAATACATTTACGTTTTTGTTTGTAACATGACAAAATGTGGAAAATTTCAAAGGGTATGAATACTTTTTCAAGCCACTGTAATTACCAGGTGCAAGCAATGCTGGGAGTTTCCACCAGCTCTTCCACTGGTTCATCCCCTGTCAGACCACAGCTGGATGGTGAGGCAGATCTGGAGAAAAGGAAAGAGACATTAGAAGAGGTGCAGACCATGCTCTCTCCCCCATCTGACCATTTAGGAGATCAGAGGAACAAGGTGATCTATTAATGCTTGGCGGTTAGTGGGAATAAAAAAATGACAAAGTGCCTGTAGTCAGTAGGAGGATCAATTGATGTCAGGGGGGGGATTAGTGCCCCATCATTGGTGTCATTGGGAGAAATACTGGCTTATCATTGGTGTCCGTGGAAGGAATTGTGCCCCATCGTTTGAGTCAGTGGGAGGAATAGTGCCCCATCATTGGTGTCAGTAGAAAGAAAAATGCCCCATCCTTGTTATTGGGGGGAAATAGTTCCCCACTTCTGGTGTCTGTGGTAGGCATGGTAATTCGTTGTTAGTCAGTCAGTCAGTAACTGGGTGGAATATTTCCACGTATCAGTGGAAAGAACAGTGCTCCAAGGGCGGCTTACAGGCAAGCAGAGGGCCACAAATAGGAAAAAAGCACTTAGCGGATTTTAAGGGGCTTTCACACCTGCTTTTTACAATATGATTCTGTTTTAGAATGCAAGCAGGTCTCCACTGTGTGCTGATAATGGGTGGCAGTGCCTTCCGTTGTCTCAACACAATGGCTGAGAGAACTGACTGGAGTGTTTTTGCGCTAACAATCCAGTGGCTCCAGCCTGAGTTGTCAGTTTTTTTTCATTCAGAGGCTTTAGTCTGAACCCAGTTCAGCAGAGCCCATAGGAAGCTGTCACATAATTGCATGCCCACTGGCCCAATCAGTTGTGGGGATGCTTGTGACATCATTGACCTACTATGGCCCATATTTTGGCAGTGCCATAATGAAAATATTCTCAACCAGTGTTCTGTGGAACCCTAGTGTTCCATCAGAGGTTGCTAGGGGTTCCTTGAGCTGTGTCTGACTCCCTATCTGATGGTGTCTGCATAGCTCTAGGGACAGCACCAAATTATTCTTTGCTGAAGGAACCCCTAGAAACCTCCAGAGGAACCCCAGGGTTCTACAGAACCATGGTTGAACAAGACTGGGTTAGATGTTTTAGACCAGCTATTCCCAACCAGGGTTCCCACAGAGGATGCTAGGGGTTCCTTGAGCTTTGTCTGATTGACTCCCCATCTGATGGTGCCTGCATAGTTCCAGGGCTGGCACCAAATTGTTCTTTGCACGAGGAACCCCTAGCAACCTCCAGAGGAACCCTGGGGTTCCACAGAACCGTGGTTGTAAAAGGCTGGTACAGTATAGATGTTTTAGACCAGCCATTCCCAACCGGGGTTCCTCCAGAGGATGCTAGATGTTCCTTGAGCTTTGTATGATTGACTCCCTATCTAATGGTGCCTGCATAGTTCCAGGGCCAGTGGCAAATTGTTCTTTGCTCAAAAGAACCCCTAGCTTTCTCCAGAGAAAACACAGGATACCACAAAAACCTAGTTGAGAAAGGCTGGGTTAGATGTTTTAGACCAGCCATTCTCAACCAGGGTTTCTCCAGAGGTTTCTTAAGCAGTGGTTGATTAATCAGATGGGTCCTGCATTGTTTTAGGGCCATAGCCATTTTGCAAAGCCAGCAGCATGACACCAATCATCTTTTTAGCTATCTGTAAGGGTGGCATTCTAACCACCACTGTTATGCCGCGTACACACGATCGGAAATTCGGCCAGCAAAAGACAGATGAGAGCTTTTGGTCGGAAAATGTGACTGTGTGTAGGCTCCATCGGACTTTGAGAGCATGTTCTCAATTTTTCGGTCGGAAAAAGTTCTGATTGGAAATTCCGATCGTCTGTACCAATTCCGACGTGCAAAATTCCTACGCATGCTCGGAAACAATTCGACGCATGCTCGGAAGCATTGAACTTAATTTTCTTGGCTCGTCATAGCGTTGTTTGTCACCGCGTTTTTGACGGTCGAAAGTTCAGCGAACTTTTGTGTGACCGTGTGTATGCAAGCCAAGCTTGTGCGGAATTCCGTTGGAAAAACCATCCAAGATTTTTTCGGCACCGCATTCTGGACGGTGGAAACTTCAGCAAACTTTTGTGTGACCGTGAGTATGCAAGCCAAGCTTGAGCGGAATTCCAGATTTTTCCGACGGAAATTCCGCTCGTGTGTATGCAGCATAAGGGTTAGATTTTTCTACTGATTACCAACTTTTCCAATTGCCCCCAGATCAATTGATTTCAGTAACTGATTCCAATAAGGGTTCACCAAGACCTGAAAAGTATTTTAGAAGTTCCTCTTGGGTACAAAGGCTGCCATAATGTGTCTCTCTTTCCAGAACCAGGCCATGTAGTGGGATGCGCAGCATTAGAACGGAAAGCCTGCATGACTGGGGGGGGGGGGGCAGGGTATGCTGTAGTTGGGCAGATTTAAAATATAATAATTAATATTAAGGTCAGCAGACATTGGTGCAGAGCGAGGCGTGGCAGGGTGGAGTAGGTCAGGGTGGAGTCAAGGAAGGGGTAGGCAATTTCCCTCCCGCCCTCCCTTTAGGTTTCTGGTTGGACGATGAAGGGTGGGTGATATTCCAATACGGGAAGGGTGGTGATATTATTGTCGGTTTGTTTTATGTTATGGGGGGGGGGGATTGGTTAGTGTCATAGCAGTGGCAGGGGTCTCCGAGTTTTTGAAGGTGGGCATGGTCAAATATTTTAAGTGGAGTATGGTGGGAGGGGCTCAGCTTTGGTATGGGTACCTTCCCGAATTAAGTGACGTCGTTAAGACGAGAATGGTATTGGGGCTGTATCAGCTTGGTAAGGCGTTACAAATTGTCCTCGAGCCGGTGTATTCGCGGCTGAGGGCCGTGATATAAAAAAGGTAGCTTGATACAGCAGATTTTTGGTAGACCATGCTCACCTCAAAATATACCTGCTTTAAGTGTTTCTTTCATTTTGTTTAATAAAAGGCTGCTATGGCCATTTAAAACCCTAATGCCGCGTACACACGGTCGGAATTCTCGTCAGGAAAAAGCTCTGATGGTTTTCCCGTCGGAATTCCGACGGAATTTCGCTCAAACTGTCTTGCCTACACACGGTCACACCAAATTCCGACGGTCAGTAACACAGCGGCATAAAACACGTTCGACTGCACTATAAAAGGGAAGTTTAATGCTTCCGAGCATGCGTCGAATTGTTTCCGAGCATGCGTCGGAATTTTGCGTGTCGGAATTGCATACACACGATCGGAAAATCCGATAGAAAGGTTTTCCGTCGGAAAAATTGAGAACAGGTTCTCAATCCAAAGTCCGTCGGAAATTCCGACAGAAAAAGACCGATGGGCATACACACGGTCGGAAAATCCGTTGAAAAGCTCCCATCAGACTGTTTCCATCGGAAATTCCGACCGTGTGTACGCGACAAAAGAAGTCTGGTGTTTTTATTTTATCTAGATTGGTAAGGTAGGAGGAGTAAGTGGTCATGGCAGCCGGTAAGTCTGCAATATACCAGTCATGTCCCAGAAGGTTGGACATAGTGGTCTTTTAATGCACTTTGGATGCCTCTCTGTTGGATGCCCTTCCCAGTATCCTACCCATTGACAAGCAAAGTCTCTCTTCCATGGCTGCTGGAACCTTTGGGCCGTAATGGGATACGCAGACTTGTTGTCAAGTATGCTAATGTGAGCAGGGCCTAAAGAATGTTCGATTATCAGCAGAATGTGCATTGGTAGTATTCCCTCGAAATGCCAAAACATTCTCGTCCTCTTGGCTTTCCAGAAATCTTGATTTCCCTGAAGCAACGCGTGGGGATAACAGAAAAGTGGACGGACTGTTTAACAGATGTCAATTCCACCGCGTCCCGCAAGGATATAAACAACGGTGAAACAAAATATACAACCTTGCTTCATCTGGGCTCTCTGTGCGAATAGAATAAGCTGAATATTTACTGTCAGCTAGAGGAGGGGTATCGATGTCATAGCCGCTCTTACGTAGCGCGCGGCCCCGGCCACAATCTTACATCTTTATGTGAGAGAGACACACACAAACTTCTGTTTTTGGCATTCCATGTCAGAGACTGTAATAAGCTCGGAGGGGAAAAAAATAGCAACGTCGAGTCTAGACAGGGGAAGATTGGGCTGAAATCTGGAAGTTATTCAGCGGGGCCCGCAGCACATGGCTGAAGTGCGGGATCACGTTACATCGCCTAATTACACATGAAAAATGTACACATCACGCTGCCTAAACGCTTGGAAAATAGATGATTACATGGCACTCGTGAGCTCAAGTCACTTGGACACGACTGGAACATTGTGGGAGATGATGGATAGGGCTGCCTAAAGAGAACCGGTCACGGCCGGCCTTAAGCTTAAGACGCACGTATAGGAAAAAAATGATAAAACTAAGTCAATTAGAAAGCACATAACCTTTAAAGCGGTGTTAAACCCAAACCAAAAAATGTATTATATTGCAGCTCACCAATCAATAGATGTGTTGACTGCATTCGTTTTCTTTGGCTTGTTTCCCCTCTCTTTGCGCCTGATGCTCTGTCCAAGTTAGTGAGACACAACTCTGGAGGAATGAGCACTGGAGGAAAAGCAGACAGCAGCATTGTCAGTCTGGGGGGGAGGGGAGAGTTAAATGTATTAGCAGATTTAGAACCACTAACAAATTGCAGCCAAACACCAGCTCACACGTTATAAGCACACAGTCTTTCCTTTTGGCATAAAGGTTTTACATAAATAAATAAACGCTGATCATTTAAGGCTCCATGCACACTGGAGCTCAAAAAAAATCTGTTTCTGGACGTCAGATTGCTGGCAGAAAACGCTGGTTAAAAAACTTGATTTTTATCTGCGTTTTGCATTGCTGTTAATGCACGTTCAGCGGCGCTAGCTTTTAGCAGCGTTTCTCGGCCTCTATTCAAAATCAATAGTTCCCTATGGGAGCACATTGATTTGAATAGAAGTCGCATCATCATGATCCGACTTGCGGTGAGACTTGTGTGCTGAGGATGAAGGGGACCCCCGCCAAAATGAAAAAAAAAATTGGCGTGGGGTTCCCCTCTCAGACGATACCAGACCCTTCTGGTATGGAATTTAAGGGGAAGCCTCTTTGCCGAAAAAACAGAGTGGGGTCCCCCCAAAAATCCATACCATACCCTTATCCGAGCACGCAGCCCTGCCGGTCAGGAAAGGGGGTGGGGACGAGCGAGCGCCCCCCCCCTCCTGAACTGTGCCAGGCTGCATGCCCTCAACATGTTGATGAGGACAAGGGCCTCTTCCCGACAACCCTGGCTGTTGGTTGTCAGGGTCTGCGGGCGGGGGCTTATCAGAATCTGGGAGCCCCCTTTAATAAGTCAGTGCCCCCTACCAGTGCCCTTCAGTGCCGATTATCAGTGCCCACCAGTGCCCCCTACCAATGCCCTTCAGTGCTGCCTATCAATTCCCATCAGTTCCACCTATCAGTGATGCCTTATCAGTGCCTCCTCATCAATGCCCACAAGTGCCGCCTCATCAGTGCAGCCTATCAGTGCCCATCATTGTCACCTCATCAGTGCAGCCTATCAGTGCCCATCATTGTCACCTCATCAGTACCCATCAGTGCAGCCTATCAGTGCCCATCATTGTCACCTCATCAGTGTAGCCTATCAGTGTCCATCATTGTCACCTCATTATTGCCCATCAGTACCGCCTATAAGTGCCCATCATTGTCACCTTATCAGTGCAGCCTATCAGTACCCATCATTGTCACCTCATCAGTGTAGCCTATCAGTGCCCATCATTGTCACCTCATTAGTACCCATCAGTGCAGCCTATCAGTGCCCATCATTGTCACCTCATCAATGCAACCTATCAGTGCCCATCATTCTCACCTCATTAGTGCAGCCTATCAGTGCCCGTCTATGTCACCTCATTAATGCCCACCAGTGCCGCCTCATCAGTGCAGCCTATCAGTGCCCATCATTGTCACCTCATCAGTGCAGCCTATCAGTGCCCATCTATGTCACCTCATTAATGCCCACCAGTGCCGCCTCATCAGTGCAGCCTATCAGTGCCCATTATTGTCACCTCATCAATGCAGCCTATCAGTGCCCATCATTCTCACCTCATTAGTGCAGCCTATCAGTGCCCGTCTATGTCACCTCATTAATGCCCACCAGTGCCGCCTCATCAGTGCAGCCTATCAGTGCCCGTCATTGTCACCTCATTAGTGCCCACCAGTGCAGCCCATAAGTGAAGGAGAAAAATTAATTTTTTGCAAAATGTTATAACAAACTCTGAAAAATGTTTTAAATAGGCATAGAAATGAATGGCTGATAAAGAGAACCGCATTTGTGTGCATATCAGGTAAGCATGCACTTTTGGTGCCATTCATTATTATTGCCACCCCAAACGTCCCAAACAGAGGCACGTAAACCGCGTGGTTACAAAAACATGCAAAGCTTTGGCCCAAATAAAAGGTGTATCAGCTACTTTGCCATGTGTAGGGCAATCCATTAAAATGAACATGGCGGCACTATGCCCAGAGCACAGCAATGTGCAAAAGAAACCCCACACATACGTGACGCCTGACATGGCGCTTCAGAGTACAAATGGGGCCCCAAAGGAATTTTTATTAAATTACATTAAATCTTTGTTTAATTTTTTTTTTCTAATTCTTTAAAACATCTTTAACAATCTCATTAAAACATTGTAACAGCACTTTGTAGAGTGAGGACTAATTTAATGACCTTTATTGACCAATAAACTATCAGCTCCTCGTCTCTCATTTGCTGAATGGTCCATTTACTTTTTATAATTTCTAAGTTATTCCTTTTCTAACCCGTCGCTACAAAAATCTACTTGATGGTGACTTCAATGAAAGTTTATTTTTAATAATTTTTTTAAGCGCATTGACTTTTTAAAGGAGAGCTGTACTGATGATTGAGGCTGTTCAATCGGTAAGGTGAATTCTCACATTGCAAAGCCTCTGTTCACAACATGTCGTAATCTTTCAGTTCAATTTAAATAGGCAAAATAAAAACAGGACTTTTTGCTTGTACCGGATTATTGGATTCGATTGGATGACTGACGTGAAATTACAGTTTGAAAAGTGAACAGTTGTTATTGTTTTAGTAAATCAACCCTGGTTGCTGGGCATTTTTTATTATTATTATTATTATTATTCTGTTCATGTGGTTTTTGGGTTGACTTTTACATTTATACTTTCTTGCCTTTCCATATTTTGATTGTTGTATTTCATACACAGAGTGTCACTGCTCCCCCTAGTGGTCATCTGTATATGATGGAATGTGCCTAATGTGGTTGTAAACCTCGGACATGAAATATGGACAAATTGTACCCCCTCTATAGTGTCCTAATCCAGAGCAATAAATATCATTTTGTGTCACCTCATTCCTTTGCTAACTTGTAATTTCAGACAAGTTTTCCTTAAATCTGACTCCAAGAGAAGCCTCCTCATTGCATCATAGCCCTCTCTTCAGATCAGAGATTCCCCCTTCACATCAGAAGACCTTCATCAATTCAGAGCTCCCTCCCCTTTTTTACGTCAAAGTCCCTATCAAGAGCCCCCATACATCAGAGTCAGCGCGGCTGATAGGGGGGAACATAGCGTAACATAGGCTGCCTGCACACAGCAATAGTCACCGTTAACCATTTCAAATCCAGAAGGTTTTACCCCTTTCATTTACCAGGCCATTTTTTGCGATACGCCACTGCGTTACTTTAACTGACAATTGCACGGTCGTGCGACGATGTACCCAAATAAAATTGATGTCCTTTTTTTCCCACAAATAGAGCTTTCTTTTGGTGGTATTTGATCACCTCTGCGTTTTTTATTTTTTGCGCTATAAACAAAAAAAGACCAAAAATTTTTGAAAAAAATTTTTTTTTTACTTTCTGCTATAAAACATAGCCAATAAAAAAATGAAAAAAAATCAAATGTCTTCATCAGTTTAGGCCAATATGTTCTCTGCTACATATTTCTGGTAAAAAAATCCCACTAAGCGTTAGACATAGGAACTGTCAAAAAATTTGTTTTGTTTCGTTTCGTTCCATTTCGTATATAAAAAAATTCATAATTCGTGTACGAAATTCCATTCGAATTCGTACGAAATACGAAATTCGTACGTATCGTAAAAAAAAATTTGAATCGTTACGAATCGTTAGTAAAGTTACGAATTGTTAACGCGGCTAATGAATTGTCGGTTCCCGTAACACAGAGAACAATTTAGAATCGTTACGAATCGTTAGTAAAGTTACGAATCGTTACGAATCGTTAGGAATCGTTAACGCGGCTAATGAATTGTCGGTTCCCGTAACACAGAGAACAATTCAAATCCAACTACAAATATCGAATTTCAACTAATACGAAAGAAATTATAATAGCGGATATAACGAATGCTTCGAATGATTCGAATGAATTTGAGATTCAGTATATCTAATATAGAGAACTGTTCCTGCACAAAGTGTAATTTTTGCAGGAAAAAAAGCTATTTAAAATCACTCGCGGCTAATGAATTGTCGGCTCTGTAACACAGAGAACAGTCATTCATTGATAAAAAAAAAAAAAGCGTGGGGGTCCCCCCAAATTCAATAACCAGGCCCTTCAGGTCTGGTATGGATATTAAGGGGAACCCCAGCCAAAAAAAATGGCGTGGGGTCCCCCCTAAATATCCATACCAGACCCTTCAGGTCTGGGATGGATTTTAAGGGAAACCCCGGACAAAAAAAAAAAAAAAGTGGCGTGGGGTCCCCCTCAAAATCCATACCAGACCCTTTATTCGAGCACACAACCTGGCAGGCCGCAGGAAAAGAGGGGGGGATGAGAGCGCCCCCCTTCCTGAACCGTACCAGGCCACATGCCCTCAACATTGGGAGGGTGCTTTGGGGGTCTGAGACCCCCAAAGCACCTTGTCCCCATGTTGATGAGGACAAGGGCCTCATCCCCACAACCCTGGCCATTGGTTGTGGGGGTCTGCGGGCGGGGGGCTTATCGGAATCTGGAAGCCCCCTTTAACAAGGGGACCCCCAGATCCCTCCCCCCCGTGTGAAATGGTAAGGGGGTACAAAAGTACCCCTACCATTTCACCAAAAAAGGTGACAAAAATGGTAAAATGACAGGAGACAGTCTTTGACAATTTCTTTATTAAAATCTTCTTTCTTCTGGTCTTCCTTCTTCCTTTCTTCATCCTTCGGTTTCTTCATCTTCTCCTTCCGGCAAATGACTGTTCTCTGTGTTACGGAGCCGACAATTCATTAGCCGGCAATAGCCGCGAGTGATTTTAAATAGCTTTTTTTCCTGCAAAAATTACACTTTGTCATTCGAATCATTCGTTATATCCGCTATAATAATTTCTTTCATATTAGTTGAAATTCGATATTTGGTAGTCGGATTCGAATAATTTGGCAACGAAATTCGTAAACGGAATTTCGTATTCCGTACAGAATTCGTATTCGAAAAAATTCGTACTACGGATTCGTAAATTCGTACGAATTTCGAAAAATTCGTACGAATTACGAATTCGTACGAAACTAATCGCACATGTCTACTAATCGTTTATTGATTGGTTTGCGCAAAGGTTATAGGGTCTACAAACTATGGGATATTTTTATTGAATTTTTTTTTAGTTACATACCGTAGTTATTCGGGTTTATATGTCCAAGTCCATCTAGTTCAACCATAAGAATGAATAAAAAAATAATATCATACAATCCAATATACACAATCCTATACCCACAGTTGATCCGGAGGAAGGCACTAAAACTCCAGCAAAGCATGATCCAATTGCTACAGCAGGGGGAAAAAAATCCTTCCTGATCCCAGAGAGGCAATCGGATTTTCCCCGGATCAACTTTACCTATAAATATCAATACCCAGTTATATTCTGTACATTAAGGAAAGAATCCAGGCCTTTCTTAAAGCAATCGACTGAGCTGGCCAGAACCACCTCTGGAGGGAGTCTATTCCACATTTTCACAGCTTTTACTGTGAAGAATCCTTTCCGTATTTGGAGATGAAATCTCTTTTCCTCTAGACGTAAAGAGTGCCCCCTTGTCCTCTGTGTTGACTGAAAAGTGAATAACACCAAGTTCACTATATGGACCCCTTATATATTTGTACATGTTGATCATGTCCCCCCTTAACCACTTGCCGATGGCCGCATGTACATTTACGTCAGCAGAACGGCACGGCTGAGCATATGGGCGTACAGGTACATCCCCTTGTATTTGCCGCCATGTGGTCACGTGCGCGCCGCCGGCGGCGCGCGTGCGACCCTGCCGGGAGCTCCGATCACTGCGGGGATACCCACGATCATCTCACGGAGCTGAAGAACTGGGAGATGCTAATGTAAACAAGCATCTCCCCATTCTGCCTAGTGACACTGTCACTGATCATAGCTTCCTGTGATCGGGAACGTGATCAGTGATGTGTCTTTCGTAGCCCATCCCTCTAACAGTTAAAATCTCTCCCCAGGACACACTAAACCCTTTCCTAGCCCCCTAGTGGTTAACCCCTTCACTGCCATTGTGTCATTTTTACAGTAATCAATGCAATTTTATAGCACTGATCGCTGTGAAAATGACAATGGTCCCAAAAATGTGTCAAAAATTGGCCGATGTGTCCGCCATAATGTCGCAGTCATGATAAAAATCGCTGATCGCCGTCATTACTAGCAAAAAAAAAAGATTAATTAAAATGCCATAAAACTATCCCCTATTTTGTAGATACTATAACTTTTGCGCAAACCAATCAATAAACGCTTATTGCGATTTTTTTTTACCAAAAGTATGTAGAAGAATACGTATCGGCCTAAACTGTGGAAAAAAAAACGTTTTTTTTTTATATATTTTTTGGGGATTTTATTATAGCAAAAAGTAAAAAATAATGTGTTTTTTTCAAAATTGTCGCTCTTTTTTTGTTTATAGCGCAAAAACTAAAAAAAAACGCAGAGGTGATCAAATACCACCAAAAGAAAGCTCTATTTGTGGGAAAAAAAAGGGCGTCAATTTTGTTTGGGAGCAACGTCGCACGACCGCGCAATTGTCAGTTAAAGCGACGCAATGTTGAATCGCAAAAAGTGCTCTGGTCTTTGGCCAGCAAAATGGTCCAGGGTTTATGTGGTTAATTTCCTCTGCTCAAGGGTGAATAAATTCAGTTCCTCTAATCTTTCCTCATAGCTGAGCTCCTCCATGCCTCTTATCAGTTTGGTTGCCCTTCTCTGCACTTTCTCCAGTTCCCCGATATCCTTTTGAGAACTGGTGCCCAAACTGAACTGCATATTCCAGATGAGGTCTTACTAATGATTTGTACAGGGGGGCAAAATGATATCTCTCTCTGGAGTCCCTACCTCTCTTAATACAAGAACAGATTTTGCTCGCTTTGGAAACCGCAGCTTGGCATTGCATGCGATTATTGAGCTTATGATCTACCAAACCCCCAGATCCTTCTCCACTACGGATCCCCCCGGTTGTACTCCCCCTAGTATGTATGATGCATGCATATTCTTAAGCTCCAACTTTACATTTATCAACATAAACCTCATCTGCCACTTAGTTGCCCAATTACACAGAGCATTGAGATCGGCTTGTAAATTGGAGACCTCCTGTAAGGACGTTATTCCACTGCATAGATTGGTGTCATCTGCAAAGACTGAAATGTTACTTTTGATCCCAGACCCAATATCATTTATAAAGATAATAAAAAGTAAGGGTCCCAGCACTGAACCTTGGGTACACCACTGATAACCTTAGACCATTCAGAGTAACAATCATTAACCACTACTCTCTGAATTCTGTCTTTTAGCCAGTTTTCTATCCATTTACAAACTGATCTTTCCAAACCTGTAGACCTTACCTTACACATGAGCCGTGTGTGGGGAACTGTATCGAACGCTTTTGCAAAATCCAAGTATACCACGTCCACAGCCACGCCTCTGTCCAAGGTTTTACTTACCTCTTCATAAAAAGAAATCAGATTTGTTTGACAACTTCTGTATATTTTTTTCCCAGCAAGAACTCGTCTATGTGGTCTTTTTTTAAACTCTCCAGTATCTTCCCAACTATAGAAGTTAAAATAATGGGTCTATAGTAACTTGCTAAAGACTTTGTTCCCTTTTTAAATATGGGCACCACATTGGCCCTATGCCAATCCAGTGGTACCATTCTCGTCATTAATGAGTCCCTAAAAATACAATGGCTTTGAAATGACAGAGCTCAATTATTTTTTTAAGAGTCAAAAACTGTTCCTTTATTGAAGCAGATTATTGTACAGGTTACAACATGTGTCCAACATGGACGAATCAAGTAATTATTACATTGCATTCAATACACTAGTATTCGACAGCAGGTTTATCAACAAAGCAGCATTACTCAGAACGGATCTACTCAATAACATCTTTTGCTGGTGACCAATAAGTCCCCATTCCACCCCCCGAACCCTGGACCTCTCATAGCCCACCCAGGTCACATCCTCATCCTGTCCAGGGTTTCCATAAGCTCAATTATTTTAGGATCCATAGGTGGATGCCATCTGGTTGAGGTGCTTTATTTACCTTTATTCTGTCTAAATATTTCTGGATCATTTGGGGTCTGTGTCACTACCACCCCCATTACGGACATGAGCTCCCCCATGATGCTCTTTTGTATACACAGAGCTGAAGAAAGTATTTAATAAATTTGCCTTCTTTTTGTCCCCAGTCACCCACTCTAGATTATTTTGTAAAGGGCCTACATGCTCAGACCTGACCTTTTTACTATTAATATATTTGAAGATTTTTTGGTGGTTTAACCTACTATCTTCTGCAATCTATCGTTCGTTTTGAATTTTTGCGTCCTTGATTTTCTTTTTACATATTCTGTTATATTCTTTGTAACATTTAAACGACAATAGTGTTCCTTCATTTTTTATATTTTTTAAAAGCTCTTTTCTTATTGTTTATAGCTTTTTTTTAACTTTGGCCGTGAGCCACGTAGGTTTTATTTTTAGCCTCTGTTCTGTGTCCATTGATGCCAATATTCCCTCCCAGTCTAATGCCGCGTATACACGGTCGGAATTTCCAATGGAAACAGTCCAATGGGAGCTTTTCATCGGATTTTCCGACCGTGTGTATGCCCATCGGTCAGAATTTCCGACGGACTTTGGATTGAGAACCTGTTCTTAATTTTTCCGACGGAAAACCTTTCTATTGGATTTTCCGATCGTGTGTATGCAATTCCGACACGCAAAATTCTGACGCATGCTCGGAAACAATTAGACGCATGCTCGGAAGCATTAAACTTCCCTTTTATAGTGCAGTCGAATGTGTTGTATGCCGTGGTGTTATTGACCGTCGTAATTTGGTGTGACCGTGTGTAGGCAAGACAGTTTGAAAAACCATCAGAGCTTTTTCCGACGAAAATTCTGACCGTGTGTACGCGGCATAAGTCCTGGAGAGCAGCCCTCATCCTTGGAAAATTTGCTCTCTAATGCCGCGTACACACGATCGGAATTCCAGCCAGAAAAAGACCGATGAGAGCTTTTCATCGGAAAATGTGACCGTGTGTAGGCTCCATCAGAATTTTGCTGGCCGAATTTCCGACAGCAAAGAATTGAGAGCATGTTCTCAAATTTTCCGACGAAAAAGGGTTCTATCGGAAAATCCGATCGTCTGTAGCAATTCTAACGCGCAAAATTCCTACGCATGCTTGGAAACAATTTGACGCATGCTCGGAAGCATTGAACTCGGCTCATTGTAGTGTTGTACATCACCGCGTTCTTGACGGTCGGAATTTGGTGTGACCGTGTGTAGGCAAGACAGTTTGAGGAGAATTCCGTCGGAATTCCATCGAGAAAACCGTCAGAGCTTTTTCCGACGAGAATTCCGATCGTGTGTACGCGGCATTAAAGTTAAGTGTTTTTATCTTTCCTGTATGTGTTTTTTGCTTACAGCTAACATCAAATGAAATCATGTTATGGTCACTGCTACCCAGATGTTCCTTTATATGAACATTAGTAATAAGCTCTGCATGGGTTGAGATTACCAGGTCCAACAGAGCATCATTACTAGTTGGGGCCTCAATAAACTGAACCATACAATTGTCCTGTAATAGAAAATGCGCTATCACTGTACTAATGACACTGGCAGGGAAAGGGTTAACATCAGGGATGCTCAAAGGGTTAACTGTGTTCCATGTGTGTGCTTTCTAACTGTAGGCGGAGGGGCTTTCACTAAAGAAAAACAGAGATCCATGTTTCTGCTTAGCAGAAACACAAGATCTCCATTTTCCTCTCTGGCAGAATGGCAATCTGCCTTATTTACATAGACAGACCGCCATTCTGCCTCTCCTCAGAACAGTTGCAGATGGCCGGTGGGCAGTGTGTCTGCCAGGCCCCGCTGATTGGCTCTTGTTATGTCCAATCACAGTGGGAGCGTGGCTCCGGCAGCACGCACACGCACCCGGAGTTGAAGAAGAAGATCACTTACAGGTACGTGGTTTTGCGCTTAAAGCGGGGCTCCACTGCCTCTGTTTAGTGACTGTTCTAAACAAATTAATTTGTACATTTGTTACTCACACGTTTATAGAAGGTTTTCCATTCGTTTTTTTTTCCTGAAAACGCTTTATAAAGTTGTTATCCATCTGTTTCATCTTGCCTGTGGGATTTGAAACCCACAGGCATTCTCTTCCGGGATCTAGTGACGTGCATCTCCCAGAATGCAACGCCCGTCCTAGGTAAGACCTCGCGCATGCGCAGTAATAGTGCCATAGGAGCGCCGTCAGCAGCTCCTGTTGCCATCGCAACGGGCGGCGTCGAGGCTTCGAAATCGCGCAAGAACTCGCGCCAGGCCACCGCACTGTCTCCTGGGAAGAAGAGAAAAGGATCCCAGGAGACAGTGCGGCACTAATGAAGTGGCGCCACAACCCCGCCCATACCCGCAATCCCTAGAACCCAGAAATGCTGCATATCAACAGAAAAAAAAAGGTACTGTTTAATAATTGTCATCTTTCAGTCTAATAGAGAGAAGTAATAATTTGTAATTATTGATTGTAAATCGGGTGGAGCTCCGCTTTAAGTGAAGGCTTAAGCAAATGATGCAGTAAATGTACGTGGGGCGGTCCTTAAGTGGTTAAAAAAAATAAGAAGCTGGTTCACACTGTACAGGCCACAGCACCTATGTGAATGAGCCCCAATACCTCATTTACACACAGAACTTTATTAACTCAATACAGTTTCTGTAAGTTATGTTATGTTTGTGTCCGCTAATAATGATTGTAGAGTATTTTTTGGTGAAAATATTGTTTTGATATTTTTGCGGGGGGCTGTACAAGCCCCTGTGATTTCTAAAAGCAGCCTTAATCTGGGTCCCCGGGTCTCCCTTTACATCAGCAACCCCATCAGAGTTTCTATTAGAGTCCCCCCTTACATCTGGGTCCCCATCAGAGTCCCCAGTTACATCAGGGTCCCCATCAGAGTCACCCCTTACATTTGGGTCCCCAGCAGAGTCCCCCCTTACATATGGGTCCCCAGCAGAGTCCCCCCTTACATCTGGGTCCCCATCAGAGTCCCCCCTTACATCTGGGTCCCCAGCAGAGTCCCCCCTTACATCTGGGTCCCCAGCAGAGTCCCCCCTTACATCTGGGTCCCCATCAGAGTCCCCCCTTACATCTGGATCCCCATCAGAGTCTCCCCTTACATCTGGGTACCCATCAGAGTCCCCCCTTACATCTGGATCCCCATCAGAGTCTCCCTTACATCTGGGTCCCCATCAGAGTCCCCCCTTACATCTGGATCCCCATCAGAGTCTCCCCTTACATCTGGGTCCCCATCAGAGTCCCCCCTTACATCTGGGTCCCCATCAGAGTCCCCCCTTACATCTGGATCCCCATCAGAGTCTCCCCTTACATCTGGGTCCCCATCAGAGTCCCCCCTTACATCTGGGTCCCCATCAGAGTCCCCCTTACATCTGGGTCCCCATCAGAGTCCCCCCTTACATCTGGATCCCCATCAGAGTCTCCCCTTACATCTGGGTCCCCATCAGAGTCCCACCTTACATCTGGGTCCCCATCAGAGTACCCACCTTACATCTGGGTCCCCATCAGAGTACCCCCCTTACATCTGGGTCCCCATCAGAGTCCCCCCTTACATCTGGGCCCCCATCAGAGTCCCCCCTTACATCTGGGTCCCCATCAGAGTCCCCCCTTACATCTGGGTCCCCATCAGAGTCCCCCTTACATCTGGGTCCCCATCAGAGTCCCCCCTTACATCTGGGTCCCCATCAGAGTCTCCCCTTACATCTGGGTCCCCATCAGAGTCCCACCTTACATCTGGGTCCCCATCAGAGTCCCCCCTTACATCTGGGTCCTCATCAGAAGCAGAGACCAACTGACCCAAATCCTCAGTTTGAGGATACACCGCTGACCCTAGTTTGGGGTCAGATAAAATCTTGTTGCAGGCTGGATGTGGCCCTGGATGTGGCCCTGGATGTGGCCCTTGATCTGGTGTATGGAGACCCGTGCTTTAGGAGATATTGTTGAGGAGGAGACTCTTCCATGCAATCTGAGTGATGGTCTGCTTGGGCCTGTTATGATTTAAGGAAATAAAATACCGAACAATTAACCATGATACTATTGGCAATCATCCTGCTTTCATTCTCTCTAATCAAATCGGTTTGATTGTAGTATTGGTTTTCAACGCATCCCCCCGCCATATTCCAGGAAAACATGAGATGAAGTTTATTAACTCCACTAACATTTCATGGAATTACAGTTCTGCGTTGGTTCCTTAAATCTGAATTTCAAATGAAGTTGAGTAAGTGGAATGCAATGTGTAATTCTCTCATCTGACCACAAGATGGTGCAACAGCAGGGAAAATTATTCAATTTCTATTAGCAATGCACTACAAGCCATGAAAACACATCCAACCTGATAGCATGAAAACCTGCTCTAAAAAAAATGCTCTAAATTAATCTTGCGTTTGATAGTTCATATTTTAGCTTTATCTAGAAGAAAAAATTAAGTATTTTAATTCTGAAAACGAATTGACAATGCATATTCCTGATCGCTAAGACATGCAAAACGTCTCCACCAATCAAGCAGTCCAGATTGGGTGAATAGGTTATATGGAAGAACTTTCTTTCTACCATGGAGAAAAAGCGTTCTATCTTCAAGGGACACATATATTAAATATTTACTTATTTTTAATTAACCACTTCAGCTCTGGAAGATTTACCCCTTTCATGACCAGGCCATTTTTGCGATACAGCACTGCGTTATTTTAACTCACAATTGTGCGGTAATGCGACACTGTACCTAAATAAAATATATGCCCTTTTTTTTTACCACAAATAGATTTTCTTTTGGCGGTATTTGATCCCCTTTGCAGTTTTTATTTGCGCTATAAACAAAAAGAGCGACAATTTAAAAAAAATAACAATATTTTTTGCTTTCTGCTTTAAAACAAATCCAATAAAAAATGGAAAAATCTAATTTCTTCATCAATTTGGGTCAATATGTATTCTGCTACATGTTTTTGTATATAAAATAAAAATCCCAATAAGCGTATATTGATTGGTTTGCGCAAAGGTTATAGCGTCTACAAACTATGGGATAGATTTATGTAATTTTTTTAAATTTATTTATTTTTACTAGTAATTGCCACATTCAGCAGCTTATAACGGGACTGCGACATTGCAGCAGACAGATCGGACACTAAGTGACACCTTTGACACTTTTGCTCCCAACTGTCCCTGGTTTGGAGAAATGTCCCTCTGTCCCTCATTCCCCCTCATTTGTCCCTCATTTTGGTCTGATCTATATAGTTGTATATAAAATGCACTACTTCTATTTCAAAAAGTGTTTCCCAGCGCTAAACCTTTCATCCAACTTCTTAATTGCTGCTTTTTTTTTAAATTTTTAATGTAAAGGAATAGTAGTGGCAAAAAAAAAAGCTCTTGTGGATTTAACTAATCTTTTTTTTTTGTATAATTCTCCTTTAACCACTTGCCTACCAGGCAAGAACACCCCCTTCCTGACCAAGCCATTTTTCAGCTTTCAGCACTGTCGTATTCTGAATGACAATTGCGCGGTCGTGAAAAGATGTACCCAAATAACATTTTAATCATTTTTTCCCCACAAATAGAGCTTTCTTTTGGTGGTATTTGATCACCTCTACGGTTTTTATTTCTTGCGCTATAAACAAAAGAAAAGAGACAAGTTTGAAAAAACGCAATATTTTTTACTTTTTACTATAATAAATATCCAATTTTTTTTTTAAATAACATTTTTCCTCAGTTTAGGCCGATATGTATTCTTCTACATTCTTTTTGGTAATAAAAAATCGCAAAAAGCGTATATTGATTGGTTTGCGCAAAAGTTATAGCGTCTACAAAATAGGGGATAGATTTATAGCATTTTTATTATTTATTTTTTTACTAGTAATGGCGGCGATCTGCGATTTTTATCGTGACTGCGATATTGCGGCGGACATATCGGACACTTTTGACACATTTTTGGGATCATTCACATTTATACAGCGATCAGTGCTATAAAAATGCATTGATTACTGTATAAATGTGACTGGCAGGGAAGGGGTTAACACTAGGGGGGCGATTGAGGGGTTAATATGTTCCCTATGGGAGTAATTCTAACTGTGGGGGGAGGGGACTGACTGGGGGAGGAGACCGATCGGTGTCCCTATGTACAAGGGACACACCATCGGTCTCCTCTCCTCTGACAGGACATGGATCTGTGTGTTTACACACACAGATCCACGTCCTGCTCAGTTACTGGGCAATCGCGGGTGCCTGGCGGACATCGCGGCCGCCGGGCACGCGCATCGGGTCCCCAGCGACATGGCAGGCGTGCGCGCACCCCCTAGGGGCCGCAAAGTTAATGCCATCATATGACGGCGGCCTGGAACAACAGATGTTTCTTGCCGCCGTCATATGACTGTGGGCGGTCAGAAAGAGGTTAAGGGGGTGTGACAGGCGGCGTGTCCTATGCCTTCATACTTTTGCTAGTAGATGTCCCTCATTCCCATCTCAAAATGTTGGGAGGTATGCGGTTTGATACTTTTTTGGGGACCAGTGACACCAATACAGTGATCAGTGCTTTCTCAATGTGGGGGAGGTGCTTGCATTATGGAAAGTCAGAGATCCATGTTCCTGCTTTGCAGAAACCCAAGATCACTACCTTCCCTAATGACAGAATGGCAGTCTGCTTTGTTTATAGGCAAATCATCGTTCTGCTTCTGTTACTAACGATGGGTCGGTCCTAGCGGATATTGAGTTTGTTGAACCCGCTGATTGGCTCCTGCTGTGTCCAATCATAGTGGGAGCGGGTCACCGCACCTGACTCGGAAGTGCTGTATCAAGTACAGGTACACGATTCTGCGCAGAGTAAATGTATGTGGGGCGGTTCGGGAACTGGTTAACCACTTGACAACCGCTGCACGCCAATGTACATCCCTACTTTGGGAATGGATACCGTTGTTATGGCAGCAGATAGCTGCCATAACTCCAGTATCCCCGTGTTCGACCGGCGGTCTGCTACAAGATAAAAGTGGTCTCTGCGGCGGCTCGCCGCAAGATCACTTTTATCGGTGGCGGGAGATTGCCCCCCCTCCTGCAGCGATCCGGTGCCCTCCGCCGCTTACCGGAGACGTCGGCATCGGTGGAGGCGATCAAGTCCTTTTCAGGGCTGTGCATGGAGACGAGTGAGGGGAAGATGCCCCCCACTCGTCTCCATGACACTGCAGGGCAGAAGCAACATCAAAATAGCTCTTAAAGGGCCTATTTATTTTGGGTTCAAGTCTGGGCTCTGGCTGGGTCACTCAAGGACATTCACAGAGTTGTCCCATAGCCACTCCTTTGTTATTTTGGCTGTGTGCTGAGTGTCGTAGTCCTGTTGGAAGATGAACCTTCACCCCAGTCTGAGGTCCAGAGCGGTCTGGAGCAGGTTTTCATCAAGGATGTCTCTGTACATTGCTGCATTCATCTTTCCCTCCATCCTGACTAGTCTCCCAGTTCCTGCCACTGAAAAACATCCCCACAGCATGATGCTGCAACCACCATGCTTCACAGTAGGGATGGTATTGGTCAGGTGATGAGCTGTGCCTGGTTTCCTCCAGACATGACACTTGCCATTCAGGCCAAAGAGTTCAATCTTTGTTTCATCAGCCCAGAGAATCTTGTTTCTCATGGTCTGAGAGTCCTTCAGGTGCCTTTTGGCAAACTCCAGGTGGGTTGTCATGTGCCTTTTACTGAGGAGTGGCTTCCGTCTGGCCACTCTACCATACAGGACTTGAGTTGCGGCTGGTGCTCAAAATTTTTTGGGGGGAGCAAACAAACTGAAAAATTCAGAAAAATACTTTAAAAAAAAACATCAATTTCAGCCTCACTGTGCCTATCAAATTCAGCCACTTTGCCCATCAAATGCAGCCACTGTGCCATCAAATACAGCCACTGTGCCCATCAAATGCAGCCACTGTGCCCATCAAATGCAGCCACTGTGCCATCAAATACAGCCACTGTGCCCATCAAATGCAGCTACTGTGCCCATCAAATTCAGCCACTGTGCCATCAAATACAGCCACTGTGCCCATCAAATGCAGCCACTGTGCCCATCAAATGCAGCCACTGTGCCCATCAAATACAGCCACTGTGCCATCAAATACAGCCACTGTGCCATCAAATGCAGCCACTGTGTCCATCATATGTAGCCACTGTACCCATCAAATACAGCCACTTTGCCATCAAATGCAGCCCCTGTGCCCATCATGTGCAGCCACTGTGCCCACCAAATACAGTCACTGTGCCCATCATGTGCAGCCACTGTGCCCATCACATGCAGCCACTGTGCCCACCAAATACAGTCACTGTGTCCATCATATGCAGCTACTGTGCCCATCACATGCAGCCACTGTGCCCACCAATCCCCCCACTCACGGGTCTCGCAGCTCTGGCAGCACCCCCAACCTCCTGCACGGCTCTGACAGACCCCCTGGCACTTACCACAGCAGCTCCTCTCCAAGTGCACCGGAGTGGCGGCGACCTCCGCTCCAGCGTGTGTCTCCTCCGCTCCTCTTCCTATGCGCCAGGCATCCAATAGAGTGGCCTGGTGCCTTAGCCAATCAGGAAACAGGTCAGACGCCCTGCCTCCTGATTGGCGGGGAGGAAGGTTAGTGTGAAAATAGCGAAAATGTATTTGCTATCATCACACAGTTGGGTAGGATCAGGGGCACTCTCTGCGCCCCCCAAGCCCACGCTATTTTGAAGCCTATTAGAGCCTCTGGCTCTAATCAGGTACTTAAAAAAGTACCACCCCCTCCCGCCACCCCCGCCATAGGAATCCATGCATCCAGCGTCCTGAATGGGGCCAGGCGCATGGATGGGGGGGCATCGCCCGTGTGCCCACAATGCATGGGCTGCCACTGCAGGACTGATTGGTGGAGTGCTACAGAGATGCTTGTTCTTCTGGAAGGTTCTCCTCTCTACACAGAGAAACCCCCAGCTCTGTCAGAGTGACCATCAGGTTCTTGGTCACCTCTCTGACTAAGGCCCTTATTCCCCGATCACTCAGTTTGGCCGGTGGCCCACTCTAGGAAGAGTCCTGGTGGTTCCAAACATCTTCCATTTATGGATGATGGAGGCCACTGTGCTCATTGGGACCTTCAATGCTGCAGAAGTGTTTGATTGGGCAGTTTTAATGGGGGCAGTATGATGGGGCAATTTTGATGGGGCAGTATGATGGGGGCAATTTTGATGGGGCAGAATGATGGGGCAGATTTGATGGGGGCAGTTTTGATGGGGCAATTTTAATGGGGGCAGTATGATGGGGTAATTTTGATGGGGGCAATTTTGATGGGGGCAGTTTTAATGGGGCAATTTTAATGGGGGCAGCATGATGGGGCAATTTTTATGGGGGCAGTTTTTATGGGGGCAGTTTGATGGGGCAGTTTTATGGGGGCAGTATGATGGGGGAAATTTGATGGGGGCAGTTTTGATGGGGGCAGTTTTGATGGGGCAATTTTGATGGGGGCAGTATGATCGGTCAATTTTGATGGGGCAGTATGATCGGGCAATTTTGATAGGAGCAGTATGATAGGGCAATTTTGATGGGGCTGCTTTGATGGGGCAATTTTTATGGGGCAATTTTGATGGGGCAGTTTTGATGGGGCAATTTGATGGGGCAATTTTGATGGGTGCAGTATGATGGGGCAATTTTGATGGGGACAGTATGATGGGGCAAGTTTGATGGGGGCAGTTTTGATGGGGCAGTATGATGGGGCAATTTAATGGGGCAGTTTTGATGGAGGCAATTTTGATGGGTGCAGTATGATAGGGCAATTTTGATGGGGGCAGTATGATGGAGCAATTTTGATGGGGGGCAATTTTTATGATGGGGCAATTTTGATGGGGGAAGTATGATGGGGGCAATTTTTATGGGTGCAATTTGATGGGGCAGTTTTGATAGGGGCAATTTTGATGGTGGCAGTATGATGGGGCAGTTTTGATGGGGCAATTTTGATGGGGCAGTATGATGGGGTAATTTGATGGGGCAATTTTGATGGGGCAATTTTGATGGGGGGAATTTGATGGGGGCAGTATGATTGTGCAGTTTTAATGGGGCAATTAGATGGGGGCAACATGGGGAAGCTCCTGCAAAAGGATTACTTTTTTAAAAGATGCTAATTGTAAATGATATCCCTTGTTTCTGTGCATACACATATATATATATATATACATATACATACACATATATATACACATATATATATACACATATATATATAAATCTGCACAGAAACAAAGGCTATCATTTTTTAGCATCTTTTAACCACTTCAGCCCCGGAAGAATTTACCCCCTTCCTGACCAGAGCACTTTTTGCGATTCGGCACTGCGTCGCTTTAACTGACAATTGCGCGGTCGTGCGACGTTGCACCCAAACAAAATTGACATCCTTTTTTTGCCACAAATAGAGATTTCTTTTGTTGGTATTTGATCACCCCTGCAGTTTTTTATTTTTTGTGCTATGAACAAAAAAAGAGCGACAATTTTGAAAAAAACGCATTCTTTTTTACTTTTTGCTATAATAAATATCCCCAAAAATATATATAAAAAAACTATTTGTTTCCCTCAGTTTAGGCCGATATGTATTCTTCTACATTATTGATTATTGATCGGTTTGCGCAAAAGTTATAGCGTTTACAAAATAGGGGATAGTTTTATGGCATTTTTATTAATAGTTTTCATTTTTATCGTGACTGCGACATTATGGTGGACACATCGGACATTTTTGACACATTTTTGGGACCATTGTCATTTATACAGCAATCAGTGCTATACAAATGCATTGATTCTTGTGAAAATTACACTGGCAGTGAAGGGGTTAACCACTAGGTGGCAGTGTAGTGGTTAAGTGTATCCTAGGGGCGTGTTTCTAACTGTGGGGGGAGGGGCTGTGTGTGACACGTCACTGATCTCTGCTCTGATCACAGGGAGCAGAGATCAGTGATACTGTCACTAGGCAGAATGGGGAGATGCTTGTTTACATTAGTATCTCCCCGTTCTTCCTCTCCATGAGGTGATCGCGGGTATCCCTGCAGAGATCGAGTCCGCGCGACTCGACTCGCGGAGCTTTCCGTGGGCGCGCGTCCACTGGCCACCTCTTAAAGGGCAACGTACAGGTACGCAATTCTGCCTGTACGTGCCCTTCTGCCGCAGTATATCTGTGTGAGGCGGTCGGGAAGCGGTTAAAAAGTAATTACCTTTTGTAGGAGCTTTTTATATTTCTAGATTTATAATATTCCTGGTTCCTGAAGGGGGAGGAGAGGTTTCCATAGCTAACTTCCTCTGTCACTGCTGTTGCTATGGAAACCCGACCTACAACCTATTACACCGCTTGTGCTGCTCTGAGCATGTGCGAGATCTGGAGGTGCATGCTGGGTAACCAGCATGCATGGAATACAGGAAGAGACACAGTCTGGCTTCAGATGCCCACACATGAGATGGCCGCAGCCTGCTGGGACTTACAAAAGTAAGAAATCAATGGTGCAAAAATACAAACTGGACCTTCGTTTACCGCATACCATTACTAGAAATTTCATTAAAGGGGTATTTTTATCTGAAAAGTCAAATTTCGTCCGCCACACCTCTTAAAAGTGAAAGAAAATCTTACATTTAAAGGGGAAATCTCCCAATGGGGACACCAGTTCTGCTGACACCCACAATTTAGAGGTATTTTTTCTCACTTCCTGTTTTGGCTATGGAACAGGAAGTGAAGGGAAATCTCACCTATGAAGACACAGAAGGCAAAAAAAAAAAACTTACAGGAGTTATAACCCTCCCTTACTCTATCACAATGAACAAAAAAAGTTTTGCCCTTGGTTCTAATTTTTTTTTCTAACAGGTGTAGCGCTACCCCCAGTTAAGAGAGCCGCTGGTTTGTTTTGGGTCCCTGAGTACAGCTCCACCAACCCCCGGCAATTTGGCTCTACCCACTCTGGCACAGTTAGTAAAGGGGTACGTCCCTATGCACATAAAACTTAGCTTATACTCTAAGTGTAATTGGTATGAACTCACAAGCAGACTGCTGAAATAAGAATAACTGGCTTTACTTTTGTCAGTAAGGAAAAGAAATAGCAACATGCGTTTGAACATATGACTTACAATACTTTAGCAGGTCCCTGCAATATGCACTTAAACATGTACACATATATGTATCAACTAGCAATGGGGAAACGGAGCGCCCAGTGTGGCGACCGTCTGCTATGCACCCCTGAGGTGCAATAAATCTATCTGCGCCTACCTAACGGACCAGGCCTGATCCCTAGCAATAGAGCTCAGTCCTTGTACTAGTACAGTGTTCTTCACCGGCAATGAATCTGTAGAGGTGGTGCACATGTAGCTTTAAATGGTGTCTTTGTAATCCACAGAAAGTAACATTGCTGCTCTGAGGTAAATTGCGCCTAGGCAGTTCAATAGGCATAAAACGTGTGTGTCAATGCAGGATGAGCCTCTCGGCTCTCTCACCAATCCTTGGGTACCGTCCTCAGCTCCGGTCCCTCCAATGGTGGCTCTGGTCTCTTCAATGGCGGCGTCCGGTCTCCTCAGTCACAGCCCTGAACTCCGGTCATCAGCTCCGTCCGACCGACAGTAAGGGGAAGTCTCCGCTCCGCTGCTGTGGACTCTGAGGGGTGAGAGTCTCACTCCATCGGCTGCAAGGCCCAGGCTTCAGGCCTTCAGCTCCGGTCCGCACAGGTGTCTCTGCTGGCTGTCTTCTCCGCGTCACCAGCTCTGTCAGCAGAGGCAGGCCAGTCCTGTCCGGCCTCAGAAAAGGAAGTGTCCCAAGAGGAAGAGGCGGTCTCCGCTCTTCCTTTTTATAGCCTCCCCCAGCAGCCTCCCGGGCGGAAGCAAGCAGCCTGGGAGCCTGGGGAATTATGGGAAATGTAGTCTCTTCCCCTAAAAGGAGTAGAACCCCGCTACACACTCCCCCCACTTTGAATCTTTGGTCCCCAAAGACAGTGT
Organism: Lithobates sylvaticus; assembly: GCA_028564925.1. NCBI lineage: Eukaryota > Metazoa > Chordata > Amphibia > Anura > Ranidae > Lithobates > Lithobates sylvaticus. Next base: position 43,723,387 of record CM053027.1, on the reverse strand, counting down.
TCAAACTACAATCTTTCTCGGGAACAACATTTTCACATAATTTGGACAGAGGAGCCTCCCACCTATTGGCATAAGATGGGGAGCTGTCCTGTCTACAGGTCACCTCAGTGTGTGCGACCTGTTTAACTGTGCCAGAGAGTGAGCTGGGGTTGCCCTCCACCCAATGAACAGTGGATGGGTCTGGGCTTTCAGCACTTCTCCTTGCTGTGGTAACAGAGTCCTCTGAACTTTCTCCCATCTTGGGGTAAGTTAACTTCTTGGGAGGCTTCACAACTCTGCGAGCTCTCTGTTCTCTTGGAACTTCTTCAGGAACACATTCTGGCAACATCTCTGGTTCTGGAACATCTACTTCTTCTTCTGAGTAGAGACCAGGGATATCTTCCCAGCACTCAGGCACATCACTGAATGGCACAAACTCTGTGGCTTCTGGGTTCAATGTGTTATCTTCCACATCTTCAGTAGGTGGAAGGTCTATGACAGAACTTCCTGGAGTTGAGGAAGGCCATAGCCATTCAAGTTCTCCTCTTTCTTCCTCAGGTTGGGGGTCCTCACCACCCCTAGCTTGGGATGTTTGAGACCTAGTGTTAGGCCTGGGGGTATCCAGAATGGAAACAGATTCAGGTAAGTCTCTCGCTGGAGGCATTCTGACTGCTTCAGTGAGTGGGAGCAAATGATTCCTATGCCAGGTCTTCAAAGGCCCCAACCTTCCTTCTGGTTTCAATTTGTAGACAGGCAATCCTGGAAGTTTTCTACAGATGATATATGGTTCTGATCTCCATCTATCAGCAATCTTGTGTTTCCAGGGATCCCTAGATTCCGTAACAGTACACGGTCCCCAGGCTGTAGGTCCTGTACTCTAACTTTCAAATCAAAGTTCCTCTTATTTCGGGCCCCCCTCTGGTTAGAGGCCGCTTGAGCTTTCTCATAAGCTATCTTCAAACTGCGCCTCAGTCTGTCCACATATCCTTTGTGGGAGGCAGCAGAGGCATGGTCTAAGGAAATGCCGAAGGCCAAATCCACTGGCAATCTTGCTTCTCTCCCAAACATAAGTCGGTAAGGGGAAAAACCTGTCACATCACTTGTGGTGCAGTTGTAGGCATGCACCAGAGCTGATATGTGTTGACTCCAATGTTGCTTCTTCTCTGTTTCCAAAGTTCCCAACATGTTCAATAGGGTCCTGTTGAACCTTTCAGGCTGGGCATCACCTTGAGGGTGATATGGTGTAGTTCTAGTCTTCTCTACTCCCAGAGAATCTAGTAGCTTCCTGATCAGGCGACTCTCAAAGTCCCTTCCTTGGACTGAATGGATTCTCTGTGGCAGTCCATAGTGAACAAAGTACTTCTCCAGAAGTACCTTGGCTACTGTAGAGGCCTTCTGGTCCTTGGTTGGGAAAGCCTGAGCATAACGAGTGAAATGGTCGGTTACCACCAGAACATTTCCCAATCCGCTCAAATCGGGTTCAAGGCAGAGAAAATCAATGCATACCAGATCCATTGGGCCTTGACTCTGTAGGTGGCCCATTGGGGCAGCTTGATGGGGTAAAGTCTTTCTCTGAATGCATCTTGCACAGGAATGGCAATACTCCTCCACTTCGGCCCTCATGCAGGGCCAATAAAACCGGTCTCTGACAAGTTGGAAGGTTCTCTCTGCTCCCAAGTGACCATGCTGGTCATGTAAGGCAATCAGCACAGTCTCTCGATGCTTCTCCGGGAGAAACAACTGCCACTTGTCTTCTGGTCCATCAGAGGGGCCCCTTCGGTAGACTACCCCCTGATGCACCTGCAACTTGTCCAACTCTCTCCTCAGTAGGCGAGCTTCTTTAGAAGGGTGAAGGCGAAGTCCCTCTGGACTCTTGTCTTCCAGGGCTTCCAGGACCAATCTCCCCATGGGATCTTCCAATTGGTCACACCTCAGCTCCTTCTTGGACAGCTTCGGTAGGCACTCTTCTGCTAGTTGAGTTACCCCACAGTAACACTTTGGGACTCCCACTGTGGTAACTCCTATCTCTTCAGCTCTGGATCCTCCTCTGGCTTGGAGTTCAGCCCCCTGACAAAGGGCTCGCACTCCATCTGGTGCCACTTGGGTCCAGTCTTCCCAGTCATCGACCATGACATGGGATCTTCGGGACAGGGCATCTGCATCCCTATTTCCAGCCCCTGGTCTGTACTTGAGACTGAAATTGAATCCAGACAACGCCGCCAACCATCTGTGTCCAGTTGCATCCAGCTTGGCGGTGGTGAATAGATAGGTCAAGGGGTTGTTATCTGTCTTTACAGTAAACTCGGCCCCATACAAATAGTCTCTCAGTTTGTCAACAACTGCCCACTTGAGGGCTAAGAACTCCAACTTGTGGGTGGGATAGTTCTTCTCGGAGGGGGTCAGGCTCCGGCTCACATAAGCCACTGGTCGTAGCTGGTCTTCATGCTCCTGGTAGAGTACTCCACCTAGGCCCTCATGGCTGGCATCAACGTGTAGCTCATATGGTCTAGTGGGATCAGCGTAGGCCAAAACTGGGGCTGTGGTGAGACTTCTCTTCAAGGTCCTGAAAGCCTCCTCACACCTTGAATTCCACTGGTCTTTGACCGACTCACTGGACCTCCTAGGCCCCATTCCATCTTCCTCTCCTTCTGTCTCCAGCAGCTCGTTGAGGGGTTTGGCAATGCGGGCAAATCCATCCACAAACCTGCGGTAGTAGGAGCAGAACCCCAAGAAAGACCGAAGTTCTGTAACTGTTGTGGGCCTTGGCCACGAAGTAACTGCCTCCAGCTTCTCAGGGTCTGTAGACACTCCTTTTTCAGACACTATGTGTCCCAGATAGTTCACAGAAGACTGATAGAACCGACACTTCTCTGGAGAAAGTTTAAGTCCCTCTTCACTGAGCCTCTTCAGTACTTTCTCCAACCTGGCTTCATGTTCTTCCAAAGTCTTTCCAAAGACAATAACATCGTCCAGGTACACCAGGACTTCTATGAGGTTCATGTCTCCAACTGTCCTTTCCATTAGGCGTTGAAATGTAGCAGGAGCTCCAGATAGGCCCTGAGGCATCCTGTTGAACTCAAAGAATCCCACTGGGGTTATGAAGGCAGTCTTTTCTCTATCTTCTGGATGCATGGGGATTTGGTAATACCCACTCTTGAGGTCCATCACACTGAACCACTTAGCTCCAGATAAACTCTGCAAGGCATCTTCTATCCTTGGCGTGGTGTACTGGTCAGGAATGGTCCTCCTGTTGAGAGTTCTGTAGTCAATGCAGAGCCTCAATGACCCATTCTTCTTCCTGACTACCACAATTGGGGAGGCGTAGGGGCTTCTGGACTCCCTAATCACTCCCGTCTTCTTCAGTTCCGCAAGCTGCTCCCTCAGATCCTCCAGATCTGCTAGCGGGACTCGCCTCACTCTCTCTCTGAATGGCTTGTCCTCTTGCATGCGGATTCGATGGGTGGCACTCCTCGCACACCCCACATCAAACTCATCTTTAGAGAAAATCTTCTCCCATCTGGTCAGCTGGGCCTTGGCTCTCTCTTTCCAAGCTCCAGGTAGGTTTGGGTTTTCCATGGAGAGTTTCTTCCAAACATCTTCTCCTTCACCCGTCCCCTTCACTTCTGACCAGCCAACTGGGACAGCAGGACTCACCTGTCCCAGAAGCATCCTGGCAGGGATCTCCACGGGCCGCTCCGTGGAGTTCCTCACACTGACAGGGACTCTTCCTCTAGCCTTCTTCAGGTCCTTCAGTGAAATTACTTCTGGTATCACCTCCAGACCTGAGTGACCCTCCATTGGGTCGGGTTCCAACATTACAAAGGGGCCAGGCTGCTCCCAAGTAAGTTTTACCGTGGCTCTCATGCAGGTCACCTCTCCAGGCTGTAACACTGCTCCTTCTTTTCCAAGCCTCCATACCCTTCCTATCCCCTCACTTGGGGTCTTCTGCTCTAGGACCAACCGCTGGTAGGCTGCCTTCAGCATGGGATGGATCTTGGGAGGTGAAAGATTCTCTTTCTTCACCAAGGGGGTCAGGAGCCTTCTGACTAGGTCCGTGTTCGTCCCTATAATCAGGGACGTCTTGCTGGTTCCTGGTGGGCGGGGACACACCACTGCTAAGGTGTCGAACACTTCAGACTTCCCAGCTACGGATGGGTCAAACGTCAATCTGATGGGTAGGTAGCCATCATAGGGGAAACTCTGGGTTCCCAATCCCCTTATCTCCAACACTTCTATCTTCTGTATAGGCAGATGACTCAGGTATCTGTCATAGAAGTCCCTGTACAATAGGGTCACTTGTGCTCCAGTGTCCAGGAGGGCCTTCGTGTACACTCCTTCCACCTGGATGGGTACAGTAGGGGATGGACCAACTAGCTCCTCTGGGTAGGGCCTAGTTGATGCTGTCCTCTTCTTTGGACTCTTTGCTTTACCAGCACTTGATTTGCACTTGCTCCTTTCTTGAGCCTGGTATGCATTGATTTTCTCCCTCTTAGTGGGAGTGTGAACCCGTTGAGGGATATTGTTATCTCTCACTTTGAAGAGTTCACGTCTAGGAGTGCTGTGTCTCTCCGGAGGGGTCTTGCCCCCTTTCTCTGGAGTGCACCTTGGTTGAGGATCCCTGGGCCCCTTCTGAGGGGTTTGGTCTCCTCGCTTCCTTTTCCTGTTGTGCTTCTTGGAGCTCACTGAAGGTGATGGGCACCCGGTTGACTCCTTCACCGGGGCCCTTTGGCGTTTCCCGCCGGCTGGCGGCTTTCTGCCTTCTTCTTCTTGGGACTGGCACATGCAGCTGCAATATGACCAATTCCTCCACAGTTAAAGCAAATCATCTCACCGTAGTCAGGCGGGGATGCTGGTGCTGGGACAGCTGGAAACAATTCCTTCCTGCCTGTTTCTTTCTTGGGACTGGGCGTCTCTTTTGCCACTAGAGACGTCAGTATCTCCATCATCTGGGACATCTGCAACTTCAGGGCATCTACCTCTGTGTCTCTTTCAGGGTTAAGGCCGACCTGACCGTGGCCACTGGAAGCCTTGTAGACCCCATCACTTGCTTCTCCCGTTTCTCTTCCAACATGGCCTCTTCTTCTCTGACCATTCGAATGAGATCAGGGTAGTCCAGGCTCTTCCCATCCTGCCGGGTACGTAGTATTAGTGCGACAGGGTCCAAGGGTTGGGCTCCCCTCATCACCTGCTGGGCACGGGCTTCATCTACCTTCCCTGGATCTATCCCCTTCTTCAGGATAATCCTATGCAGGATCTTGTCTATGCGTCCCATGTACTCTGACAGCTTCTCCCCTGTCTTCTGGTAACAGTGTTCCAGTTGATAGGTAAGTTCTGTGACTTTTTCTGTCCCACCAAACACACCTTCCAGGATGTCTATGTAGTCCTGGGCAGTGCAATCCTTTTTACTCGTCTTCAGATTGCATATGGCCTCTAAGGCAGGTCCTTTTAGGCTCTCAACAATCCTTTGCTTCTTTCTGCCTTCTGAGACCTCCCATTCTTCTAGGGCCTGCGTGGCACCATCTAACCACTCTTCAAATCCCTCTTCTCCCGAGGGTACAGGTGTCCTCCCTGAAAACATCTGGAGTTTCCTGTATCCCGACATTGGGTAATCCCCGGGGTCTCTTCTGCACTGGGTCACAATCTCCCCTAGGACAGCACACAGTTCTGCACTAAGAGTAGTCTGTGCGGGTGCGGGACTTTCCGCGCCCTTCTGCTCCTCCTTCTTTGGGGATAGAATGGCTTTCATAGGAGAACCTTCTCCCTTGCGCGGCAGCGCATGCAGCAATTGGTAGGCCTGACCATTCGGTGCCTGTATGCTTTGGCTCCTGAACTGCTCTGGAGTCTCTTCCTTCCATTCTATTAAGGCGTATGTGTACCCAGCATCATTTCTCATGTCCATTATCCATGACTTCTGGCATGGGGATAATGACATTATGAGCTGCTTGACTGCCTCTCTCTGCCACATCCCTGGCAGTTCAATGACCGCTGCTGCGGCTGGGTCAGCGGCCCATGTTGCGGACCACCGTCCCACTTCTATTGGGTCCATGCCGGCACCTTCTGGCGGCTTTTCCCCGCTGACTCAGGATCCCGGATTACGAGCCCCCACGTGTAGCGCTACCCCCAGTTAAGAGAGCCGCTGGTTTGTTTTGGGTCCCTGAGTACAGCTCCACCAACCCCCGGCAATTTGGCTCTACCCACTCTGGCACAGTTAGTAAAGGGGTACGTCCCTATGCACATAAAACTTAGCTTATACTCTAAGTGTAATTGGTATGAACTCACAAGCAGACTGCTGAAATAAGAATAACTGGCTTTACTTTTGTCAGTAAGGAAAAGAAATAGCAACATGCGTTTGAACATATGACTTACAATACTTTAGCAGGTCCCTGCAATATGCACTTAAACATGTACACATATATGTATCAACTAGCAATGGGGAAACGGAGCGCCCAGTGTGGCGACCGTCTGCTATGCACCCCTGAGGTGCAATAAATCTATCTGCGCCTACCTAACGGACCAGGCCTGATCCCTAGCAATAGAGCTCAGTCCTTGTACTAGTACAGTGTTCTTCACCGGCAATGAATCTGTAGAGGTGGTGCACATGTAGCTTTAAATGGTGTCTTTGTAATCCACAGAAAGTAACATTGCTGCTCTGAGGTAAATTGCGCCTAGGCAGTTCAATAGGCATAAAACGTGTGTGTCAATGCAGGATGAGCCTCTCGGCTCTCTCACCAATCCTTGGGTACCGTCCTCAGCTCCGGTCCCTCCAATGGTGGCTCTGGTCTCTTCAATGGCGGCGTCCGGTCTCCTCAGTCACAGCCCTGAACTCCGGTCATCAGCTCCGTCCGACCGACAGTAAGGGGAAGTCTCCGCTCCGCTGCTGTGGACTCTGAGGGGTGAGAGTCTCACTCCATCGGCTGCAAGGCCCAGGCTTCAGGCCTTCAGCTCCGGTCCGCACAGGTGTCTCTGCTGGCTGTCTTCTCCGCGTCACCAGCTCTGTCAGCAGAGGCAGGCCAGTCCTGTCCGGCCTCAGAAAAGGAAGTGTCCCAAGAGGAAGAGGCGGTCTCCGCTCTTCCTTTTTATAGCCTCCCCCAGCAGCCTCCCGGGCGGAAGCAAGCAGCCTGGGAGCCTGGGGAATTATGGGAAATGTAGTCTCTTCCCCTAAAAGGGGTAGAACCCCGCTACACAGGTAAACCTTTTTTTTTTACTTTAAGGCCTCTTTCAGATGGGCACTTAAGGCCGATAAGCTTCTGCATCCAAATGCGGCTAAACATGGCCTCTGGACACAGCAGTACTCATGGTGTGGCAGCATACAAAGTGGATATTTAGCTGCGGCCAGATTATATGCAGCCAGTAACTCAGAGGCCCTAATCCCATATAACATGCGAACAGCAAGGGTTAGCTTCAGAAAATTGAAAATATCTGAAGGTCCTGATTGGAGTTGCAGGTTATTGTACTATTTTCCGTGCCTTTTGATATGCAGCTTGTATTAAGTATTTTTACAGCAGCTGACAGATAAGATATGAAACACCTCGTACTTAGTGATGAGTAATGGAGTGAAATCTTCGCAGAGTGCATTTTCCCTTTAACAAGCAACAGTTTCCATCCTCCGATGATTGCCCTGAGCATTATCTGTTCACCAGCGAATACCACATTGTTGGCAGGAGAGTGCGTGTAAAATGAAATTCCACTTTAAAGAACTGAAATCCCAGGATTACAGGCATGGCTGCAGAATATCCGAGTCCCGAGAGGAGCACAAATAACGGGAACCTCAAGAACCATCTGAAATGCCAAAGCCCATCTACATGGCTCCTATGCCCTCTTTGACACCTGAAAGGGTGATCCAGACTGTCCAGATGTATGCCACCATATAGACCCCCAAAATTTTAAGTAAAGCTCATAACAGAACTTTTTCTCTGGATGGAGTGGGGAAGGTTTTGAACTTTACAATAGCTTGTTGTCCATGTCTTGCAGCAATTGCCCGTTAGTTACCTGCATATTGCCCATTTGATGCCTACATATTGTATTGTAAGCACCCCCTTAACGTGAGGCAGTGGTGGAGAACCCCCGGGTGACTCAGTGGGCAAGCATTTCAACTCAGGGCTGAATCCTTGACTCTTTGTGGGGTGGAAGAAACCATAGCTCCCAACTGTACCTGATTTGAGGGACTGTCCCTGATCTGGAGCAATGTCCCTCTGTCCCTCATTCCTTCTCAATTGTCCCTGATTTTGGTCTGATCTTTATAAAATGTATATAAAACGCACTTTTTATCTTTCAAAAAGTGTTTCCCAGTGCTAAACCTTTCACCTGATTTCTAAATTGCTGCATTTGTAAATTCCAAAAGCCAATATAAAGGAATAGTAGTGGTAAAAAAGCACTTGTGGGTTTAACCAATCTTGTTTTTTTATACAATTCTCCTTTAAGGGGGCGTGGCAAGGGGTGTGTCCTATACCTACATACTTTTGCTGATAGGTGTCGCTCATTCCCATCTCAAAAAGTTGGGAGGTATGGATTAGGGTGTGACAAGGCACGCCTATGTTTTGGAGTATCTTGTGAACCTAAACCCCTCTCCTATTAAAGTTCTTCAGCAATAAATACTAAAAAGTAGGGCTGTTACTGATTAAAATTTTCGTGTTCGATTAATCAATTTTTTTTAAATCGATTAATCGACTAATTTTGATTAATTATAACACACATACAGATCCAACTACTTTTAGCTGTTCTCCTTGCATCGCAACTCTGCATTAGTCCGTGGTAAATATGGTATACACTATATACAATCACTGACACTAGTTAGTTTCCACAATCCATGACTTAACTTCACAGTTCACACAAATACATTTTAAATTCAAACTGTAGCACTGACATAAGTAATTTTCTTTTCCACAGTAGTGTGACAATCCCTCCACCTCCGTCTAACTAATCACTCTCACTTTATGGCATGGAGCCCTGTGAACACAGGTGGTCATGCAAGCGCGTATCAAAAGGGTTAACACGGACCATAAACTTCTCTCACGTCTCCTTAGATCTCAGCAAGGACACCAGGTCATGGGAAGAAAGAAAAGATCTAAGTGCTCACCGCTTAAGTATAAGATTCAATTTTTGTGTTTAAACACAAACCTCTCACATAAAGATGATAAAAACACAGCATGTAAAGCCGACAATTGTGTTAGTTCCATAGGGCAGCAGCGGGTAACGTCATGCGTAGCTCCTCCCCCGTACGCGTTACGTTCAATCAGAACTTCAACGTCACCGGGCTCCTCCCCCCTTCCCTTTGTTAGCAGATGGAGGCACTTGGGAAAGGGGGGAGGAGTCCGGTGACGTTGATGTCCGTGACTTCACCGGATCTCTGATGGAACTCGACCCGGAAGACCCGGAAGCCGGCGGTGAGTACCGATCAAAAGAATTTTGATCGATCAAAAAAATGTTTCGATTAATCGAGGAATTAATCTTTAATTTCCACAGCCCTACTAAAAAGACAAGACTTGCGTGACCGGCAACCTCTGTACTACTTGGGAGAACCTGTCTAGTCTCATTGGTCCCTCTGGGGGGTAAGTGCTACTCATCTGTAGGCAGCTTTAGAGTCAGAAGGTAGAGATCCTGCATCTTTTCAAGTTTCTATGTCATCTCCCCGATTCTATATTGCTCAGGAAGTATAAGACGAGTCCTCCAAGGGCTCTCCTTGTCCCGTAAACCAAAATAAATACATCTTCTTTTTGACCTGAAAATTGAGAGGGATGCTGAGGAACTTTTTTTCAGGATGCTCAGCAAAGTACACATTTAGCGGAACTTCATCAGTTTTTATACAGCATCAAGCTTACAGAGATGGTTGAAATATTAGTGCACAAACTTTCTGGGCAGACCCCTTCTTCTAAGGCAGCGTTTCTAAACCAGGGTGCTGTGGCACTCTGGGGTGCCTTCTGTGCCACTCAGGGGTGCTGTGTTCCATATTTTTGCACAGCATTATGCATTTCCTTGGTGCAGATGGGCCAATCGAAGACTTTTCGGTAAAAGTAGGGGGGGGGGGGGTTGAGGGCTGAAGACTCAGGTGTGAAGGGGGGATAAGGACTCTGGTTTAAAAAGGGGGGGGGGGGGGAGAAGGAGTCTATTGTTAAGGCTGGAATAATGCGACTGATATGAGGGGAGGGGACTGAGGACTTTAATATGAATGGGGGACTCTGATGTGAAAGGGTGGCTTCTGGTGTGACAGAGGGACCCCATTTCAGTCTGGGGTGTCTTGAGATTTTGTATACATTTAAAGAGTTATGTGACTTAAAAAAGTTGACACTGAAGCAAGGTACTGCTTGGACCTCAAAGAAAGGGGTGTACGAGATCGCATGTGATACACACCGCACTGCAGTGCAAACCACATGCAATGTCTGTGCAATGCGATTTAAGCCATACCAATTTGCATCGCATGCAGACCAAACTCACACAGGACCCTTTTATTGGTCCGCACCAGAATCGGATCGCATGGGGTGTGTTCACCCCCATGCGATCTGATTCCTGTCCGAATTGTCATATGCAAATTGAAATAGGGTTGTCATTAACATTGTATTGACACGCCCAGCAGTTCGCATGTGGCAGTGTGAACTGCCATGTGAGTCAGGTGCAATGCAATAGCATCAACAAGGTGTAAATATATACACCTAGCATGCTTTGGGATTCCCCTAAAACCTTATTACTTTGCACAGAGCCACCTGATGTGAATAAAACCATTTGAATAAGCAAAGAGCGAACAGACTGCCCAAAGAGTTATAATTTACCTTCTACACTAGGCGAGCCCTAAGCCTGATTATACGACTTCCCAGCTTGCATCACATCATTATTTTATAGAATGGATTTTAAGAACTTGTGGTCGGCAAATCAAAACCACAAATGACCGGGGGATAATGGCTGCATTTCAACAAGGCAGACCAAGGGGAATGGATAATATTTTTTTTTGCAGTTGTAAATAAAGTAGGGATGGGTTAGAAATTCTGCCAGCTTGTTATTGCTGTCTGGGTGCCTACTGTGGAGATTCACCCTCTGTGTTGGTATTGCTGACCATTATCACCTGGATAGAAGAACATGGGAAGTCTAAAATGTTAAAGTAGGAAATAGAACAGGAGGTGTTACAACTGTCTAGAAGGGAAAAGTGACACCGGGTTGTTGTTCTCAGGATCGAGCAAGAAATAAGTCATGTCCAGGCATAAGTCGAGGCAGGTGGAAGACAAGAGAGTAGTTGGTTTTAGGCAGAAGTCAAGGCAGACAGATAGCAAGAGAGTAGCCAGGTCCAGGCAGGGGTCGAGACAGACAGAAGGGAAGAGAGTAGTCAGATCCAGGTAAGGGTCAAGGCAGGTGAAAGGCAAGAGAGTAGTTAGGTCCAGGCAGGAGTGGAGGCAGGCAGATAGCAAGAGGGTAGTCAGGTCCAGGCAGGGGTTGAGGTAGACAGAAGGCAAGAGAGTAGTCAGGTCAAGGCAGAATTTGAGGCAGGCAGAAGGCAAGAAAGTAGTTAAGTCCAGGCAGAAGTCAAGGCAGACAGATAGCAAGAGAGTAGCCAGGTCCAGGCAGGGGTCAAGGCAGGTGAAAGGCAAGAGAGTAGTCAGGTCCAGGCAAGGGTCAAGGCAGGTGGAAGGCAAGAGAGTAGCCAGGTCCAGGCAGGGGTCGAGACAGACAGAAGGGAAGAGAGTAGTCAGATCCAGGTAAGGGTCAAGGCAGGTGAAAGGCAAGAGAGTAGTTAGGTCCAGGCAGGAGTGGAGGCAGGCAGATAGCAAGAGGGTAGTCAGGTCCAGGCAGGGGTTGAGGCAGACAGAAGGCAAGAGAGTAGTCAGGTCAAGGCGGGGTCAAGGCAGGCAGAAAGCCTGAGAGTAATCGGGTCCAAGCAGAAGTTGAGGCAGATGGAAGGCAAGAGAGTGGTTAAGTCCAGGCAGAAGTCCAGGCAAACATATAGCAAGAGAGTAGTCAGGTTCAGGCAGGGCTCAAGGCAGACAGAAGGTAAGAGAGTAGTCAGGTCCAGGCAGAAGTTCAGGCAGGTGAAAGGAATGAGAGTAGTCAGGTCCAGGCAGGGCTCAAGGCAGACAGAAGGTAAGAGAGTAGTCAGATCCAGGCAGAAGTTCAGGCAGGTGAAAGGAATGAGAGTAGTCAGGTCTAGGCAGGGGTTGGGGCAGATGGAAGACAAGAGTAGCCATTGCCAAGTTCGATTAGAGGTCTACGGAAGAAGCAAGCAAGAAAGTAGTCAGGGCAATCTGAGTGAGCAAAAAACAGGCAACTGGCAGCCAGATAGTATAGCTCTTCAGCTCTCAGGGAGCTGGCAATAAGATACAGCAACAGGCACTTCAAAGGTTGAAGCTTAATTCCAGTCATTGGACTCTATGTAGTTATTGCTGTCTATATCCCCCATGGGGAGAACACCCCTATCTATTTGTCCTGGTGACCACTCTGAAGGGTGGACACCTTTTTTAGTAACAATTGCCTAAAAGAAGATTTTTCCACATTTTTATGGAGCTTTTTCACTTCCTTCCTGTTGTGTCTCCAGGACAGGAAGTCAGAAGAAATCTTCCCGATGGAACACAAGCAGAAGACCTGACAGAGATTTGCTGCTCTATTGAAAACTTAAAAAAAAAAAAAACTTTTGCTAGAGATACACTAACTTTTTCCTTTCTTTTTTTTTTTTTTTTTTAGCTTTCCATGCCTGCCATCTGGATAACACTCCTCACAGATGGACTTCATTTAGGCATATTTGTTGTCTTAAACTCTCTTAAAAGCAGAAATGAGAAACGTTCGGCTGACCTTACACAGAATCCACTTGGGATTCCTTCCAAATGTTTGCTAATTCCAACATAGACTTCTCGGAGTTGACATTTGTAAACTTGTCCAGCAGAGGGCAGTGAAGGCAAATCATTTCACAGACTGAGACTAATGTGTACAGCCTGACAGCTTATGCAGGTGTTATTACTACCATATGAATCCGCCACAAAGGCATCTGCAATCTCTCTTATTGATGAATGTTTTATGTTAGCCACGATGAAGGTACAAAACAACCTGACATTTTTTTTTTTTTAACATATTGTAATTTTAAGACATGCAATGTTAAACTGATAAGTGAGCACTAAGAAGAAAAACATCTGTGCTGGGCCTGATGGTCTCTATGAATGGTTTGCTTTAGCAAGACTTGGCAGGACATGTCGTACGCAGATTTAAAAGGGCCACACTCTTCATTTGCATGGAAACGACAGGTGCCCGGTTCACCTGGACAGCAGGAACTGGCAAAGGGTTTGCTGAGCAGTTCACATGCTAAAAGCAGCTTTCTTGAAGCCCTTTAAGCCAAACCCCGGGCATTAAAGCTTTCATTTAAATAAATAACTCAATAGCCAATTTGTGTGCACCAAAAGGAATTGCAAACACAGATATTTCCATGTTAAAGTAGCAGTGACACCATCACTGTGCTGTACATAGCCTGTGCAGCAAGCAGGGCTGTGGGAGGGACCCAGCAGGCTACACCCACTACAGGCTGCCTGCAGAAAACTACAAGAGGGGGGCGGAGACAAGACCAGTCCCCCTGCACATGGAAAGAGAGCAGCGGTGAGCGGTCTTTATTACAGGAAGCCAAAGTTTCACACTGTAGTACTGCACGGAATCAGTAAAAATACACAAGGCACTCCAAGATTCCAGTAAGGATACACAACTTATTTATATTTAGACATTTTTTCCTTATCCCAGAGTTCAGCTTTAAAGCAAAACTCCACCTTTTCATTTAATCATCACCTCTTTTCATGTTCCAGAGATACCATCTGCATTATCCTCCACTGATTGGGGCCATTCACTTGCAGCTTTAAGGACAGCCACTGTCATCCACCCCTTCCTGTTAGCCCAGGCTGTCATGGACCCACCCATTGGAGGCATGTCTTCATATCAGCCGGGGCTTACATTACATGAGTGCCATAACATGAGTGCCCTACAGCAGCTGGTGGCTGGTAAAGTTTTAGTATGGGGGGGGCACCAGAACCCGCCCTTCCATTTTTGATTGAGTAAAGGAGGGTTAAAACCCCTGTCATTCCTTTTCTTCATCTGTGCCCCATTAGGGAGATTTCCCATCACTTCCTGCCCCATAGCCAAAACAGGAAGTTAAAGAAAATCCCTCCAAACTTAGGGAACTACCTGGTTGTCACCAGGACTAGTGTCCCCATTGGAAGATTTCCCCTCTATTACTGTTCTGATGTCAACCCAAAATTTTGGATTTTTTTTTTTTACTTTCACCTTTGATGTTAACAGGACAAATAGAGAGGGTGAGTCGCCCTAACCAGGGCACAGACAGCAATAAAAATCCCTCTCTACTTTATCCAAAAATAAAAAGTTTTGCCTTTAGTTATACGTTTAGCCCTGATACGCGTTGGGTACCGCTTATCTTTCTACGGTTACATTGTTATCTGCTATAAACAATTTCAGCTTCTTAAGATGACTGTCTGATGCTCCTTTTGTAGTCATGACCAGAAAGAGAGAGAGAGAGAGGGAAGGAAAGAGAGAGGGGGAAGGAAAGCGAGAGGGGGGAGGAAAGAGAGAGAGAGAAGGAAAGAGAGAGACAGAGAAGAGAGAGAGAGAGAGAGAAGAGAGCGAGAGGGGGGAAGGAAAGAGAGAGAGCTGGGAAGGAAAGCGAGAGAGAGAGAAGGAAAGAGAGAGAGAGAGAAGTAAAGAGAGAGAGGGGGAAAGAGAGAGATAGAGAGAGAGAGAGAGGGGGGGAGAGAGGGAGGGGGGAGAGAGAGGGGGAAGGAAAGAGAGAGAGAGAGAAAGAAAGAGAATGAAGAGAGAGAGAGAGAGGGGGAAGGAAATAAAGAAGGGGGAAGGAGAGAGAGAGAGAGAGAGGAGGGAGAGAGAGAGAGAGAGAAGGAAAGAGAGAGGGCGAAAGGAAAGAGAGAGTGGGAAGGAAGGAAAGAGAGAGGGAGAGGAAGAGAGAGAGAGAGAGGGAGGGAGAAGGAAATAGAGAGAGAGAGAAAGGGGGAAGGAAAGTGAGCGAGAGGGGGAAGGAAAGAGAGAATGAGAGAGGGAAAGAAAGAGAGAGAGAGAGAGAGAAAGAAAGAGAGAAAAAAAGAGAGAGGGAAAGAGAGAGAGATTTAGGTCAATGTCATGATTAGGGTGAAGGAAAGGGTTGGGGTCAAAGGTCAGGCTCAGTGCATTTTAGGTAATAGTAAGTTAACCACCAAATAGTTCTTTGGTGGTAGGTTACAGTAATAGCAACAATACATACAGCTAAACTTAAAAAAATTACAATTTGTATTACTATTTTGTGCCAGTTTTCTTTTGATTAAAAAAAAAAAAAATAATAATAATAATCAGGTGATATTCATTACCATTTGCCACCAAATAAAATAATTTGTTCTGAAAAATGCGTTATAATTCAAGTAGTGGCGATGATATGTACAACTTTACTAACACTTCAAAGTTGCAAAATTTTACCCTCATCATGAAGAGGTTAAAAGCAAACAAAATTTGAAATACTTTGGAACAAAGTTCGTCTAATCTTTGAATGTAATGAGAATTTTTGTACAAATGGTCCTTTGAAAATCTACTAGTGTAAGACCAGCTTGACTTTATCTAAATAGTAAATTTCTCCATGTGCTCTGTTGCTTGCAATAGTTTACCGTTAATGGCGCTGACATCTATTGTGACATCACACAGATTGCTGTCTCAGTGATGATGTCATACTTTCCACTCTGTTATATGCACATTGATGGCTCACCAGCTAGTCACGAGTCTGACTGTGGTCACATGACTATCTGAATTCCATATCACAGGGCTGACGCTCTCCGAAAACATTTCAAGAATGCAACCGCATACAACATTGATTGTCCTGTGAAAAATAAAGTCCTTCCAGGTGTTTCTCATCACACTGTGCAGTCTGGATGAACTTTCCAGGGTCAATTTTATGTAACCCCCAACAATGAACTTCTTCTATTTGCTCCTTTTTAATCTGTTAAATATACCATTGAAAAAGTTTTGTTATATCTGTTTGATACTTGTGAAAAATTACCTGTAGATCCTGCCAGAAATCATTCCAGCTGATAACTTCCTGTGAACTTTACCTTTGCTGCATTAGTTACTAGCTAGGCTAGGTATATACTGTACGATAGGCTTGTGCAATTAGTTTCGTAACGAATCGAAATTCGGCGTAATTTTGCATCTTTCGGACATTCGAATGCATCACAATGTCCGAATAAAAAAATAAAGAATTTCAACTAATAAGAAAGAAATTATAGCGGATATAACGAATGAATTCGACATGATTCGGTAATTCGTTAAAGATCTAATGAAACAAAAGGTCAACTCAAAGTAAATCTTACAGTCCAATCAGCTGATTCATTTTGTGCTGGAGGTTGGATTACTGGCAAAGTGCATTCCTGAGAACTGAGTGAGAAGGGTGTTGTATTGTATTTGAGCCGAGGAGAAGAGATATTGTCATTGTGTGTGTTAAAAGATTCAATAAACAAACAACTTTCCAAACTACGAATCGTTATCACAAATATATATACATACATAAATATCGAATTTCAACTACGGTAATACAAAAGAAATTATAGCGGATACGAATGAATTTGACATGATTCGAGATTCAGTATAACAAATATCGACACTCTACAGAAATAACAAATTATCCAAAAACGTATTAACGTAACATAACGAATATAACAGAACGAAATTATGTATTTTACGAATTACAAAGAACCAAAACGAAACTAAATTTTCCGTTGTGCACAAGTCTACTGTACGAGACCTTGCTGAATCGCATTTCAGAGGTGTTAGACAGGCGGTAAGGAGGTGATATGTAAAGCCCACCACCTTGCTGCAACCACCTGCTTGGCATGCGGTTGTGGCGTGGCCCCATTCTATCGAAGCACCACCACCAAACACGACGGGGTGTATAACATTTGTTGCAACCTGCATACAACCCCATCCAGTCACCTTTGCAGCTTTGGGGCGGGTGGGGTGGGGGTGGTAAAACCTCAACTCAACAGTTTTATCACCTGTGCAAGTGTAAACAAGAATTGCATTATTCCCGACTATCTTTGAGGACTTCAGGACACCTCCCCGCTATGTTATGGAGAAGAAAAGGAGGTGGTCTGTAGTTAAAACACACTATCCTATGCTAGTGTAACAACCAGTGGCGGCCCGTCCATTAGGAGCTGCCCCCCTAGTCCATGCGCCCGGCCCCTAATCTCCATCCAGGATGCCGGACGCATGGATTTCAATGAGGGTTTTTTTTTTGAAGCACATGATTAGAGCCTGAGGCTCTAATTGGCTTCAAATTAATATTCGTTAATGTCTTCCTGCTTCTCCTCCCAGCCAAACAAAAAGCAGGTTCTGAGACCCGATTGACCAGGGAGTCTTAGGACTCCTGGCTAATTGGGTCTCAGGACCCACTTCCAGCTTGGCCGGGAGCAGAAGCAATGCCTGTTTGCCCGGGAGGAGAAGCAACATCCCCGGCTCTTCCCTCGGCAAGCTGGAGTGAGGAGCAGCATTGGCCTCCTAAGGTAAGGAGGCTGCCGTCTGTCTCACATGGGGGGGGGGTCACTGATCACCGCCGTTCATCTCCCGTGAGGGGCTACTGATGCTCGCTGTCCGTCTCCCGTGGGGCGGCAGGTTTGTTTGTCGCCCCCCCCCCCCCCCCCCAAATATATTGAGCACCAGCCACCAATGGTGAATACGCTGCTTGAATTCTATACAAATTAATCAATTATCTTTTTTCATTTATATTTTCATTATTTTTTATTTTATTATTTTTCTATTTATCCATTTTTTCGGATTTCATTTGTTAGTTTATTTATTCTTTTATTTTTTGTTTTCCCCTGCTCTACCATATATCTTTTTTCATCTATTTTCTTTTCATTTCATTTAATGCCAGTTTATTATTTATTTAATTTTCACCAAATGTATCTGTCATCAATGTATGTCAAATTTGTCCATCCAGGATCTACTTACCAGTTGCCATAAACTTATGTTACTTAATGAAGTTTTTTATCTTTCATATTGCTCTAATTTTTTGTTTCCAGGTGTCCCTTTGCGCTAAAGTTTTCTGTTTGACCACACGGACGCCCGGGCACTCATCATCTGAGCGGATAATCAACAGCTTGGATGTTGGGAGCCCACGCTGCACATCCCTACAAGCAGACACAGAGTCAAATGTGGACTTCAGGTCTACCGTTCTAGAATGTTGCCTCCTTTACAAATAAACAGCTACAGCACTAAAATACTTAAGCTTCCCATTAGCGATAAGCCGGGCTGTGCTTGATTTTGTTCGAGCAGGGTTTGGCACACTTCAAAGAAAGTTGGATGCCAAACTTGAACCCCATTGACATCATTAGGAGCTCAATCTGTCAAATTAAAAATGTAAATTTTCTGAGCTAATAGGCAAGGCGTGTAAAAAAAATAGCACAGGAGGTTGGGCACTGCCGTGGGGAACATGAGGGCTTGGTTGTGACATGATTGACCATTGTCAATGTCATTGCCCTAATAAGGCCAGTGGCGATATGTGGGAAGTGATGTCACTGCTATCCCCGCCCCTTTGCTTAACCACTTGCCGGCCTCAATACAAATATATACGTTGCGGTTTGGAAGTGGTTTCCCAGGGTTATGGCTGCAGACAGTGTCTGGCTTTCTCATGAAAACGTTCTGAGCAGCTCAGCTGAAACACTTTCCGAGGCGGCGGGAGGGGACGTCCGTTTCCGCCAGTCCGCCCGAGAAACGATTCGATGGTGCGGATGGCTGCTCCCATAGGCGATTAAAGAGTAGATACTATGAGATCACCTCTATGACTTTGAAGGACCGGAGTGAAGTCATGATGTCACTTCCGGTCCAGGCTGGAAGTAAATATTTATTTAAAAAAAAAAAAAGATAAAAAAAAAAAATGTTTTAATTTTGAATCTTTTGCTTTTAAAGGTAAACAAGAGATTTGGGGTCTTTTTGACCCCAGATCTCTCCATCAAGGCCACCTGTCATCCTTATTTCTATGGCAAGGGATGTTTACATTCCTTGTAATAGGAATAAAAGTGATCAATAAATAAATAAATTAAAGGGACAGTGTAAAAATAAATATTTTTTTTTAAAGCGCCCCCATCCCTCCGTGCCTGTGCGCAGAAGCGAACGCATATGTAAGTCATGCACGCATATGTAAACAGTGTTCACATCACACATGTGAGGTAACGCCGTGAACGTTAAAGTGAGAGCAATAATTCTATTGCTAGACCTCCTCTGTAACTTTAAACACATAACCTGTAAAGACGTTTAAAATGTCACCTACTGTATAGATTTTGTCATCATTCCACGAGTGTGTGCAATTTTTTTTTTTATTCATAAAAATTTATTTTTTTCCAAAAAATTGCGTTTAAAAAAGCGTTGTGCAAATAGCATGTAACATAAAAAATTGCAACAATCAACATTTTATTCCCTAGGCTCTCCGATAAAAAAAATGTATAATGTTTGAGGGTTCTAAGTATTTTTCTAGCAAAAAGTACTGATTTAAACTTGTAAACAAAAAGTGCCAGAAAAAGCCTGGTCTTCAAGTTTAAGATACAAGAAAAGGAACCGCTGCTCCGGGTGTATGAGATTGAACTGGTTGGGATGTCTCGTGGAGTGCCAGCCCGGCCCACCTCCGTGGGAAACTTGGAAAGAAAAGAAATAGCTGCACATCCAGAACTTCCGATTGCCTTTTATTGTTCACAAAGATAACACCAAAGACACTAAACTGCGGTCAGGTCATGATTAAGCACAAGATGTATGTGTGAAACGTGTCTACGTGACCACAGTTTGGTGTCTTTGGTGTTATCTTTGTGAACAATAAAAGGCAATCGGAAGTTCTGGATGTGTAGCCATTTCTTTTCTTTCCTTCAAGTTTAAGAGGTGGGGATTCCTCATGCCGTAGGTGATTTCTAGGGATGCCTTGGGTGCTGTGGCTTCTTTAAGAACCAGTGACTAAAAGAAGCAGAAGAAATACAGCTTCTATATATGAGTTTCGTCTCCCACAGGGGCCTAATGGGCAAAAGTCCATCTACTGAGCGAATTTCAGCCACTTCATCAGAAATGGGATGAAAATCGCAGAGTGTATGGTCAGCTTTACCTGCCAGCTGACATGGACTCTCTCCCGGTAATGCAATAGCTATTGTAGCCACCAAAAAAGGGGAGGGGCATGGGGTTACAGAGACAGCTGAAAGATGTCCAACAAATTCATATACTTTCGGTCTGCTGGTCAGGTGGACACAAACCTTTAGCTATATAGTAAATATCACACACACATATAAGGGATTAAGAGAAAATCTGAGAATGGGAAGGGAAGCATAGCAATCCCATGAGACCCATGTGTCATTCACTGTGGCCTTAACATTTCTTAGAATTATTTATCACTGGTATTAATCTGATTACTAGTGATGTCATAAAACTGCAGAAGTTCCTCTTCGTGCCAGTTGAGCTGAATGCCCTGCGCTGTGCCCTCGTTTGTGGTCTATATATCCTGTAACAGCATTTTGATTAGGCCCTTATTTATAGCAGTGTCAAAATATTTCTTCAATGGGAAATTCGTAATTAAGTCAGTAGCTAAATGAGTAATGATAAAACTAGTAATAATAATAATAACATAAATAATTATGAATTAATAATTATTAATAATTATGATAAATATTTAAAAATACATAATTAACCCTCCTAGCGGTATTCCCGATTGTGGCTCGGGGTTAAATTTCAGTACCATTAGCGGTAACCCCGAGCCACACTCGGGATTGCATTGCAGAATCCTGGTGCAGTATACTTACCTTGTCCCCAGGATCTTGCAATGTCCCCCCCCCCGCCGTGTCCTCCCCTGGATCCTTCGCCTGATGCTCTGTGTCCCGGGCTCCGTTCGCTGCGAGCGCCGCAGCGCATGGGGGCGGAGCCCGGCAGCAAATAAAAAAAATACACAAAACATAACACATACAGTACACTGTAATCTTACAGTTTACGTTACTGTAAGAAATCATTTCACCTCCCTTTTGACCTTAGTGCTTTGTCCAGTGCCCTGCATGCAGTTTTTATATTATATTTACTGTTCTTTCTACCTGTAAACTTGAGATTGTCCATGGCAACCAAAAAATGGTCCGGTCTGAAAGTGGTTAAGACCCTCTGTTGCCTAAGTAGCCACTTTCTGACCTGGGTAGCCTTACCTGGGTCTCATTTTGTATGCTCTGCACGAAAAAGGGGCCCACCTTTCCTTGCCTGTGCATCTGTACACCTGGGCCCTGTCTATACATATAGGCAAAGGTGACACCTAGGCGGCTAGCTTGCACAGCAGAAGCACTTGATAGAAAATGAACCAAGCCAAAATGTTCATCATTGTAAGCGGAAGAAGTTATTTCTATACACATAGAGCAAGTCACCATGGTCATTCCTTGGGAGACACAGACTAGATCTCATTGGATCCAGGGCTCAAGTCTTGCGGGAACGCATGGGAACGGAGTTCCTGTACTTTTTCCACAACAGGAACTCAGTTCCCGTTAGCAGCCGTGTCCTGCAAGACTTTGAAGTATGCGAGCTGTGTGGCAGGTGCTACACCAGCAGCTGCCGACGCAGCTTGCAATAGTAAGTGTCGCACACCTGATCATTCAGGCATTGCCAGTAGGGGGCCCCATGACAGCTTCCGCTTTGATCTACCTGTCAATCACAGCTAGCTGACAGGTAGATCACAGTGGCGGCTGGTGCTCAAAATTTTTGGGGGGGCGCAAACAAACAGCCTCACTGTGCCATCAAACGCTGCCACTGTGCCCATTAAACGCTGCCACTGTGCCCATTAAACGCTGCCACTGTGCCCATTAAACGCTGCCACTGTGCCCCACGTGCTGCCACTGTGCCCATCAAACGCTGCCACTGTGCCCATCAAACGCTGCCACTGTGCCCATCAAACGCTGCCACTGTGCCCCAAGTTCTGCCACTGTGCCCCAAATTCTGCCACTGTGCCCCAAGTTCTGCCACTGTGCCCCAAGTTCTGCCACTGTGCCCCAAGTTCTGCCACTGTGCCCCAAGTGCTGCCACTGTGCCCCAAGTGCTGCCACTGTGCCCCAAGTTCTGCCATTGTGCCCCAAGTTCTGCCATTGTGCCCCAAGTTCTGCCATTGTGCCCCTTAAGTTCTGCCATTGTGCCCCAAGTTCTGCCATTGTGCCCCTTAAGTGCTGCCACTGTGCCCCAAGTTCTGCCATTGTGCCCCAAGTTCTGCCATTGTGCCCCTAGTTCTGCCATTGTGCCCCAAAAGTGCTGCCATTGTGCCCCAAAAGTGCTGCCACTGTGCCCCCTGCTTGCCCTCTGCACTTACCTTGTCTCGATGTGCAGCTGGTGATGGTGTCAGGCGGCGAGCGGTGTCTCATCATCCGAGGTCTTCTTCTCCCGCGCTCCTCCTGTCTTCTGCTATCGTCCGTCCGAGGTCTTCTTCTCCCGCGCCTGTCTTTTGCTATGATTGGACGCCTAGCGTCCAATCACAGCGCCTGTGACTTCAGCCAATCAGGTTACAGGTAACAGACCTGGCAACCTGATTGGCTGAGAGGCGGGTCTGTGTTAGGGAAGCGATGTATTCGCTTCTCTAACACAATACTGTGTAATCAGCGAACGCACGGCCGTGCGCCCGCTGTTTACACTTAGGGAAGCCTATTAGAGCACACCGCTCTAATAGGGTCCCCTATTAGAGCTTACAGCTCTAATAGGGGCGCTTCCCGCAACACCCCCCCCACTGTAATTCAGATGCCCGGCGCCCGATCAGGGGCCGGACACCTGAATAGGGGGCGGCAGAGGTGACCAATAGATAGATTCATGCAATGCATGAATCTATCTATTGGTGATAGAGCGGTGCATACTGCACTGTGCGCCCTTAAAGGGACATGGCGCCCTTAAAGGGACATGTTTAAATAATTTTTTTTTTTTTTTTGAACTTTTTTTTTTTATTTATTTATTTTTTTTTTTTTAACTGCAAGGAGGGGGGGGGGGCGGCGCCCGGGCGCCCCCTATGGACGGGCCGCCACTGGTAGATCAGGTCCCTGCTGCTAAGAGATTGTATTTAGTCAGACCTCACACAATACGAAAATTGAATAAAAAATACCACTTTTGAAGCGTTCGTGCATATGAGCGTATCATTTTTTATTTTTTTTTTGGTGGACGAGCGGATCTTGGGTGGGAGTTCCCACACTTTTTCCCCCAGGACTTGACCCCTGATTGGATCCCTTTCTCTAGTGCATCCCAGCACTGCTTTGTTCTGCCTATGTGTATACATACTCTGCTCTGCTCAAGCAGGAAAAATAAGAATACATTTATTAAAAACACCCAAATGAGTCAACATGTATACGTAAAGGTGCCAACAGCTTTAGGTTACATAAGTCATCTCCTTCTGGCAAATTTGATTTAATAATCACCTTACTATCAGGCATTGCTCATTGATAAAGCACCTAGTTCATTCATTAGCTGATGATCTGTAATTACACGCTAGCCTCTGACAATGGAAGACATCTGCAGGGACTCATCAGCTAGGAAATTCCCTTCTTCGTGTTTAAGCAGAAATCCCGAACTGACTAAGGCCAATGAGTTGTTTCATTGTTAAAGAATTGTAGACTGGGAGAGGAAAAGTAAATACTACTCATGTCTTGCAATGTGTTTATATACAGTAACCAACTCTAGTGGCTATTCCCCCCCCCCCCCCCCCCCCCAAAAAAAAAGGGGGGGCATGTTTTTTTTAAATTGAAAATAAGAGCTTTGGTTTGCAAAACTACAGTACATTGTTGAATTATTTGGGGTAGTATAACGCTTTGACTGTGTAGAGAACTGAGACCTTGCAGAACTCGGGTCTCAGGTTTAATCCTCCTTAGAAACCCCCTCTGAATAAAAATTATATAGTTTTATATTATTTATGTAGGTTTCCATTGGGTGCTTCAGTGTCCTCCCACACCCCAAACACATGCTAGTATATTCATTTAAAGCTAAATATTTTTTTGGGAGGGTTAAAGTATAAGCAAAGCCAAAACTTTTTAGAGCTGGTTGGAGTGGCGAGGGGCTCTTACCCAGGGCCGGTGCTACCACTAGGCAAACTAGGCAGCCGCCTAGGGCGCCCTGCTGCCTAGGGCGCCCGGCCACTGGTGTTCCTACTCTCTGCAGCAAGCAACTAAGTCTCAGAATCAGCAGGCAGCCGATGCTCTGTTCGCACACAGGGGGTTATTTACGAAAGGCAAATCCACTTTGTACTACAAGTGCAAAGTGCACTTGAAATTGCACTGAATGTACACTTGGAAGTGCAGCCGCTGTAAATCTGAGGGGTAGATCTGAAATGAGGGGAAGCTCTGCTGATTTTATTATCCAATCATGTGCAAGCTAAAATGCTGTTTTTTTATTTTCCTTGCATGTCTCCATCGGATCTACAGCGACTGCACTTCCAAGTGCACTTTCAGTGCAATTTCAAGTGCACTTTGCACTTGTAGTGCAAAGTGGATTTGCTTTTCGTAAATAACCCCCATAGTGCCAAGCAAAAAAATATTAAATGATGGGCATTGGTGAGGCTGGATTTGATGGGCGCTGGTTAGGCTGGATTTGATGGGCACTGGTGAGGCTGCATTGATGGGCGCTGGTAGGCTTCATTGATGGGCGCTGGTTAGGCTGGATTTGATGGGCACTGGTGAGGCTGCATTGATGGGCACTGGTAGGCTTCATTGATGGGCGCTGGTAGGCTGCATTGATGGGCGCTGGTGAGGCTGCATTTGATGGGCGCTTCATTAAAAAGGTGGGGTTTACATGGGCAGGGAAAGGGGGTGGAGTCAGGAGTAGAGCCAAGTGGTGTGGCAAAATGAGGTTTCGCCTAGGGTGTCAAAAATCCTTGCACCAGCCCTGCTCTTACCACTGTCAGATTTTCTTCACTGTCGTTCCCCATTAGGGAGAATCACCCTCTCTAATCTTCTTGATCAACAATGGCACCAGGAATGAAAGTGCTACAAGAACAGGAATAGAGGGAAAATCTTCCAATGGGGAAGCTTGTCCATGTGACAATCCTTTCACATCCTTGTTTGTTAAAGGCAAAATTTCATATAATTATTTTTTTTTTTGCCTTTGTCTTCTTGACCCCAGATCTCTCAATAAAGATGACCTGTCATGCTTATTTCTATTACTATAAGGGATGTTTACATTCCTTGTAATAGGAATAAAAGTGATAAAAAAATTTAAAAATTAAAGGGACAGTGTAAAAATAAAATGTAAAATAAATAAGAAAAAAATCCCTCCATCCCTCTGAGCTTGCGCGCAGAAGCGAATGCATACGTAAGTAGCGCCCGCATATTTAAACAGTGTTCAAACCACACATGTGAGGTATTTCTGTGATCATTAGAGTGAGAGTAATAATTCTAGCACAGGACCTCCTCTGTAGTTGTAAACAGGTAGCCTGTAAACAATTTTTTATCGTTTTCTATGGAGATCCGTAGTTTGTCACCATTCCACGAGCGGGTGAAATTATAAAGCATAACATGTTGGGTATCTATTTACTCAACGTAACATCTTCTTTCACATTATACCAAAAAATTGGGCTAACTTTACATTTTTTTTTATTCATGAAAGTGTATTTTTCCCACAAAATTGCGTTTGAAAGACCGCTGCACAAATACAGTGTGACATAAAAGATTGTAATGACCGCCATTTAATTCTCCACGGTCTCTCCATGGGCGCTGGTTAGGCTGGATTTGATGGGCACTGGTGAGGCTGCATTGATGGGCGCTGATAGGCTGCATTGATGGGCACTGGTGAGGCAACATTTGATGGGCACTTCATTAAAAAGGTGGGGTTTACATGGGCAGGGAAAAGGGGGTGGAGTCAGGAGTAGAGCCAAGGGGGGTGGCAAAATGAGGTTTCGCCTAGGGTGTCAAAAATCCTTGCACCAGCCCTGCTCTTACCACTGTCAGATTTTCTTCACTGTCGTTCCCCATTAGGGGAACGACAGTGTTGCAAGGGTTGCAAGGTCACTTGTGACTGGGCTTTGGCATTCCACCACTGGGCTCAGAGGGAAGGGGGGCCCTTCATGGCTTCTTGCACCTGGGTTCTGAAGGTTCTAGTTATGCTTCTGGGCAGAGTCATACATTTTTGGCCCAATAGACTTTAAAGCGGGGTTTCACCTTAAAAATTTTTTTTTTAAAGGTCAGCAGCTAAAATAAAAAAAAAGTCGCTGCTGACTTTTAATAAGTACACTTACCCTCCCAGGGCGCCCGCGATGTCGTTCGTGGAGGCCGAGATGTCCCTCGGCTATCCGGATCCAGCGCCGCCATCCTCAGTAAGGGAAACGGCTTCCCGTTTCCTACTGCGCATGCGTGAGTCGGGGCGGGGCCTACTGCGCATGCGCGAGTCTGCGCGCGGCCTACTGCGCATGCGCGAGTCGGCGCGCGGCCTACTGCGCATGCCCGAGTCTTATTTGTGAATGGAGAACGCAGTGTGTTGTGGGACACAGTTCCCATAACACACCGCGCCCCATTCACCTGAAGACGGAAGAAGAGAAGATCACCGCGGCTTTGGAGGAGGCAGATTAGGACGATCTGCCTAGCAACAGCCATTTCTGGTAAGTAAAAAGAAAAAAAAATTTATTTTTTTTATTTTAAATTGTTACTAACATTTTTTCAAGTTTTCATTTTCAGGGTGTCCCACCACTTTAATGGGAGTGCCATTTAAAAGTCTATGGGGCAAACAATCTGAGATTCTACTCCTGTAATACAAGTCCTCCAAAAAACGTGCTTACAAACAGGTAGAAAAAGCCTCTAATGCCCCTGGCTATGCGTACATGTAAGTGTTATTAGGGTCAAATTTCTCACCCATCAAACAAGGTTGCCTTGGTTCTTCACCACAATGGGGCTCCTCTGGAAACCTGAATCTGGGACACCTTCTGTAGTGCCCCTCCATGACATCTTCCCATGCTTTGACACTCTGACTCAACCTTTGGGAGCCACCGGAGACGAGACCAGTCACCCCGCACAAGGGGAGAGAGCAGCAGTGACCTGTCTATTACCGGAAGGTAAAGTTTAACACTGGATTACGACACAGATCTGGAAAAAATACACAAAGCACACCAAGATTCAAGGAAGAATACACAAATTTTTCTTCCCGTCAAAGTTCCGGATACAAAACTATAAGCAGCCTACAAATAGCAAAAATAGTTACGCACTGAAGCAAAAATAATTTATTATCTTTATTATATATATTAGAGTGTAAAGTGACCACAAACCCACACATCAATACGTATTAGATGAGCTCAGCATTGTGTTTATGTGACATTAGCATCGGTCTCGGGGACTTTATTGCAGATCTTCCTCTGTTTACTATTTCAATGCTAGTTTACACACAAATTAAATCATTTTCGGTGCCAGGAATCCTGGTGTCACCGACCATCTGCTCTTTTCTCCTGAAAAAGCAAAATTATACACCTACGCAATACAAAGACAATACTTTAGTATTCAACGCTTAGTGGCCATTAGAGAGTCATTTGGAGAAAAACTCTGTACATCGCTTTAGGGAGGAAAGGTTGGAGCTTTAAACAGTGTCAAAGAATATTCCCAAAGTAAAATTAAAAAGACTCTATCGTGTAAAGAAAACTATTTTTAGGAAAGAACATACCTTTAAAGAAGGGGTGTAAGAGGGGTGTAAGTATTTAACACCCCTCCTGCCAGCACCATGTGTATGTGTCAGGGCTGGCCTCAGCCCTTCCTTCTCAAAGCTGTCTGCTCAGCTGTCGGCTAATTGCCAGCTCCTATCTCTCCACAGTGACTCACCTGTTGATGATATCCTGCTGGTTAGTCCTGCCTACTTAAGCTGTCCAGTCCAGATGATCTCTGCCTTCGCCTTGGTCACATCTCTAGAGACACTCTCCTTCGTTCCTGTTAAAGACTTGCTTGGCTGACATTCCTTCTGGCTCCAGATCCTGCTTGCTGTTCTACTACGCTCATCTCTGGCTCCCTGACGTTTTGACTTGTCTGACTATCCATTCCGGTTCCTGAACTCTGGCTATGTTTTGACTACGTTTACTCTTTTATTATTATTAAACAAGTGTAATTTAACTGTACTTCTGTCTCAGTCTGATTCATGGTTTCTGACAGTAAGTAGGGGTCCCTCCTCTGGGAGGGTATGGTGGCTGGGGCTAGAAGGTCCTATATAAGTCTCTAGAATTTGACAGCATCAAAAGCACATATCCATAGTTGATCCACAGTTTCCAAACCCATACTGACCACAGCAACCTGCACAGCCCTGATGAAGAGGGAGGCAATTCCCCTAAAACATGCTGGCTTTTTACCTGTAAAATAAGTGCCTCAATAAACCTCTTAATATTCAACCTCTGTTGTGTTCAGAGATGTTCGGTAAAGTCAGTCACTGGTGAGGCACTGGCTAATATCAGAGCCAGATACACGCAGGTTACATACGCCGCAAACTTTAGACTGGGAGCAGTATTTCAAGCACTAGATCTCCTTTGTAACTCTAAACATGTAATCTGAAAAAAAAAAAATGTAAAGCGTTGCCTATGGAGATTTTTAAGTACTGAAGTTTGGCGCCATTCCACAAGTGTGCGCAATCAAAGCTTGACATGTTAGGTATCTATTTACTCGGCGTAACATCATCTTTCACATTATACAAACAAATCATGCTAACTTTAGTGTTTTCCCCAAAAAAATGTGTTTGAAAAATTGCTGCGCAAATACCGTGTAACATAAAAAGTTGATTAGGATTTTTAGATGTAGGAGAGAAGTTGGCCTGGGTGGCAAGGGGTTTAATTACCATACAGTATATGTATAGGAAAAAAAAGTATAAAGAAAAGGGTATTCATAGAACGTTGTATAGATGCAGATTGATAAGTATGTAGACACGGTAGACATAGTTTTTTAAGAACTTCACCCCTAGCATAAGTATGCTAAATAGGGTGGAACAGGTAAAAGAAGGTAGATTTAGGTTTCAAAGAGTGAAAAACATTGTGTGCTACTTACATACCTCTGCCTTGTGTCCTGTAGATGTGTCGCCCCGTCACCACCAGGGCATCACTGTGGATGTCTGGAGTGTGGGTTAATATACCCTTGGTAAGGCTGAACCGAAGTCAATTGCAGTCAGTGCAATTGAAATCAGCTGGTGGTCAGTGTGACAGATCGCGGTGCTCAACCAATTGCAACCTCGATCTGTCACAAAGTCTCTCAAAACGATGACACGCGGCACAAGCCCGTTCCGGGGGGGCGGGGTCGCGTCCCGTGTCACCGGTCTGTGCTTCACAGTAAAAGACAAACAGGAAGGAACCTGTCCACAGACAGGCTCCTATTGGCAGGGATGTCCCAATTCCGGCCACAATCGGTGCCCCAACATAAGACCCGCACGCGCCGGGCAGTAGGGCACGGCCTCCAATTCACACGCCCAACCCTGGATGAAAATAGTGCAGCCCTGGCAATTTCTATGTATAAAAAACAGTCAGTGGTGCAGATGTCGAACAGTGAGAAGCTCATCCAGCAACACCTTGCTACATTAGTCCCAGCCTAGTAATAAATGACAAAAAGGAAAACCTGAAAAAAGAAGAAACAATCAACAGAATCTAACAAAGGTTATACATAGTATTGTACTTTAAATATAGTTGTGATATGCTATAAAAGACACAATACACAAAACAAAACACAGTACCAATTGGGATGGTTTGAATACAGAAGTGAATGAAAAATTGAAGGAACATATACCTCTGCACGTCACACATGCATACCAATAAATGTATATGCATGTGCTCACAAGAGATATAAAAAAAAAAAACATCTACAGGTCCAGTTCAGACACCCGACTGGAATCCTTCCAAATACGGTTTGAAATTGAAGGCCTCATTGAAGCCAGGTGGTGAGATGGCCTTGAGGTGGAAAATCCACCTCAATTCACTTTGTAGAAGTAGTTTATTTGAATCCTCACCCCTTGGATTATCAGGGATGTGATCCAATGCAAGGAACCGCACATTAGGGGTGCGTTCTCCATGCACTGCACTGCACGACTGTGTCTTCCAAGAGGTAGGCTGGGGTGTTTTTTATTTATACTGACAATATGTCTGTATATTCTTCGCCTTAGTCCAAGCTTGGTTTTCCCTACATAGTAGCAACCACATTCTCACAGTAGTAGGTACACCACACCTGCAGTGCGACAGTTTACAAAGTGTTTGGATTTCAACTTTTCTCCATTGGGTAAATTAATATTTTTCCTAGTATCCATGTACTGACAATAATTTAAATTTCCACATATGAACGTCCCTGTTAGTTTTGTGTGATCAGGTTTCCTTGTTTTATATTCGCTATGAACGAGTTTGTCCCGCTAAGAAGGAGCTCTTCTGAATGTAATTTGTGGTTGAACGGAAACTAAGGGTGCTAGTGTGGTGTCCATACTAAGTAAGTGCCAGTACAGGGGGTCCCCGACTTACGAACGCCCGACCTACGAACAACCCCTACTTACGAAAGGGGGGCTGCGGGGACCCTCCGCCATTTTTCGCTGTTTTTCATACGGAGCCTCGGAAAATGTCGGAAATGTCCGTAATTTGCCGCGCATGCGCAGAACGGCATTAGACGGAACATCGGAAATGTCCGGAAATGTCCGTATTTGACGGTCTGCGCATGCGCGGCCGACTTACGAACATTTCCGACTTCCGTACAGGCGGGCAGTCCCTAACGAGTTCGTAACTCGCGGACCCCCTGTACAGTGGTGTGAAAAAGTGTTTGCCCCCTTCCTCATTTCCTGTTCCTTTGCATGTTTGTCACACTTAAGTGTTTCGGAACATCAAACCAATTTAAACAATAGTCAAGGACAACACAAGTAAACACAAAATGCAATTTGTAAATGAAGGTGTTTATTATTAAAGGTGAAAAAAAATCCAAACCATCATGGCCCTGTGTGAAAAAGTGATTGCCCCCTAAACCTAATAACTGGTTGGGCCACCCTTAGCAGCAACAACTGCAACCAAGCGTTTGCGATAACGTGCAATGAGGCTTTTACAGCGTCCTGGAGGAATTTTGGCCCACTCATCTTTGCAGAATTGTCCTAATTCAGTTACATTAGAGGGTTTTCGAGCATGAACGGCCTTTTTAAGGTCATACCACAACATCTCAATAGGATTCAAGTCAGGACTTTGGCTAGGCCACTCCAAAGTCTTCATTTTGTTTTTCTTCAGCCATTCGGTGGTGGACTTGCTGGTGTGTTTAGGATCATTGTCCTGCTGCAGAACCCAAGTTCGTTTCAGCTTGAGTACACAAACAGATGGTCGGACATTCTCCTTCAGGATCTCTTGGTAGACAGCAGAATTCATAGTTCCTTTTATCACGGCAAGTCTTCCAGGTCCTGAAGCAGCAAAACAGCCCCAGACCATCACACTACCACCACCATATTTTACTGTTGGTATAATGTTCTTTTTCTGAAATGCAGTGTTCCTTCTACGCCAGATATACTTGGACACACACCTTCCAAAGAGTTCCACTTTTGTCTCATCGGTCCACAGAATGTTGTCCCAAAAGTCTTGGGATCATCAAGATGTGTTGTGGAGAAATTGAGACGAGCTTTGATGTTCTTTTTGCTCAGCAGTGGTTTTCTCCTTGGAACTCTGCCATGCAGGCCATTTTTGCCCAGTCTTTTCCTGATGGTGGAGGCATGAACGCTGACCTTAACTGAGGCAAGTGAGGCCTGCAGTTCCTTGGACGTTGTTGTGGGGTCTTTTGTGACCTCTTGGATGAGTCGTCGCTGCGCTCTTGGGGTAATTTTGGGCGGCCGGCCACTCCTGGGAAGGTTCACCACTGTTCCATGTCTTCGCCATTTGTGGATAATGGCTCTCACTGTGGTTCGCTGGATTCCCAAAGCTTTGGAAATGGCTTTATAACCCTTTCCAGACTGATAGATCTCAATTACTTTCTTTCTCAATTGTTCCTGAATTTCTTTGGGTCTCGGCATGATGTGTAGCTTTTAAGGATCTTCTGGTGGACCTTACTGTGTCAAGCAGCTCCTATTTAAGTGATGCCTTGATTGTGAACAGGTGTGGCAATAATCCGGCCTGGGTGTGGCTAGAGAAATTGAACTCAGGTGTGGACAACCACAGTTATAGTATGTTTTAACAAGGGGGGCAATCACTTTTTCACACAGGGCCATGATGGTTTGGATTTTTTTTCACCTTTAATAATAAACACCTTCATTTACAAATTGCATTTTGTGTTTACTTGTGTTGTCCTTGACTATTGTTTAAATTGGTTTGATGTTCCGAAACACTTAAGTGTGACAAACATGCAAAGGAACAGGAAATGAGGAAGGGGGCAAACACTTTTTCACACCACTGTATTTATGTAAGATATGGTTAATTTGTCTATTTTGTTGACAAAACCTAGTGATCACTCGTGTGGTCATAGGTTCTTTCTCTTGTTTCTGTGAGAAAAGGAGGCATTCCTTGTTTTGTTTTTGGCCTTCTTATAGGCTTTCTTGTGGATACCATTAGAGTATCCCCTAGCCTGCAGTCTAGTCCTTAGTGTTGAGGCTTCCTTATTATAAAAGATATCACTCGAGCAGTTGCGTCTAGTTCTAATATATTGTCCGAAAGGGATAGATGCCAGTAATGGTTTGGGGTGGAAGCTAGAAGCTTCCAGAATGGTATTACCTGCTGTCGGTTTTCTAAAGAACTCACTCTGAAGAGAACCGTCAGCATGTTTGTTAATTGTCAGATCCAAGAATGTGATAGTAGATGGATTATAGGTCATGGTGAATTTGAGATTAAATGTATTGCCCAAATTGATGTACTTGAGAAACTTCTCAAGGGTACACCCCATCCCACAGGATCATGATATCATCAATATAGCCATACCAGGCTATGGCATGACTGGTATATCTACATGCTATGCCATCCGAAAACATGAATCTTTCCCACTCCCCCAGGTACAGGTTGGCATAAGCCATGGGCACAGCATGTGCCCATAGCCACCCCCTGTACCCGGAGGTAGTGGGAGCCATCGAAGGAAAAATAGTTGTGCTTCAAAATAAATTTAAGGGATGCTACAATGAATTCCACCAAGGGAGAGGTATGACTGTTTTGTCATAATAGTACATGTTGTATGTCAGATAGACCCAATTGATGTGGAATAGAACTATATAGGGCCTCCACGTCAATCGCAACTAAAATAGTGTCGCTATTGATGTGGATCTAAAATTTGCAGAAGGTGGATAGTGTCCTTCGTGTATGATGGAAGTGCTTCCATCATAGGCTGAAGTTGTCTGTCAATGAATTTGCTGAGATTATCCATCAGGCTTCCCCTACCAGACACAATTAGTTTTCCTGCTGGTTTTTTAATGTTCTTATGTACTTTTGGGAGCACGTAAAAAGCCAGTTCTCACGTACTCCCAAGTATTTTTGTTGATGATATTGTGATACTAGGCCTGATAGACAAGTATGTAAAATTCTTTCACATAGCCGTCAATCAGAGATCTCGGTATACGCCTATACCACTCTGGATTGTCCAATATGTTGTTCCACATATCAACATAATCTGCGTTGTTCTATATCACAATGTTACAGCCTTTGTCGGCTGGTTTGATTGTTATAAGTTGGTTTATGTGTTAATGATTGTAATGCTCTATGTTCCCTGTTTGTAAGATTCCCCTGTCCTTGGGGAGAATGTTTAAGGTTTTGTATGTCTTTGGAGACCGGCTTCAAAAATGCTGCAGCGTTGGGATTTGAACTGGGTGCTGGGTCAAGGCTAGATTTCCTTTTTAAGGCAACCCTATTTGATTTGGGTGGTGGGGGTGCAGACTTCAGCTAAAATGGCATCAAGGTCAAGGGAATCCATGAGATCTTCTGGTTCATTCTCTTCTAATAATACAGTGAGGTTATCAATGGCCTCTAGCTCTGTTTTTGTATGGGTGGGGCGTCCAACGTCTTGCTTTTTGGTATATAGACTTTTTAGTAGAAGATTGAGCACAAATAAATGTACGTCTTTAATGACTTCAAAATTGTCAATTTGTGTGACTGGGCAGAAGGTGAGTCCCTTTTCAAGGACTCTAATCTCATCTTCTAATAGCAGATGGCTCGACAGATTAATAATGTTTAGTGATTCTTGGGTGGGTAACTTTTCTTGGA
This sequence comes from Lithobates sylvaticus, assembly GCA_028564925.1. Classification (NCBI taxonomy): domain Eukaryota; kingdom Metazoa; phylum Chordata; class Amphibia; order Anura; family Ranidae; genus Lithobates; species Lithobates sylvaticus. Next base: position 43,689,318 of record CM053027.1, on the reverse strand, counting down.
TTTGTGAGTGTGATTGTTGATGCTTTCCTGGTGCCTTTTGGTTTTTGCCCACATGCGGTCTAAAAAATTACCCTGGCGGGATGTGCCTGTTTGTGAACTAGATGTGGGAGTGCTAGATTGCTGTGATGTTCCATTTCAGAAACTTCGTCATTAGAGATGTTACCATGACGGCGACGTTTCTGTCGTCTTCGTCCATTCCTCTGTGTCGGCACAGATTGGGAAGCAATGGACGACATAGAGGATGACTATTGCCCCGGATATTCCCATGAAAAAAGTCAGATCGGATTATGTTGTCGGAAAATCCGATCGTGTGTGGGCTCTAGTGGACTTCTTCTGTCGGAATTTCCGACGGAAAAAATTTGAGAGCAGGATCTCAAATTTTCCGACAAGAAAAATCAGATCGGACTTTTTCTGATCGTGTGTAGAGAATTCCGACGGACAAAGTGCCACGCATGCTCAGATCAAATTACGAGACCAAAGCTTTTGGCTACTAGCCTCTACGTAGTTCCGTCGTACGCAACCAACGTCACCGCGTTCGGAATGATGGGATTTTCCGACAACTTTGTCCGACCGTGTGTATGCAACACCAGTAACAGACAAAATCCATCGGAAAAAATTGGACGGATTTTGTGGTCGAAATTTCCGAGTGTACGGGGGTTTAGACAATTGCATATAATACAACAATAATACAACAATTTGCATACTATTTTAAGATATTGTTCATACCATTATATGCAACATGATATATTATATAACTATGAAACCACTCGTATGTATATCTATATATATTATATATTATACCAAGTTATTTCCTAGTTGAGTACAGAATCACGCAAGCCCAGGTGATGTGTTGAAATGGAAATGATGTTGAGTGGGATGTTTTTTGTTATTTTTTACAACCAATTTGCACACATTTGCAGTGATGTAATATGAAATGATGTCACCTGCACACAGTTTCCTGGAGCTGACAGCAATAACTTTGCTTTGACTTCTTTCCTGGTATAACAATTACAAAGTATAGGTCTCAGCAGATGTAATTGGGTCAATTCCACATATGTGATGTACTTGTTATTCAGGTGCATGCCTCCGGTTCTAAATTTTGAAATGTCAGTTAAATCACTTAAAGTGTACCTTTAATTCCAAAGCTGTGCTATAGGAACATACAGTAAATAAATGTTAAAAGAGATGTATGTGTTTTTTGGAATCATACTTACCTAGGTGGATGCAGCATCGGTCCATTCTCTAACACTGAGAACCGAGAGAGCTAACTCCACTGATCGCTCAGCTTTCACAGCTCCCCGAACAGAGAGCTGCTGACTGTCAGTCACCGACCCTCTGTTCTGCCCACTCCGTGATTGCTGGAGAGATGGGCTGTGGAGGGGGCGGGCGTGACCGGCTCAGGCTCCAGTCATGTGGGCCGATCCCAACTCAATTCTTGCGATCTTGCCCGAGCCTGGACTGGCTCTGCTGAAGCCCGCTGTGAGCCTGGTGATCTCACAGGTTTGCTAATGGGACAGAAGTTTGCTGCTTTTAAAAGTCAACATCTAAACATTTACACAGAGTTCTAAGTACTGTATTTCACTATATAAACTCACTTTACCCATTGGGTGTAACAAGATGTCCACTTGCCCCTTCTCAGTGTGTCCTTACTGTGGAGGGGTGCGAGGTGTAGCAAGATGGCGGCGACGAAACGTCACTTCCGTTACACATTCTGATGGGTCGCCTAATCTGCCGAAACACCTGAACCAGCGTGGAACGCAGGGAAGTGACGTCACCAGAAATGAAGAGGCATCAGGGAGAGAGACCGTGCTGGATAGGCAAAATGGGCAGCCTACACGCTCGGATCATCAACTCCTACAGGCCTAAAGGGACAGTGCTATGGTGGTGCTATTTATGTGTCTGGGCCGCCTGTAGGACAACAAGCACCAGCACGTTCAGTACACTCCCAACAATCGCATGGAGGTGATGTAGGATGTTGGGTGAGAAAGTTTAGTAAAACTAATGCCTCGTACACACGTAGGGACTTTTGCTGGCGGACCTAGTCCAGCGGACAATCCCGCGGGACTTTCCAGCTAGGTCCGCTGGACTTTCCGAGGGTGTGGACTTGCCCACACACGCACGGACTTCTCCAGCGGATAATCCGCCGGCCAAAAGTCAGCGGGACTTTTGAAAATGAACGGACTTGCCACACACGGAGCAGTCCGTTCATTTCGAACGTAACTTCAGGTTACGTAGCTAGCGTAGGCAGTAAATGCCGCCGCGCTAGCTCCGCAAGCTGGCATGGATTTAAAGGGAATCCCCACGCCGAAAAAACGGCGTGGGGGTTCCCCCCAAATCCAAGTCAGACCCTCATCCGAGCACGCAGCCTGGCAGGCCAGGAAAGGGGTGGGGACGAACGAGCGCCCCCCCCTCCTGAGCCGTACTAGGCCGCGTGCCCTCAACATGGGGGGTGCCCTGGGGAAAGGGGGGCCGTGCGGCCCCCCCACCCCAAAGCACCTTGTCCCCATGTTGATGAGGACAAGGGCCTCTTCCCGACAACCCTGGCCGTTGGTTGTCGGGGTCTGCGGGCGGGGGCTTATCGGAATCTGGGAGCCCCCTTTAATAAGGGGGCCCCCAGATCCCGGCCCCCCACCCTATGTGAATGAGTATGGGGTACGATGTACCCCTACCCATTCACCTAAGGTGTAAAATGTAAAGTACAAAAACACACACACTTTTGAAAAAATATTTTATTGCACTGCTCCGGGGGTCTTCTTCCGTCTTGGGGGTCTTCTCGCCGGACTCCTCCGCTCTCTTCTGCTCTTTTACCTAGCTCTTTCACGAGCGGGGGAAGTCCGGCTACCTTCTTCGTCGTCGCCGCCGTCGTCTGGGGGTCTCGATCCGCCTTCGGGGGTCTTCCGGGGGTCTCTTCTGTTCTTGCGGCGGTCGTCGTCTTCCGCGCCGCCGGCGCCTTCTCCTTCTTCTTGTCCTTCTTCTTGTTCTTCTTCTTCCGATGTTGACCCGTCGCTGTCTCTGCCCGGAATGCCTGTGCCGCTCTGCGCTCGGACTTATATAGGGACATGGGGACAGGGTCACATGTTCATGTCACATGGTGACCCCGCCCCCTTGCGATGTCACAGTCCCAGCATCCTCCGGGACTGTGACAACACAAGGGGGCGGGGTCACCATGTGACATGTGCATGTGACCCTGTCCCCATTCCCCTATATAAGTCTCAGCGCAGAGCGGCACAGGCATTCCGGGCAGAGAGAGCGTCGGGTCAACATCGGAAGAAGAAGAAGAACAAGAAGAAGGACAAGAAGAAGGAGAAGGCGCCGGCGGCGCGGAAGACGACGACCGCCGCAAGAACAGAAGAGACCCCCGGAAGACCCCCGAAGGCGGATCGAGACCCCCAGACGACGGCGGCGACGACGAAGAAGGTAGCCGGACTTCCCCCGCTCGGTAAAAGAGCTTGGTAAATGGCGGGGGAGTCCGGCGAGAAGACCCCCAAGACGGAAGAAGACCCCCGAAGGCGGATCGAGACCCCCCACGACGGCGGCGACGACGAAGAAGGTAGCCGGACTCCCCCCGCTCGTGAAAGAGCTAGGTAAAAGAGCAGAAGAGAGCGGAGGAGTCCGGCGAGAAGACCCCCAAGACGGAAGAAGACCCCCGGAGCAGTGCAATAAAATATTTTTTCAAAAGTGTGTGTGTTTTTGTACTTTACATTTTACACCTTAGGTGAATGGGTAGGGGTACATCGTACCCCATACTCATTCACATAGGGTGGGGGGCCGGGATCTGGGGGCCCCCTTATTAAAGGGGGCTCCCAGATTCCGATAAGCCCCCGCCCGCAGACCCCGACAACCAACGGCCAGGGTTGTCGGGAAGAGGCCCTTGTCCTCATCAACATGGGGACAAGGTGCTTTGGGGTGGGGGGGCCGCACGGCCCCCCTTTCCCCAGGGCACCCCCCATGTTGAGGGCACGCGGCCTGGTACGGCTCAGGAGGGGGGGGGCGCTCGTTCGTCCCCACCCCTTTCCTGGCCTGCCAGGCTGCGTGCTCGGATGAGGGTCTGACATGGATTTGGGGGGAACCCCCACGCCGTTTTTTCGGCGTGGGAGTCCCTTTAAATCCATGCCAGGTCACGGAGCTAGCGCGGCGGCAGTAACTGCCTACGCTAGCTACGTAACCTGAAGTCACGTGCTAAATGAACGGACTTGCCGATGAGCGGCAAGTCCCTTCATTTCAAAAGTCCCGCGGACTTGCCCACTAACGGCGGGATTATCCGCTGGACTGCCAAGTCCAGCGGATAATTTGAAAACAAAACTTCAAACTTTAGTCCGCCGTACTTTGGCGCCAAAAAGTCCGCCGGCGCCCACACACGAGGGATTATCCGCTGGACTTCAGTCCAGAGGATAATCCCGCGGGATTGTCCCTTCGTGTGTACGCGGCATAACACTGACTATGTTCCTGAGCCAGAACAGTGGTGATAAAACAATATAAGCAGTAAAATTGTATGAAAATAAGATTATATGAAAAAATAATATATAAAAAATTATTTATAAAACAAATATACATATATAAAAAAAAATGTATATATAAAAATCCGAATTAAAAATTAGAAATAAAGATAAAAATAAAAGTACAACAATAAAATTATGGAGAAAAGAACAAACTAGTTTAAAATGAAAATGCAAAAGCATCTTTAATCAAATAGGATCAATGGATATATAGAGGGTTATTTTATAAAGCTATGGGAAGGCCCATTTGTATGGTACAATGAAAGTATCCAATGTATCTAAATATATCTAAAATCATGTATCAAGAGACACATACAGACACTCACAAAATCGCAAAGTTCATAAGTGTATGTCTGCACTCATACACACATGCAAGGAACAATAAAAAGAGCATATAAAATGATATATGACACTAAAAGACTGGGAAGGTTCACATATGAAAAATGTATATATAAAAAATGATATATAAAAAAATATACATATATAAAAAAAAATGTATATATAAAAATCTGAATTAAAAATTAAAAATAAAGATAAAAATAAAAATACAACAATAGGGGGGTTGAATTAGGATATAGAGGTACATACCCTATTGTAAAACCTCTGTGTCATATCATAATATAGTCCCTGTTTATGCAATCGTTCTTTTGGCTTTTTTGTACGAATATTCGTCTGAATAATTTGTCTGCTTCTCCCCTTTTCTAGTGGACCCTTATGGTCCTTCCCTTCTGTTCTTCCTGCACCCAATATAAATGCCCATAGTAAGTATTGCATCTACCAGTCCCATGTCCCCTATGTTGACAATTGCCCCGGGGTGCTGACATGCTGTATTATAGTAAGCTTATATAAATGAACCTTCCCAGTCTTTTAGTGTCATATACAGTTTTATATGCTCTTTTTATTGTTCCTTGCATGTGTGTATGCGTGCAGACATACACTTATGAACTTTGCGATTTTGTGAGTGTCTGTACGTGTCTCTTGATACATGATTTTAGATATATTTGGACACTTTCATTGTTAAATGTACCATACATATGGACCTTCCCATAGCATTCTAAAATAACCCTCTATATATCTATTGATCCTATTTGATTAGAGATGCTTTTGCATTTTCATTTTGAGCTAGTTTATTATTTTTTCCATAATTTTATTGTTGTATTTTTATTTTTATCTTTATCTCTAATTTTTAATTCTGATTTTTATATATACATTTTTTATATATATGTATATTTTTTTTATGTATCATTTTTTATATATAATTTTTTCATATAATCTTATTTTCATACAATTGTACTGCTTATATTGTTCGATCATTACTGTTCTGGCTCAGGAACATAGTCAGTGTTAGTTTTATTAATCTTTCTCACCTAAAATTCTTGATCATCTCCATGCGATTTTTGGGAGTGTACTGAACGTGCTGGTGCTTGTTGTCCTTCAGCCTGCCCAGACACATAAATAGCACCACCATAGCACTGCCCCTTTAGGCCTGGAGAAGGAGCTGATGCTCCGCGCGTGTAGCCTGCCCATTTTGCCTAACCAGCACGGTCTCTCTCCCTGATGCCTCTTCACTTCTGGTGACGTCACTTCCCTGCGTTCCACGCTGGTTCCGGCCGACTTCCTGGTGGCCACAGGCCTTACAGCGGATCCCCTGCCATCTTCACAACGCTTGTTTTCCAGACACCAGGAGAGACACCATCTACATATACAGATGAGCCTGTTTTTAATTGCAATCTTGTGAGTGTCATTGCTTGCCTTACCAATAAAGTGTGCTCTAATACTACACTCAGGTACAAAAATATTAAAAGAGTGTGGGACTTTAAATGAGGCAGACTCGAACACAAATATAAAAGTAGGAAGTAGTAGTTTTATTGTACATAATTGTCAAATTACACAACGTTATGTGTGTCAAACAGTCACTCAGTGCATGTACAAACGTCTTAGAGAATACATAATATACATATAAATGGGGTATAAAAACATGATTGCCAAAATAGGGGAACAGTCTTGCATAGTTCGTAAATGCAACTAATAATGTACAGTAAAATTAATGAAGGTAAGGATAGAAGTATGAGGGAGGGTGTCCTCAAAAGCTCGACGCGTTTTGTCGGTTAACCGACTCATCAGGAGCAGATAAAGAATATCTGTAAATAATGATGAAAAGTACTCAATCAAAAAAAGGGGGTATGGGAAAAAACCCATAATGTAGAAAATATATGTAAAAATGATATGTATAAAAGAACCACAGACTTACACCCCATTGGAACACTGGACTTCAACAATCCCAATTATGCAGGAGGTCGCCACATCAAGCCTCACCCGGAGCTGAGGTATGTAAGTCCGCCCACAGACAACAGGCCCACATCGGAGGGTCCCCAACCAAACATCGAATAGTGTGTTGAGTGTGGTGCCTATATTGGCAAAAATCTGTAAAGTATTTAAGAAGTATTTAAAAAAATCTTGTTATGATGATGCATCCGGCAGTACTGTCAGGCTTAAAAAAATAAATAAAGTAAAGATGCATAGAAAGAAGAACTGGTGAAGGTGAATAAAAAAAGTATCAAATGGAATGAAGGTATGAAAAAAGCCAGTGAGAATAGTGACATGGTGGAAAATAAACATAAAGAAAATGAACAAATGAGGAGTAGTAAATATGGATGTGCAATGTGAGAAGTAAAAGAGTGAAGTGTATAAAGCTGTGACATGTAATGTTACCTTATGGTAGCAAATATCGGTTGTGCATGTGCAGTGCAGCGAGCAGTACAAGCCGGTTGTCTAGTCGGTAGTGGGTGGGGACCTCCAAGTGGGCCGGCTATATAGGGCGGACAGTACCAACGTCACGCAAGTGTGGTGACGGGCGGGGAACGTGTGACAGCCATTGGCGCCAAAACTATTCCCGCCCGTACTTCAGCTAGATGGAAGGATGCCGCAGAAACAGACGGCGCCAGATGATGACGTCGCTGGTGCGGCATGTGCGTGACGTCGATACGCACGAGGCGCCGTCCCCATGACACCCAACACAGAAAAGGGCGGCAGGGGGCGGCGACTAGCGCGAATTGCAGCTCCGAGGGAAGGAAAGACAGAAGCAACCCCAGCAAAGCAGGCACGAAGAACAGGGTCCGCTAGGGGTGAAAAAGGATGTGGAACAAAATGTAAAAGAAATAGGTCAAAAATGGGCACGACGTATCGTAAATATATTTGAGTGGTACCCCAACCCTAAGGTGGGTATATAATCATTGAAGGGGCAGCTATATGCCATCCACTGTGTTGAGATTCTGCCTCCATCCCGGTTTCTGCATACGAAAAAAAGAAGGGGGGAATGTATATCTCCATATACTGGGACTTTAAATGAAGCGCACAAGGAAAGGGGGGTAGTGCGCCTCCATCCCTGTTATTGAATACAAAAATATTAAAAGAGTGTGGGACTTAATGTAATACTACACTCAGGTGGCACTTCCTGTGTACCCCCTTGCACTCACCAGAAATGCATGACTTCTGTAGCGGCCATAACCCCTTGGGGCGACCTTGAATTTTCTGGGCTTACCAATTACCTCCTCATAGCTCGTTGTCCGTTGTCTAGGGGTTCCCAGGGTTAGTACCCAGTAACTTCAAATGCTCACACACAAAAGTCCTTTTAAGGATTTTTATTTTGCAGGGGTAACATCCAACTATAACACAGTCTCAGGTGGGAATAGAGGGCACAGTGATAAAACTCAGGCACTTTGAACTGCTGACATCAATTGAATGTCTCTTATTTAGCCCAGAGAGTAGCCATTCGGAACTGAGCACTTCACTGCTGGATAAATCTCTAACCATAGATTTAGCAGCCAACATGTGACACCGAAAACTTGCAAAGTCTCTGCCACAGACTAGATTGTAACTGAAGATAAGTTAGGAACCTTTCCCACAGTACCTGGATGTTTCAGCCTTCTTGGTGATACTGTGTGAAGTGTGGATTCTCTAGTGTCCATACAACTTCAGCTCCCAGGCTCTTACCGAGCAACCAGCTTCTTGGCCCTCCTCCGAAGAGTCCTCCCCTGGTCGCTTGTACGAGTTGCCGTGTCCCTCCAATACCGAGAGCACACCGGGACGCCTCCGGATCCTCCTTCAGTTACTGGGCCTAGAACTAGCCAGTTGTGAGGCTCGGGGATGGACGGATCCCCACCCCAGACCATGAGGGGCTCTGGGGCTGGTCAGGGTGACCATGCTCACGGGGACGGCAGACACTCCTGGGTCCGGGACCCCTCACAGGGTTGGTCCGGACCGGAACCAGGAATCAAAGCAGCAGCCGAACCCTGAACACGTGACTTCAGCATCTTAAATACCCCTTCCCAGACTACACAGCGGGGACAGACGCGCCCACTGATTGGCTCCGGGAAAGATTGGTACTTAACACGTTCAACCAGGCTTGGTTCTCAGCCTGTCACAGGTGCCTCACTGCACCTATGACCAGGCAGAACTCCAGTACAGCCCAGCCAAACTAATGCCAAAGTAAAAACCTGTACAATTAACCCCCAGAACTCTGTTACAGTTCTGGAAAACTAAATTTACATTGCTAGCGCACACTTTAGACAAGTGTCGGTGCTACACTTCTTTTTGCAAAGAAGGTCAAACTCTCTTGAGGTAAGTGTATCACCCAATACATAGTATATACTGTACTCAATCACCAATGGAGTCCAATGCCTCTAGCTGGCTAGATGGGATGATCTCTTGTAAAGTGCTCCTGTGCCTTTAAGAAATCCTGCATATGCCTCATTCTCAGGGGAGAAATGTAAATAAATCTCTCATACTGTAGCATATTCGTTTTTTATTAAGAAGCAATTAAAATTACACTTAAATCACTGAGAAGTATCATAGGCATGTAAAAAAACACAAAAAATGCCGGTTTGCATTCCTCCGGCGTTCCATCCACCGGAAGTGACGTGTCTTGAAACGACCAATGCATTTTGTCAGGAACGTCTGATGTCATCAGGGGTCACATGTCCAGACAGATCTCCTCTCATATACAGTATCTAAATCTAAAGTTTCAAATACAAAAATCCTTCATTGCTGCAGACCTCAGCACATGCCAATATATACAGTATCTCACAAAAGTGAGTACACCCCTCACATTTTTGTAAATATTTTATTATATATTTTCATGTGACAACACTGAAGAAATGACACTTTGCTACAATGTAAAGTAGTGAGTGTACAGCTTGTATAACAGTGTACATTTTCTGTCCCCTCAAAATAACTCAACATACAGCCATTAATGTCTAAACCGCTGGCAAAAAAAGTGAGTACACCCCTAAGTGAAAATGTCCAAATTGGGACCCAAGTGTCAATATTTTGTGTGGCCACCATTATTTTCCAACACTGCCTTAACCCTCTTGGGCATGGAGTTCACCAGAGCTTCACAGGTTGCCACTGAAGTCCCCTTCCACTCCTCCATGACAACATCACGGAGCTGGTGGATGTTAGAGACCTTGTGCTCCTCCACCTTCCATTTGAGGATGTCCCACAGATGCTCACAGATGTCTGCCCAGTCCATCACCTTTACCCTAAGCTTCTTTAGCAAGGCAGTGGTTGTCTTGGAGGTGTGTTTGGGGTCGTTATCATGTTGGAATACTGCCCTGCGGCCCAGTCTCCGAAGGGAGGGGGTCATGCTCTGCTTCAGTATATCACAGTACATGTTGGCATTCATGGTTCCCTCAATGAACTGTAGCTCCCCAGTGTTGGAAGCACTCATGCAGCCCCAGACCATGACACTCCCACCACCATGCTTGACAGTAGGCACGAGCAAAGTTGTAGCAAAGTGTAATTTCTTCAGTGTTGTCACATGAAAAGATATAATAAAATATTTACAAAAATGTGAGGGGTGTACTCACTTTTGTGAGATACTGTATATACCCCTATTGCCGCCCACACAGTTAATCTAATCAAAATCTGAGCCATCCTTTGATTACAAAACAATTAATGACCTGCCCTTTGTTGTAAGGAATTATATTAATTATATAAAACACCCTTTGTAAAAAATGATTATTATAATATTAAATAAGATGTTTTGTACATTTTTGAGTTTCAATGACATACCTTTTTTTTGTGGGTATCAATAGGCCTAAAACAGCTTTGCTCATTTTCCGTGGAATGGCTGAGGCCACATTAATTCAAAAGAAAGAGGAAGTGAGTAATATATAAAGTCCCTTAAGTGATTGTAAAGTTTCGATTATACAAAAAAAAAAAAACATACTTACCTCCACTGTGCAGCTTGTTTTTCACAGAGTGGCCCTGAACACCGTCTTGTGGGGTCCCTTGGCAGGTCTCGTGGCTCCTCCCCACATCAGATAAACCCCTAGGACAAACGCTCTCCCGGGGGGGGGGGGGGGGTGGGTTACCTTACACTCCCGAGTCCATCATTCTGCGTCCATATCCGCCGAATGACTCAGCCCCGCCCTCGGCTCCCACGTCATTGGATTTGATTGACAGCAGCGGGAGCCCATGGCTGAGCTGCTATCAATCTATCCAATTAAGAGCTGAGAACCTCGGGCAGAGGGACAGCGCCTCCCCGCCGGGTGACGTGCCAGGGCTCAGGTAAGTAAAGTGGCGTGGAGCTGGGGGGACGGTCACTGACAGGTGTTTTTTCACCTTAATGCATAGGATGTTTACAGGGTTTACAGCCCCTTTAACCAGTTGCGGACCAGCCGCCGCAGTTTTACTGCGGTAGGTTGGCTCCGCTGCGCGAAATCACGTTATATTCCGTGATCTCGCGGGGCTTGGATAGCAGGCCCGTGAGTCCGACCGCAGGTCCCGCGGACTCGATGACAGCCGACATACCCGCGATCGAGAGCAAGAATGGGGAAATGCTAATGTAAACAAGCATTTCCCCGTTCTGCCTAGTGACAGTGTCACTGATCACAGCTCCCTGTAATCGGAAGCGGTGATCAGTGATGTGTCACATGTAGCCCCTCCCCCCACATTTAGAATCACTTCCTAGGTCACACTTTTCCCCTACAGTGCCACCTAGTGTTAACCCGTTCACTGCCAGTCACATTTACACAGTAATCAATGCATTTTTAATCGCACTGATCGCTGTATAAATGTGAATGGTCCCGAAAATGTGTCAAAATTGTCCGATGTGTCCGTCATAATGTCACAGTCATGATAAAAATCACAGTCATGATAAAAAATTTCTTTACAAGTAAAGAAAAGTATTGCGATTTTTTTTTACCAAAAATATGTAAAAGAATACGTAAATGCCTAAACTGAGGAAAACATTTTTTTTTATATATTTTTTGGGGATATTTATTATAGCAAAAAGTAAAAAATATTGCTTTTTTTTCAAAATTGTTGCTCTATTTTTGTTTATAGCGCAAAAAAATAAAAACCGCAGAGGTGATCAAATACCACCAAAAGAAAGCTCTATTTGTGGGAAAAAAAGGACGTCAATCTTGTTTGGGAGCCACGTCACACGACCGCGCAATTTTCAGTTAAATCGACGCAGTGCCGAATCGCAAAAAGTGCTCTGGTCTTTGGCCAGCCAAATCCTCCGGGGGTGAAGTGGTTAAACTTGAGGAATCAATGACTCTGGATGACTCTGGTCGCTACATATTTTTGAAACTGAAACTAAACGATTTTCTCTTTACAGTGGCTAATATCTATGTGCCTAATGCGGGCCAGGCTCGGTTCCTCTCAACGGTCCTCACCAGACTATCCTCCTTTGGAGGGACAGCTCTCGTCATCGGAGGCGATCTCAATGTAGCCCTATCCCCACCCGCAGACACATCCTCCGGTAAGTCCTCTGTTCCATACTCCACCTTGACACGCATCAAATCACTATTTCATTCATCCCATCTGGTGGATGCCTGGCGAATCCAGCACCCCACAGATAGGGATTACAGTTACTTCTCAGTGGCACACAACTCTTACAGCAGGTTAGACCATTTCCTCATCTCACAATCACTGCTTGACACACCCCTACAGACCTCGATAGGTACCATACTATGGTCCGATCATGCCCCCGTCTATTTGACTCTGGTTCGCCCCCCCGCTACCCGCCGGGGGGCTAACTGGAGACTTAATGACAATTTGCTACGAGACACTGTATGTGCAGCGGATGTCTCCACAGCCATTAGGAACTTTATAGGAGACCACGCATCTGACACGACCTCCCCACTGAACCAATGGGACACACTTAAATGTGTGCTACGGGGCACCCTCATACAGCACGGATCCCGCCTTAAGAAGGCCAGAGCTCACGACATACGCAAACTCCTCACCACGATAGCAGAACTTGAACCCCTCCACAAGCGGGACCTGGACCCTGCCATATATGTCCAGCTCTCTAATGCCCGCAGGGATTTACTCCAGCTCCTCGATGCGCACTCCTTAATTGCCAGAGACAAAGCACGAAACCACTTTTACTCACTAGCAAATAAATGTGGTAAACACCTGGCCAGGACCATTCACCCTAGACCCCCACGGCATTCTATTCCTTTTATCGTTCAACCGGACCAAACGAAAACATTTAACACCTCAGGGATATCTGCATCCTTCAGGCAATACTATTCACAACTATATAATCTCCCTCGCACAGTCCCTAACGCTCGGTCCCCCCTTCCCAATGACCCTATGCAAGACTACATCCTAGAGACAGCCCTGCCCACTGTTGACGAGTCAGACGCGACGGCTCTTGACGAGCCCCTGGACACCTCTGAATTCCTGCAGGCCATCAAAGATCTTAAAGTAGGCAAATGCCCGGGCCCCGACGGCTTTACACCCCGATTCTACAAAACCTTTGCCCCACAACTTGCACCACTACTAACAAAGGCCTTTAACTCAGTGGAGAGCTCCAACCCCCCCTCGAAAGATTCCCTATCTGCCAACATCTCCATTATCCCTAAACCAGGTAAAGACCCTTCCCAATGCAGCAGTTATCGGCCCATCTCTCTACTCAACATAGATATCAAACTATTCGCAAAAGTTCTAGCCACCCGTCTATCCCCCATACTACCCAAAATTATCCATAACGACCAAGTGGGGTTTGTCCCCGGAAGAGAGGCAAGGGACAACACCACCAAAACGATACACCTTATCTCCCTGATACAACGTAAAGGTCTAAAAGCTTGCCTATTATCCTTCGACGCTGAAAAGGCCTTCGATAGGGTCAGCTGGAGGTTTCTGCAGCTGTCCCTAGCTCAACTCGGTCTCGGGGTCCCCTTTATTTCTAAAGTCATGTCCCTATACTCCAGCCCCTCAGCTACGGTCCTAGTCAACGGCACCACATCAGCTCCCTTTAACATTACCAATGGCACCAGGCAGGGCTGTCCCCTATCTCCCCTCCTTTTTGTCATAGTAATCGAACATCTGGCCTGCGCCATACGTCAAAACCCCTCCATTCTCGGTATTCAAACCCCATCTGCCCACCACAAACTCTCCTTATATGCAGACGATCTCCTAGTCTATATCCAAAACCCACATACCTCTCTACCGTCCCTTCTCCGAGAATTCCAACGTTTTGGCACCCATAGCAACTTCAAGGTCAACATAACTAAGACAGAAGCACTCAACATTTCCCTCACCCCATCCACCCTATCCCTCCTGAAATCCAATTTCTCTTTCCGTTGGCAGGACAAAGGGATCTCTTACCTGGGAATCATTATACCCTCAAACCTAACCAACTTGTTCTCCCTAAACTATATCCCCCTACTCTCCCGTATACGAAAAGACCTAGAGGAATGGGGAGGATCCCCTCTGCCGTGGTTCGGCAGGATTAACACCCTAAAGATGGACACCCTACCCAAACTCCTGTACCTATTCCAAACGGTTCCCATCCACGTCCCCAAATCCTATTTCACCTCCCTACGCTCGCTAGCCATTAGATTCATGTGGAGCCGGGGACTCCCCAGAGTTAAATTTAAACTACTCACGCTTCCAAAGACATTGGGAGGTACAGGCCTCCCTGACTTCGAGACCTACCATAAGGCCACTCTTATGGCCCGCACACTAGAATGGTTCCCCCGTCCTTTCTGCAAGGCCTCGGTGACAGTTGAACAAGACCTCTCCCCTGTAGACCTCCGGGCCCTACTATGGGGCTACAAACAAGAGTACACTCGTCTGACATCCCTATCACCACTGACCCTAGCCTCTCTGCAACTATGGTACAAGAAAGGACTCAACACTATCCTTTCCTCCGACCCAAGCCCCCTGACATCCCTTTTTGACCACCCCGCACTCCCACAAGGAATAGGGGCAACCACCATAGGGTCCTTCAAACGCTCTGAGTGGCCACTAGCCCGTACATTTGTACACTCATCACAAGGGACCCCGGTAACTCCAGCAGGCCCCGGAGATTGGCTCACAACCTTACACATGTCTACGTTTACCAAACACCTATATTCCTCCTCTCAAATACACCGCAAGCTCACCAGTTTTGAGGAGATATGTTCGCTCCAAGAAACTCCCAAACACCTCCTTTCCTCTTTATATAACCTACTATTGACCCTAACACATGATCAACTCCCACATTATACCAGGATGTGGTCTGCGGATCTGGGTGAAGACATCTCTGCGCCGGAATGGCAAACATCTTTTTATTTTACGCACAAATCTACCATCTCTTGCTACTCCCAGGAAAAGAATTACAAGCTCCTGTCTAGATGGTATAGGGACCCTGCAACCCTGCACAAAATCTTCCCATCAGCTCCGCCCACCTGTTGGCGCTGTGAAACCTCTATTGGAACTTATATGCATATCTGGTGGGACTGTGAGAGGATCCGACCCTTCTGGACGCAGGTATTTGACTGTTATAATCTCGTGGCTGATAGACCAGTTCCTATCTCCCCGAAAATTGCGCTACTCTCCATATTGCCCGGGTCTTTAAAGTCGCAGAAGCAAAGATTGCTCCGTTTCTTTATGTCCTCTGCTAGGCAACTGATACCCGCTTACTGGAAGACAAAGAACACCCCTCCACTGTCACGGTGGGTATCGATTATGAATGACACCATGAGAATGGAGGAGTTGCTGGCTCTAGATAATGATACATACACCAAATTTATTGCTCAATGGTCAATATGGCTCCGCTTCTCTTCCTCTGATACCCTGCTGAACAAAACCGCGGACATATAGGGACATACTAGATCCCCTCCTACCCTACCCTCCCTGGACATAACTGTGATCCTCCCCTTCCCCCTGCCTCCCCCCTCCCTACCTTCCTGCCCACCCCCCCATCTCTTCTCTACTTTACTCTATTCTTTTCTCTCTGCTCCTCCTATCTTTCTTTCTCCACGTTACTCACTGTATATTGTTACATATAGTGACTCATGAACTGCTTTCGCTAGCACTACCTCCTGGACCAGAGAACAGGTTCTCTCCCCCACCCCCCGAGCATGTGGGCGGAGGTCGGCTGTAGACGATAGTCGTTGGTTGGCCTTCCGCAATTATCCTTCTGTTACCGTTCTTTGTATACAATTACCTCATGTTGTTCACTGTTTTACTGTTTTCCTTTTGTGAAATACCAATAAAATATTTTCAACACTAAACTTGAGGAATCATAATCTAGAAGAGAACTTGGTTTAATCAGCAGTTGGTTTAATTAGAGCTGCCCGATTAATCGTTAAAGAATCAGATCGCGATTCTTCTCCCCTCGCAATCTTAACAAAGCATTTTCCCGATTCTATGCACAGTTCTCGGCCTACAGCTGACAGCTTTTAAAAAAAACAAACAAAAACAAAAAACAGGCAGCCTGCCAAGTTTATGACAACATCGCTTAGAGATAAGGAGAAACATTGTAACACTTTGGGATTGATTTACTAAAGGGAAAAAGACTGTGCACTTTGCAAAGCCATTTACCAAGACTATATTGCTCCGATTGACACAGCTAGTGTTGTCAAATCATGGTTTGATGAGCATGCAGATGAAGTCTCACACCTTCCTTGGGCGCCGCAGTCGCCAGACCTCAGTATCATAGAGCTGCTATGGTAAATTTTCAGGCTTGTTTTCCGCCTCTGACATCTCTGCGAGAAATGGATCGATTTTTGCATGAAGAGTGGTATCATATTCCATTATCCACCTTCCATGACTTATATTTGTCGATTCTCAGATCAATTTACTCCCTCTTCAATGCCAAAGTTGGTCCATTACCATATTAGGTAACGATTGAATTATTTTATCTTGTGTTTCCATATATTTTGTCGAACCCCTGTATATGATGAAAAGGGATGTCCGTAAGTCCAATCATCCTCAGTAATACAATTCAATTAGAGTTAGTTAACTTCTACTTCCCCTACCATGGCCAGTGTCTGGGGTATTTTTAACCATTATGTTTTGATTGGTGGTCTCATTATACCCAACATCTGGCCGCCATCTTGTGGTTATAGCACCCATAGCATTACATAAGATAATATGCTGACAAATATGAACTATGCAAAGAGTTGTAAGTCATACAACAGAGGAAATATTCCTAGATGACCCTACAGACAGTGACGTTGTGTTTACAGGATATCTGAGCGGCCAGAACAGGGGACACACAACTGACTCATGAATGAAGTCTGCTTTGATATGTTACCCTAGAGACAAGGAATAGACAATGAGGAAGGCATAACAGACAGAGATAACTGATAACAACAGTCAGAGAGGAAGGAAATCCTCAAAAAGCAGAAATTTAGTGTTGTCAGGAGTGCAACTCCTATACAAAGATTCTAAATATGCCCATATATATATATATATATATATATATATATATATATATATATATATATATATAAAAGGTAAAAAGAAATACAATTTAATGAAAACAAACTTGTAGCGGCACTAAGGGTTTAGCTAGTACACCAAGGGCATTCGTTAGACATTGACGAGTCCAGGCTAGGGTTGCCACCTTTTCTTCAAGTCAAACCTGAACACTTTAGCAGTGCACAGCTATTTTTTTTTTTCATAATATAAACTATACATATATTTTGTGATTAAATAACATTTCTGATCATATGAAGATAACCACAAGAGTCCACAGAGTTCCCCTTTTCATCTGAATCCTCAGAGTTTCCTCTTACATCTAAACTCGCTTACACTGTAAGGGGGGGCTCTGCAAACTGAAGTAAGGGAGACATAAGGGATGCTCTGGGAACCCTGATTTAATGAGGAATACTGAGAACTCTGTACAGAGAGGACTCTAATGATAGGGGGAACACTGCGCCTTCTGATGTAAAAGGGAACTATGATGTAAAGGTGTTTCTGGTAACCAGAACCCCACTTACATCAGAGTTTTCGGTATTCCCTTTATTCAGTGTTCCTAGAGCTCCCTTTACATCAGAGTTCCCACTTACACTTTAAGGGGGAGCTCTGTGGACTTTACTGTAAAGGGGAACTCTGATGTAAGGGGTGCTCTGAGAGGCAGGAGAGAGAAGTGGGAAGAGGGGAGACTTCAGTCACAGACAGGGATGGATGGTGAGCTCACTCACCCCTTGGTAGTCAGCACCTCTCATCCAGATGTATCTGCGGCTGCTAGTCCCCGGCTGTCATGTGGACAGACTGAGGACGTCCTTGTAAGGGGACCTGTGTACTGAAGTGCGGTCCCTTGCACCATGGCACGGCTGCTTGTCCCCTGAAATGCAGCTGTGTCTTCTTGTCCCCGGAGTTGTCCCTTAAGAAGAAGGGAAACTGCTGGGAAGAATTGTCCACACCGAGTGAAGTTGATGGACTGTGACACGTCATAGACACTGGGTGTGTAGTTAGTCAGAATAGGCAATGATAAAGGGGCAAATGCTTACTTTTGTCCAAAAAAAATAAATAAACAAATGCATGCACCAGGACTGTTTGATTAGGAAAAACCCTAATGCAGTTCATGTTGATTAGGTAAGGAGGTGGCATTCTCCGTTGAGGATGGGGCCTGCTTTCACTATCGTAAATATTGCAGATATTATGCTGTCTTCAGCTGAGGACAATTGAGACCATTCAATCACGTATGTATATATTGCACTTGTTACGACAGGATAGGATGCATCTGCATTGCTGTTTATTGTCTTCCAGGTGTAGCTGTGCCAGCGAGTCTTCCTTGGCCAAGGAGAGACAGGGATCTAACCTGATGACAACACTAACCTTTTTTTTTTACCGTATTTATCGGCGTATAACACACACTTTTTTTCCCCTTAAAATCAGGGGAAAATCGTGGGTGTGTGTTATACGCCGATCCCCGCCGATCTCCCGCTAATTTCTGAGAAGGGAGCGAGCGGAGCCAATATACCGAAAGCCGCGTGTATTTTCGGCTAGTCTCGGCTCCTCTCGCAGTCCCGCCCCTGACTGTGAGCAGAGCCGAGACTAGCCGAACTCGGATTTCTGTATGTTGTCGGCGCTCGGCTCCTCTCGCAATCAGTGGAGGTGGGCGGGACTGCGAGAGGAGCCAAGACTAGCTGAAAATACACGCGGCTTTCGGTATGTTGATGGCGCTCATCCTCTCCACTCGGCGCCAATTTTAAATCAGCAGTGCTGCAACTAGACGAGAAATGTTGCAAAGGCATTGGGCAAGGCTGCATTGGGCAAGGCCGCAAAGGCACTGGGCAAGGCTGCAAAGGCACTGGGCAAGGCTGCACTGGGCAAGGCTGCAAAAGCACTGGGCAAGGCTGCACTGGGCAAGGCTGAAAAGGCACTGGGCAAGGCTGCACTGGGCAAGGCTGCAATGATGGACAAGGCTGCAGATGGACACTGGACAAGGCTGCAATGATGGGCATTTAAATGTAAGTTTTTTTTCCTTAAACTTCCCTCCTAAAAGTTTTTTTCCTTTAATATTCCCACCTAAACTTGGGGTGCGTGTTATACGCCGGCGCGTGTTGTACGCCGATAAAAGACGGTATATATATTTTGTTATTACTGTATATATTAGATAGATAGTTAGGAAGGAAAGGGCATTGCTTATGCTTCCCTTTAAAACTGTACATAAATATTTTTGATACTTTATTGTCATATGTGACTCACCATATTTTTCTCTACTATGTATATTTGATATCTATGTTTATTTCATGTGGTATGCCACACTTATATATTGTTACATTGTTAACCCTTCCCTGTTTCCCTACCCATCCCAGTTTTGGCAGGTCCCTCTCTCTCAGGCTTGAGAGATTAAATTATTTTTTTCTGCAAACTCTGAGACATAGTTTTGTGGGCAGGGGGAGGATGTAGCACCCTGGAGTTTAGGCAGGGTTGCTCCTAAATTTACCTTCCAGGTATAGCTACCTTGGCTAATTTTGAGGATCAATTGATTTCACTGTAATGCCGCGTACACATGAGAGGATTTTCCATCAGAAATTTTTTTTCAGACGGAATTCTGGAAGTTTGGCTTGCATACACATGGTCACACAAAAGTTCGCTGAACTTTCGACCGCCAAGAACGCAGTGATGTACAACACTATAACAAGCCGAGAAAATTAAGTTCAATGCTTCCGAGTCGGAATTGCTACAGACGATCGGAATTTCCGATCGGAACTTTTTCCCACCGAAAAATTGAGAACATGCTCTCAATCTTTTGCTGGCTGGAATTCGGCCAGCAAAAGTCCGATTGAGCATATACACGGTCGAAATTTCCGACCAAAAGCCCTCATCGGTCTTTTACTGGCCGAATTTCCGTTCGTGTGTATGCGGCATTAGTCTGTAATTGCTGCTCTCCTCACTTTTTCCACTAGGTGGCTGGGTACCTGGTAGCATTAGTATGAGAAGGGCACTGCAGGGTCAGATTATGGGTATATGGGGTATCCCAGCCAATGGGCAGGGGTTTTCTTAAATCCTTTGGCCTGCTGGGAGAACCTATATATTAGGGTGGAGTCAAGTGATCTGTGTTCTGTGACAACTGGACGGCTGCCTGGGTGGACGTGTGTTGTATTGCCCGGGCTGCTAGGCCAGAGTTTGGGTCTATCCCGGGCACATCTGGCTACTAGGCTGTCTGAGGGCTGTCTGAGGGCCTATCCAGAAGCAAGAGGGCAGCGCAGGGTTGGGATTGTGGCTTGCAATCCAACCAAAAGTGATGGTTCTGCTGGCTGGAGAAGCTCTCGTGGTCGGAGGTAGAGGGAAAGCTGTCGTCACTAAGGAAACAACCACCTTATTACCAGGGACAACAGTGAGTAACTGAAACAATTGCATATGAGTGGGGGGTGGATGTGGAATAATTATAACCCTACATAGGTACCATCCCAAAAAGATACAAAAATCAATAACAAAGGTAGGGTGGAGTGGGACTTTGTATGTACCTCTGTAGGGTTTAAATGAAGATATATACCACAGAGTAAAAATATATAATTAAAATTTATTTTCCATATATTAATGGTCAAATAAGAGCATTTTACAATTATAACAGGTTAAAGTCACAGTTACTATATTAATGTATTGTTCTTTCACCTGTATAATGTTGATAATACAGTCAGTCCAATGGGAAAGGAGCCTGGTGAACCCGTGGGGATGACCTCCGTGTCCTTCCCTATTGGACTGACTATATTATCGACATTATACAGATGAAAGAACAATGCATTAATATAGCTTTGAGCTATAGGCATTAATTGATCTATTTGTTCCTTTGCTTCGTTCTTGGTTTCTTGACACATTGTTGGACATTAAATAAATAGAATGCAACTTTAATTTGTCAAGTTTTATGTTATATTTCACTGTAATGTTATTTGGGAAATTGTGAATGCCTCATAAATTTTCTAAATTCTATACTGATTTAAGCATTCATTAATAGTTACCTATAACCATGTCAATATTTCATTCATAGGTTATTACAATATTTGTACCAAATTCATGCTACTTTAAGGCCCTGACGAAGCAGGGGCTCCCCGCGAAACGTGTAGGCCATATGTTTTGATCGTTTCTGGCAGGATCAGCATGTCCATTAACTGTGATTTTAACCTGTTATAATTGTAAAATGCTCTTATTTGACCATTGATATATGGAAAATGAAGTTTAACTATATTTTTACTCTGTGGTATATATCTTCATTTTAACCCTACAGAGGTACATACAAAGTCCCCACTCCACCCTACCTGTGTTATTGATTTGAGTAACTGAAACAAGTACAGGAGCAGTATTCTCACCAACCGGGGACAGTGAAGAATTGGGGAAAATCAAGCCAGGGACCCAGCCAGCAGAGGTGACGCTTGCAGAGCAGCCTTGTGTGTCAAGCCAGGGACTAAGCCTCCGGAGGTGATGCTTGCAGAGCAGCCTTGTATGTCAAGCCAGGCACTGAGCAGGCCAGTCGGGTGAAGCTTGAGAGGTATCTTGAGTGCCAAGCCAGGGACCCAGCAGAGAGGCAGGGGTGGCTGTTGAGGAAGATACCACTGTAAAGATTGGAGGAGCTCAAGGGATTTAGTGTCAGTAAATCATCTAGTCTAGTGAGAGAGACTGGGAGTGGGCTGAAGAACTGCAAGGAGTGATTATAGTGGAAGTGAAAGAACTGTTATGCCGCGTACACACAGCCAGAATTTCTGATGGAAACAGTCCGATGGGAGCTTTCCATCGGATTTTCCGACCGTGTGTACGCCCATCGGTCTTTTTCTGTCGGCTTTTGCGACGGACTTTGGATTGAGAACCTGTTCTTAATTTTTCTGACAGAAAACCTTTCTATCGGATTTTTTGATCGTGTGTATGCAATTCCGACACGCAAAATTCTGACGCATGCTCGGAAACAATTTGACGCATTCTCGGAAGCATTAAACTTCCCTTTTATAGTGCCGTCAAACGTGTTGTATGTCGTGGTGTTATTGACCGTCGGAATTTGGTGTGACCGTGTGTAGGCTAGACAGTTTGAGCGAAATTCCGTCGGAATTCCGACGGGAAAACCATCAGAGCTTTTTCTGACGAGAATTCCAATCGTGTGTACGCGGCATTACACTTTGTGTTAGGAAGTGTTAAAGACTGTTGCCATAGGAGACAGCATTCCTGCACATGCAGATGTGGTATCTTGCTGGATGCCCTTCCCTGCATGGCTGTCCTCCTGTTGAAGTCTCGGAGTCTGCCAATTAATCTTGCACCTACCTAAAGGGTGACCTGGCCCTAACCCTCTCTCCCAAAGTTCTGTTAAGAGAAAAAAAATCTCTTTTGCATTCAAGAAGTGTCTGGCGCCCAATAACTTTAACTACCTTGCACCCACTATGCCTCACAATCCACCATATTCATAAGGATGTCAGCTATCTCTGGAAATGGAGGTTCACATTAGACCGAAGGAGGCCTGGGACCTCGCTACATGTGCATTACCTAAGTTCCAGAATTATTACAACAAAGATGGTGGTAACATCTTGTGCATTATGAAATGGATCTTATGCTTAGACTGAGGTGTGCTATGCCCACCAATAAATTGGAAACATAAGTTCCCCTGGCAAAAGTAAGTATTCTATAAAATGTATTTTCTTTCAATTATGGCCAGTATTTTTTGGTATTCCATTGATTGTAGAAAGAACCTCAGGATAATTTTCCTCTTACAGAGGGTCCCCGACTTAGTAACGCCCGACCTACGAACATCTCCTACTTACGAACCGGGCGCTGCGGGGACCCTCTGCCATTTTCCGCGGACCTTCGGCCGTTCTGCACATGCGCGGCCAGACGGAGCCTCGGAAAATGATGACAAACATCGGAAATGTCCGTAATTTGCCGCACATGCGCAAAACGGCATTCGACGGAACATCGGAAATGTCCGTAATTGTCGTACTGCGCATGTCTCGTCCCTAACGAGTTCGTAATTTGGGGACCCCCTGTATACGGACTATGTCATGCATCAATGTCTATAAAGTCAGCAAATGGAAAGTCATTCATATTTACGGGAAGTCTCGCTTACTGTTAAATGAAATTAAAACAAGGTTATTTTGGTTCAGTGAGACCAACAAGTTTAAATATAGACATCTGATGATCCAACGATTCAAAAGAATTTTTGCTTTTTGTTGTGGTTCCTCGGTTCTCAATTTGTGTGCAAAATGGAAACCACTCCACTTCCCTCAGTGTTGATGACATTCTTTTTTTCCATGGAACTTCGCCATTTTCTACAATTGTTGTTCTAGAAGTGTTCTTGAGTCTCATTTAAAGCAGATGTAAATTTTATCTATATGCATGTTATCAACAACTGGAATGTGTAAAATACTGTTTTCCCCATCTTTAATCTTTTTCTTACATCTTGTTACTGTTAATCCCCTCTAGCCTCTTTTAGTCATTTTCTGCCTACATGCGCTCAACCCGGCATCAGCTTCACCGCGCATTGCTCTGGACCTGCTTTCTAATAGGACCTTGAATGCGCAATGTGCGTCTGTATGATCACTTGTGGTCTATTTCAGGTGTGAAAGCAATTGGGAGAGTTGTTACCCCATAACAGGGAATACCTTAACAAGGGCCTTAAAGTGATACTAAACACACACTGTTTAACCGCTTCAGCCCCAGAAGATTTTACCCCTACCTGGCCAGAGCACTTTTTGCAATTCGGCATTATGTCGCTTTAACTGACAATTGCGCGGCCGTGTAACGTTGCACCCAAACAAATTTGACGTCCTTTTTTTCCCACAAATAGAGCTTTATTTTGGTTGTATTTGATCACCGCTGCGGTTTTTATTTTTTGCGATATAAACAAAAAATGAGCGACAATTTGGAAAAAAATGCAATATTTTTTACTTTTTGCTATAATAAATATCCCCCAAAAATATATATAAAAAAAAGATTTTTTCCTCAGTTTAGGCCGATATGTATTCTTCTACATATTTTTGGTAAAAAAAATCGCAATAAGCGTATATTGATTGGTTTGCGCAAAAGTTATAGCGTCTACAAAATAGGGGATAGTTTTATGGCATTTTTATTATACATTTTTTTTTTTTACTAGTAATGGCGGCGATCTGTGATTTTTATCAGGACTGTGACATTATGGCGTACACGTTGGACAATTTTGAAACATTTTTGGGACCATTGTCATTTATACAGCAATCAGTGCAATAAAAATGCATTACTGTAAAAATTTCACTGGCAGTGAAGGGGTTAACCCTATTGTGTGTTCTAACTGAAGGGGGGAGGGGACTGTGCAGGGGAGATGACAGATCACTCCTTATTCTCTGTATGAACAGATGATCTGTCTGTTCTCCCCTCAGAGAACTGGAAACTGTGTTTACACACACAGTTTACACACAAAAAAATAATTAATATCAATAAACTGTTTTAAATTGTCATACAAATATATATTTGAAATCAAATCTTTATTATTTTTTTGGCAATAACATGGTGTGGGCGGATTTCTGCCAAGCACAGGCTGTGCCACGCCCCTCTAGGCTATGCCTTAGAGTAAGAGGGAGGTGAAGCCTCCATTAATCTACATGTAATATCCCGCCCCCATTGTGTTTAGCTGGTTAGTGGGCATGGAGGAGGAGGAGGAGGGAGGGAGTGGGCTGTCATTTACCATGGTGTATACGCCCACATGTGTGACTCTATAGTCACATGGGCTGCCCACATGTGATAGGGATAGGAAATGTGTAGCATAAAAAATCACTGAAAGCTGAGCATGTGCAGATTTGCCACCACTGCAAAAAATCCCGAGCTGAATTGGGGGCATGAACAGAAGGTGGAGATAGAGAGCAGCAGGATCAACCAGGTTTTTTTTTTTTTGCAGAATACAGAAAACGAATCTCATAATGAGTGAGTATGAACAGCGTGTAATACACAATTTATTAATATTTTTTTATGATGTGGGTTTAGTAACACTTCTTGGGTTAAAAATGTTAATGAAAGCTGGTGATTTATTATAATTTAAAACAACTTTTAAAACTGCATTACCACATTGAAGCTTATTAAGGGGGAGCATAGTGATTACAGCTAAATTAGTTTAGACACAAAATTACTATTTTTCCATTGGAAAAATTTCACAGAAACAGAAATCCTCAATTTTGCTCATTGAGATGCTTGTGAACTTTTTTTTAGTGTGTGTGTGTGTGATTTTTTTTTTGTGTATCTGATCGTTACTTGTGTACTGCCCTTTTAAAATGTTTTAAAAACTTTTAAAAAAAAAAAAAAAAATATATATATATATATATATATATATATATATATATATATATATATATATGAATAATAAGTAATGTCCTTTATTGCCCCAGCAACAGGTCCTGAATGGTTGATAGGAGCTTATGTAATCTTTGGGAGCTATTCAAAGCCCATTGCACCCTTAAAACCACCTTCATTTTGCCCTTTCTGTTGATTTCAATGCATGTTCCCAAAATGGTAAAATTAAGCTGAATCTACCTCTATTTTTGCTGAAATTTACGTTCAATAAATAATTTTAATTTCTCTCATACCTATTAGTGGCGATCGAAGGTTCCTGCAGGCCCCACATGATAGCGGGCCCCAACCCCACTCAGCTGAGGCTGGTGAATTCTCCACTCCACAGCTGCAGGTAACAAAGGGGCAGGGATGTTGGTGACATCATTGATCTAATATGGCCACATGGCCATATCTGGAAAATGCCATTGTCTTTGCCCTAGGTGCAAAGTTTACTAGTGGGAATAATGATTGGAAATGTCTTGGAACAAAGCCTTGTGAGGTTCAATGTCATGCACAATTCAAGTAAAAAGGACCAATACGTCAGTGTAAAAGGTCATTGAGCAAATATTGAAAACATAAAAGGGGTAAGAAAAGAAAAGAAAAGAAATGGGCAGCTTGCAATATGGAAAAAAGATAGACTTGGGCCACATCAAACAGAATGATTGCACTGATTTAGGAAATTACCAGAGTGAAAACCCCAGTACCCAACAATGACGGACTATATCGGACCAGTTTAAAATATTTCCAAAAAAGCTTGTAGTACCCCAGCAGGGGAAAAATATCATACAAAAAATATACACATAACAAAATCAATATATACAGATACAAACAATACAATCCATACAGTGGTATCATATGGTGTTGTGTTGCAGCATGCAATAGGTAAATATATATGTAGCACTAACCCCCAAAGGAGCTGCTGGTTTTGTTGGGGCCTACCGTTACCTCACCTGCTCGCTTCTCCGTATTAGAAGAATCCAGAGGACAAACAGCTCCACAGACTGGATTCAGCAATCACCGGATAGGCCCCGCTCACTTGACCTAGCAGCCAGTGGGATGCACAACAAAGTCTCTGCCACAGACTTGTCAATTAAATTGAAGCATTAATGAGAGATCTTGAAAGATTTAAAGAATACAGTACCAGTCTCTTTCAGCCGATCCAGCGATACTGTAACAGTCCTCTGCGCTAGGTCCTCTCCTAGAAAAGTCCTCCCCTGGATCCTCCAGTTTCTGGGCCTCTTTCCGCAGGCGAGACAGCACCGGACCACCCCTGGATCAGTAGGCCCCGAGACCTTTCCGGGCCTACCCTCTCAGTTGCATAGCCTCGGGCCAGCCGATTTCCACCCCAGGCCAGGAGGGCCATGAGGTCGGGGTAGTGGACCTTGGAAGGGAATGAGATGCAATCCCAACAAAGAGAAAAAGACCACAAAAAAAGGAGTTGGTACCTCAAATACCCTCTCCCAGGATGCACAGCAGGAAAAAACACTCCCACTGGGCTATTTCCGAGCAGAGGTCGTATTTAATACATCCAGCTTGCTGCGTTTCCACACTTACCGGCGGTGACAGCGACACCTGCAGCTTCAGGCAACTAAATTTGAAAAAACAATAGCGTCTGCTCATTAGGAGCAGGGCGCTACATATAGTACCCAAACAAACTCCAAATATAGAATATTTCAAACTTAAAGCAAGTGCTATCAAAACAGCATTCATAATGTGCAAAAAGCATTCACAACATTCAAAAATTATAATAAAAATAAATCAGTGTGAATAAAAGTCCAATGCAAAAGAGTCCAAAATATGTGTTAAATATCACTGCAAAGAAAGTGTCTTCCACCAGCTAATGAAAATCCTCTACACCACACGTGAGCAACAGAACTAAAATGAACTCACCGACAAAGCTGCAAGAGGAAAGCAGCAGCATGTGTGTTTGTGTACACAGTACAGCTTCCCACCACTAGGGACAGTTAAAAGATTTGCTTGATACTGTCTGAGAAGAGAAAAGCTTTAAAGTGTTACTAAACCCACAACAGTAAAATCAGTCTGTATATGCAGTATAGCATGCTTGTTATACTCACTGTGGAACTTAAGGGGTTAATACTCTGCATTGTGTAAAAAGGCTGTTTTATCCTGTATGCACAGATCCTTCCCTCCCTGCACTGTCTGTGGAAGGCCAGCTAACACATGCAGAGTAGCAGACCTGCACATGCTCAGTTGTGTCTTTTATGCTGGAGAGAATAATTACTTGTTCGCAGAGCTAGCCGGGTCACATGATATTAACATCACACATGTGGATGTGTATACAGGCTGTAGTGGAAATCTCCTCCTAGCTGAACTCTCAGCACTGGAGCACCATTAGCGGTAACCCCCGAGCCACACTCTGGATTGCTTTGCAGGATCCTGGTGAGGTAAACTTACCTTGTCCCCAGGATCCTGCGATGTCCCCCCGCTGTGTCCTCCGCCCGAAGCTTCTCTTTGCCGGGCTCCGTTCCCTGCGAGCGCCGCGACGCACGGGGGCGGAGCCCGGCGGCAAAGTAAAAAAAATGTAAAATCATAATACATACAGTACAGTGTAATCTTACAGATTACATTACTGTATGAAATTATTTCACATCCCTTTTGTTCCTAGTGCTTTGTCCAGTGCCCTGCATGCAGTTTTATATTATATATACTGTTCTTTCTGCCTGGAAACTGGAGATTGTCCATAGCAACCAAAAGTGTCCCTTTACGTCAAAAGTGGTTTTAGACCAGCTAGAAAAAAGCGATAGTAAATTAGAACACTTGCAGAATTGAGCGATAGTGAATCGCGGGGAAATTAATTTTATTATTATTATATTTTATAATTATTTATATTTTTTTTATTATGTTATAATTCATGATTTCGTATTTCAAAATGTATCATACACGGGATGTCTACTAGACTCTTGTTTGGACAGATTTAAGTGTGTTATTGCTAAGAATTACAGGCCTACAATATAAAACGCCAAATTGCTATGCAAAATAATTGTACCGCTTTGAGACGCAAAAATCTGACATAATCATACCGCCAGGGAGGTTAAGTAATGGTTCGGCATCAGCACTCTTAGCCCTGCCTCTTCCTGGCACTGGCATTTTCCTGGCATGGCTTAAAGTGGTTGTAAACTAAACATGTGCACAACAAAAAAATTAGTTTTTTTTCGTTTTTTTCATTTTCGGAAAAAATTTTTTTATTTTCGTTTCGTTTTTTTTGTTTCCGTTGATTCGTAACGATTCATACATTCGTAATTCGTCGTTGTTCGTATTCGTAACGATTCGTACATTTGTAAGAGTTATTTTTCGTTGATTCGTTTTTTCGTTAGTTTAATTTTCGTTCATTCGTTTATTAGAAATTCGGACGCATTCGTAGTTATTCGTACATTCGTAACATTCGTAGACTCGTAATCGGAGCATAATTCATAATTTTATGTAATGTGTATGCTATTATTACATTTTAATAATTTACGAATCGAAAAAAAAAAGTTACGAATCGAAAAAAAAAGTTACGAATCGAAAAAAAAGTTACGAATGTACGAATTTTTTTGTTCAATCCATTCATTACGAATCGAAAAAAAAAAAAAAGTTACGAATTGAAAAAAGTTACGAATGTACGAATTTTTTTGTTCAATCCATTTATTACGAATCTAAAAAAAAAAAAAAAGTTACGAATCGAAAAAAAAAGTTACGAATCGAAAAAAAAAGTTACGAATGTACGAATTTTTTTGTTCAATCCATTCGAAGCACGTTAAGCAGCACCATTGTAAGGGACACGGAAAATTACCAATTAAACAACAAAAAAAAAAGTTACGAATGTACGAATTTTTTCATTCATTTTCGTTGTTCCTTTTTTTGTTTTTCGGATTTTCGTTGTTTGGGTTTTCGGATTTTCTGTTTAGTTATTTTTGCAATCCCGTTTCACCGTTGGGGAGATTCGCCCTTTCTCTATTTCTCCCGGTGATCATTGTCACCAAAACAGAAAGTGAACTTTAGAGTCGTGACCGGAGCAAGAAGTGACAGTAAATCAATGGGGACAAATGTTCTGCTGAAAATTGTCTACAAAAGGAATTCCCCTCACCTTGATGAGGTTTCTTATTATTTCCTTCGTATTGTGCAGTACAGAATGTGACGAGAAATCTCACCAGCCTAACAGAGGGATTAACCCTTCCATTCTCCATCCAAATTAGTCTAAAATGTGTTTTAGCTATAGATACAGTTTAATGTGTTGCAGCTGTAAGAGAGGGAGCGTTGCCAGTCCCCACGGGAAAGATTGAAGCTGTCCGCTAAAAAGAATTGGCAGATCTGGCTCTTCTGCCACTTGGACCCCTCGACTTGCCCACTGGCAGTCAGTGAGGGTGATGGAAGGAGGAAGAGAACTCTGGAGCCTGCTCTCATGCCCAGTAGGTTGGACAGGAAACATAATGTATGTACCGTACAGGGGCGGACTGACCATTCGGCCACTGGGGCACTGCCCGACTAGGGGGCCCCATCAGGGTTGCCAGCCTCAGTAAAACCAGGGACAGTATGTAAAAATCTGTGTTTTTTTTACATCTGTTTCTGAAATGTCCCTTACCGACACCCTTTTGGTCTAAAAATCCAGAGATTATAGCTGCCCCACCTCTCCAGTACCTTCTCAGCCAATAGAAACCTGTCTGTGTATACTGTGTGTACATGTCTGTGTATACTGTGTGTGTGTATACTGTGTGGCTCCATAATCTCTGATTTCCTGGGGGCCCCATAATCTCCTATTGCCCGGGGGCCCCATGAGTTGTCAGTCCGCCCCTGGTACCGTATATACTTGAGTATAAGCCGAGTTTTTCAGCACATTTTTTTTTGTGCTGAAAATGCCCCCCTCGGCTTATACTGGAGTCAAGAACTATTCGGCAGCAGAGAATGACATTTTCCGAACCGACTTTGGGGCCCCGTATCTCTGGGCCACTTGGTACTAGGAACCCCAATTTGGTGTGCAAGCCCAGTGGAACCAGCACTACAACATATCCAATGGTATTCCTAGCACCAAGTGGCCCGAGATACGGGGTCCCAAAGTCAGTTTGAAAAATGTCATTCTCTGCTGCAGAAAAGTGCAAAACCAAATTTTGGGTTCCTAGCACCAAGTGGCCCCGAGGTACGGGGCTCCAAATTCGGTCAATTGTGTCCATCTGCAGCAATGTCATTTCGGGACCCCTTGGGTCCAGAGACCCCCAACTTTTGGCTGCAGCTAGGGGGCATCTAGGATACCATTAACTGCCGAGTTTGAAGTTTGGGGGACCTATGGCTTCAAATGGGCACAGTAAGGCTGCAAATGGGCACAGTGAGGCAGCAAATGGGCATTGTTGACCCTCTTTTCCACGTACAGTAGCTGCGCATTTCTCACCCTAGGCTTATAACTGAGTCAATAAGTTTTCCCATTTTTTTGTGGTAAAATTAGGTGCCTCTGCTTATATTCGGGTCAGCTTATACTCGAGTATATACGGTACCTATTTCTACATCATTTACAGTTTCACTCAGCTTGGCAGGAGTACCTCTAGCTCTAGTAACATGCTATGTTTTTGGTGCTTGGTGTTTTGTCAATAGTCTGCCTTTGGTAACCTAGAGCCAGGGGCGGACTGACAACTCATGGGGCCCTCGGGCAATAGGAGATTATGGGGCCCCCAGGCAATCAGAGATTATTGGGCCACACAGTATACACACACACCGTATACAATCACACAGTATACACATACATGTACACACAGTATACACAGACATGTTTCTATTGGCTGAGAAGGTACTGGAGAGGTGGGGCAGCTATAATATCTGGATTTTTAGACCAAAAGGGTGTCGTTAAGGGACATTTCAGAAAAAGATGTAAAAAAAAACACAGATTTTTACATACTGTCCCTGGTTTTACTGAGGCTGGCAAACCTGATGGGGCCCCCTAGTGGCCCACGGCCCTCGGGCAGTGCCGAGTGGCCGAATGGTCAGTCTGCCCCTGCCTAGAGCTATTTCTGACAACTATAACCTGTCATTGAGGTGATGCTATGATCTCTTTACATTATACCAGCATTGGGTGTGACATATTTTTTTTTTGTTGGCTCTATTATGCCTTTCAGCTATGTTGGACTATTGACAAACGCTTTTCCTAAAACTCGTTGCTTAATGTCAATTTTCTTAAAACACTTAAACATCCTAGTCCAAGAATAACACGGGAAATGGTGACAATTACAGACCGAAAAACATTTCTCACCATTGGGTAAGTTGAGAGACCACTTCATTCACCCTCCAGTCACGTGAAGGACTTCTGTTTTGTTGGTCCCTGCCAGAAACAAGAACTAAAATATTTTAATCATTCGTTTTTACATGAACAAAAAACACTTAATGGAGGAAGGAAGTGGAACAATCAATTGTCTTGCTCAACCCGGCCATTGATGTCATTCATCGGGCTGTAAGCTCTGTCAGGTCTTCCCGCTCCACCAGAACATATCAGTTCCTATTTTCTGACCACGGGGATTGCACTTTTGTGTATTTTTAAGTAATGTGTTCCCAAGCTCTAAAAATATTTCTCAATGGGCAGTCGGAGACTTTAAACAATGGGCCAGTTAAATACCAAGACATAATCAACCTAGGGTGGAGTTACCTAGGGGACAACAAGGGAAGCAAGATATAACAAGCTCAATGCTTTAACCCTACTTTCCTTCCATAGACCTTTTACTATACTTCCGATTCCGAACAACTAGGTAGGCTGCCTTGGGTGTGTTAGAAATGTCTGAATCTAACAATAAATTGGAACTCCATATCCAGTTCCAATAAACTCCAACAGTTCTTATAAAATATAATGTACAGCGCAGACCCTCTGACTGGTCCCACTATCTTGTCCCGGGTTCTCTTTCCCACCAGTGTCAATGACAGCCAGGCACACTGCAGCATCCACACTTCTGCCTCAATGAGTAGTATAATGCCGCGTACACACGGTCGGAATTCTCGTCGGAAAAAGCTCTGATGGTTTTCCCGTCGGAATTCCGACGGAATTTCGCTCAAACTGTCTTGCCTACACACGGTCACACCAAATTCCGATGGTCTGTAACACAGCGGCATAAAACACGTTCGACTGCACTATAAAAGGGAAGTTTAATGCTTCCGAGCATGCGTCGAATTGTTTCCGAGCATGCGTCGAATTGTTTCCGAGCATGCGTCGGAATTTTGCGTGTTGGAATTGCATACACACGATCGGAAAATCCATAGAAAGGTTTTCCGTCGGAAAAATTGAGAACAGGTTCTCAATCCAAAGTCCGTCGGAAATTCCGACAGAAAAAGACCAATGGGCATACACACGGTCGGAAAATCCGTTGAAAAGCTCCCATCGGACTGTTTCCATCGGAAATTTGCGTGTGTGTACGCGGCATAAGGGTTGCCTTTTTACAGTTTATTGCGGTATAAATTGGATAGGGTGCAAGGAGCTGTGGGATACTCCAGAATGTTGAGCAGTAGTAAGAGGGTGCCCTTTCTTCTGCAGCTATTCCTTATAACAGTCCCTAAGACCCCTTTCACACTGGGGCGTTTTTCAGGCGCTTTGGCGTTAAAAAAAAAGCGCCTGAAAAACGCCTCGGTGTGAAAGCACTCAGGCTTTCACATTGGAATTGCAGTTGCGGCTTCTTTCAGGCGCTTTACAGGCGCTTTTTTTAGCGCTAAAGCGCCTGAAAGATGCCTGAAATACGCCCCAGTGTGAGAGGGGTCTTAGCAATAGCTCTGGGAATGGACAGCAATGGGACACCATAAGCAATGTTCCAGGCCAGGTGAGCCTCAGTCTTATTGCAACAGGGGGTTAACAACAGCAGCATTTACCCCGATTCTGCACAGGCACCACAGGCCGAAACGCGTCAGTTTTATTGTCACTCTGATGTACCAATAAACGACACTTCAAGGATTACAGTTTTGCCGGTTCTTCATATTACAGGAGCAGAAGGAGAGTCTTAGGTTTGTGCTGTATAGCATGGATTGAGGAGCCTGTATCATTTTTTTAATATGTGGGTCGCAGGAGTACACTTACTTCTGCTCTCCTGTGACCCAGAATCAGCCAACAGCCCGCTGTTGGCTCACATGGCAGAGCTGCTCCAGGCAGCTCTGAGACCCAAAGCCAGCTGCACTTCTCTTTTAACCCTTTCTCCCTGTGTGCCTGGAGCCATAAAATATTTAAAAAGCCATTAAAATGACTGACCCCCAATGTTTTTCAATCCCCCATGACCAGCCAGAGACCTATGCCGCGTACCCGCGGACCCGCGGACCCGCGACCCGACTCACAGAGCTTCCCGCACGTGCGCCCCCTGGCCGCCTCTTAACCACTTCAGCCCCGGACCAATTGGCAGCCAAAGGACCAGGCCCCTTTTTGCGATTCGGCACTGTGTTGCTTTAACTGACAATTGCGCGGTCGTGCGACGTGGAGAGCTTTCTTTTGGTGGTATTTGATCGCCCTGCGGTTTTTATTTTTTGCGCTATAAACAAAAATAGAGCGACAATTTTGAAAAAAATGCAATATTTTTTACTTTTTGCTATAATAACTATCCCCAAAAAATATATAAAAAAACATTTTTTTTCCTCAGTTTAGGCCGATACGTATTCTTCTACATATTTTTGGTAAAAAAAATCGCAATTAGCGATTATTGATTAGTTTGCGCAAAAGTTATAGCGTTTACAAAATAGGGGATAGTTTTATAGCATTTTTATTAATATTTTTTTTTTTACTAGTAATGGCGGCGATCAGCGATTTTTATTGTGACTGCAACATTATGGCGGACACATCGGACATTTTTGACACATTTTTGGGACATTTGTCATTTATACAGAAATCAGTGCTATTTAAATAGCACTGATTCCTATGTAAATGACAGTTGCAGTGAAGGAGTTAACCACTAGGGGGCGGGGAGGAGTCAGTGTGACGTGTTGTGTTTTTTTTTTACAGTAGGGGGGCGTGGCTGTACGTCTGACGTCATTGATCGGCGTTCCCGATGACAGGGAACCGCCGATCACTGACAGACAGTGTAGGAAGCGCGGGAGAGGTTTGTTTACACAAACCTCTCCCCGTTCTTCAGCTCCGTAACCCGATCGCGGGATACCAGCGGCGATCGGGTCCGCTGGTCCCGCGGCCGTGGTCACGGAGCTCCCGACCGGGTCGCGAGCGCGCCGCTGGCGGCGCGCGCGACCCACGGGCAGGCAAATTAAAGGGGACGTACCCGTACGTGCTTTTGCCTGCCCGTGCCATTCTGTAGACGTATATCTACATGAGGCGGTCGGGAAGCGGTTAAAGGGCAACGTACAGGTACGTGATTCTGCCTGTACGTGCCCTTCTGCCGCAGTATATCTGCGTGAGGCGATCGGGAAGCAGTTAAAGTCTAAATCTTTTTCTGACACTTGTTTCTTAAGTTAAAATCAATATTTGTTTTTGCTAGAAAATTACGTGGAACCCCCAAACATTATATATATTTTAGCAGAGACCCTAGGGAATAAAATGGCAGTTGCTGCAATTTTTGTATGTCCCACTGTATTTGCCCAGCGGTCTTTCAAATGAAATTTTTTGGGAAAAAATAAACTTCAATGAATAAAAAAACAGTAAAGTTAGCCCAATTTTTAATTTTTTTTTGTAATGTGAAAGATGATGTTACGCCGCGAGAATCGTGATCTATCTTCTAAGCAAAGAAATTGTGATTTTCATTTTAGCCAGAATCGTTCAGCTCTAGTGTACATTGCATTAGACCTTCATATGCCTCAGGGGGCCAGGGGGGAGCTACAAAAATGTTTAGTCTTTTTTTTTTCTTTTTTAATTTTATGGTAAAAAAAAAAAAAAACAGTAGTTATTACGTATCACGGAAAAAAAGGGCTATCGTTCTATTTTTTTGCTAGAAAATTACGTGGAACCCCCAAACATTAGATATATTTTAGCAGACACCCTAGGGAATAAAATGGCAGTTGCTGCAATATTTTATGTCACACTGTATTTGCCCAGCGGTCTTTCAAATGCAATTTTTGGGGAAAAAATTAATTTAAAAAAAAAAAGCGAAACATTAAAGTTAGCCCAATTATTTTTTTTAATGTGAAAGATGATGTTACGCCGCGAGAATTGGGAGACAATCGGGATCTTCTAAGCAAAAACAAAAATTGTGATTCTCATTTTAGCCAGAATCGTGCAGCTCTAGTGTACATGGCATTAGACCTTCATATGCCTCAGGGGGGCAGGGGGGGAGCTACAAAAATGTTTAGTCTTTTTTTTTCTTTTTTCATTTTATGGTAAAAAAAAAAACAGTAGCTATTATGTACCACGGAAAAAAAGCCCATCCATGCCCATCCGTGCCGCCTATCCATGCCCATCCGTGCCGCCTATCCATGCCCATCCATGCCGCCTATCCATGCCAATCCGTGCCACCTATCAGTGCCAATTTGTGCCACCTATCAGTGCCCATCCGTGTCGCCCATCAGTGCTACCTATCAGTGCCGCCTATCAGTGCCACATATCAGTGCCCATCAATGCCACCTCATCAGTGCCACTTCATTGGTGCCACCTCATAGGTGCCCATCAGTGCTGCCTTATCAGTGCCAGTCAGTGCAGCCCTATCAGTGACCATCAGTGAAGGAGAAAACTTACTTATTTACAAAGTTTTGAAACTGAAACAAAAAAAAACATATTTTTTTTCAAAAAATTGTCGGTATTTTTTTATTTGTTTAGCAGAAAATATAAATCCCAGAGGTGATCAAATACCACCAAAAGAAATCTAATCTTTCTAATCTTTCTATTTTGGGAACAAAGTGATAAAAATTTAGTTTGGGTACAGTGTTGTATGACCGCGCAATTGTCATTCAAAGTGCGACAGCGCTGAAAGCTGAAAATTGGTCTGGGCAGGAAGGTGTATAAGTGCCCAGTATTGAAGTGGTTAATTTGGGGACAGTGTTGCAAGACAGAGTAGATGTCAGTTAAACTATCACAGCACTGAGAACTGAGAACTGGCCCGGTAATGAAGGGTTATTACAGGAAGCAGTTAAGAAAAATCTATTATTGCGTTTTATGTGATAAAATGGTGATAAAATGATGGTGAATGCTTTCTAAGTGCAGTTATCCTCTGATTAATCCTTGGCCTGTGTTCTATGGGGGAGTGCGTGTATCATGTAGTATAATAGATGGTAAAGGATTGCCAAGGTAAAACACCCAATTAAGAGAACTTGACTGTGAGTAGTTGGCATTCATTGCTGGCGAATACATTACCGCGGGTTATAGGGTTTACATCTCCGTACACTTAAGTTGTCATGGCAGCACTTCCGGAACATACTGTATTGAAGAGCTGTGCGGAGAGACTCATCATTGTGCTGAGAATACAATTCTCCGGCAGTATAAAGCTCTCTGGACTCACCGACACATCCTGAGCCTTAAACAATCCATAGCGGGGGGCTCAGTGTTAATAAGTGACTCTTGTATACCAGATCGCTCTTCTCTACACTGCATGTCAACTATTCGCCTCAATACTTTACTCGCTAGGTGCTGTATTTAATAGCATCATACGGACCAGTACCGGGACAGATCATGTTCGGGTTCATCATCAATGCAGGATAGGCTTTCCAGAGGAAGCGCAACATTTCTAAAAAACATACTTATATTTTTGGGGGGCACTTGGGCCCAGAGGCATAGGGAATCCTAAGCCCCCGTACACATGGTCGGAATCTGACGGATTTTGTCCGAAACTGGTGTTGCATACACACGGTCGGACAAAGTTGTCGGAAAATCCGATTGTTCTGAACGTGGTGACATTCGTTGCGTACTACAGAACTACGTAGAGGCTAGTAGCCAATAGCTTTGGTCTCGTAATTTGATCTGAGCATGCGTGGCACTTTGTCCATCGGAATTCCCTACACACGATCGAAAAAGTCTGATCGGATTTTGTTGTCGGAAAAATTTGAGATCCTGCTCTCAAATTTTTTTCCGTCGGAAATTCAGATGAAAAAAGCCCGCACACGATCGGATTTTCCGACAACATAATCTGATCTGACTTTTTCCATCGGAATATCCGACCGTGTGTACGGGGCATTAGGGTGCCATATTGAACTTTGACAATCCTGTCTCATCCTGATTATAATTAGAAGCAAGGTATCTGTTTTACAGCAAGTCATATAAGAGACATATATAAGGAAAAAATATAATAATAAAAGAATATAATAATAATAAATAAATATAAAATAATGATGTATTATATAATATGAGTAATTATTGACCGCTTCAGCCCCGGAAGGATTTACCCCTTCCTGACCAGAGCACTTTTTGCGATTTGGCACTGTGCCGCTTTAACTGACAATTGCGCGGTCGTGCGACGTTGCACCCAAACAAAATTGACGTCCTTTTTTTCCCACAAATAGAGGTTTCTTTTGGTGGTATTTGATCACCTATGCGGTTTTTATTTTTTGCGCTATAAACAAAAAAATAGTGTCAATTTTGAAAAAAAAAAAAAGCAATATTTTTTACTTTTTGCGATAATAAATATCCCCCAAAAAATATATAAAAAAACTAATTTCTTTCACTGTTTAGGCCGATACGTATTCTTCTACATATTTTTGGTAAACAAAAACGCAATAAGCGATTATAGATTGGTTTGCGCAAAAGTTATAGCGTCTACAAAATGGGGGATAGATTTATGGCTTTTTTATTATAATTTGTTTTTTTTAGTAATGGTGGCGATCTGCAATTTTTATTGTGACTGCGACATTATGGCGGACACATCGGACACTTTTGACATTATTTTGGGACCATTGTCATTTATACAGCGATCAGTGCTATAAAAATGCACTGATTACTGTATAGCTGACACTGGCAGGGAAGGGGTTAAACACTAGGGGCGATCAAGGGGTTAAGTGTGTCCTAGGGAGTGATTCTAACTGTGGGGGGGATGGGCTACCACTGACATGACAGCGATCACTGCTCCCGATGACAGGGAGCAGGAGATCTCTGTCATGTCACTAGGCAGAACAGGGAAATGTCTTGTTTACAAAGGCATCTCCACGTTCTTCCGCTCTGTGACACGATTGCGGGCACCTGGTAGACATCGAGTCCGCGGGACCTGCGGGCACGGCCACAGAGCATGCAGCGGACACGCATGCGCGCCCACAATGCCGCGTCTTATAGGGGACGTACCTGTATGCCCTTTTTTGCCCAGCCGTGCCATTGTGCCGATGTATATCGTCGTGTGCTGGTCGGCATGTGGTTAAACATGATGTTTAATCTACTGATTTTGTCTTCCCTGGTTTTTCCTTTTCCCCCTCAACAACAAAAACATTTTTTAATTAAACATTTATTTTTATAAAAACAGAAATTATTATTTTATTAATATTATATTATATTTATTATTTTTATAATTATTATTTTAGCTACAGTGATGTCATCACCGGGTCTCTGTGTTTACTGTGCAACATTTCTTTTTATAAAAACATGACATATGTAGGACTTAATACACGCTATAAACTGCATATGCTAAAGCCCCAACATAGCCCACCTATAATAAGAGACAGACAGGGTGTGGAGTAAAATGGCCGTCCGGCCTTTTATTTAATAAATGTAAATACCGTATTTATCGGCGTATAACACGCACTTTTTCCCCCTTAAAATCGGGGGGGAAAGTCGTGGGTGCGTGTTATACGCCGATCCCCCCCCCCCCCCAAAAAATGACAAAAATAGCGAGCAGCGCCGAAAAATAGCGAGCGGCGCCGCAAAATAGCGAGCGGCGCCGAAAAAGACCGAAGTGCCGCCGAAAAAGACCGAAGCGCTGCCGAAAAAGACAGAAGCGCCGCCGAAAAAGACCAAGCCGGCTGTTCGGTTCCGCTCGTAGTCCCGCCTCCCTGTGTTCGCTCCCGAAACAGCAGGGAGGCGGTAATTCCAAGCGGAGCCGAACAGTCGACTCGGTCTTTTTCAGCTGCGCTTCGGTCTTTTTCGGCGGCGCTCGCGCGGTCTGTCTCGGCGACGGGAAATTTAAACTTGGGCAAGGCTGCAAATGACACTGGGCAAGCTACAAATGACGCTGGGCAAGCTACAAATGACACTGGGCAAGCTACAAATGACACTGGGCAAGCTACAAATGACACTGGGCAAGCTACAAATGACACTGGGCAAGCTGCAAATGACACTGGGCAAGCTGCAAATGACACTGGGCAAGCTGCAAATGACACTGGGCAAGCTACAAATGACACTGGGCAAGCTACAAATGACGCTGGGCAAGCTGCAAATGACACTGGGCAAGCTGCAAATGACACTGGGCAAGCTGCAAATGACACTGGGCAAGCTGAAAATGACACTGGGCAAGCTGAAAATGACACTGGGCAAGCTGCAAATGACACTGGGCAAGCTACAAATGACGCTGGCAAGCTACAAATGACACTGGGCCAGTGGCGGAACTACCGCCATAGCGACACACGCGGCCGCTATGGGGCCCGCAGCTGCTATGGGGCCCCTGGGGAGGAGGAGGAAAGCATACTGCCGGGGCCCGGGGGGGGTGGCGAGCACTGCCCGCACGGTCCCCCAGCCAGGGGAAGTGAGGAGAGGAAGAGGCGCGCTGTCCGTACAAGGCAGCAGAGCGCTGTGTAATAGCTTTTATTTGAATGCCCTGTGAGTTCCCGGGGCTCACCGTCACATAGCCCCACCTCTTGGCCCGACGCTTTTGATAGACAGAACGCCGGTCCAATGCGGGACATGTGACGTCATCAAAGGCGCCGGGCCAAGAGGTGGGGCTATGTGACGTTGAGCCCCGGGAACTCACAGGGCATTCAAATGTTAGCTATTACAGCGCTCTGCTCGGCTCGGCTATGGGGCCCTGTGATTTCTAGTTACGCCCCTGCACTGGGCAAGCTACAAATGACACTGGGCAAGCTACAAATGACACTGGGCAAGCTGCAAATGACACTGGGCAAGCTGCAAATGACGCTGGGCAAGCTGCAAATGATGCTGGGCAAGCTGCAAATGATGCTTAAATGTAAGTTTTTTTTTTTTTTTTAAACCTTTTTTTCCTTAAAATGCCCTACTAAACTTGGGGTGCGTGTTATACGCCGATAAATACGGTACTTCAAACTCTTTAAACCATTTTTACACTCCTTGTTAACTGGGTCCTTATTATTATGGGGAAAACCCCAACACTGGTCACTGAAACCACTACGTTTTAACTTTTTAACTCTTGCCTCCAGTCGGCAAACCCCGGACTTGGAGGCGGTACTCAACTGTCATCAGTGACATAACCTTTTTACCCTTCCTGGTTAAACCCTTCTTAACCCGGCAGTACACTATACACTCCCATCCAATGGATGAGTACTACATGTTACCATACATGTCCTTCTTTACCTTTAACAACGACCCAAGAAAAAAACGCCCCGCAAAGGAAAACATATACCCAAACCAACCCTCCTATCTAATGGGCGGGTGGGTGGAGAACGATTCCTCCACCGCATGGAGACTGACTGATGTCACTTCCCCTCTGCACAATACTTTTTTCTGCCTGAGCCGCCCTGACCTGTAATCACTCCCCTTTCCTTAAAGCGGCCCCTACACAGACACCTCTTAAGGCGGCGCTGCTGAAGTCCAGCACTGTCATGCCGTCCCTGTGCAAACGGCCTGCGTCCTGATGCTCCGGGACTCACTGAAATGATTATTTTATTATTATTATAGTATATTATAGATTTTTTTTATAATTATACTTGTTAATTTAGATACAGTGATGTCATCACCGGGTCTCTATGTTTCTCTGTGCGACGCAGGCAGATCATGGCTGGTGGGAGGGTCTGTGCATAACTGCCTGAAAACATCACAGCACCCGGCCTCAGTACTCCTCTCTCAGAGGTCCTCACCCCCGATGCAAGTAGTGGGCTGGCATTTGGGGTATGCAAATATCAATTTTTGGTTGATATTCCATCTCTATCATTTAATATACACCTATAATAAAAAAAATATAGACCCTTCATTTCTTTCTAAGTGGGCAAAACGTACAAAATCTGCAGGGGATCAAAATGCCACGCATGCTCGGAATCAAGCAGAAGAGCAGCACTGGCTATTGAACTTCATTTTTCTCGGCTCGTCATACGTGTTGTTACGTCACCGCGTTCTTGACGTTCGGAATTTCTGACCAACTTTGTGTGACCGTGTGTATGCAAGACAAGTTTGAGCCAACATCCGTGGCAAAAAAAAAAAAATGGATTTTGTTGTCGGAATGTGCGATCGTGTGTACAGGGCATAACATTTCCTACAAACCCCATCTGTTCAGATGCAGGAACTTAGCACAACTTTGTGCGGAGCTCTTCTCCTGCAGTGCTTACCGTATGTTCAACATTTTTTTTGCTCTGGGAAATCTGATTTTATCATTAGTTGCTATGGTATCAAAACTGTCATCTTGACTCCCGAGTTTTCCGTATTCATTTTTCCTTCTTGTTGATCCCCACAAGGATTCATATGGCTTGCCATTAAAATAGTCTGACCTGACACTTAGCCGGTGCAGCAGGAATAATGAATTGTGTTTGTGTTTTGCTTTTCCTCCTGTCGAGGTCTTTGGCTGGGAGGAGAGATGCAGCAATGTGTCTTTGCAAAGAATACTTATTATGCTGAATTGCTAGGAAACAGCACATGTCGCTCCGTGGGAGAGTGTGAGCGCCAGCGTGGGAGAATTAACCTGCCAGGTGAAAGCCAGACACAACTCAGGATGGTTAGGATTTGACTCATTTCATTCGTGTTCCTTAAATTGCAAGTACATGGCCAGCCAAAACTTTTTATCCAGAATGGGTTAAAGAGGTATTAAAGCGGAGTTCCACCCAAAAATGGAACTTCCGCTTTACGGGAGGTGACCCCCTGACATGCCACATTTGGCATGTCATTTTTTTTGGGGGGGGGGGGGGGCGGAGCGCATTACCTCTTCCCATTACCTTTTACCGCATTACCTCTTCCCATTACCTCTCACCGCATTACCTCTTCCCATTACCTCTTACCGCATTACCTCTTCCCATTACCTCTCACCGCATTATCTCTTCCCATTACCTCTTACCGCATTACCTCTTCCCATTACCTCTTCCCATTACCTCTCACCGCATTATCTCTTCCCATTACCTCTTACCGCATTACCTCTTCCCATTACCTCTTACCGAATTACCTCTTCCCATTACCTCTTACCGCATTACCTCTTCCCATTACCTCTTACCGCATTACCTCTTCCCATTACCTCTTACCGCATTACCTCTTCTCATTACCTCTTACCGCATTACCTCTTCCCATTACCTCTTAACGCATTACCTCTTCCCATTACCTCTTACCGCATTACCTCTTCCCATTACCTCTTACCGCATTACCTCTTTCCATTACCTCTTACCGCATTATCTCTTCCCATTACCTCTTACCGCATTACCTCTTCCCATTACCTCTTACCGCATTACCTCTTCCCATTATCTCTTACCGCATTACCTCTTCCCATTACCTCTCACCGCATTACCTCTTCCCATTACCTCTTACCGCATTACCTCTTCCCATTACCTCTTACCGAATTACCTCTTCCCATTACCTCTTCCCATTACCTCTTACCGCATTACCTCTTCCCATTACCTCTTACCGCATTACCTCTTCCCATTACCTCTTACCGCATTACCTCTTCTCATTACCTCTTACCGCATTACCTCTTCCCATTACCTCTTAACGCATAACCTCTTCCCATTACCTCTTACCGCATTACCTCTTCCCATTACCTCTTACCGCATTATCTCTTCCCATTACCTCTTACCGCATTACCTCTTCCCATTACCTCTTACCGCATTACCTCTTCTCATTACCTCTTACCGCATTACCTCTTCCCATTACCTCTTACCGCATTACCTCTTCCCATTACCTCTTACCGCATTACCTCTTCCCATTACCTCTTACCTCATTACCTGTTCCCATTACCTCTTACCGCATTACCTCTTACC
This sequence comes from Lithobates sylvaticus, assembly GCA_028564925.1. NCBI lineage: Eukaryota > Metazoa > Chordata > Amphibia > Anura > Ranidae > Lithobates > Lithobates sylvaticus. The sequence goes on along the minus strand of CM053027.1, from coordinate 43,645,870 downwards.
GCATTACCTCTTCCCATTACCTCTTCCCATTACCTCTTCCCATTACCTCTTCCCATTACCTCTTACCACATTACCTCTTCCCATTACCTCTTACCGCATTACCTCTTCCCATTACCTCTTACCGCATTACCTCTTCCCATTACCTCTTACCGCATTACCTCTTCCCATTACCTCTTACCGCATTACCTCTTCCCATTACCTCTTACCGCATTACCTCTTCCCAGCTCCCACTTCCTCCCGGGGCACCGGAAGGGAGATCACCTCTCCCCCCTCCCTCTCGGCAATCATCTGTGTCACGTCACAGGTCCCAGATGACTGCCCAGCCAGTCACGGCGCGCCGCACGGCTTACATGTGGGTGCCCGGCTGTGAAGCCACAGCCGGGCGCCCACAATTTGCTGGACCCTGGGACAGGTAAGTCTCCGAATATTAAAAGTCAGCAGCTGCAGTATTTGTAGCTGCTGACTTTTTTTAATTTTTTTTTTTTTAAGCAGAACTCTTTAAATCTAAAAACAACATTTTAATATATTGCAGCCTGCCATTCTTTAAATGTGGTGGCTGCTTTTTTCACCCTTTACCCCTGATTCTGGTACATTACATACTCCTGACCCCTGCATTCTGTACATTACACACTCCTGACCCCTGCTTTCTGTACTTTACACACTCCTGACTCCTGCATTCTGTACATTGCATACTCCTGACCCTTGTTTTCTGTACATTACATGCACTATATACACAATGCTGTATACACTATACACTACACTATATACACAATACAGTATGTATATGTAGGTAGGCCATAGATTATGCGATTTTCTCTCCTGTGATTACTGCTAGTGGCTATAGCTGCTTGACAAAAAAAATCTGCAAGCTAAAATCCGACATGCTGGTTGTACCCAAGTCGATCGATACAATCAGCCTGTGCCTGTACATAGATGGATCGGATCTCGGACGGTCCTTGCTGAACTGACCAAGATTCCATCCATCTATGGTCGGCTTTTATCCTTTAAATTAACAGCATTGAATAAATAAAATGAGAGTGTGTGTTCCATTATCGTGTTCCAGGGAGCCCTATAACCGCAACCCATCACTAACTGCCACTCATGCTGAGTTACCGACAACATTATTGCTTAACTTTTTGTGTACTCTTATGACATGTTACTTGTTCCAAAAGGTGGAAGTAGAGGGAAAAAAAAAAACCACAAGCCACCGAAAAGGCATTACAGTAACATTGCATCATTGCCTTTCAGTACTGCCTATTGCATTACATATTGTGTATTTGTACACTCTGTACTCACTGCAGTAACTTGCTGTAACAAATCTCCCATAAATGTGGAACATTTTCCCATCAACCTTTTCATTTCAACAGTATGAGCGTGTCACAGACCTGAATACTGGATTCAATTATTGAAAGGAGATTTCCTATTGGTTGGCTTAATATTAGACATATGTGATTCATTTCATTAGAAATTGACGTTCAGATGAAAAATACATCCGCATCTCGGAATCACAATAGTAACGATTTTCAATGAATCTGAAATAAATTATAATAAAAACAATTAATTCATTTGTTTCATATGAATTACATGATGCAATAGTTTGGTCCTTTTGGTAATGTTTGAAGCATTCAAAATTATGTAACGACATAACGAATGATCCAAATTGATTCAAATCTTTTTGTTTTTTTTCCGATGAGAGCGGCGCAAAAGTCTTTGACTCTTGGATAATCAGACAATTCTTTTCGCATTACCATTTTTCATTATTATATGTCATTTTTTTGGGCTTTATAAATTCAATTATTGCTGCAGCATATTCTATACATGGTACAGATCTGCCACTTTCTAGATAGACTAAGGGGACCCCCCCAGGCACTATATTGGAAGGAATTTTTCATTTTTATGCTTTCACTTTAAAAATCAAAAGATTACTGCTCATTTAACCTCTTGGTGTCCACGCTATAGCCAACAGCGCGGACCTGAATTTCCAGGAAGCCATCATATGACGGCCTCCCCTTTGCACGCTCCCCGAGCGCCACTTACCACGTGATCAGCTGTCAGCCAATGACAGCTGATCACATGTTCTAAACAAAAGCTTGGTAATCGTTCAACGGCTTATCTGCAAGGGACATCGGTCCCGAAGAGGAAGAGGCAATTCTGCCTCATCTGTGCCACCAGTACACCCTGCCAGTGCCACCTGTCATTGCCACCTGCCAGTGCCCACAGTGCCCACCAGTGCCACCTATCAATGCCCATGAGTGCTACCTATCAATGCCCACAAGTGCCACCTATCAATGCCCACCAGTGGTGCCAATCAGTGCCACCTAGCAGTGCTTGCCTATCAGTGTAACCAACCAGTGCCGATCAGTGCCCATTATTGCCATCCATCAGTGTCCATCACTGCCACCCATCAGTGCCCATTACTGCCATCTCATCAGCGTACATCAATGAAAAGAGAAAAATTAGCAAAATTTTATAACAAAATATAAAAAAAAGATAAGTTTTTTTTTTAAATTTGGTCTTTTTAAAAAATTTTACAAAAAATAAAAACCGCAGAAAGAAAGCTCTATTTGTGGGGAAAAAAAATTATAAAAATTGAAATCAAAGTGCATCAGCGCTGAAAGCTGAAAATGGCTCTGGACAGGAGGGGGGTTCAAGTGCCCAGTAGGCAAGTAGTTAAAAATGAAGTTTTTTACAAAAAAAATTTTTATTGATACATGTCCCCCCGGGCAGGACCCGGACCCCTATAACCATTGTATGCCCAATTACTTACATATAAGCCTCCAAAATGGGCACTTTTGATTTTTGACGTTGGGGTCCCATTGACTTTAATAGGGTTTGTTATTCGGGTCCGAACTTTCGCGGTGTTCGAAAGTTCTTGTGCAAACCGAACAGGGGTCCGTTCGGTCCATCCCTAGTGGATACTATGCACAGCTGCACCAGACTCTGAGTGCTCCAGTCTTAGTAAATCTCCCCCATTGCTTATTTTCTATTTTTCGGTTTATTCATGTACAGATCAAAGTGATGAACTTTAAAAGCAACCTGTCAAAAACCTTTTTTTTATTTATTTTTTGTTATTTAGTACCTGTTCCTCTATTATTAACCCCTAAGTTACTCTAATAAGCCTTAATTAACTCATTATCCTCCTTCTCCATTTAGTCATTATTTTCCTGAAGATTGTTTTTTTCTTCACTTCTATTTTATAAATTATTAATAATTAAAACTTTTATTTGTTGGCTTTGTTCCTTAATATTTTTACACCTTTAACATATATTTAGACGTTTCACATTGAAAAAAGCGCAAATAAAAAAAAAAAAGAAAGAAGAATGTATTTCATTTGTAAGTACCGTATTTATCGTCGTATAACACGCACACCAAGTTTAGGAGGGCATTTTAAGGAAAAAAAGTTTTAGGAGGGAAGTTTAGGGAAAAAAAAACAACTTACATTTAAGCGTCATTTGCAGCTTGCCCAGCGTCATTGCAGCTTGCCCAGCGTCACTGTAGCTTGCCCAGCGTCATTGCAGCTTGCCCAGCGTCACTGTAGCTTGCCCAGCGTCATTGCAGCCTTGCCCAGCGTCATTTGCAGCCTTGCCCAGCGTCATTGCAGCCTTGCCCAGCGTCATTGTAGCCTTGCCCAGCGTCATTGCAGCCTTGCCCAGCGTCATTGCAGCCTTGCCCAGCGTCATTGCAGCCTTGCCCATCGTCATTGCAGCCTTGCCCATCGTCATTGCAGCCTTGAACAGCGTCATTGTAGCTTGCCCAGAATCATTGCAGCCTTGCCCAGTGCCATTGTAGCTTGCCAGCGTCATTTTCAGTCTTTTGCGGGTTTATATTTCCCGCCGCCGAGACCCTCTGTCGCGTGCGCCGCCGAAAAAACCCGAAGCACGGCCGAAAAAGACCGAAGCGCCCCCGGAAAAAGCCGAGCCGTCTCGGACGGCTAAGCTTGCGGTCCCGCCTCCCTGCTGTTTCCGGAGCGAGCGCAGGGAGGCGGGACTACGAGCAGAGCAGAGTCTGCTCGGCTTTTTCCGGGGGCGCTTCGTTCTTTTTCGGCCGCGCTTCGGGTTTTTTCGGCAGCACTCGCTATTTTTCAGTGGCGCTTGCCTTTTTTTGTCATTTTTTTGGGGGGGGGTATCGGCGTATAACACGCACCCACGACTTTCCCCGATTTTAAGGGGGAAAAAGTGCGTGTTATACGCCGATAAATATGGTAACTCTTCAATGCTTTGTACCATTGCTGACAGCTGAAGTGTAAACAAAACAGTTGCGGTAGGTATCGGTAATTGGTATCAGCGATTACTAAAAAATAAGTATCGGCACTCGTAAAAAAAATAGTATCGGTGCATCGCTAGTTAAAATGGATATAGCCATTCTTCCACAATAACTTCCGAAAATACAAATTGATTCAGAATGACGAATACACTGAACAATTTTGAATATACAAAACTATCATTCTAACATAATGAATATAACGAAATGATTTACTTAACAAATTAATCCTAAATGGAACGAAACAAATTATTTTCTGTTGTGCGCCTCTCTAGTTAAAGCGGTGTTCCAGCGGGAATTTTTTATTTTCTTTAATAAGGACACTTACCTGTCCAGGGCGCCCGCGATGACCCGTCCCTCGGCTCTCGGGTCCCGGCGCCGCCATCCTCACTAAGGGAAACAGGCAGTGGAGCCTTGCGGCTTCATTACCCGTTTCCTACTGCGCATGCGCGAGTCGCGCGGCGCTTTGTGAATGAGGCGTGCTGTGTTCTGAGACACACACAGTTCCCAGAACACACCACGCCCCATTCACAAGACAACGTGAGGAGGAGAGAAGACTGAAGATCACCGCGGAGTAGGAAGAGGCAGATTAGGAAGACTGCCTAGCAACAGGGGTTTTTGGTAAGTTTTTCAAATGTTTTATTTTTTTAAGAATATTAATGATATTTTTTTTTTTTTTACGGTGGCCCTCGACATTAATATGAATGGATTCCTGGTGTACAAAGAGTCCGGGGCCATATCACATAATAGATGTTGTTCATGGTTTTTTCGGTGGCCAGTCTTGGGAGTGCCTAGTTTCAAAGCAGATTAGGTTGCAACCTTTTCTGGGAAAGAATACCAATGTTATGACCTTTTTCCTATCATCAATAATATTGACAGCTTGAAATTTTACTTGTCAGGCTCGTTAATCCTTGTTTTGGTGGTAACTCAAGCCTTTATAGTGCGTTGTGTGAATGGGAAAAGCCACAAAGAGCTTATGCCCCATACACATGGTCGGAAATTCCGACCACAAAATCCGTCTGATTTTTTCCAACGGATTTTGTCCGACACTGGTGTTGCATACACACGGTCGGACAAAGTTGTCGGAAAATCTGATCATTCTGAACGTGGTGACGTTCGTTGCGTACAACGGGACTACGTAGAGGCTAGTAGCCAATAGCTTTGGTCTTGTAATGTGATCTGAGCATGCGTGGCACTTTGTTCGTCGGAATTCGCTACACAAGATCGGAAAAAGTCCGATAGGACTTTGTTGTCGGAAAATTTGAGAGCAGGATCTCAAACTTTTTCCGTCTGAAATTTCAACAGAAAAAGTCCGATGGAGCCCACACGCGGTCGGGATTTCCGACAACATGGTCCGATAGGACATTTTACGTCGGAAAATCCGACCGTGTGTACGGGGCATTAGAGTTATTTATAGGCAAAGTGGGGATTTTGGTAGGATCCAAATCAATGCATCAGATAGGTGAAAGGTGGCATTTGGTAGGTGGCTCTAAAGCTAACCATACACTAGTTAAAATATAATCCAAATGTTTGTGCGCAAATTCTTCACCAAGTGAAAATAAAGAAAAAAACGTAATAAAGAAAATTAATGCAGCCACCACATCTATGAATTGGTATGTCGCAATACAATACATTTTTTTTATTTCGGGGTGTAATTCGTTAAAAATGCGTAAAACTGTTAGCCAAATCATTGGCTTTTTTGGAAACCGCAATCTTATTTGCCTGCAGTTTTTTTTTTTTTTACTTCAATAAGAGCAATTTGTTACCGTCGGTCTTTTGTACCTTCACCTGGCAGCTACTTATTAAAAATATATAATTCACGGGTTTAATGCTTTCCAAAACCAGCAGAGCATGAGACATGGGTGACTAACATACCTCCTCAGACAGACCTTGATGGAAAAATGCATTGTTTCTATTTACAGCACAGAGTTGAAGTAAGAAGACAATCGTCTATTGTTTGTGTCATTTAAGGTGACTCCTCTGCGTTTTCATGAGAATGGGAAACCATAGACAACCAGACGAAGAAACCAGACAGGATCTTAGGATGCAGATGTTCCACAGATTGAGGTGAGAAGATAGTCAAGATAATAAAGAAAAATAAGAATATCAATCCTTGTAAAGGAAAATTGAATGGAAAGTTGGCCGTAGACTCAAAAGGGCAAAAGCAGAGGCATGAGATCCAGGAATGGAGCGAGGGAAAGTTACATAGGCTTGCAAGCTTGGTCCAGCAGAGACAATTCAATATAGAAGACAGTCACCAGAAAAGGTTGTGGGGGCAGATTTACAGCTCCATCTGGACAAGGAATAATGTTGAATGGTCAAAGATTGCCAACTGAGCTGTCAGCCAGAAGGTAGCCTGAGTTAAGCGTGCGATGATCAGTTGATCCAGAAGAAGCTAATTTCATAGTTATGGATAGGGTACCATTAGGCAACCTAAAATGGCCATTATAGGTGGCCTAATGGTACCCTACCCATGATGACCATTACAGCAACCAATTTATTTCAGAAAACAGTAGACATGTGCAATTCGTTTAGTTACGAATTCGTTTTCCGATTAAATTCGTTATATTCGTTCATTCGTTATCGTACGAATGAACGAATGGTTTACCGTATATACTCAAGTATAGGCCGTCCCGAGTATAAGCCGAGGCCCCTAAATCAACACAAAAAAATGGGGAAACGTATTGACCCGTGTATAAGCCGAGGGGCAAAAATGCAGCAGCTACTGTAAGTGGAAAAAGGGTCAGCAATGCCAATCTGAATGTCCCCTGTACAGACCCCCGTGTCCCCATTGCAGCCTGTGTCCCCATTGCAGCCCGTGTCCCCATTGCAGCCTACCTGTGCCGATCCACCGATCCGTGGGTCAGGGGTCCTGGGTCCTGTGTCCTGTGTCCTGGGTCCTGGGTCCTGGGTCCGGGGTCCGGGGTCCGGTCCCGCTCTGTCCTCCCCACAGCGTGTATTACAGGCGCCATTAAAATTTAAAAGCCGCGCCTCCTCGTCCGTGATAGGAAGAACACTTTTTTCCCAGCAGTCAGTGTTCAGTGTTCCGCCTATCACGGATATCCTCTCATCCTCGTCCATGAGATGAGAATGACAGGCCATCCGTGATAGGCGGAACACCGTACTGCTGGGAAAATTAGTGTCCGCCTATCACGGACGGGCGGGAGGAGGCGGCGCGGCTTTTGAACACCGCCGTCTGTCTGCATGACAAGCTGTTCATGTAGGCAGACGGCGGTGACTCGAATATAAGCCGAGAGGTGGACTTTCAGACCTAAAAAAGGGTCTGAAAATCTCGGCTTATATTCGAGTATATACGGTACTAAAAATTCTAACGAAAAACGAACTATCGAAAAGAACGAATATGAAAAACAACGAAAATACGAAATAATTAAATTAGAAACAACGAAACTACGAAAGAATGAAAATCCGAAAAAAACGAAAAAAGAAACAACGAAAATACCGAACAAAGATTCAAAAATAACGAAAATCAAAATGAACGAAAAAAAATCTAAATTACGAATATTCGGGAAAAGGAAATCAAAACAACAAAAATACGAAATAACAAAAATTCTGCTGATCGAGAATTCGAAAGAACGAATGTTAGTTCTGATTCTGAAATATTCCATCCAGAGTCCAGATAGGGTGTGGTTGGGTCGGAGGCACTGTGTTTTGGTGGATTTTTGAGTTCTGACTTGTGAGAGAGAATTTAACATTACATAAAATTATGAATTATGCACCGATTACGAATCTACGAAAACAATGTAACGAAAGTACGAATAAATCAATCTTACGAAAGTACGAATGTAACTAAAATCAACGAAAATACGAATTTCGAATCAACGAAAATTAGATTAACGGAAATACGAATCTTTTTAAATCAACGAAAATATAGCTCTTCCGAATACGAAATATAACAAAAATACGAATTTCGAATAAACGAAAATTAGACTAACGGAAAAACGAATCAACGAAAAAATAACTCTTACGAAAATACGAACGAGTCCGAATACGAACACCGACGACTTACGAAATTACGAATCGTTACGAATCAACGGAAACGAACAGAAACTAAACTAAACAAAACTACATTTTTGGTTGTGCACATGTCTAGAAAACAGGCATTGGGCCACAGTACACAAAACTTCTGCAAGGTGATCCATATCTCATTAGAGAAATTATGAAGCTAAGTGTAATTAACACATTACACTTAGCTTGCACCGCCCTATGCAAAGGTAATTTACTGACCTTTTCTTTATCCTAAAATGACTTAAAGCGGACTCCCACCCAAAAGCGTAACTTCCGCTCATTTGTCGCCTCTCCCCCTCCGGTGCCCCAATTGTCACCTTTTCAGGGAGGAGGGGGGCACAGGAAACCTGTCTTTGACAGGTATCCTGTTCCCACATCCGGGAGTCCAGGCTGCGGTCCCTGACATCACCGCAAGGCTCTCTCCTCCTTCCTCCTACTCTCCCTTTCGCCGGTCCAGTAGGAGAGAGGAGCAGGGCCTCACGCATGCGCAGTAGGGTTCCCGGCGTGGAGTCGTAAGGCTACACTGCCCGGTACCTTTACTCGCAATGGTGGCGGCGGCACCCGACAGCTGATGGAAACATCAGCTGCGGTGCCGACATCGCTGGACTCCAGGACAGGTAAGTGTCCTATTGTTAAAAGCCAGCAGCTGCAGTATGTGTAGCTGCTGGATTTTAATTTACCGCTTTAATCAACTGTAATCCAATTTAACCGCTTCCCGACCACCACTGCATATATACGTCAGCAGAATGGCACGGGCAGGCAAAATCACGTACCTGTACGTGATCCTTTAAATGCCTGCTCGTGGGTCGCGTGCGGCGCGCTCGCGACCCGGTCAGGAGCTTCGTGACCACGGCCGCGGGACCAGTGGACCCGATCGCCGCTGGTGTCCCGCGATCGGGTTACGGAGCACAAACCTCTCCCCACACTTCCTACTCTGCCTGTCATTGATTGGCTGTTCCCGGTCATCGGGAAAGCCGATCAATGACGTCAGATGTCAGCCCCGCCCCCTAATGTAAAAAAACACAACACACGTCACAGCCCATAACCCCTCCCCTCCCCTAGTGGTTAACTCTTTCACTACAACTGTCATTTATACAGGAATCAATGCATTTAAATAGCATTGATTGCTGTATAAATGACAATGGTCCCAAAAATGTGTCAAAAATGTCCGATGTGTCCGCCATAATGTCGCAGTCACAATAAAAATCGCTGATCGCCACCATTACTAGTAAAAAAAAAAATATTAATAAAAATGCTATAAAACTATCCCCTATTTTGTAAACGCTATAACTTTTGCGCAAACCAATCAATAATCGCTAATTGCGATTTTTTTTACCAAAAATATGTAGAAGAATACGTATCGGCCTAAACTGAGGAAAAAAAATGTTTTTTTATATATTTTTTGGGGATATTTATTATAGCAAAAAATATTGTATTGTTTTCAAAATTGTCGCTCTATTTTTGTTTATAGCGCAAAAAATAAAAAAAACGCAGGGGCGATCAAATACCACCAAAAGAAAGCTCTATTTGTGGGAAAAAAAGGACGCCAATTTTGTTTGGGAGCCACGTCACACAACCGCGCAATTGTCAGTTAAAGCAACGCAGTGCCGAATCGCAAAAAGGGGCCTGGTCCTTTGGCTGCCAATTGGTCCGGGGCTGAAGTGGTTAACTGATAAATAAACCCACAAAAAGAATAAGACAAGTTTGAAAATGACTTGCTAAGCTATTGCTACACTTGCCAGGCTTCACAAGTTGGTTGCACAATTGCAACAGTCTGCATTGCAGGACTCCAGATCAAATTGGTTTCAAATCTTCTGCTGCAAGTTCTGGTTCAGTCAGGGCTGGCCCAAGACATTGTGCTGCCTGGGTCCAAGAATGGCGCTGACAGTGGTGGGTGCTCCTGTGCTTTTCCGGGAGAGCTGCTCCACCCCGCTCTGCTCCCCAGCAGCAAGGATGACACTGCACGCTAGAGGGAGGGAGGTGTTGTAAATACCACTGTGCCCACCTCACAACACAGCCAACACAAGCAGCAGTTTAGTGATCCTTACACTGCACTCTCTGGGGAACAAAGCGCCAGGCCAACCCTGTTGCCGCGGTTGCCCATCCCAAAGTTCTGCCTCGTTTTTAATGGACCCAGTGGGACCCATGGTAGACCCGGCCCTGGGTTCAGTTATTTTGTGCAACTTGACTGGTCTGCACAGAGTCCTGACCTCAACCCGATAGAACACCTTTGGGATGAATTAGAGTGCAGACTGCAAGCCAGGCATTCTCGTCAAACATCAGTGATGACCTCACAAACGCACTTCTGGAAGAATGGTGAAACATTCCCATAGACACACTCCTAAACCTTGTGGACAGCCTTCCCAGAAGAGTTGAAGCTGTTATAGCTACAAAGGGTGGGCCAACTCAATATAGAACCCTACGGACTAAGACTGGGATACCATTAAAGTTCATGTGCAGACGTCCCAATACTTTTGACAATATAGTATATTTTAGATGTTGCTTGCATGTTTATATTTCTGACTAAAAAGTCAAGGCAAAACAGTGCGTGCCTTTATGTGGGCGTACCTTGCCCAAATCACTCCCATAACTGCCCGAAATACGCACATTTACACGTTTACAAAGCCACGCCCTCTGCAGCTTCAGAACCGGGACTTTCCTGGGAACTTTCTTAGTAGGCCAGGTTCCTCTTGGTAAAGCATCCACATGGGAGGCTCAACCCTTCCCAAACCAGTTCATCTGCCTGGAATCCTTAAATAAAACAGAATTACAATATCTGGATAAACTGGTCCATAAGGCTCGGTTCACACTACTGTGATGCGATTTTGACTTGATTTGCAGTGCAATTAGGTAGTGTGACTTTTGTTGCATTTTGGATGTTGTTTGCATATTTTAAGGGGCCAAATCGCACTGTAAATCACACCAAAGCCTCACCTACCATGTTCATGGCAGAGCCTCACCTGGCATGAACATAAAAAACAAAACAAAAGAAAAAACGATTGAGCTTCGAGAGTTGTAGCTCGGCGACCTGGGGTCACAGAGACCCCAAATTTGGGGGGTAGGTAGCTGAAGACCTAACCCACCACTGCCATCTATAGTTCCGGAGATAAGGGGCTTCTTGCGCAGCCTGTCAGAAGCTACACACAGAGCGGACAGTTTAAATACAAGCTGTTTGCAGCAGACTGAGAGGATGAGCTCACAGTGCCTCTCCTCACTTCTTGTCAGAGGCACTGAGCTCAATGGACAGCTTTGAGACTTGGACCAATGGTAAAGCACCATTGGTCCAAGCTGTCCAATAAAAATGCTGCAGTGTAGGCTGTCCTCTCGCTGCAGTGTCATAGAAGGGGCATGTGTCCAAAAGACAAATGCTCCCTTCCAGCCCAGCCCTCTTAAAGTGGAGGTACTCCCACCCCTGCAATAATTAAAAGCCAGCAGCTACACATACTGCAGCTGCTGACTTTTAATAATCGATCACTTACCTGTCCTGGAGTCCAGCGATTTCGGCACCGCAGCTGATGTTTCTATCAGCTGTCGGGTGCTGCCGCCACCATTGCCAGTAAGGCTGGCTTCACACTGGGGCGGTGCGGGGCGGCGACGGTAAAGCAGCGCTATATTTAGCGCTGCTTTACCATCGTTTTACCCGCGGTATGCGGCCGCTAGCGGGGTGGTTTTAACCCCCGCTAGCGGCCGCAAAAGGGTTAAAAACCTCCGCAAAGCGCCGCTGCAGCGGCGGTTTGCGGGCGGTATCCCCGCGGTTTCCCATTGATTTCAATGGGAAGGAGCGGTATAGGAGCGGTAAATACACCGCTCCTTCACCGCTCCAAAGATGCTGCTAGCAGGACTTTTGTTGCGGTCCTGCTAGCGCACCGCTCCAGTGTGAAAGCCCGCCGGCTTTCACACTGGAGTGAACGGGGCCGTTTTTTTCAGGCGGTATACAGGCGCTATTTTTAGCGCTGTACCGCCTGAAAACTGCCCCAGTGTGAAAGGGGCCTAAGGGAACCCGGTAGTGAAGTATTACGGCTTCTCATGCCGGGTCCCTTCTGCGCATGCGCGAGGCACAGCTGCAATCTCCTACTGGCCAGGTGGTGGGGGAAGGAGGAGGAAGCCGAGCTGCTGACATAATTCACAATGGCTCGGTCTCACGGAAGTGGGGACAGGATACAGTATCGGTACGGTATCCCCCCCCCCCCCCCCCCCGAAATGTGGCAAATGTGGCACCGGAGGGGGGGGGAGAGAAATGAGCAGAAGTTCCACTTTTAGAAGGAAAAAACATGGATTTATGTGTACAGTATAAGATTTAACCACAATCCCATGTTTTTCTAACACAGTTAAGAGGGAGAATGAGAATCTGCTGCCTGCTGAAAAGCTACTGTTATAATCAAGCTAAATCATATATTATTATGCTATATGTTCTAACACAGGGATCTCCAAACTATGGCAATCTAACATAATAATTTATTATTTATCTATTTACTGTGAAATTACTGGTTGGAAGTTATAACTTCAAACTTCAGTAATTTGTCCGTTAAGCCACCTGCTTAAGTACAGTTAAAAATATAGTAAATTACCTTAAAAACAATATATAATAATTATTTGTATATTATTTACTTATGGTAATTAACCCCTTGCCTAGTCTGACACTTCTCTCCTACATGTAAAAACCTGTATTTTTTGCTAGAAAATTACTCAGAACCCCCAAACATTATATAGATTTTTTTTTTTAGCAGACACCTAGAGAATAAAATGGTGGTCATTGCAACTTTTTATGTTACACAGTATTTACGCAGCAATTTTCCAAACGTGTGTAGCGATACCCCCAACTAAGAGGGCCGCAAGTTTTATTTGGGTCCCTGAGTACAGCTCCACCAACCCCCCGGCAATCTGCTCTACCCGCTCTGGCACAGTTAATACACATATATATCAGCACACATGAAATTACTTATGTTTTAAGTGTGATGGATTCAAACTCACAGACAATCTTCTAGCTGAAATAACTGTCTTTACTTCTGGTAGTTTAAAAGTGGTAACATGCATCAAACATTTGCTTACAACACATAAGCAGGTCCCTGCAGTATGTATTACAATAATATAACTGAACCGCAATGGGGGGGGGGGGGGGGGACGGAGCGCCACGTGTAGCGACCGTGTACTAAGCACCCCTGAGGTGCAACAATCTAACTGCGACTACCTAACGGACCAGGCCTGATCCCTAACAATGGAGCTCAGTCCTTGAGGGAACACAATATTCTTCACCCTGCACAAGATCTGTAGAGGTGGTGCACATATAGGTTTAAACAGGATATTTGTAATCCACAAAGGAAGAAACAATGTTCTGCAGACTGGAGTAATAGCCTTGGAAGTCTAGCAGGCATAAGGTGTAAAGCAACAGCATAAGATGAGCTTTCGCTCGCTCACCACTCCGGATACCGTCCTTGGTTCTGGGACCTCCACTGGCTGTGTCCGGCCTCCTTCGCCACAACCCCTGCGTTCCGGTCCCCGTTCCGACCGACTGCCACCAGACGAAAGTCTCCGTGCCACTCAGGCTGGCAGTAAGGTGCGAGGCTCTCCCTCAGTCTGCTGCAAGGCCCAGGCTTCAGGCCCTCAGCAGTGCCGGTCCGCACAGGTGTCTCCTCTCTCTCTCGTCCCCGCGTCAGAAGAGGAAGAGGCAGGCCTTCTCTCTCCCTTACATCACCTCTCCCATCAGCCTCTGGGGCGAGAACATCCAACCTCCCGGGAGCCCGGGGGGTTATGGGAATGGTAGTCTTATCCCCTGCTTCTGCGGGCTGAAACCGTCTTTTCCCTAAAAGGGGAACACCCCGCTACACGTGTTTTATGAATATAAAAAAAATATTAAAGTTAGCCCAATTTTTGGGAGAAAAATAACTTTCATGAATATATAAAAAAAATAAAAAATGAAAGTTAGCCCAATTTTTTTGTATAATGTGAAAGATGATGTTACGCAGAGTAAATAGATACCTGACATGTCACGCTTTAAAATTGCGCACACACGTGGAATGGCGCCAAACTTCAGTACTTAAAAATCTCCATAGGCGACGCTTTAAACATTTTTACAGGTTACATGTTTAGAGTTACAGAGGAGGTCTGGTGCTAGAATTATTGTTCTCGCTTTAAAGTTTGCGGCGTATGTAACCTGTGTGTATCTGGCTCTGATACTAGCCAGTGCCTCACCAGCCACTGACCTCACCGCACGTCCCTGGAACAGACACCATTGGAAGTTATGTTATTTCCATTGTCATGCGTTTCGGTGCGACCCAAGTTTACAAAAGTACGGCGTTTGCAAGAGTACCGCGATGTGTAGCCATCTACTTTTATGGCAAGCTGTATGTGGCACGTGTGGATCCCTGGCTGTGGGAAAGCTCTGCCACACAAATGCCTATAATACTCCATTTACATGAACTGTCAGGCTTGTGTAGATGGGAAATGCAGCATGTGTATGGCCAAAGAGGACTCTAATATTCACCTGACCTGTGGTTGACTTCTAATGCCGCGTACATATGACCGGACTTTCCGGCAGACTAGGTCCAACGGTCTTCCCGACTGACTTTTGGCAGAAGTCCGACGGACTTTACGAACAAACGTTTTGAACGTGATGACGTAAACGTGACTAAGCAAGGAATGTAAATAGCCCGTAGCCAATAGCTGCCCTTGCGTCGTATTTGGTCCGTCGGACCAGCACACAGACAAGCAGTTTTTCCGATTTAAGTCCGTCGGACTTGAGTCTGTCGTATAGATTTGAAACATGTTCTATTTCTAGGTCTGCCAGACTTTTTTTTCCCCGAAACTGAATGGACTAGCCCACACACGATCGGATTGTCCGACGGACTAATCCCGTCGGGCCTAGTCTGCCGGAAAGTCCGGTCGGGTACGCGGCATAAGCAACAAGCTACTTGAAGTTGCTTTTGTATTCCCATTGACTTGTATAAGAAGAGAAGCAATTCTGAAGCAAATAAAAGCCTGGTGACCCAGGCCCCTAAGATGGCCATACACTATACAATTTTCTTACTTAGTTTCCTTTAGATTTACCTTTAACTATGTAGTGCAAGGGCTTGCCTGATTGCATACAAATTGAAAGTGTTTAGGTTTGACCTCATAATATATGGTTTTGGTAAATCTAAATGAAAATTGTACAATAAAATTGTATAATATATGGCCAGCCTAAAGCCTCGTACACACGATCAGACTTTCCGATGACAGGCTGTTGGTGGAAAATCTGACGTGTGTACGCTCCATCAGACAATTGTTGGCAGATTTTCCATTCACTAGCAGGTTTTAACATTTTCCGCGGACAAATGTCTGTTGTCGAATTGTCCGATCGTGTGTACACGTCCGTAGGACAAAAGTACGAAGTACAAACACGCATGCTCGGAAGCAGAAGTGGTCGATCTTGTAAACTAGAGTTCGTAATGGAGAATTAACATTCGTGACGCGGCAAATTATGAAATCTCAAAATGCAGCGCACAATTCTCTTCTTCTTTAATGGGATAATAATGAAGCTGCTTTGCTGGTGATACTGATGGAGTTGTTGCAAATTAATTTTCAAAGGCTTTTTTTTTTTTATAGTGATATCAAGAATAATATTATTATGCTTTTTTTTTTTTATTTGGGCAAATTACCACAACACCATTATCCCGTAGTTTTTAATATCAAATAATCAACTATGTTGGTGTCCCTTGTCAATTTTACATTGTATTTTTTTAAATGTACAGTGCCTTGTGAAAGTATTCGGCCCCCTTGAACTTTTCAACCTTTTGCCACATTTCAGGCATCAAACATAAAGATATAACATTTTCATTTTTTGTGAAGAATCACCAACAAGTGGGACACAATTGTGAAGTGGAACGAAATCTATTGGATTTTTGAAACTTTTTTAACTAATAAAAAAATGAAAAGTGGGGCGTGCAAAATTATTCGGCCCCCTTGCGTTAATACTTTGTAGAGACACCTTTTGCTGCGATTACAGCTGCAAGTCGCTTGAGGTATGTCTCTATCAGTTTTGCACATCGAGAGACTGAAATTCTTGCCCATTCTTCCTTGCAAAACAGCTCGAGCTCAGTGAGGTTGGATGGAGAGCGTTTGTGAACAGCAGTTTTCAGCTCTTTCCACAGATTCTCGATTGGATTCAGGTCTGGACTTTGACTTGGCCATTCTAACACCTGGATACATTTATTTGTGAACCATTCCTTTGTAGATTTTGCTGTATGTTTGGGATCATTGTCTTGTTGGAAGATAAATCTCCGTCCCAGTTTCAGGTCTTTTGCAGACTCCAACAGGTTTTCCTCCAGAATGGTCCTGTATTTGGCTGCATCCATCTTCCCCTCAATTTTAACCATCTTCCCTGTCCCTGCTGAAGAAAAGCAGGCCCAAACCATGATGCTGCCACCACCATGTTTGACAGTGGGGATGGTGTGTTGAGGGTGATGAGCTGTGTTGCTTTTACGCCAAACATATCGTTTTGCATTGTGGCCAAAAAGTTTGATTTTGGTTTCATCGGACCAGAGCACCTTCTTCCACATGTTTGGTGTGTCTCCCAGGTGGCTTGTGGCAAACTTTAGACGAGACTTTTTATGGATATCTTTGAGAAATGGCTTTCTTCTTGCCACTCTTCCATAAAGGCCAGATTTGTGCAGTGTACGACTGATTGTTGTCCTATGGACAGACTCTCCCACCTCAGCTGTAGTTCTCTGCAGTTCATCCAGAGTGATCATGGGCCTCTTGGCTGCATCTCTGATCAGTCTTCTCCTTGTCTGAGCTGAAAGTTTAGAGGGACAGCCGGGTCTTGGTAGATTTGCAGTGGTCTGATTCTCCTTCCATTTCAAAATGATCGCTTGCACAGTGCTCCTTGGGATGTTTAAAGCTTGGGAAATCTTTTTGTATCCAAATCTGGCTTTAAACTTCTCCACAACAGTATTACGGACCTGCCTGGTGTGTTCCTTGGTCTTCATGATGCTCTCTGCGCTTTCAACAGAACCCTGAGACTATCGCAGAGCAGGTGCATTTATACAGAGACTTGATTACACACAGGTGGATTCTATTTATCACCATCAGTCATTTAGGACAACATTGGATCATTCAGAGATCCTCGCTGAACTTCGGGAGTGAGTTTGCTGCACTGAAAGTAAAGGGGCCGAATAATTTTGCACGCACCACTTTTCAGTTTTTTATTTGCTAAAAAAGTTTAAAATATCCAATAGATTTCGTTCCACTTCACAATTGTGTCCCACTTGTTGGTGATTCTTCACAAAAAAATAAAATGTTATATCTTTATGTTTGAAGCCTGAAATGTGGCAAAAGGTTGAAAAGTTCATGGGGGGCGAATACTTTCGCAAGGCACTGTAACTGCCGACTCCCAAACTGTCATTTGAAGTAAAACACAGAGCCAAGTATACTCCACAATTGTTTTATTGTGCATTTAAAAAAAATAAATGACATGACAAAAAAATAGAACTTAACCAAAACGTGCATTCTATGCATCCAAAAATATAGAAAATATACCAAATCAAATCATTATTATTCAACCAAAAAAATAATGTCAAAGGAATAACTCCAAGGCCAATAATAAATAACACGTTATCTCCTCCGATTCCGCAACATGTCTGGTTGACGAACGGCCATTCAGAAACGGACTGAAAAGCACAAAATTAAAAGCGTGAACTGAAAAGTGCGAAATGAAAAGCGCGAAATCAACACTCACCAAACTTCAACTAACACGAAATTAGCAGAAGGAGCCCAAAGGGTGGCGCTAAAGAGCTGAAAAACAACGTAGTACATCAGTATGTTCGTAATTGTTGGCCAACAATTGGGTGGCCGTGTGTATGCAAGACAAGTTTGGGCCAACGCCCTTCAGACAAAAGTCCACGGTTTTGTTGGCCAACAATGCGATCGTGTGTACGAGGCAAAAAATATGCAAAAGGTTTGCTGCAGTCAAATGAGAAGCCGGGTGGTGACTATGGGTTCTAATGTGAGCATGTATGAGCTCCAGAGGGCAAAATAATAATAATAATAATTCTTAATATGGCAAACAGGTGTTTTCCAATTGCAGCCTCCCCAGGACTCGGGATGTTCTGCATGGCTGCAGAGGAATAATGAGGTGAAACGAGGCAGTCAGCAGAGTCAGACAGAACACGAAACGCAGACAGTGAAGTCAGGTCAGAGGTGTAAATAGCTGGAGTCAGTACTTGTTAACGGCACTCCCAGTAAGACACACAGAACAAAGTTCAGTCTTATTTGTGCCAAATGTGTGTCAGCCAAATGAGCAACCACTTGTCTTACCTCCTAGTGCTTCACGTTAAAGAGGACTGGCCACAATCTCACTTATGTAAGGATCTGAAATAAATAAATATTTGCCCTCTTCTTAAGGGAACCTGTATTCCATTTTAGGTTTTGCAAGTAAAAGTCCTCCTAAAACAGGTACTGCAAGACGCCAGCAACTCCATTTATTAGGACCATTTGGCCTACCTACTACTCTTTTCCCACTAAGGGACGCCTTTGTGTTGCACCACCAGAGAAATTGATGAGTGCGGTCTTAAAGGGTGTTAAATACATAAATATAGTGGATAATTTTGCGCAAAAATATGTTAAAGTGAATAAGTGCGATATTTACTAGTAACCATCATTATTCACTTTAACATATTTTTGCGCGAAATTATCCACTATATTTATTTCATGTTTGTGTATTTGTGAACACTTTTCATTTTTCTGCAAACTTCTTTATATTTAATATCAACATTGACCATACAGTTACTCACAGTAGTTACATAGTTACATAATTACATAGTTACATAGTTACATAGTTACATAGTTAGCTAGGCCGAAAAAAGACACAAGTCCATCCAGTTCAACCATAAAAAAAAGAAATAATAAATAAAAATAAAATATATCGTACAATCCAATAAACCCAATTCTATACCCATAGTTGATCCAGAGGAATGCAAAAAAAAAAAAACCAAAAGAGCATGCTCCAATCTGCTACAGCAGGGGAAAAAATCACTTCCTGATCCCCCGAGAGGCAATCGGATTTTCCCGGATCAACTTTACCTATAAATGTTAGTACCCAGTTATATTATGTACATTTAGGACAGTATCCAGGCCTTTCTTAAAGCAATCTACTGAGTTAGCCAGAACCACCTCTGGAGGGAGTCTATTCCATATTTTCACAGCTCTTACTGTGAAGAAACCTTTCCGTATTTGGAGATGAAATCTCTTTTCCTCTAGACGTAAAGAGTGCCCCCTTGTCCAGTAGCGCGAGGGATCTATATATACACATATATATACATAAACCCAGGGGAGTTTGACCATTCTGGAAGTGGAAACAGAGCGGTGTTTGGTAACATGATTGGTGGGGAAAGGATGGGGGACGGGGGTTACTCTTTTCTTTTGCAGGGAGAGCTTTGTGACCAGTTATGTTTGCTTGATATAGTCAAGTGATGCGGCGTACACACGACCAGACTTTTCAACAGCAACGGTCCAACGGAACAAATCCGTCGGGCAATTCAATCCTGTGTGGGCTCCATCGGATTTGGATTTGCTGTCCAAAAATTTTTCCACCGGACCCAGTTCCTATCGAGAAATCTGTTCGTTTGTATGCTAGTCCAACGGAAAAAAAAACGACGCTAGGGCAGCTATTGGCTACTGGCTATGAACTTCCTTATTCTAGTCCGGTCGTAAGTCATCACGTTCGAATCCGTCGGACTTTGGTGTGCTTGTGTGTGGCCAAGTCCGTTTGTTCGGAAAGTCCGTCAGAAATCCGCCGAAAGTCCGTCGGGAAGGACGTCGGACCTAGTCCGTCAAAAAGTCCGGTCGTGTGTACGCGGCATAAATATAATTGCTAGGGCCTCAGTAATTCTCTATATAGAATGAGTGCAGGAGAGGAGTGTGGATGGTATGACAGCAGACAGGTATGTGTAGGAGAGCAGTGTTGCCAACCTACCAGACTGAAATTTCCTGACACAACACCCAAAATTTACTGACACTGCCATGTTTTTACTGGCATTTCCAAAAGTAAAAAAAAAAAAAAAAAAAGTTTTAAGTGCACATTTCAATATTTAGGCTACAAACAAGTACAATATGAAATTAGCAAAATGATTAAAAGAAATAATAAACCTCCGAAAACACCAAAAAAAAAAAACCCTGCAAGACAAAGGCATTTGAAAAATAAGAAATACCGGCGCACCAAATCTATTATGTGTAGTTGTGCTGCAATCAAACAAACCCCTTGAGTGGGTTAAATTATGCAAAAAGGAAAAAAATGGACTGCGCTAACTACTAAATAACATTAAATAACACTAATCAAGATAATCTCCTTCTGCTGTGCCCACAAAGAAAATTTCATATGCATACAAATCACTGTGCTATAAATCAACACCAATCGCTAAATCCAATGTTAGCGATCAAAAACAAAAAAACATTTATCAATAAATGTGTATATAACATATATTTGTGACTCTCCCGTTTTTAACCGCTTCCCGACCGGCGCACGACGATATACGTCGACAGAATGGCACGGACATGCATAAGGGCGAACATGTACGTCCCCTATAAAATGCCGCCGTGCCATCGGGCGCACGCTCGCGCCGGCCAGGTCCCCCGTGAGGCCGGTCACGGGTCCCGCGGACTCGATCGCCGTGGGGATACCCGCGATCGTCTCACGGGAAGGCTGAACGGTGAGATTCGGAAATAAACAGCATCTCCCCGTTCTGCCTAGCAACTAGTGACACCGATCTCTGCTCCCTGTGATTGGAGCAGAGATCAGCATTCACTAGCTGACAGCCAAAAAAAAATATTTTATATATTTTTGGGGGATATTTATTATAGCAAAAAATAAAAAAGAATGCGTTTTTTTCAAAATTGTCGCTCTTTTTGGTTTATAGCGCAAAAAATAAAAACCGCAGGGGCGATCAAATACCACCAAAAGAAAGCTCTATTTGTGGGAAAAAAAGGACGTTAATTTTGTTTGGGAGCCACGTCGCACGACCGCGCAATTGTCAGTTAAAGCGACGCAGTGCCGAATCGCAAAAAGGGGCCTGGTCCTTTGGCTGCAAATTGGTCCGGTCTGAAAGTGGTTAAAGTCCAGAAAAACACCGGGATCTTTTTTAGCACCCAGAAATAACAATCGTTTTTTAACAGTCAATGGCTTCTGGTTGCTTCTTAAAGGTTTCCTGCTTTCACAGTAAGGTTCACCCTTTAGTGCCACCACCACCTTACGAAATGGCCACTCACCAGATACCGATTGAATGCTCGTCTTTGGTTCATTAGATGGATAACCACTCCTTAAAGTCGATCAATCCCCCCAAGACTTAGACCACCGTATATTCAAAACTCATAAGAAAATATATAGAACTATCATGGTGTAGTATTTCTCGATGCGTTTATTTAAAAAAAAATTAAAACATATTGCACTCACATTTTATGGTGTCAACAAGCCGACACCAAGCTTATCCAGCCATGTATGCAGGTTCCACCTAGGTCAACATGAAGGTCTCCTCTAGCTTGAATGCTTACCAGACAGTTAGGTCCCCTCTACCGGCATTTGCGTTATTCCAAATGTCCCAGCAGCCTCTACGCGTTTCGCAAATATCCGGTGGTCTAAGTCTTGGGGAGACTTTAAGGAGTGGTTATCCATCTAATGAACCAAAGGCGAGCATTCAATCGGTATCTGGTGAGTGGCCATTTCGTAAGGTGGTGGTGGCACTAAAGGGTGAACCTTACTGTGAAAGCAGGAAACATATAAGAAGCAACCAGAAGCCATTGACAGTTAAAAACAGATTCCTGTGTTATTTCTGGGTTCTAAAAAAGATCCCTGTGTTTTTCTGGACTTTAAACGGGAGAGTCACGAATATATGTTATATACACATTTATTGATAAATGTTTTTTTGTTTTTGATCGCTAACATTGGATTTAGCGATTGGTGTTGATTTATAGCACAGTGATTTGTATGCATATGAAATTTTCTTTGTGGTGACACCACAGGTTGCACATATATAGCACAGCAGAAGAAGATTATCTTGATTAGTGTTATTTAGTGTTATTTAGTAGTTAGCGCAGTCCATTTTTTTCCTTTTTTTAAGATAAAGGCATTGCATACAAGCTCATTATGAAATACTTACCTTGGAATGATGCCCTGCACTGCCGCCTGGACTCCGCTCCCATGGCTGACATCTTTTCCGGAGTTACTACTGGGTTCGCAGGCCCCGGCGCTGTGATTGGCTGGAGCCGCGATGACGTCACTCCCGCGCATGTGCACAGGTGCCGCTGGCAACGGCACGGGTCCTGAAGAAACGGCACGAGTGAGTCGTTCCTTCAGTGTGCATGTGCCAATGACGTTGGTGGCAGCAAATATAATAAATATCTCCTAAACGGTGCAAGTTTAGGAGATATTTCAGTACCTACAGGAAAGCCTTACTATAGGCTTACCTTTAGGTACAATTAAAGAGGAAGACTTTACTTCCTCTTTAAGGTGGTTATTAAAGCAAAAAAACATATTTCTTAATTTATTCTCAATATAGTAAGTAAGAGGCTCAGGGACAGGACTCAGGAGGGCAAGAAATTAGAATGGTCAGACGCACGCACACAGGAAATTGACTCTCACAGTGACACTGATAGTTGAGAAGTAAGGTGGGTATGATAGTAGGCAGCATGTACAGGAGAGGAATGCGGAAGGTATGGCAGCAGATAGGTATGTGCGGGAGAGGAGTGCAGAGGGTATGATATTGGGCAGCACCTTTATAACTTTTTCTTTGTTTTTTAATAACTATCTTATCACCCACTCGAGTCACTATTTGTATATAGGTGTCTTTTTATATTACCATATACTAATGGGTATATGTACACCAGTTTGTAGGGTAGCGCGTATATTCCACCTTTAAACAGGAAGCAGTATGTGCAAAAGAGGATGGTTTGTTGGCTTGCGGTATGTGCAGTAGTGGAGTGGTGAATGTTATGTGGTGTAGAGAAATTACAGATGATCCTTGCAAAATCACCTCATCACTCCATTTTAAGGCACAACATATGCTAAGACTTAAAGCGGTTCTGCACCGGGTTTTTTTTTTTTTTTTTTTTGCGGAATATGCTAAGGGGTAATAGGAAAATTGGGGGACTCACCTGTTCCATCTTCATTCGTGATCGCTGCCGGTTTTCGTCCGATGAAGTTCTTTATCTTCTTCTTTTCTGCTGGGGGCCATCTTGCCTGTGGGCATGTGAAACCCCACAGGCACTTTAGATGGCCCAGCATGCACCGCCGTTACTGCGCCGAGCTCACGCGTGCGCAGTAACGGCAAAGTGCAGCTCACGTTCTCCGAAATCTCGCGAGATTTCGGAAGATGCCCGCACAGACTCCTGGGATCAATGACACCAGATCCCAGGAGACAGTGCGTCGTGACGAGGATCCCCGCACAGACCCCGCCCACCCCCGCAGAGACAGAGGACCAGAAGTCATCGATTACAAGGTAAGTGAAAAAAAAAAAAACACATTTCATTTAGTACTCTTTGCCTGATTTGGAAGGCAAAGAGATTTACTAAATAAAATGTGTGCAGAACCGCTTTAAGTAAAAACCAAGTTCTCACAAAGTATTAAACTTAGTAAACAATTTTTATGAAGGTAATTTCACAAAGTCTTCATGCCTTAACAGGCACATTGCCAAGGACACCTCCAGACATCGAGAACCATCAGATGGACCAACACTTTGCCAAGACTTTTCCTGGGAAATGTGTGGGAAAAGTGAGAAATAGTGGAATGAAAGGAGTGAAAAGGGTCCAAAATGGAGTAGTATGAGCAGAAGAGTAGCGCAAAAGGTCCAACATTGGGCAATTTGTGTTAGAGAGGAGGGTATGCCAGTGGAAAATTTGTGAAGGAGAGGTGTGCTGGAGGGTCCAACATGGGGTAGTATGAGCAGAAGAGTGGCACAGATGGTCCTGCGTGGGGCAGTATGTACACAGGAGAGCAGTGCCGAGGATATGACAGTGGAGAAGCTGGAACACACAAAGGTGGCTAGGAACATCCAAAACTTCGAAGTTGGCAGAAACATAACTGAATATGATTTCAGAAAAGTTTCCCGAAGTGTCTACAGCTGGCCATAGATTGTTCAAACTGTCGCGAAGCGACGGCTGCACAATGATCCAAATTTGACCATTTCCCTCTGAACCGGCCCAATTTTGATCAGCTTATGGCCAGCTTTAGACTTACAGTATAAGAAGCTAGAGAGCTGAGAGCCCTTTGGACATTTCATTATTGCAGTCGTATGTCTAGATTACCCTATACTGGCCAGCAGATCTCGGTGGAGAAAGCAATCTGTCACGTACCTTATGGCAGAGCCCGGCGTGTAGAGGGAAACCTCTCGTACAGCCCCAGTTCAAGAGCCACGGGTGTTGTGACAGTGGTCACGAGAGTGTGGTGAGGTAAAAGTGTCTGTAAGAACTTCCGTTGGACAGCAGGCGCATCACCAGAGGTTGACTGGATAGCTGAAGCAGCAGATGGCAGCAGGAACAGCAGACCCCAAGCTAGGTGGCAGGTGGTAGCAGATGCAGGCACACAGCAGATGGAGGACCAGCCTCACCAGGCACTATGCAGAGTAGGACAGAAAGATTACTGGATGCAGGGTCAGACAAGCCAGATCAGCAACTGGCGTGTAGAGGGAAACCTCTCGTACAGCCCCGGCTCAAGAGCCACTGGTGTTGTGACAGTGGTCACGAGAGTGTGGTGAGGTAAAAGTGCCTGTAAGAACTTCCGTTGGACAGCAGGGGCATCACCAGAGGTTGACTGGATAGCTGAAGCAGCAGATGGCAGCAGGAACAGCAGACCCCAAGCTAGGTGGCAGGTGGTAGCAGATGCAGGCACACAGCAGATGGAGGACCAGCCTCACCAGGCACTATGCAGAGTAGGACAGAAAGATTACTGGATGCAGGGTCAGACAAGCCAGATCAGCAACAAACGATCAGATATAAGCATAAACGGCAGGCAGAGAATGGTCAAGATGCAGGCAGAGGTTGGTAACAGGATAACAAGCAGATGTGTAGAGATAAACAAAGTCTTATGGCAAGCCGAGGTCAGGACAGGTGGAGTGCAAGTGTGGTCAGGATAAAACGGGTCAAACAGAGAATTTAAACACAGATAACAGGAAAAGGAGCATGGGTAAAGCTGCAGATCAGACAGCAATGGACTAGATCAGCTGCTGCCCTTATATAGGCCATTTGGCACTAGTGTTAATGGCTAACACGCGCGCGCATGTGCATAGGCGTTCGTGCGCCTGGCCAGACGGGCACCTGCAGGACCGTGCCTGCGCATCTGCCTTGGAAATTCGGCTGCACTATGGCCAGCACGTCCCTGACACATTCAGACCGGTTAAGGAGCCTTGTCTAATCTCTACCACTTCAACAATTGTGAACTTTGCTTTATTCTTGCATATGCATAATACTTGTAAAAGCCAGACATCGCTGTTTATGGCGAAAGCTGGATCAAAAGACATTTGCAGACAGTCCTATGAAGGCCTAAGCCTTCTCTAATGTCTGTGGCCAATTTCCTAAAGCTACAGTGAAGACATTTTATTATCAAGGACGTTTCCTCTAAGGTGTACTAGGAGATCTTTATCTTACTGTTTCACCCCCTGGCTGCGGGTTGGGATGATTGGCGCCGCTCATTTATTGCAGAAGCCTGATGCAAACGACATAGATGCTTGTAAGGTGACACATTGTGTAATGGACCACAAGCTGGATGTGACAATGGTGAGCTGGATCAAGGTTCAAGGCTTATCATGAATGAGTCACCCCACATTCAGATTTGTGGATTAATTTGCTATTTTACACATTGTATTTTACTGACTAAAGAGATAATAATGTGACATACGAAGCTGACCACAGTTTCATTCTACCAGAAGGTACAGCAAGTACAGAGACTCTTTTTATTAAATATTATCATTTGTCACTGAGAACTGAAGGTGAGCTTCAATGAAACACAGGAATGTGGCATTCAAAGGGAATGTGTAATGCATTTTCAGAGCAAACATATTTTATTTTTTCACTGTTTATGTTAAAGTGAACCTGTGCA
Organism: Lithobates sylvaticus; assembly: GCA_028564925.1. Taxonomy (NCBI): domain Eukaryota; kingdom Metazoa; phylum Chordata; class Amphibia; order Anura; family Ranidae; genus Lithobates; species Lithobates sylvaticus. The sequence goes on along the minus strand of CM053027.1, from coordinate 43,619,529 downwards.
ATGTAGCCCTACCCTGTAGCACATACTTACTTTTTCTCACCTCCGCTGCCTTGTTTAGCAGCCAGGAGAAAAGGAGAGCCCTGTGTAGCCTTTGATGCTACAGGGCTTTAAATCCTCTCCGCTGGGCTCAAAAATCTCTGTTGCATGGCGTGAGTCACATGCTCCTCTTTCCTGCAATTACTAGGTATTTCCTTTGAGGAGATACTCTATGTACTTCAGCCGGTTTAGCATGAACAAGCCAAATTTCGATCAATGCGTGTCTGATTCCGCTCAACAGAACTCAATCACTTGATGGACTTCTGTGGAAGGTACATGCTGAAAAAATGTTTTTCATCAGCAGCTGCTGTTCGGTTTCTTTTGACAAAATGTTAGAATGCAATGTCCCATTGGGGGGGATTCCTCCATCCACCTCGTTTGCATGGACAAATTTGGGTGAACTAAATTTTTTTTTATAGTGTATACCTAGTTTATGGCACTTGTCCATTCAGCTGCCTTAGGGAGAAGACATACTCCATACTCCACTAAGGTCCAAGCTTCAGATTCCAAGTTCTACAGCCCCTCGAGACATCTGGAGTTCTTCCCTGGTACTTCAATCCCAATGTTACACAAGCTAGGTCTCATACCAGACCTTGGTCCAGCTGCATGGCCTTCCTCCGCGGACAGCAGACCTGAGATGGTCTGATAGCCAACAACATCCCTCCTTTGGGCAGAAGGCTTGGTAGAGAACTACATTCCCATTTCCTGAACATTGTCCACTCAGCTACTTACACTCTGTGCAGAAGACACCATGCTTTATTCAGGACCAAGCTTCAGATTCCAGCTTCTCCAGATATCTGGAGTTCTTCCCTGGTACAATGATCCCGATGTTAAACAAGCTAGGCCTCAAACCAGGCCTTTGCCTGGCTGCATGGTCCCTCTCCTTGGGCAGTAGGCTTGAGAGGGTCTGGTAGCCAACAACTTCCCTCCCCCAGGCAGAAGGCTGAAGAAATACACTGCCAAGTTCACTTCATAAACATTGTCCATTCAGCTGCCAAGACCTTGGGCAGAAGACACCATGCTCCAATGAGGACCACATTTCGTTTTCCAGCTTCTCTGGCCCCTCAAGACATTTGGAGTTCTCCCCCAGTACATCGATCCCCACGGTACACAAGCTAGACCTCCAACCAGATCTTGCTGCATGGTTCCCCTGCATGGTTCCCCTCCTCAGGCAGAAGGCCTGAGGGTCTGGTAGCCAACAACATCTCTCCCTCAGGCAGGACGCTTGTGGGAGAGCTACACTCCCAAGGTCATTCCCTGAACATTGTCTATTCAGCTACTAACACCTTGAGGAGAAGACACCATGATTTAGTGAGGACCAAGCTTCAGATTCCAGCTTCTCCAGCCTGTCAAGACAACTGGAGTTCTTCTCTGGTACATTTATCCTCATTTTCAACAGTCTAGGCCTCAAACCAGGCCTTGTTTTGGCTGCATGGTCCCTCTCCCCAGGCAGTAGGCCTGAGGGGGTCTGGCAGCCAACAACTTCCCCTTGTGGGAGCACTACACTCCCAAGGTCACTCCCTAAACATTTATACCCTTTTTCCAGCTTACACCCCTGGCAATAATCTTCCCAGCTGTTGGACAGGGAGAGATAAATATTCAAAGCTCTGATTAGTGCAGTCTCTCTCACTATTGCCAAAGGCATCAGTGACTAGACATGTGCACAACAAAAAATTCGTTTATTTTCGTTTCGTTTTTTTCGTTTCCGAAAAAAAATTTTTTTTTTTCGTTACGTTTTTTTCGTTTCCATCGATTCGTAACGATTCGTACATTCTTAAGTCGTCGTTGTTCGTATTCGTAACGATTCGTACATTCGTAAGAGTTATTTTTTCGTTGATTCGTTTTTTTTGTTTAATTTTCGGACGCATTTGTATTTATTCGTACATTCGTAACATTCGTAGATTCGTAATCGGAGCATAATTCATAATTTGATGTAATGTGTATGCTATTATTACATTTTAATAATTTACGAATCGAAAAAAAAGTTACGAATCGAAAAAAAAGTTACGAATGTACGAATTTTTTTTGTTTAATAGAGACACGGAAAATTACAAATCGAAAAAAAAAAAAAAAAAAAGTTACGAATCGAAAAAAAAGTTACGAATCGAAAAAAAAAGGTTACGAATCGAAAAAAAAGTTACGAATGTACGAATTTTTTGGTTCAATAGAGACACGGAAAATTACAAATCGAAAAAAAAAAAAAAAAGTTACGAATCGAAAATAAAAAGTTACGAATGTACGAATTTTTTTTGTTCAAACCATTCAAAGCACGTTTAGCAGCACCATTGTAATGGACATGGAAAATGACCAATTCAACAAAAAAAAAAAAAGTTACTAATGTACGAATTTTTTCGTTCGTTTTAGTTTTTCGGACTTTCTTCATTAGTACATTCGTTGTTTCTAATTAGTTTTTTCGGATTTTCGTTGTTTTTCGGATTCGTTCGATTCGAATGATTCGTTAATCGGATTCGTCTGATTCGAACGGTTCGTTACGATTCGTTATTCGGATTTGTACGATTCGAATGATTCGTTCATTCGTACAAAAAAGAACGAAAATAACGAAAAAAAACGAAACGAATTGCACATGTCTATCAGTGACACCTACTGGCAGCAGGCAGAAACTGACGATAACCACAGTGGCTAAGTGGTTAACACTTCCGCCTAGCAGTTTGGATGTTCTCCCTGTGCCTGCGTGGGTTTCCTCCCACACAAAGATATGCTGGTAGATTAATTGACCCTAGTATGTGTATGTGTGCATGTGAATTAGTGACCTTAAATTATAAGCTTCTTGAGGGCAGAGATTCTTGTGAATGTGCAATATATATGTAAAGCGCCACATAAATTGATTGCGCTATATACTGTAAGTACCTGTAATAATAAATACCCAGAGACTAGGGGAGACCCAAGAAATAAACGGTAATTTTAGATAAACACACATGTCTAGGTAGGGTATTTTTAGTTGCCAAAAAAATGTAACAGTGCCAATTAAAAAAAATTCACGGAGAGAGTACTCAATTGGGGAAAAAAATCCAACAACACTTTGTGTTGCGCGGCCAAGGCTCGCCTCTTTTCTTGAATTGCTGATTTTTTTTAAGATGGTTTTGTGTATCAAGAAACTTGCTGAATATTTGTGCATGTTGTCCAGAGTTCCCCTTTAATCCAGCAAGAATACTGCAATCACACTGTACTTCTTGTCACTCATTAACCCACTTCTACAGAACCAAGGTGAAAGATAAAAACATGTGTACCGCTCCCGCCATGTGCGGCAATAAAATCAAGAATGGAAAACAAGGCTCAGAACAAAACGCTCATTGATTTGGGGCCAATCCCTTTGTCAATACGTCCAACAGGTGCCGGCCAAATGTGATTCATTCTCCGTATCTGCAGGAGTGGAGATAATTGCAGGTGCGCGCGGCCGTAATGTGCCACTATTTACAAAACAACACTTTTCACATGCACACTATCATCAATTCCATTTACAGGTTGTAAAAACATATAATGATAGTTTATCAGACCTGGAATTGTGAAATGAAGCAAGGTGTTTTATTTTACTTTATTATCATGGCTGGCTTTGTAAATAAGGTTTGTCAGTTTAAGGTATTATTAGTTTTGCTCCAAGCAGAGGATGCTTTGCTTCACAGCCGAGGCTGGCATTATACCATCTGTATGCCCGCTGAACACACCCTATTCAAGTTAATAGGGCTACTTTGCAAGTGCCCTGCAAGTGTGGGCAATGCACCAGTCGCAGCACACTAGTGTGGGATTTAAGGGGTTAAAGCATGTGATTAGGATGTGATAAGCTTCCTCACCACTTGTCAAATGCCCTCTGAAGTGCATTCCAAGGATGAATCACTCTTCAGAGAATAAAGCACATATGAACAAGCCCTTAGGGTGACAACGCTCACTCGCCATACTGTATCCATGGAGGTGCAGCATTGTCATTCTAGAAAAAAAGGAGTTTTAGAACTACAGAGCACCTGCCCCTCTCATTTCTATATGTAGCACCCTGGTATTAGGCAGGGTTGCTGACAAATTTAGTTATGCTAGGTGGTATCCAGCCCTAGGTGGTAACTAGCCTTAGGAGAGCCACTGACTTCCCCCCTAATTCTGGAGTTGCTGCACTTTTCTCTTCTGTCACTAGGTGGCACTGTGGCTGGTGACATTAGATCGATAAGGGCATAGCAAGGACAGACCATGAATGGATGGGGTGTCTCAGCCAATAGGCAGGGGTCTCTTTAGTCCCTTGGAGAGCCTATTTGTTTAGATGGAGTCAGGTGATCTGGGATCTGTACCACCTGGACGGCTGTCTGGGTGGACGTGTGTTATGTCGTCCTGGGCTGCTAGGCCGGAAGCCTGAGGCCTATCCCAGGGACCCCTGGCTGCTAGGCTGCCTATCCAGGAGCAGGAGAAGCAGCATAGGGTTGGGACTGCAGGATTGGAGTCCAAACGAGTTGTGAAGGTTCCGCCGGACAGTGAACCAGTTGTGGTCGGAGGTAAAGGGGAAGCGGTCGCCACTAAGGGACCATCCACCTTATTACCGGAGACTACAGAGAGTAAGCCTGAGCAAGTACCAGAGCAGTCTTCTCACCAGCCGGGGATGGTGAAGAAGTGGGAAAGCTTCAGCGAGTGCCAAGCCAGGAACCCATTAGGTTAGCGGGCGTGACGCTTGAGGAATATACAGCAGGTTAGCTGTGGAAGAGCTCAGGAGATACGGTGATGACTGGGATCTGGAAGTCTAGTGAGTGACTGGGAGCTCAGTGATTGAAGATCTACAGTGGGATACTTGCAGGATTTGACTGAAGGACCAATGGCTTCCGCTACTCTTATGCTGCGTACACACGGTCGGACTTTCCGACAGGAAATGTTGGATGGGAGCTTGTTGTCGGAAAGTCCGAGAGTGTGTATGCTCCATCGAACATTTGCTGTCAGAATTTCCGGCCACAAATGTTTGAGAGTGGGTTCTCAAATTTTCCGCCAACTTAATCTCAGGCATGCTCGTAATCAAGCAGAAGGAGCCGCGCTGGCTATTGAACTTCCTTTTTTCTCAGCTCGTCGTACCTTTTGTACATCACTGCGTTCTCACGTTCGGAATTTCCGACAAGATTTGTGTGACCGTGTGTATGCAAGACAAGTTTGAGCCAACATCCGTCGGAAATAAATCCACGGTTTTGTTGTCGGAAATTCCAATCGTGTGTACGCGGCATTAGAGTCTTCTCTGAGACAATAAAAAAAGAGCAGCGGTGCTGCAGATGGGCACATCGCTGGATCAAGAGAGGATGACGTTTTTAGGGAGGGAGGTGGGGGGTAACAGGTCTTGGAAAGTTTTTTTACCTTAATGCAGAGAATACATTATGGTAAAAAAAAATTTTTTAGTTTATAACCACTTTAAAAAAGCGTAGTCATTAACCTACATACATTCTAAACCCATCCCTTGGCCAAACCCTAGCTTGTGTTTTCAAAGACCTAATTCCTTCTTCTAACCTCAAGACCGAGCTGGTCATAAAAGATAAACCTGCCACTACTAAACAAAACAGTTGTAGGCGTCCTGCTATAAGCTGTCGGGTCCCTAGTCAAATTTTGAGTTTGCAGCTAGGTTGTAGCCAGCCTGAGCTCTGATTGTCATTGTTATCTGGAATTGTTGGGTTTTCCCTTAGCCCAAGACATCGTTTGCTTCTCCCTGCTACTGGTGAAAGATCAGGTGAGAGGTGAGTGAGAAAAAATTATATTGTAAGTTGTGAATATTTATTTCACATTGGTCAAACACTAGATGCTGAGGAAGGGTAGAAATATTTCGGGAGACCTTCTAGAAGGGTCAGTCCCGTTTAGGATTTCCAGAGGAGGATGTCAGCTTGAAGGATCCTGGTAGAGGAGGTCCTTCACCTCCCAGGCCTGCTGTCTGGGGAGAACATATTTTTTTTTTTGAAAAGCCAGTGGCGTGTGAAACACACCCAAAAACTCCACCCGGTGCCAAAAAAAGTGCACACATATAAAGAGTGTCTGCTCTGCTCCGCCTGCTACGCAGACTCAACCCCTTCATTCCAAAGGAGGACAAAGCAGTGGTAGTTGGAACAGTCATTAATTCACGACTTGACTACCCAAAAACTCCCTTTACATAGGATTACCCCAATATCAACTTGCGCGCTTACAACTTATCCAAAACACGGCGGCAAGACTGATAACAGGAAAAAAAAACTGGGAATCCATCTCCCCTTCCCTGAGGAGCCTACATTGGCTAACCGTAAAGAATCGGGTAACATTCAAGACCCTCTGCCTCACCCACAAATGTACCCATGGAGATGCTCCGCAATACCTTCTCGAGAAAATAAAACACTACATACCTAATCGCAGTCTTCGATCGGCTAATCAAAACCTCCTCCTCATTCCCAAATCCCGCTACAAATCAAAGGGGGGACGGAGATTCGCTGTCCAAGGACCACGGCTTTGGAACGCTCTACCAACCTACATCCGCATGGAAGAAAACCATCAGGCCTTCAGGAAAAAACTCAAGACCTACCTCTTCTAAGAAGCTTGACAACAAAGCACGAATACAGCGCCTTGAGGCGATTCAGTTCGCATTGTAGCGCTATACAAATTATTCATTCATTCAACACAAAACGTGCAACGGGTGTTACACTGTCCTCCCTAGGGATGGACCTTACCCTGATCCCCCGGGGCGTTAGGCTCCAGACGGGGACTGAGGTACTTCACATGGGACCATCTGGCCGAAACAGACCCACCCAAGTACTTGGTGGGGCTCCCCCGAAGGGAGACCCCATGAGAGAAGGCGAACTAAGCCAGAAGGCCATGTCCACCTCCTCCCAAGACTTTCAGGGTTGGCCCGAGGACCGACACCCTACTCATCACACTGTGACAAACTGTGACAACACCAAACAAAAAAATACAAAAAAGTGACAAACAATAAAGATTAAATAATAAGAAAGTGGGGAGAAGAAAGTAGTGGAGAAGGATCTGGGGGTTTTGGTAGATCATAAACTCAATAATAGCATGCAATGCCAAGCTGCGGTTTCCAAAGCGAGCAAAGTCCTTTCTTGTATTAAGAGAGGTATGGACTCCAGAGAGAGAGATATCATTTTGCCCCTGTTCAAATCATTAGTAAGACCTCATCTGGAATATGCAGTTCAGTTTTTGGGCACCAGTTCTCAAAAAGGATATTGGGGAACTGGAGAAAGTGCAGAGAAGGGCAACCAAACTGATAAGAGGCATGGAGGAGCTCAGCTATGAGGAAAGATTAGAGGAACTGAATTTATTCACCCTTGATAAGAGGAGATTAAGGGGGGATATGATCAACATGTATAAATATATAAGGGGTCCATATAGTGAACTTGGTGTTGAGTTATTCACTTTACGGTCAACAAAGAGGACAAGGGGGGCACTCTTTACGTCTAGAGGAGAAGAGATTTCATCTCCAAATAAGGAAAGGTTTCTTCACAGTAAGAGCTGTGAAAATGTGGAATAGACTCCCTGCAGATGTGGTTCTAGCCAGCTCAGTAGATTGCTTTAAGAAAGGCCTGGATACCTTCCTAAATGTACATAATATAACTGGGTACTGACATTTATAGGTAAAGTTGATCCAGGGAAAATCCGATTGCCTCTCGGGGGATCAGGAAGGAATTTTTTTCCCCTGCTTTAGCAAATTGGAGAATGCTCTGCTGGGGTTTTTTTTTGCCTTCCTCTGGATCAACTGTGGGTATAGAATGGGGTATATGGGATTGTATGATATATATATATATATATATATATATATATATATATGTATATATATATTTTTTTGTTTAATTTGTGGTTGAACTGGATGGACTTGTGTCTTTTTTCAACCTAACTAACTATGTAACTATGTAACTATGTAAAAAGTGGGAGAGGGAGTGAAAGTGACCATTGTGCAATACAATGACCGACCCTCTGGCCAGGAATAAAAATTTCCCCTGGTCCTAGCCAAAAGGCTCGGCCCTAGAGGCAGGTGCGAAAAACGTGTGTAGTGGTGAAGTGACCATGGTGCCATAAACTCAAAGTGACTTCCATCACAGTGAAAATACGGCACCCCTGAACTGCCACTTCAGGGGCACATTCACCACTGGCTTTTCGTAGCAACTGGGGAGAACATAGCTCTAAAACCAAGGCCCAAGGATTGGAAGTTGGCCTATACTAGGGCCTGGGAAATCAGGAAGGTGGCTAATAAGGGAGTTCTGCTCAATCCATAGGGCCTGGGATGCTGTACATCTCCCAGGGATAGACAACACGTTGGCTGACGCCTTGTCTCGTTTTCAGTGGGAATAAGTTCCGGGAGTTCTGCTCAATCCATAGGGTTGTCGAGGAGTCCTCGATGGATGGATCAGGGGGTCGGTGAGTGAGTCCACATGGGGGGCTTATGAGAAGGTTTGGAGCGAATGGGGGGAGTTGGTCAGGCAGGTCGGAGGGGATCCTCTAGCGGCTGAGTTGAGGTTGTTAGTCGTCTATTTCGTGGCAAGGAATTTGGAACGAGGTGTATCGGTTTCGGCGATGGATCGTAAGCTAGCAGGGCTGGCATTTTTGTTCAAATTACAAGGGTCAGTTGATCATACGAAGGAATTTTGTGTTCGACAAGCACTGAAGGGCTATCGTCGGTCACGGAGGCGGAAGGATGTCAGGAGGCCGGTGACTTTTGGCAACCTGAGGGTACTGGCGAGTCAGTTAGATACGATATGCTCTACAGCTTACGAGGTGTCCTTGTTCCGGGCAGCGTTCTCGCTGGCCTTTTTTGGCGCCTTTCGGATAAGTGAGCTAGTGAGTCCGTCCAGAAGGGTTCCCGGGGGTTTGCGCGCCCGGGATGTGGGGTTAACAGGGGGTGGAGTGGAGGTATTGCTTAGGCGATCCAAGACGGATCAGATTGGTAAAGGGGTAAGGGTGAAGCTTTATCCGTTGCCGGATTCCCCTGTGTGCCCTGTAAGGGCGGTACAGGATTTTCTGGGGGTTCGCCCGTCGGCGGAAGGTGTGTGGCTCATTCACGAGGACGGTTCTCCGTTGTCCAAGTTTCAGTTCGTGGCAGTTTTCAAGAAATGTTTGAAAGCGGCCGGACTGGATAGTTCGCAGTACGCTTCGCACTCCTTCCGCATCGGGGCGGCTACTGAGGCCGCACGATGTGGGTTGGACGAAGATGCGGTTAAAAAGATCGGCCGTTGGGACTCGCGGAGATTCCGTACATACATCCGGCCTCACTTGGTAGTCGAGTAGAGAGCGGCCCACTGATTTGGAACTTGAAAGGGGGGAGTGGGAATGGCGGCAAATATAAGGTTTTAAGCTTGTGGCTAGTTGTTACATTTTCATAGGTTATCTGTGTTTTTTCCATTTTGTTACAGATGGAACACAGACGGGTCTCGTCTGGATATTGGGCCATTCTTTTGTATTCTGGGGGGCTAGGCGGGCAGATATTAGACCCAATGGCAGGCAATTAGGCATATCCAGGGATGAGGCATGTATCCGTTGGATAGGTAGGCCAGGCATGAAGTGGTCCAGGGTTTTACCGGAAGTGCAGCATGTTGCGCGCCTGGACAGGCCGCCGGACGTGTTGGTACTTCACGTTGGGGGTAACGACCTGGGGGGCCGGCCCGCAAGGGTGCTCATAAGGGATGTGAAGATTGACTTCCTGCGCCTGAGCACTTCCTTCCCTAATATGGTGATCGTCTGGTCCGATATCGTGGCCAGGAAATCGTGGAGATTGGCTAGGTCGGTTGACCGCTTGAATAAAACCCGCATTAAAGTCAACAAAAGGGTGGGTCAATTTATTATTCGGAATGGAGGTCTGGTGGTTCGACACCAGGAGTTGGAGAAGGATGTGGGGCTGTACCTTCGGGGGGACGGAGTGCATCTGTCGGATGTAGGTATTGATCTCTGGGCTCTGGGATTACAGGAGGGGATACAGAGGGCGCTGAGAGTTTGGCGGAGCTCCCAAGGGTTAGGTGGTCACCCTTGTTAGCTGATGGCGGTGGTGTGGTCTTTTATGGTGGTAACTAACCCATGAGATGGAAGTGTTGGGGACTCAATAGTGCCATGGGCCCCCTTGGTGTACAGTTAACACGGATTAGCTGAAGAGGATAATCTGGACACTGCGGGTAATGAGTTGTCACCGGGCTGATGTTTATCACGGCCGGAGGCCTAGTACGATAGCAGGCCCGCAGTGAAAAAGTGGAACATAGTTATATGGGGAAGTGCCGTTTAAGACCACCGGGTGGGAGAACTGATATTCTGTTTATGGTTAATAAAGTTTATATATATTATAATAATGGGCGGCAGCCGTTATAAGGTGGGTGCATCTTATCTACACTGGTCATGGCCTACCATATCTACACTGGCCTGTGTCGGAGGCAAAAGAGTTCAAGTTTCGCCTGTGCTGGTAACATTTGCTGCTTTTTTGGGGTTTCCTGAACCCCAACCCTCTATCCCCTGCAAGTCTAAGCCAATAAAATCTGCAAAAAGAAGATTGATGGAGTGCATGTCTGTCTTTCAGTCACCGCTGGTGGGTAGGCGAGTGCTTTGGGGCAGCCGTAGGCCAGATCACTGGTAGAATGACTAGGAGGGCCCATAAAATCCAGCAACTCCTTCATGGGGCGAGTGCCGCACAGTCATCCCTGGTGGCTGGTGCATATAACCCTCATCCCCAATGACCTCAGCACATCAGCCATTGATCTCCAGGACTCTACAGACAGATGGACGGCCTGGTAATGGCTGCACTCAGGTCTGCTTGGAGCATTACATCCCCTTAGGGATAATATCCTCTCTGGCAAACCAGACTTCCTTCTCTCTCCGCAGCACTGAGAGGTTATTTCGGAGCACCCTAATTAGGGTGTATTGATTGTTGGTTAGGTTCATGTCGTCCCCACCTATTAAATGCATGCTTAATTATTAAATGGCTCTGAGGTCTGTTTACTAGAAAAGCGGAGCCACTCCCCATAAGTCATGTTTTGCAATGGAGTCATATAATGGAGGTAGACACCCTAAAAGTCCCAAACATCAGACAGCAGGAGATGGTTACAACAGCAGGCCAAGAGGAGGTCACAGATAAAGAGAACCTGTCACTTGTGAGGCATGATCTGCGGCCATTGACTCAGAAAGAACTGACAGCCAGGCGGGTAGCATTTTCAGAGATCAGTGATAGAGAAATATCCCTCTTCCCCTACTGAGCTCCTACACCTTCTTTACCTGTGTCAACATCAAGACATTATAGTTTTGCTAAGGACTGAACTGCAGTTTTATTTTTCAGCTGGTCTCCCTTATTGGATATTGTTCTGGACTGGTATCCAATGGAAGCTCAATTAATAATTTCATTTTTATCTTTTTTTTTGTTTTACTTTACATTGATAGCATCGGGGTATCACTAGCATGAAATATGGACAATGAAGAAGTAGCAGCAATATTTGCAGCATATCTGAACCCAAAAAAAAAATCTATCTATCTATTTCTCTATCTATCTATCTCTATCTATCTATCTCTATCTATCTATCTATCTATCTATCTATCTATCTATCTATCTATCTATTTATCTTATATCTCTATCTATCGAATTTCTGACATATATCTATTTCTCTATCTATCTTTCTCCTATCTATCTATCTATCTATCTATCTATCTATCTATCTATCTATCTATCTATCTATCTTAATTCTCCTATCTATCTATCTATCTATCTATCTATCTATCTATCTCCTATCTATCTCTATATCTATCTATCTATCTATCTATCTATCTATCTATCTATCTATCTATCTATCTTCTATCTTATATCTCCTAGCTATCTATCTATCTATCTATCTATCTATCTTATATCTCCTATCTATCTATCTATCTATCTATCTATCTATCTATCTATCTATCTATCTATCTATCTATCTATCTTATATCTCCTATCTATCTTATATCTCCTATCTATCTATCTAATAGAGTCTAATAGATAGATAGATAGATAGATAGATAGATAGATAGATAGATAGATAGATAGATAGAGAGATATATAGATAGATAGATAGATAGGAGATATATAGATAGGAGATAGATAGATAGGAGATATATAGATAGATAGATAGATAGATAGATCTATTTCTATCTATCTATCCATCATACATGTATTAGTCTATCTATCTTATATCTCCTATCTATCTATTTATCTATCTATCTGTATGTAAAACGTCTTGGTATTTATTACTTCTTATGCCCGTACACATTCTTGCATTTTGTGTCATACACAGTTCATCCATACAGACTCGCAGGTTTCACTACACAGGTTTATTTGGGGTTTCAATTCAAATTAATGTAGTGTTACTATCATATTTTGAATTATATTTAATTATCCAAAAAAAACTCCTTCAGGGTACCTATATATATATATGTATTTTTATATATATTCTATGTGTGTATATATTCTTACATATATTTTTTACTTTTTACATGCTATGTTCCATATGCCACAGCACAGCCTGAATGGTTATATAGATCCTCATCTACCGCCGTTTTAAATTAAATTGTGTTGACAGATGTGGAGACCTTTTTTACACTCCTAATGCGATTTTGTGTTGTGCTGCATTTTGGAATTTTTTAAAACGGTCCGATCGTGTGTATGAGGCTAAAGGCTTTATAGGAATATTTTCATGGACTTTAGCCTCATACACACGATCGGACCGTGGACCAACTTTCCTGTGGATTTTTGTCCAAAGGGCGTTGGCCCCAAGTTGGTATTGCATACACACGGCAGGACTTTTTCAGCCAACTTTCACCAAATCACTTGGTTTTTCTGCTCTTTACCGCCACCTTTGGTCAACTTCTGTATTGTTGTCTGATCTTTTGCATTGGTTCTGCATTGGTTTGTACAAAAGTCCGTTGGTTTTGTGTACACACGGTCGGACTTTGGTCCATCGGACTTTTGTTGGCAGAAAGTTGGTCCGTTCGCACAGCCAACAAAAGTCAGATGAAACCTAGAAAAAGTTGGTCCGATGGAGCGTACACACGGTCGGATGTTGGTCCAAAACAGCAAATTTGCATGTTGGTTGTCAAAAAGTCCGGTCGTGTGTACGGGCCTTTTGAAAACTTACTGAGAAGTTCACTTTGAACATATCCATTTTATTACATGAAAATCAATTAACCATTTGACGTTCAGCAGATTTACCCCCCTTCATGACCAGTTAATTTTTTGCAATACTTTACTTTAGCGTTAGCGTTTAGAGTTACTTTAACCACTTTCAGCCCCGGACCAATTTGCAGCCAAAGGACCAGGCCCCTTTTTGCGATTCAGCACTGCGTCGCTTTAACTGACAATTGCGCGGTCGTGCGATGTGGCTCCCAAACAAAATTGGCGTCCTTTTATCCCCACAAATAGAGCTTTCTTTTGGTGGTGTTTGATCACCTCTGTGGTTTTTATTTTTTGCGCTATAAACAAAAATAGAGTGACAATTTTGAAAAAAATGCAATATTTTACTTATTACTTATTATTTTACTTTTTGCTATAATAAATATCCCCAAAAAATATATAAAAAAAAAACATTTTTTTTCCTCAGTTTAGGCTGATACGTATTCTTCTACATATTTTTGGTAAAAAAAAATCGCAATTAGCGATTATTGATTGGTTTGCGCAAAAGTTATAGCGTTTACAAAATAGGGGATAGTTTTATAGCATTTTTATTAATATTTTTTTTTTACTAGTAATGGCGGCGATCTGTGATTTTTATTGTGACTGCGACATTATGGCGGACACATCGGACGTTTTTTACACATTTTTGGGATCATTGTCATTTATACAGCAATCAGTGCTATTTAAATGCACTGATTCCTGTGTAAATGACACTGGCAGTGAAGGAGTTAACCACTAAGGGGAGGGCTTAAGTATGTCATGTGTGTGTCTTTTTACTGTAGGGGGGGCGTGGCTTGGCATGTGGTGTTACTGATCAGCTTTCCCTATGACATGGAACAGACGATCAGTGACAGTCTCACTAGGAAGCACGGGGAGAGGTTTGTTTACACATACCTCTCCCCCCGTTCTTCAGCTCTGTGACACGATCGTGGGACACCAGCGGCGATCGGGTCCGCTGGTCCCGCGGCCACGGTCACGGTGCTCAGGACCAGGTCACGAGCGACCCACGGCTGGGCTCTTAAAAGGCTCTTTTTACTAGTAATGGCGGCGATCTGCAATCTAACTGACTTATAGCAATCCAAATTACCCTTTTGACACTTTGTGGGAACTAGTGACGCTAATACAGTGATCAGTGTTAAAAATATGCACTGTCGCTGTACTATTGACACTGGCTGGGAAGGGGTTAAATATCTAGGGTGATCAAAAGGTTAAAGGTGTGCCTAGCCAGTGTTTTGGTGTACTGTGGGAGCTGCTTTTACTAAAAAGGAAGTAATACATTTTATTCCCTGCTTTGAGGGGAAAGAAAATCCATTACTTCCCTGCTGACAGGACAGATCTCTGTCCGGTGTGATTTCCTGACGATTGGCAGGTGACGGTGGTAATCCATTGGCTGGTACCCGCTGATCGACATCTGCAGTGTTTAATCACAGCACAGCCTGATTAGCGGCGGTCCCCTATCCGGAAGTGCCAGATCACGTACCTACCTGATCTGGCGCAGGAGAGATGCCTTGCCACCATATATGCATGCACCATATCAGGGCTGCTGATAGAAATCCTGGGGCCCCGAACAACCTACCTGACAGTAGTGATATTTTTGCTAAAATGCTTTGCAGCCATGGCAGAAATTATACCACCAATCGCACAAGACCCATTCAAGTCAATAGCAGCACGGAGGCAATATCTGCACCGCCACAGTGAGCGATCGGTACTGATCGCTCACTGTGTTCATTCAGGGTGGTGTGTTCATTCAGGATAGTGAGGCCCCCCCCCCACTGCTCACCATCCTGAACTAACACATCTGTGTGCCCTCAGAGTCAGCAGCTACTGATGGGAGAGGAGAGGAGGGAAAACGGCAGCACTGTGGGCATCACATACTAGCACATTATGAAATACTTACCTTGGAACGAAGCCCTCCACCGCTGAGAGGGCTAATATGTTCCCCCTGTCTGTCTTCCGGGTTCGCAAGCTCCGGCTATGTGATTGGCCGGAGCTGCAATGACGTCACTCTTGCGCATGCATGCGGGAGCCGCCTTTTCCAACACAGGCTCTGAAGGTCCGGCGCCGGCAAGCTGGACCTTCCGAGCGCATGAGCCAATGATGTCATCAGCTGCATGCACTCTGAACAGTGGTGGCCGGTGGACTTTTTTTTTTCCTGTTCTCGTGCTATCCACAGGTCCTCCCCCCTCCTCGGCGGCCAATCGGGAGTGTTCTCTTTTTGTCTTTTCGGCCAATCGGAAAACGGGTCTCACACCCACTTCTGATTAGCCGGATTGAGGATCAGTGTTTCAAAAGCGAATATTCATTCACTGTTATAACACACCAGGGTGGGATTGGAGCGCATCCTCTGCGACCCAAGCCCACCCGATTTTAAAGCCCATTAGAGCCTCTGGCTCTAATCAGGTGCTTCAAAAAAAGAAACCCGGCTGCTGTAATTCATGCACCCGGTGCCCTGAAAGGGGCCGGACGCATGAATAGAAGGTGACCGCGGTGGCTGTGGATAGATTCATGCTATGCATGAATCTATCCATTGCATAAAGGGGAGAGAGGCGGCGGAGCCCGGGCGCCCCTAATGGAACAGGCCGCCACTGACTCTGAATATCTCCTAAACTGTGCAGAGGAGATACACACAGTACCTACAGGTAAGCCTTACTATAGGCTCACCTGTAGGTACAAGTGGTAGTACAGAGTTTACAACCACTTTAAGTAGAGATCCCATTCATTACTATATAGCTTAGTAGACACCAACACCCTCCAGCTTAGCGCTTACACAAAGGAAAATCTTCTTTCTGATTTCTTTCTTCGCTATTTGTAATATAATGGTTTGGGATGGAAGGTGGAAAATCGGATCCCTAGCAGTCTCTGATGAACCCCCGACACGGGGCGCTGTGTACCTGATCCTCCGTCAGAGCTCAGAGGCATTATAGGTGAGCTGATCGAATAATAAAGGAAGGCCTCGATCTAAGTGTAAAGTACATAGAGAAAGGACGGTGGTGCGTGTCTCCGGACATCGAGAACTTCCAGTAAAAGCCTCCTAACAGCAATTATCCGCATTCTCTATCACATTATCCCCATTAGAAATTGCATTAGGCTCCATCTATATCATATTAGGATTATTCCATGCTACATTATCCATGTATTAGATCATATTATCATCAATTGATGTTACATTATCCTCATTCTATATCTTATTAATTGAATGCCGCCCATTGCTGGCTAACAGTGCTAAGATTTCAGATTAACTGCAAAAAAAAAAACGAAAGCGGAGCTTCCCATCGCCATATGTGTTTGTTATCCGAGAACTAATATTCTTGATTTTATTTATTACAGGTACTGTATTTCTATAGAGGCAAAATGATATTCACTTGAATCGGCTGCCCTTTGTTCACCAGAGCCCCAAAGTATCTCCAGAACCTTTTCGGTTGCAGAGCATCGGGCGTTTTCTCCGTGCGCACTTGTAATGCATTTTGTCCTTCAACAAACGTGCGGCAAAATGCAACGTCAGCTACCTAACAATTAATGGCACCGCAATCCGATTGTAGCGCATTTCCAAGCCACATGGCAAAACTTAAATTTTTTAGTGTTTTGTCGTGTGTTTAGGCCCGTTCACACCTAAAGCCTCGTACACATGATTGGACTTTCCGACAACAAAACCGTGGAATTTTGTCTGAAGGGCGTTGGCTCAAACTTGTCTTGCATACACACGGTCACACAAATGTTGGCCAACAATTACGAACGTAGTGACGTACTACATGGGTTTTCAACTCTTTAGCGCCACCCTTTGGGCTCCTTCTACTAATTTTGTGGTAGTAGAAGTTTGGTGAGTGTTGATTCGCACTTTTCATTTCGCGTTTTTCATTTCGTGCTTTTCAGTTCGTTTCTGAACGGCCGTTCGTCAACCAGCCATGTTGCGGAATCGGAGGAGATAACGTGTTATTTATTATTGGCCTTGGAGTTATTGCTTTGACATCATTTTTTTGGTTGAATAATGATGATTTGATTTGGTATATTTTCTATGTTTTTGGATGCATAGAATGCACTTTTGGTTATGTTCTATTGGCAGATAGCACGTCTAATTGTAATTTTTAAAAAAATTTTAATGCACAATAAAAAAATAGTGTAGAATAATACTTGGCTTTGTGTTTTACTTCAAATGACAGTTTGGGTCGGCAGTAATATTTTAACCACATCAATACCGGGCCCCCTTCCTTCCCAGACCAATTTTCAGCTTTCAGCGCTCTCACACTTTCAATAAGAATTGCACGGTTATTCTATGCTGTACCCAAATGAAATTTTTATCATTTTGTTCGCACAAATAGAGCTTTCTTTTGCTGGTATGTATTCACGACTCCGTTTTTTATTTTTTGTGATATAAGCGAAAAAAGAGCGGAAATTTGGAAAAAAAACTATATTTTCTTTATTCTATTTTAAAAGAAATCCAATAAAATCAAATTTTGGCATAAATTTAAGCCAAAGGGTATTCTGCTACATGTTTTTGGTAAAAAAAATCCCATTAAGTGTATAATAATTGGTTCGCGTGATCACGGACATATGTACGCAAATGAGCATGTACAGATGTGCGCAGGTGATCACGGACATATGTGTGCAAATATTCATTGGGACATGTGATTTTACTGTTATATATGTGGGGACATGTGTTTTGGGGATCATTACTATGTGGGGACATGTGTTTTGGGGACATGTGTGTGTTTACTTGTGTTTTTTACTGTGTGGGGACCCTACACTGGTGATCAGTGAGTAAAAATTTGTACAAAACAGCTCATACTCACTAATCACCAGCCAGCTGCAGAGATCCGCTCTCCTCTCCTCAGCGACCACTTCCGTGTGTGGAGAGGAGAGCCGATCGCCTAGCAATCGGCTGTTTGTTTACATCACATGACGGCCGTGATTGGACACGGACGTCATGTGATCAGGAGGGCCAATCACAGAGCCCTCCTGCCGATCTAAGATGCGCCGTGTCCGGGTGACACGAGCGTATCGGGATTGTGCCGCTGTGCGGGAGCGAGCGCGATCTTGCTTCTCCTGAGGGACGTTCCTGAACGTCCACTCAGAAGGAGAGAGCGCCCACCCGGCCGTACATGTGTAGTGGCTGGGTGGTAAGTGGTTAAAAAAGACAATGTAAAATTGACAAGGGACACCAACATAGTTGTATCTTTGATCTTAAAAACTAGGGGATAATGGTGTTGTGGTAACTTGCCCAAATAAAAAAATAAAAAAAAAAAAGCATAATAATATTATTCTTGATATCACTAGAAAAAAAAAGGCTCCTTTGCAATAACTCCATCAGTATCACCAGCAAAGCAGCTTCATTATTATCCCATTAAAGAAGAAGAGAATTGGGCGCTGCATTTGGAGATTTCATAATTTGCCGCGTCACGAATGTTAATTCTCTTTTACGAACGCTGGTTTACAAGACCGACCGCTTCTGGCTCCTCCTTGCTTAAGATCATGCGTGTTTGTACTTTGGACTTTTGTCCGATGGACTTGTGCCCACACGCTCGGAAAATCCGACAACACACATTTGTTGGTGGAAAATTTGAAGACCTGCTATCCAACATTTGTTGGCGGAAAGTCCGACAACAATTGTCCGATGGAGCGTACACACAGTCGGATTTTCCGACAACAGCCTGACATCCAACATTTCCCGTCGGAAAGTCCGATGGCGTGTACGGGGCTTAAGTGACATCAGATCGATGGTGCCGTGTCACATTCTGAATGGGCCTCCCTCTGCTTCAAAAACGCGCCAAAAGAAACTCGTGTACCAAAATTTGCCACTGCCACACGTTTGGCGTTGTGTGTTTTGCCGTGATTTTTGGGCTTTTTGATGCACGACAGTGGTGGCAAAATGACACCGGGTTTGGGGTGTCATTAAGAAATAATGGCGCTACAAGCACGTTGCACGTTTTTGTTGCGATTCTGGAATCGCAGGCTGCATCGCGCGTTTCTACCCTCGAGTCCAATACGCTCAGGTGTGAACAGGGTCTTAGGAAACCTGCAGGTGTGAATGCAGCCTGACTGTTTATTTGTGGCTTCAGAGCACAGTAGATATTTTCTAGGTAGGTTGTCCCCAGACTCGGGTGATTGAGCTTCTGCTGCCCTTTTTCTGCCTGTCTCTCCTTCCATCTCCGCTCAGAATCATTCATCCTGAAAATACAAAGTGAGCAGAAATCGATCGGCCCTTTGCTCCGTTAATTGATCATGGCCGGGGACGGGACGTGAAAATCTTTGGATCTGAGTGTTGCGCTCGCTCTAGGAAAATGGCCGGCAGTAAGTGCTCCATTAGTTCAGGAATAGTAAAATGCTTTGTTGTGTTTTAAGCTCTATTAAATGTCATTAATATTGCATGCTGTAAAAGATCCTAATTAGAGCCAGAAGCCTCGGAGTGCCTGTCTGTATGTACCCCGCAGACATCAAAGGCTCTGACTCATGTCAACAATTAGCTACATGCCGGTTTAAGTTTCATTGCCTTGAGGGGTAAATGGTTGCATGGTTATAAGGGATATCCCTTTAATGTTCCCATTGGATTTAATATATATATATATATATATATATATATATATATATATACACACTCACCGGCCACTTTATTAGGTACACCTTGCTAGTACCAGGTTGGACTCCCTTTTGCCTTCAGAACTTCCTTCATTCTTCGTGGCACAAACTGACGATCTACTGGGATTTTCACACACAACCATCTCTCGGATTTACAGAGAATGGTCAGAAAAAGAGAAAATATCCAGTGAGCGGAAGTTGTGTGAAGGAAAATACCATGTTGATGTCAGAAGTCAGGGGATAATGGGCAGACTGATAAGTAATTTTTTTCCTTCACTGATGGGCACTGATGAGGTGGCACTGATGGGCACTGATGAGGTGGCACTGATATGCAGTAATATGCAGCACTGATGAGCACTGATATGTAGCACTTATGAGCACTGATAGGCAGCACTGATATGCAGCACTGGTGAGCACTGATAGGCGGCACTGATGGGCACTGATAGGCGGCACTGATGGGCACTGATAGGTGGCACTTATGAGCAATGATAGGCGGCACTGATGGGCGGCACTGAAAATCAGCGCTGACTGGCATCACTGATGGGCACACATTGGCATTAGGGTTGCCACCTCATCCCTTTAAACCCGAACACATATGAATTACTAATTTAATGCAGATAAGGCAACAAATGAGTTTAATTACCACCTTAATCAACCACAGAACCTGTGTAATTAATATGTGTACAGGTTTAAAGGGATGAGGTGGCAACTCTAATTGGCACACCTCCCAACATTTTAAGATGGCAATGAGGGACACCTATCAGCAAAAGTATGCAGGCATAGGACACACCCCTTGCCACGCCCCCCTTAAAGGAGAATTGTACACAAAAAACAAGATTGGTTAAACCCACAAGTGCTTTTTTTTACCACAATTATTCCTTTATTTTGACTTTTGGAATTTACAAATGCAGCAATTTAGAAATCAGATGAAAGGTTTAGAGCTGGGAAACACTTTTTGATAGAAAAAAAGTGCATTTTATATACATCTATATAGATCAGACCAAAATGAGGGAAATGAGGAAGAAAGAGGGACAGAGGAATATTGCTCCAAATCTGGGACAGTCCTTCAAAATCAGGGACAGTTGGGAGCTTTGCATTGGCGTCACTGATGGGCACAGATTGGTACCACCGATGGGCACTGACTGTTATCACTACTGGGCACTGTCGGGGCTGCACTGATGATCAGTGCCCTGATTAACTGTACAGATCACCCCTGTGAGGAGATGCCACTGACCGGCTCTTCTCTCCTCACACACTGTCAGTGTGAGGAGAGACAATAAATGGTATTTCCATGTTTACATGTGATCAGCTGTGATTGGACACAGCTGATCACATTGGTAAATACATAGCTCCCAACTGTCCCTGATTTGGAGCAATGTCCCTCTGTCCCTCTTTCCCCTTTATTTGTCCCTCATTTTGGTCTGATTTAATGAGTTGTATATAAAATGCACTTTTTAGCTTTCAAAAGGTGTTTCCCAGCGCTAAACCTTTCATCTAAATTCTAAATTGCTGCATTTGTAAATTTTAAAAGCCAAAATAGAGAAATAGTAGTGGTAAAAAAAAAAAGCCCTTGTGGATTTAATTAACCTTTTTTTTTTGTTTAATGCTCCTTTAGGCTTGATTCACACTAATGCGTTTTTTGATGCATTTTGCAGAAATGCAGGGAAATTTTTTAACATGGGTTCCTATGGAACATGTTCACATCAATGCATTTTTGTGCCTCTGCGTTTTTGGAAAGGGTCGGGGACTTTTTTCATGCAAAATGCAGCGTTTTGCATGTAATACAAGTCAATGGACCCGCATCCAAAACCAAGTACCGCGTTTTTACATAGTTTTTACCGTGATTTTGCCGCGTTTTGCGTTTTTTTTTTTTTTTTACATTTTTTTACACTGTATATAGCTGGTTGCTAAGCACCACAGTGTAAAAAAAAATATATTAAAAAAAAAACGCAGCAAAATCGCGGTAAAAACGCATGTCCAAAAACGCGACAAGCACTGCAAAAAGCACTGTAAAAACGCTCAAAAGCAAATTGCATAGATGTGAATCGAGCCTTAAGGGGGCGTGTCCTATGCTTACATACATTTGCTAGTAGGTGTCCCTCATTCCCATCTCAGAATGTTGGTAGGTATGGGTAAAGAGGCGCATCATCAGCCTTTACTGGGATCAGGGTTATCACATGTCCCAGGGACACGGCGTACCCGTGATTGCCGTGCCACGCGGCATCAGCCCTTTACCGAGATGAGGGTTGCCACATGTCCTAGGGACACGGTGCACCTGCAACTGCCGTGCCTCGTGCCACAGAACGAGAGAGGATCCCGCCCGTCGTCATTTGTCTATACTGCAGGCACCACGGCCATCTGAGTATTGTTGCTGACCATGTCCATCCCTTTATGACTACAGTGTCCCCATCTTCTGATGGCTCCTTCCAGCAGGATAATGCACCATGTCACAAAGCTCCAATCATCTCACCACTGGACAATGAGGTCACTGTCCTCCAATGGCCTCCACACTCACCACACCTCATCCAATAGAGCACCTTTGGGATGTGGTGGAATGGGAGATTTGCATCATGGATGTGCAGCCGACATATCTGCAGCGACTGTGTGATGCCATCATGTCACTATGGACCAAAATCTCTGAGGAATGTTTCCAACACCTTGTTGAATCTATGACATGAAGAATGAAGGCAGTTCTGAGAAGGGAAAAGGGGGTCCAACCCGGTACTAGCAAGGTGTACCTAATAAAGTGGCCGGTGAGTGTGTGTTGAGATGGGCATGGGGCATGTCAGCTCTATCACCCTCTTTCTACCTAGAAGTCCCTGCCCTCAAGCATACCTCCCAACATTTTTAGATGGGAATGAGGGACACCTACTAGCAAATGTATGAAGGCATAGGACACGCCCCCTGCCACACCCCCTTAAAGGAGAATACACTGAGAAAAAAAAGGTTAAATAAATCCACAAGGGCCTTTTTTTTACCATTACTTGGCTTTTGAAATTCACAAATGCAGCAATTTAGAAATTGGATGAAAGGTTTAGCGCTGGGAAACACTTTTTGAAAGATAAAAAGTGCATTTTATATAAAACTATATGGATCAGACCAAAATGAGGGGGGGGGGGGGGGGACAGAGGGACATTTCTCCAAATCAAGGACAGTCCCTTGAAATCAGGGACAGTTGGGAGCCAGGGGCAGACTGACAACTCATGGAGCCCCCGGGCAATAGGAGATTATGGGGCCCCCAGACAATCAGAGATTATGGGGCCACACAGTATACACACACACAGTATACACATACATGTACACACAGTATACACATACATGTACACACAGTATACACATACATGTACACACAGTATACACAGACATGTTTCTATTGGCTGAGAAGGTACTGGAGAGGTGGGGCAGCTATAATATCTGGATTTTTAGACCAAAAGGATGTCGGTAAGGGACATTTCAGAAACAGATGTAAAAAAAACACAGATTTTTACATACTGTCCCTGGTTTTACTGAGGCTGGCAACCCTGATGGGGCCCCCTAGTGGCCCGGGGCCCTCGGGAAGTGCCCGAGTGGCCGAATGGTCAGTCCTCCCCTGTTGGGAGCTATGCCCTCAAGAAGCTTACAGTCTCATAGCCATGCCTACACACGCTTACTAGGGCCAGTTTAGACAAGACACCAATTAGTCTCCCAGCATGTCACTGGAGTGTGAGAGGAAACACCACACAAGCACATGGAGAACATGCAGGGATCCCAGTACTGCAAGGCAGGAGTGCTAACCACTAGGTCACTGTGTTGCTCATATTTAGCACACAAACGTGCACTTTTCCATGTGTTTCAGAAACACGTTGCAATTAAAGGTCATGCTTGCAGTGTCATTAATTGTTAATGGCACCCCAAGCACAGACGGCAGACACGCGTTTTGCCCCAATGCCAAGACGCACACTGAAAGAAGACCTGACGCTCCACAGCCGAAAAGGATCTGGTGCTACTTTGGGGGCGTTTTTCATGCATAGGACAGCCAATTCCAGTGAATGGGCTGCCCTAGGTGCAACACAAAGAAAAAAGAAAAAAAAAAGTGAGCTGGGAATGGCCGTTTCTGTGAATGGGGCCTAAAACTGATGGCAGGATATCCCAACTTGAAATGCAGCCAATTCTTTGTGACTCTTCAAAGGCAGAAGTGTGTCAGTGGGCCTATTAGCACACAGCAAGAACATCCATACCGTATATTGTTCAACACCGGGCAGGATGTGTCAGCAGAATTCACTACGACCTGAAGCAACTTAGAACATGCTGAGGAAGTATATGGGGGTGACGTATGACCTATATATTTATTACAAAAACAATTATTCAGCGGAGAAGCGATCACATACTTACAATTCATTTTTCTTCTATTATTAATCACATTGTTTTTTAAGTTTAAATGATGAAAAATGTATTGTTGAAAAAAATAAATAAAATCATGTTGCTTATTTTATAATATTTACTCTTTATGCGCAAACAGAAGTTCTATATATTTTTTTACGACACAATGCAATCATTAAGAACTCAAGAGAAATGTATTATTATGATGATGATTATTATTATTATTATTATTAATAAGATGTATTGTCTTTTTATAAAAAAAAAATAGCTTTCTGAATTTCTCAGCATTCGTGCAAAAGTCACAAATAATACCCTTATGCCGCGTACACACCAGTGGAATGTCTGTCGGAAAAAATCTTTGATGTTTTGGAAATTCCGATCGTCTGTATCAATTCCGTGCGCAAAATTCCTACGCATGCTCGGAAACAATTCAACGCATGCTCGGATGCATTGAACTTGAACTGAAAAACATTCCGACGGAATTCCGCTCAAGCTTGGCTTGCATACACACGGTAAAGCCCCATACACACGGTCGGAAAATCCGACCACCAAATCCATCGGATTTGGTCCGACGGATTTAGTCCAACACTGGTGTTGCATACACACGGTCGGACAAAGTTGTCGGAAAATCCGATCATTCTGAACGTGGTGACGTTTGTTGCCTACGACGGGACTACGTAGAGGCTACTAGCCAATAGCTTTGGTCTTGTAATGTGATCTGAGCATGCGTGGCACTTTGTCCGTCGGAATTCGCTACACACGATCGGAATTGGTGTGATCGGACTTTGTTGTCGGAAAATTTTTAGAGCAGGAGATACAACTTTGTCCGTCAAACAATCCGATGGAAAATGTCCGATGGTGCCTACACACGGTCGGAATTTCCGACAACATTGTCCGATAGGACAGAATCCATCGGAAAATCCGACCGTGTGTATGGGGCATTAGAGTTCTCTGAACCTTCGACCATCAAGAACGACGTACAACACTACGACGAGCCGCGGAAATGAAGTTCAATGCTTCCGAGCATGCGTCAAATTGTTTCCGAGCATGCTTCAAATTGTTTCCGAGCTTGCGTAGGAATTTTGCGCATGGAATTGCTACAGACAATCAGAATTTCCGATCTAAACTTTTTCCGACCGAAAAATAGAGAACCTGCTCTCAATCTTTTGCTGGCGGGAACTCCGCCAGCAAAAGTCCGATGGAGCATACACACGGTCGCATTTCCCGACCAAAAGCTCTCATCAGACTTTTGCTGGCGGAATTTCCGATCGTGTGTACGCGGCGTTAGGCTCCATTCACACCTAAGCTTATGGCAGCAACACTTGCTGCACCACGTTTTTTTAAAGCCTCCCTCAGCTTCAAAAACATGCCAAAGTAGCTCATGTACCAAACTTTGGCACAGAGTCAGGCGAGTTTTGTGCTGCCATTTTTTGACACAACAATTGCGCTTGGCGCCCTGCATGCAGATTAGGGGCTGGGGGCATGGATCTGGGGGGGCGGCGCCCATGCCCCCTGCATGAGTGGCCGCCACTGATATATATACTGTAGATAGATATATATATATATATATATATATATATATATATATATATATATATATATGTATATATATATATATATATATCTACAGTATCTCAAAAAAGTGAGTACACCCCTCACATTTTTGTAAATATTTTATTATATCTTTTCGTGTGACAACACTGAAGAAATGACACTTGTCTACAATGTAACGTAGTGAGTGTACAGCTTGTATAACAGTGTAAATTTGCTGTACCCTCAAAATAACTCAACACACAGCCAGTAATGTCTAAACCGCTGGCAACAAAAGTGAGTACACCCCTAAGTGAAAATGTCCAAATTGGGCCCAAAGTGTCAATATTTTGCGTGGCCACCATTATTTTCCAGCACTGCCTTAACCCTCTTGGGCATGGAGTTCACCAGAGCTTCACAGGTTGCCACTGGAGTCCTCTTCCACTCCTCCATGATGACATCACAGAGCTGGTGGATGTTAGAGACCTTGCGCTCCTCCACCTTCCATTTGAGGATGTCCCACAGATGCTCAATAGGGTTTAGGTCTGGAGATATGCTTGGCCAGTCCATCACCTTTACCCTCAGCTTCTTTAGAAAGGCAGTGGTCATCTTGGTGGTCTGTTTGAGGTCGTTATCATGTTGGAATACTGCCCTGCGGCTCAGTCTCTGAAGGGAGGGGATCATGCTCTGCTTCAGTATGTCACAGTACATGTTGGCATTCATGGTTCCCTCAATGAACTGTAGCTCCCCAGTGCCGGCAGCACTCATGCAGCCCCAGACCATGACACTCCTACCACCATGCTTGACTGTAGACAAGACACACTTGTCTTTGTACTCCTCACCTGGTTGCCCCCACACACGCTTGACACCATCTGAAACAAAATAAGTTTATCTTGGTCTCATCAGACCACAGGAAATGGTTCCAGAAATCCATGTCCTTATTCTGCTTGTCTTTAGCAAACTATTTGCGGGCTTTCTTGTGTATCATCTTTAGAAGAGGCTTCTTTCTGGGACGACAGCCATGCAGACCAATTTGATGCAGTGTGCGGCGTATGGTCTGAGCACTGACAGGCTGACCCCCCACCCCTTCAACCTCTGCAGCAATGCTGGAAGCACTCATACGTCTATTTCCCAAAGACAACCTCTGGATATGACGCTGAGCACGTGCACTCAGCTTCTTTTGGTTGACCATGGCGAGGCCTATTCTGAGTAGAACCTGTTCTGTTAAAGCGCTATATGGTCTTGGCCACTGTGTTGCAGCTCAGTTTCAGGGTCTTGGCAATCTTCTTATAGCCTAGGCCATCTTTATGTTTTTTTAAGATCCTCAGAGAGTTCTTTGCATGAGGTGCCATGTTGGACTTCCAGTGACCAGTATGAGAGAGTGAGAGCGATAACACCAAATTTAACACACCTGCTCCCCATTCACACCTGAGACCTTGTAACACTAACGAGTCACATGACACCGGGAGGGAAAATGGCTAATTGGGCCCAATTTGGACATTTTCACGTAGGGGTGTACTCACTTTTTTTGCCAGCGGTTTAGACATTAATGGCTGTGTGTTGAGTTAGTTTGAGGGGAAAACAAATTTACACTGTTATACAAGCTGTACACTCACTACTTTACATTGTAGCAAAGTGTCATTTATTCAGTGTTGTCACATGAAAAGATAGAATAAAATATTTACAAAAATGTGAGGGGGGTGTACTCACTTTTGTGAGATACTGTATAAATATATATATATATATATATATATATATATATATATATATATATATATATATATATATACACATACTGTGTGTATTATATATATATATATTTTTTTTTTTTATATAGTGATCCATACATGAGCTCAAAAAGAAGGAACAAGGAGGAGAGAGGAATGGAGGGATTTGTTTACAAATGAGGGACAGTTGGGATCCATGATCATCCAGAGGACTACAGTCTTCCATCTTGCCCCGTGCCGTTCTTCTTCTCCATCCCTCTGTTGTGTGTATTTCTTTAATGCCTTTGACTCAAGTTACCAAACAGTTCCCAAACTAATAAACCAGCATCCAGTGAAGT
The DNA here is from genome assembly GCA_028564925.1 of Lithobates sylvaticus. Taxonomy (NCBI): domain Eukaryota; kingdom Metazoa; phylum Chordata; class Amphibia; order Anura; family Ranidae; genus Lithobates; species Lithobates sylvaticus. The sequence continues at coordinate 43,591,858 of CM053027.1, read as the reverse complement.
CAGCTGAACTCAAAGGGCACTGAGCTCAAGAATGTCACGGCTCCTTTGTGACAGCGAGCTGCATTTGGGAATTTGTAACATTATATTAAAGTTAACTGCCGTGCCAAAAAACATTCCTTTGTGAAAGTTTAGTAAGTGTTAAAATTCAGGCGACCGTAAAATGTTTCTTGCCCCTGAGCCACTGCTGCTGGAAGGGTAGGGGAATGACTAAGGCATAACTGTGTGGTGAAAGCCTCCGGGCCTGTTTTATAAGCGTGAGGCAGCGGCGCGTTTCGCAATCCGTGTTTTTCGTACAACAAATTGCATTAGTGTGCGAAGAGAGGGGAACATTGTGCTGAAGTGGGAACACAATAAATGAAATACAGTCATTTGTTTAAGCCTCGGGGGAAATAAATTATGAGTTTTCACAGGTTTTTTTTTATTTTTTTTATTATTATTTAGTTTGGAATACTGACCCCATGGGTAACCCCTCCATGACCAGGGTCTAGTGATTCTAGACAGAAAACTTTAGCTGGGTTTTAAAACTTTTTTATTGCTTTTCTGCCCCTTAGATATAAGGACATGTGTAGACTCCTGTAATATGCATGTAGTGCACCACCCGTGGGAGCCGTGAATGAATATGGTCCTATTTCCCCAATCAAAGCACACACAGCCAGGCACTCAGCATTTTATTCATTCTTCCACTGGCTCAGAAAACAGTCTAGGGGTTATTTTTAGGATTTTTATTGGGAATGATGAACTTGTATAGGGAGAGGGGCATGGGATACCCCCAAACTATAGAACTGGGTAACTTAACCACTTGCTTACTGGGCACTTAAACCCCCCTCCTATCCAGAACAATTTTCAGCTTTCAGAGCTGTCGCAATTTGAATGACAATTGGGCGGTCATACAACACTATACCCAAATGAAATTTTTATAATTTTTTTTCCCCCAAAAAGAGCTTTCTTTTGGTGGTATTTGATCACTTCTGCGATTTTTATTTTTTGTTAAAAAAAATGTAAAAGACAGAATAAAAAAAAATAAAAATAAATTTTGTTATAAAAATTTTAAATGGGTAATTTTTGTCTGTCATTGATGTACGCTGATGAGGCGGCAGTGACGGGCACCGATAGGTGGCAGTGATGGGCACTGATGGGTGGCAGTGATGGGCACTGATGGGTTACACTGATAGGCAGCACTTTACTTTTAGGTGGCACTGATTGGCAGCACTTGGCATTGATAGGTGGAACTTGTGGGCATTGATAGGTGGCACTTGTGGGCATTGACAGGTGGCACTTATGGGCATTACATAAGGCATAATTGCCTCTGACTTTTCGGGACCGATGTCCCTTTAAAATGAGCCGGTGACCAGCTTTTTTTTTTCTCCTCCGCTGTCAGCGTGAGGAGAAAAATAAATGATCACAGAGCTTTTGTTTTCATCATGTGATCAGCTGTCATTGGCTGACAGCTGATCACATGCTAAGGGGTCGGGACCCGCCCCTTACTTGGATCGCTGATCACCCGAGTCTCAGAGACTTGGTAATCACAGTGCGCACCGCACGCGCCCTACAGGGCGCGCGCAGGGAGCGTGCACAGGGGAGGCCGTCATATGACGGCCTCCCGGGAATTGAGATCCGCGCTGTGGCTGTCATTCGACCATAGCGCGGATGTAAAGTGGTTAAGGGCTCCTCAATTTCTGGCTGCACTTCACAAGACTGCTGGCTGCACAACTGCTGAATGTCCCACATGGTCTATGCTGTTGGTGACCTGTACACAGTCACTTTCCTCAGCACTGGGGTCAACTTCAACAGGATCATCGGTTGCCTCCTGCCGACATCTACCAGGCTCTTCCTAGTGAGGGAGATGAAGACTTACACCACCACGGAACAGCTGGACACTTTCCCACCAACTTCCTCCTGGTTCCCTCTAGGGAGCAGATCTGCAAACAGGCACCCCAGATAAGCATAGATGGGACCTTGGTGTCTTCTTCACAGCTTCCTCTAGGATTCTGCACCAGGGGGTACAGCCCCCCTCACAGGGGCCTCCTCCTGCAGGACTACACCCAGGCAGGAAATGTAAATTAAAGGACGATTGGCGCTCCCTTTTTGCCTAAAGAAATTAAATATATATAGGTCTAGAGTGATATTTAAAATATGCAATTCTGTGTTTTACCTCTATTAGAGCAAGTAGGCTGTGAAATGGATAGGGGTGGGTAAGTACCCCTATCTGCCCGCAGACACGTGATATTAATAATAGCAGTTTTGTTTTATTTCACCACATAATATATATATTTTCTTTTACTTTGAAGCCCCCTATGGGCCATTAGGGATGAGCCGAACACCCCCGGGTTCGGTTCGAACCAGAACCTTCGAACGGACCGAAAGTTCGCGCGAATTTTCGAACCCTATACGTTATAATGGACGCGAACGTTCGAAATCAAAAGTGCTAATTACAACGGCCAATATGCATGTTAATGTCATAAAACAGGTTTGGGGACCCGGGTCCTGCCCCAGGGGACATATATCAATGCAAAAAGAACTTTTAAAAACTAACGTTTTTTCGGGAGCAGTCATTTTAATGATGCATAAAGTGAAAAAAAAAAAGTGACATTTTCCTTTAAATATGGTACCTGGGGGGTGTCCAAAGTATGCCTGTGAAGTGGCATGTGTTTCCCGTGTTTAGAACTGTCCTTGCACAAAATGACATTTGTAAAGGAAAAAAAGAAGCCATTTAAAACCACTTGCGGCTTTAGGTTTGATCTTAAGTAGAATCTGAACAGGTACATTATGAAGTGTAGCTCCATCCCAAAAAATCTATTTTTAAGCTTTTTGGAGAACATAGGGAGGGGTTATCACCCCTGTAACATTTGCTGTCTTTGCACATCTGTTCAGAACATGTCACCTCACTTTCCGTCCCAATGACAAATGTTTTTGGAAAAAGTGGGGTTTTAATTGAAACAAGGATTGGTGATAAAGTATCAGTAGAGAGGAGATACCTTTTTCCCAAATTAAATCTAACAGGATAGAATTTCCCTTCCTAGGGGTAGATTTCCTCTCACTTCCTGTTTTCTCTTTCCATTTTCAAGTAGGAGTCGTTTGTAAGTTGGATGTTTGAAAGTAGGGGCCTGGCGTATATACTCTGCAGAAATTTGCCCTATTAGATGTTGGTGTAGCCACAAGACTGGTGGGCACAGGAATGGGCCCTGCTGTGAGTTAATAGATCAAGATTTGTAATTGCAAGCACCTGTTGAACAGGGATGAATATTTGGGCCTTTGGCGGTGGTGGTGGACGGTGTTGCCACAAGACTGTAGGCCCTCATAGTTACTCTTGGTGGGCGCAGGAATGGGCCCTGCTGTGAGTTATTAGATCAAGATTTGTAATTGCAAGCACCTGATGAACAGGGCAGAAAAATTGGGCCTTTGGCGGTGGTGGTGGACGGTGTTGCCACAAGACTGCAGGCCCTCATAGTTACTCTTGGTGGGCGCAGGAATGGCCCTGCTGTGAACTATTAGATCAAGATTTGTAATTACCCGCCCCTGTTAAACAGGGGCTGAAAAATTGTGCCTTAGGCACTGGTGCTGGTGCCACAACACTGCAACCCGGCCCTCACAGATACTGTACTTGGAGCACAGCAGTCACACGTGTTGCGAAGCATTTTTTTAAAAAATTGTAAGTACACGCCCCTGTTAAACAGGGGCTGAAAAATTGTGCCTTAGGCACTGGTGCCACAACACTGCAACACGGCCCTCACAGAGACTGTACTTGGAGCACAGCAGTCACACGTGTTGCGAAGCATTTTTTTAAAAAATTGTAAGTACACGCCCCTGTTAAACAGGGGCTGAAAAATTGTGCCTTAGGCACTGGTGCCACAACACTGCAACACGGCCCTCACAGAGACTGTACTTGGAGCACAGCAGTCACACGTGTTGCGAAGCATTTTTTAAAAAAATTGTAAGTACACGCCCCTGTTAAACAGGGGCTGAAAAATTGTGCCTTAGGCACTGGTGCTGGTGCCACAACACTGCAACACGGCCCTCACAGAGACTGTACTTGGAGCACAGCAGTCACACGTGTTGCGAAGCATTTTTTTTAAAAATTGTAAGTACACGCCCCTGTTAAACAGGGGCTGAAAAATTGTGCCTTAGGCACTGGTGTGGTGGCATGGATCATTGAGGAGGAGGAAGAGGATAGTCAGTGAACATAAGAGGACAGTCACTCAGCATCAGCATAGGCAGTCTTGAAGGGATGTGACATTAAAAATTATTCGGTTATATCCGCCTCAGGTGCCTGGTAGCTGGTGGTGATCCAAGACTGATTCATTTTGATGAAGGTCAGTCGATCAACCGAGGCGGTGGACAGGCGCACCCTATGATCAGTCACAAATCCTCCAGCAGCACTGAATGTGCGTTCGGAAAGAACGCTGGAGGCAGGACAGGCCAGTAGCTCAATTGCATACTGTGCAAGCTCTGGCCAGTGATCCATCCTCAGGACCCAGTAAGCCAGAGGATTTTCGGTGGGAAAGGTGTCCAAGTCTGACCTTGCCCCAAGGTATTCCTGCACCATGTATATCAGACGCTGGCGATGGTTGCTGGAACCGATCATACCTTGGGGCTGCGGACTAAAAAATTGTCTGAACGCATCGGTCAGACGTCCACCTTCCCCACCGCTCCTTCTGCCACTGACCGAAGCCTCAGCAACTCGTCGCCCAGGACCAGGAGTTTGTAGCCTCCCAGTTTCTGGGAACGCGTTGCACAGACCTTTCTGCAAGGCCTCCCTGAGATGTCTCATCCTCTGCTCCCTCTGCGACGGCAAGATAAGGTCCGCAACCTTACCCTTGTACCGCGGATCAAGGAGAGTGGCCAGCCAGTAATGGTCCCTCTCCTTGATCCGAAGAACACGAGGATCCTTCCGCAGGCTTTGCAGGATCAGGGAGGCCATGCAGCGTAGGTTAGCTGAGGCATTCGGTCCGGAGTCTTCTGGGTCACTGAGGATGACATGATCGCCAGCCACCTCCTCCCAGCCACGTACAAGTCCACTGGCTTGTTGGGACTGTACATCATCCCTAAAAGACTGCTGCTGCTGATGCTGAGTGCCAGGCTCCACCTCCATGCTCACACAATCCTCCTCCTCCTCCTCCTCCTCCTCCTCCTCATCCTCTTCCTGTGTGATGGGTGGGACAGAAGGAACACTGTCCGGATAAAGGGGGGCCTTGAGAGGCAAGGAAGTCCTCCTCTTCCTGCCTCTGTTCTGCCTCAAGTGCCCTGTCCATGATCCCACGCAGCGTATGCTCCAACAGGTGGACAAGAGGGACAGTGTCACTGATGCATGCACTGTCACTGCTCACCATCCTCGTGGCCTCCTCAAATGGTGAGAGGACAGTGCATGCATCCCTGATCATGCTCCACTGACGTGGGGAAAAAAAACCAAGCTCCCCTGACCCTGTCCTGGTGCCGTAGTCGCAAAGGTACTCATTGATGGCCCTCTGCTGCGTGTGCAGTCGCTGCAGCATGGCCAACGTTGAGTTCCACCTGGTGGGCATGTCAGATATTAGGCGGTTCTTGGGCAGGTTCAGCTCCTTTTGCAGCTCAGTCAGCCGAGCACTGGCATTATAAGATCGGCGGAAATGCACACAGACTTTCCTGGCCTGCCTCAGGACATCCTGTAAGCCTGGGAACCTGCCCAAGAACCGCTGCACCACCAGGTTGAGGACGTGAGCCATGCAGGGCACATGGGTGAGCTGCCCCTGTCGCAGGGCGGAGAGGAGGTTGGTGCCATTGTCAGAAACGACCATTCCTGGCTTAAGCTGACGTGGCGTCAACCACCTCTCGGCCTGCCCCTGCAGAGCTGCCAGAACCTCTGGCCCAGTGTGGCTCCTGTCCCCCAAACACACCAGCGCAAGCACGGCATGGCATCTTTTTGCCTGCGTACTTGCGTAGCCCCTTGTACGCCTACGGAGCACCGCTGGTTCCAAGGACAGAGCACTGGAGGAAGAAGAAGAGGAGGGGGTGGAGGAGAGAGGTGTGTCACAACCAGTAGCAGTAGTCGCGTTTTGGAGGCGTGGTGGCGGAACAACCTCCAACACTACTGCACCTTGTCCTGCATCCCTCCCAGCTGCCAATAGAGTGACCCAATGGGCCGTGAAAGAAAGGTACCGTCCCTGTCCATGCCTGCTGGACCATGAGTCAGCGGTAATATGCACCTTACCGCTGACCGCCCTGTCCAGCGAGGCATGGACATTGCCCTCCACATGCCGGTAGAGAGACGGAATCGCCTTCCGCGAGAAAAAGTGGCGTTTGGGAACCTGCCACTGAGGAACCGCACATTGAACAAACTCACGGAAGGGGGCCGAGTCTACCAACTGAAAAGGCAGCAGTTGAAGTGCTAGCAATTTAGCAAGGCTAGCATTCAACCGCTGGGCATGTGGATGGCTGGGAGTGTACTTCTTTCTACGGTCCAGCAGCTGGGGCAGGGAAATTTGCCTGCTGCATTCGGACGTCGGTGTACTGCAAGTACTTGGTTGTGACACACCGAATTCTACACCTTCAGTCCTCTCAGAGCAGCTTTCAGAGAGGACTGAAGGTGTAGTGGGGATGGAGATCCCAGCTGAGGAGGAGCAAGGAGAGGTCCGCTTAGTTCTTTGGTGTGGGTCTTTTATGTGTGCCTGCCAACGAGCTGCATGGCAGGTCGCCATATGTCTGGTCATGCTTGTGGTGCCCAAGCGGCTGATGTTTTGGCCACGCGAGATACGCTTGAGACAAATATTGCAAATAGCAGTGGTGCGATCTGCTGCACTCGTCTCAAAAAAGGCCCACACCAAAGAACTTTTCTGATAACGTGCAGAGGCAGCGCCCTGCACAGGCGGAGCTCTGCGGTGTTGTACAGTTGCTGTGCTGGCCTCTACCTGGCCTCCAGGGGGCATCCTGCCTCGTTGGACATGTGACGCCGCATCCTCCTCCTCCTCGTCCTCCTCCTCATCCTCTCTCCCTTGAGGCACCCACGTGGAGTCAGTGACCTCATCATCCCCTCCCTCTTCACCACTAGAGCAAACCTGGCAGTAAGCTGCAGCTGGTGGAACTGTACTGCCAGATTCCTCAAGCTGGGTATCGTCATCCGAGCCTTCGAATCGTTGGGCATCCTCCTGGAGCATGTACCCAACACTGTGCTCAAAGAGTTCGGGGGACTCCTCAGGAGGACATGGTGGGTCTAGGGAAGGGGTGGCTGATGATGCTCTGTCAGTACCCTGAGCCTGGGTGAGAGAGGATGAGGAGGATGAGGAGGGCTTGGTCATCCATTCTACCAAGCCTTCAGCATGATGCGGCTCCACATGTCCAGCTGCCGAAAACAAAGACGCGCGTGTCCCATGGCCACGTGCTGATGACGATGCACGACCACGTCCACGTCCACGGCCACGTCCACTAGAAACAGAGCCTGCCTGCCCTGTGTTCTTGGCTCTGCACGCTCTGCCTCCCCTTGGCGGTCTTCCAGCCATTGTAGTCGGTAGTCCTGTGGGTGCTGCTGAGAAGAAAATATAGGAGCTCTGTGTGATGCCACTAACACACTAGAAGTCCTATGGGTGCTTCTGCAAAGAAAATAGAGGAGCTCTGTGTGATGCCACTAACACACTAGAAGTCCTGTGGGTGCTTATGCAAAGAAAATAGAGGAGCTCTGTGTGATGCCACTAACACACTAGAAGTCCTATGGGTGCTTCTGCAAAGAAAATAGAGGAGCTCTGTGTGATGCCACTAACACACTAGAAGTCCTGTGGGTGCTTCTGCAAAGAAAATAGAGGAGCTCTGTGTGGTGCCACTAACACACTAGAAGTCCTGTGGGTGCTTATGCAAAGAATATATAGGAGCTCTGTGTGATGCCACTAACACACTAGAAGTCCTATGGGTGCTTCTGCAAAGAAAATAGAGGAGCTCTGTGTGATGCCACTAACACACTAGAAGTCCTGTGGGTGCTTCTGCAAAGAAAATAGAGGAGCTCTGTGTGGTGCCACTAACACACTAGAAGTCCTGTGGGTGCTTATGCAAAGAATATATAGGAGCTCTGTGTGATGCCACTAACACACTAGAAGTCCTATGGGTGCTTCTGCAAAGAAAATAGAGGAGCTCTGTGTGATGCCACTAACACACTAGAAGTCCTGTGGGTGCTGCTGAGAAGAATATATAGGAGCTCTGTGTGATGCCACTAACACACTAGAAGTCCTATGGGTGCCTCTGCAAAGAAAATAGAGGAGCTCTGTGTGATGCCACTAACACACTAGAAGTCCTGTGGGTGCTTCTGCAAAGAAAATAGAGGAGCTCTGTGTGGTGCCACTAACACACTAGAAGTCCTGTGGGTGCTTCTGCAAAGAAAATAGAGGAGCTCTGTGTGGTGCCACTAACACACTAGAAGTCCTGTGGGTGCTTATGCAAAGAATATATAGGAGCTCTGTGTGATGCCACTAACACACTAGAAGTCCTATGGGTGCTTCTGCAAAGAAAATAGAGGAGCTCTGTGTGATGCCACTAACACACTAGAAGTCCTGTGGGTGCTTCTGCAAAGAAAATAGAGGAGCTCTGTGTGGTGCCACTAACACACTAGAAGTCCTGTGGGTGCTTATGCAAAGAATATATAGGAGCTCTGTGTGATGCCACTAACACACTAGAAGTCCTATGGGTGCTTCTGCAAAGAAAATAGAGGAGCTCTGTGTGATGCCACTAACACACTAGAAGTCCTGTGGGTGCTGCTGAGAAGAATATATAGGAGCTCTGTGTGATGCCACTAACACACTAGAAGTCCTATGGGTGCCTCTGCAAAGAAAATAGAGGAGCTCTGTGTGATGCCACTAACACACTAGAAGTCCTGTGGGTGCTTCTGCAAAGAAAATAGAGGAGCTCTGTGTGGTGCCACTAACACACTAGAAGTCCTGTGGGTGCTTATGCAAAGAAAATAGAGGAGCTCTGTGTGATGGGACTAACACACTTCAAGTCCTATAGGTGCTTCTGGGAACAAAATATAGCTCTGTGTGTGTAATGGGACTAACACACTTCAAGTCCTATAGGTGCTTCTGGGAACAAAATATAGCTCTGTGTGTGTAATGGGACTAACACACTTCAAGTCCTATAGGTGCTTCTGGGAACAAAATATAGCTCTTTGTGTGTAATGGGACTAACACACTTCAAGTCCTATAGGTGCTTCTGGGAACAAAATATAGCTCTGTGTGTGTAATGGGACTAACACACTTCAAGTCCTATAGGTGCTTCTGGGAACAAAGTATAGCTCTTTGTGTGTAATGGGACTAACACACTTCAAGTCCTATAGGTGCTTCTGGAACAAAATATAGCTCTGTGTGTGTAATGGGACTAACACACTTCAAGTCCTATAGGTGCTTCTGGGAACAAAATATAGCTCTGTGTGTGTAATGGGACTAACACACTTCAAGTCCTATAGGTGCTTCTGGGAACAAAATATAGCTCTGTGTGTGTAATGGGACTAACACACTTCAAGTCCTATAGGTGCTTCTGGGAACAAAATATAGCTCTTTGTGTGTAATGGGACTAACACACTTCAAGTCCTATAGGTGCTTCTGGGAACAAAATATAGCTCTGTGTGTGTAATGGGACTAACACACTTCAAGTCCTATAGGTGCTTCTGGGAACAAAATATAGCTCTTTGTGTGTAATGGGACTAACACACTTCAAGTCCTATAGGTGCTTCTGGGAACAAAATATAGCTCTGTGTGTGTAATGGGACTAACACACTTCAAGTCCTATAGGTGCTTCTGGGAACAAAGTATAGCTCTTTGTGTGTAATGGGACTAACACACTTCAAGTCCTATAGGTGCTTCTGGGAAGAAAATATAGCTCTGTGTGTGTAATGGGACTAACACACTTCAAGTCCTATAGGTGCTTCTGGGAACAAAGTATAGCTCTTTGTGTGTAATGGGACTAACACACTTCAAGTCCTATAGGTGCTTCTGGGAACAAAATATAGCTCTGTGTGTGTAATGGGACTAACACACTTCAAGTCCTATAGGTGCTTCTGGGAACAAAATATAGCTCTGTGTGTGTAATGGGACTAACACACTTCAAGTCCTATAGGTGCTTCTGGGAACAAAATATAGCTCTGTGTGTGTAATGGGACTAACACACTTCAAGTCCTATAGGTGCTTCTGGGAACAAAATATAGCTCTGTGTGTGTAATGGGACTAACACACTTCAAGTCCTATAGGTGCTTCTGGGAACAAAATATAGCTCTTTGTGTGTAATGGGACTAACACACTTCAAGTCCTATAGGTGCTTCTGGGAACAAAATATAGCTCTGTGTGTGTAATGGGACTAACACACTTCAAGTCCTATAGGTGCTTCTGGGAACAAAATATAGCTCTTTGTGTGTAATGGGACTAACACACTTCAAGTCCTATAGGTGCTTCTGGGAACAAAATATAGCTCTGTGTGTGTAATGGGACTAACACACTTCAAGTCCTATAGGTGCTTCTGGGAACAAAGTATAGCTCTTTGTGTGTAATGGGACTAACACACTTCAAGTCCTATAGGTGCTTCTGGGAACAAAATATAGCTCTGTGTGTGTAATGGGACTAACACACTTCAAGTCCTATAGGTGCTTCTGGGAACAAAGTATAGCTCTTTGTGTGTAATGGGACTAACACACTTCAAGTCCTATAGGTGCTTCTGGGAACAAAATATAGCTCTTTGTGTGTAATGGGACTAACACACTTCAAGTCCTATAGGTGCTTCTGGGAACAAAATATAGCTCTGTGTGTGTAATGGGACTAACACACTTCAAGTCCTATAGGTGCTTCTGGGAACAAAATATAGCTCTGTGTGTGTAATGGGACTAACACACTTCAAGTCCTATAGGTGCTTCTGGGAACAAAATATAGCTCTGTGTGTGTAATGGGACTAACACACTTCAAGTCCTATAGGTGCTTCTGGGAAGAAAATATAGCTCTGTGTGTGTAATGGGACTAACACACTTCAAGTCCTATAGGTGCTTCTGGGAACAAAATATAGCTCTGTGTGTGTAATGGGACTAACACACTTCAAGTCCTATAGGTGCTTCTGGGAAGAAAATATAGCTCTGTGTGTGTAATGGGACTAACACACTTCAAGTCCTATAGGTGCTTCTGGGAAGAAAATATAGCTCTGTGTGTGTAATGGGACTAACACACTTCAAGTCCTATAGGTGCTTCTGGGAACAAAATATAGGAGCTCTGCCTGCCTGCCACGAACACACTACAAGTCCTATAGGTGCTTCTGGTAACAAAATATAGGAGCTCTGCCTGCCTGCCACTAACACACTACAAGTCCTATAGGTGCTTCTGGTAACAAAATATAGGAGCTCTGCCTGCCTGCCACTAACACACTACAAGTCCTATAGGTGCTTCTGGTAACAAAATATAGGAGCTCTGCCTGCCTGCCACTAACACACTACAAGTCCTATAGGTGCTTCTGGTAACAAAATATAGGAGCTCTGCCTGCCTGCCACGAACACACTACAAGTCCTATAGGTGCTTCTGGTAACAAAATATAGGAGCTCTGCCTGCCTGCCACTAACACACTACAAGTCCTATAGGTGCTTCTGGTAACAAAATATAGGAGCTCTGCCTGCCTGCCACGAACACACTACAAGTCCTATAGGTGCTTCTGGTAACAAAATATAGGAGCTCTGCCTGCCTGCCACTAACACACTACAAGTCCTATAGGTGCTTCTGGTAACAAAATATAGGAGCTCTGCCTGCCTGCCACGAACACACTACAAGTCCTATAGGTGCTTCTGGTAACAAAATATAGGAGCTCTGCCTGCCTGCCACGAGCACACTACAAGCCCCTCTTTGTCAATCAATCTTTGTAACTGAATCTATCTAACTCAATCTCTGTAAGTGAATCTATCTAACTATCTCAATGCAGCAGAGTGTCACAGAATCTGCCTGCTCAATCTGCGCCGGAACAGCATGTGACCGGCGCAGACGGCGTGGCGGCGTTTTATAGGGGGGGGGCGTGTACTACAGCCCCTGAGCTGTAATTGGCTACAGGCGTCCTGCCTGTAGCCAATTATGGCTCTTCGATTTTCCGGGGCTGTGATTGGCCAAGCATGCGGGGTCACAGTGCATGCTTGGCCAATCATCAGCCAGCAATGCACTGCGTCGGCCGCGCCGGCCGCAATGCATTGCGGGGCCGCTCGCATCACACGAACGTGATGCGAGCGGCCAAAATAGTTCTGGGCTCGCAGAGCGAGCGAACGCCCGGTGCTCGATGCGAACGTGGGTTCGCATCGAGCACCGGGCCCATCCTTATGGGCCATATTTAACTAGCAATTTTGTGGTATCTGTCACTTTTGTTCACTGGTATATATATATATATAGGCTGTACTGGCTCACTTATAGTACTGTTACCTATAGGTGTTAATGCACAGGATTTATTTGTTTCATTTTTTAAAAATACCAGCCTTTATGGTGGGATACTTACTGGATCACGTTTGAAACTGCAGAGGACCTGGATAAATTATCCCGTTCCTCCCACTTTTTACTGGGTATTGGATCACCTAGCCCTTAACCATCCCTTGTCACTGCTATTATTAATATTATTAATATCACGTGTCTGCGGGCAGATAGGGGTAATTACCCACCCCTATCCATTTCACAGCCTACTTGCTCTAATAGAGGTAAAACACGGAATTGCATATTTAAAATATCACTCTAGACCTATATATATTTAATTTCTTTAGGCAAAAAGGGAGCGCCAATCGTCCTTTAATTTACATTTTCTATACTAAATTTACCCTCTAGGTGGTTAAATTTCTCTGGACGTGCTGCACACCTCACATTGTTTATTCCTAAGCGCGGAGTTGTCTTCTGGTTTTATTTTACACCCAGGCAGGGCCATCTTTAATATTGATTGGACCCTGGGCAAAAATGTTCTTGGGCCCCCCGCTCCATACAGTTTCGCTCTCCACCTGCTTTGAGACATACAATACATAACAACTAGACTCAAAATCCATTTACTTAATCAGATCAGGCAGCGATTGCGATTGGTTGCCAGAGGTTACAGTGTATCATTGCCGTTCACTGACTGGTTGCTAGAGGTTACAGCACACATTACGGCTCACTGATTAGTTGCTAGTGGTTACTGCACATCATTACTGCTTACTGATTGGTTGCTAGAGGTTGCAGCACATTATCTCCTCACTGCCTGCACACCATGGACTGGGGAGGTGAGGGGATCCATTAAGAGCCCTTTCAAACTGAGGCAGTTTTCAGGCGTTGTAGCACTAGAAATAGCGCCTGTATAGCGCCTGAAAACTGCCTCCCATGCCTCCTGAGTGTAAAAGCCCAAGTACTTTCACACCAGGGTGGTGCTCTTGCAGGACATTAAGAAAGCGCTTCCAAACCACCCCTGCCCATTGGAAGGCATGGGCAGCGATTCCGAAGTTCCGCAACGCGGGCACTTTTAACCCCTTCTTAACCCCTTCCTGCCGGTTAAAAGCCCCCTGCTAGCGGCCGAAAAGCCCCACTTAAACAGCGGTAAAGTGCTGCTAAAACGAGCGCCGATTTACCGCTAATGCGGCCGCAGCCCACCAGTGTGAAAGGGGTCTAATAGACAGAAAATTCCTAGGGATCCTAGGACTCCTGGGATCAGTGGCAGTGCTGTGTGGAGGGGAGGGTGTGATCAATGACAATGCTGATTTTTTTTTTTTTAACGACTACCAATATAAACAGCAGTTTTATCACTGGCCACTAATGTACTAGGGGTTTACACTGACCACTATTGTAATAGAAGCATTCACAAAAACCACCAATGTAAGGAGGGATTTACACTGACCACTAATGTAAGGGGGACCTCCACACTGGCCACTAGTAAGAATGAAAGGATTCTACACCAAGCACCAATGTAATGAGAAGATTTACACTGACCACCAATGTAACTGAGACATTTAGCCTGCGTTCACATTTGTGTGTGTCGGGAACGCATGCAAAATCGCTTTCCTACACCATAGAAACGTACTACTCTTTAGCAGATGCACAGCAGTGCCATTAATTGTTAATGACACCCTCACACATCTGCTGACATGTGCCTTGGCACTGTGTTATTTTGAAAAAAGGTTTGGGACTTTCTTCCACATTTGTAGCGCATAGAGCAGCCCATTGAAATTAATGGTCTGCCCTACAGGTGACCTATATCCTTATCCACCCTGTCACACCTTGCATCCTAAAACCCCTGCTAACCTCTGCACCCCCAAACCTCCCCCATCCTCTCCACTTCAACCCTCTACCCCTTTAACTCTACCTGCCTCCTCTGCTCATCTTTTGCACCCACCGTCCTTACCTCCATACATCCCCTGCTTGCTCACCTGTGCACCCCAAACTGTAATTCCTTCTTTGCCTACCTCTGCACACCCCACACTACCCTACCCCCCACTAATTTTCTTACCTTTGCAGAACAGGCTGATGGTAGGCTTAATGACCACAGTTGTAGGCAGGACTTTCAAGTATTCAGTATAGGTGATGGTGGATATGACACCAGGGGGGCATGATGTACATATGAATACTGCCTCTATTTACATATTAATGATGCCGGTCCGTCTCTATTTACATATGAATGCCACCGTTATTTAAATGTAAACACAGGATCTGCAGGTTAGTCATCTGTACACAACAATAGGGCAGAGCTGGGCAGCATTAGTAACAGAACTTAACACTGATATATCAGGACACAGCATGGGACTAAAACCTCAAGGGACGAGGACATTTAAACTGGGAGAGTTGGCTAGTATGAGGCAGCTGCTTTGGGCCCCACAACAATGACAGGGCCCAGGGCAGCTGCCCTATTTGCCCTGCCTTAAAGATGACCCTGCACCCAGGAACACTGCTTCTTGCTACTCAGGTCTAAGACTATTTATGAGGTCTCTCACCACCTTCTGGGCACACCTCTTCAGGCACTGGCTGGAGTTCTATACATATTTAGGCTGCCTGCTCTGTTCTTCCTCCCACTATACTTCAGAGCCTGTGAAACACTGAGCAATCATAAATAGTCATAAATACTCAACCCCTGCTCCACTGACTACAGGGGAGCTAACTAATTTTACCTAGCAGCCTGCTCTACACTAGGAGGGTGCTAAAGGGACCTTACATGAAAATGTAAGGTTCCCATCTTTTATAGCCCCCCTTTCTTGTATAAGAAAAAAGTAAAAGATTCTCACCCGCACCCTGACCTACGGCCAATTCCTGTAGCTGAGTGTCGGAACTTGGTCATTTGTGGCAGCTGCTGCTGCACCATCTTTTGGCAGAGCAGTAAGTGAGGTGTCAATCTGGTGATCGGTTGGTTACACCCTGGCTGGCTGCCGCTGTACTAAACAAAGCAGTCACCTGATTGATGTTTACTACTGATGATAGGGGGGAACCTGGCAAAGGGCTAATGTGTCCTGGGTTCTTGGCAGAATCAAGCATGCACATTTCCATGCACTTGGTGCCCTAGATGGTGAGAGGAACACCACATAGCAGTTGGGCCTAAGAAAGCAACCCCCTCCCCGGCTAAAAGTAGGAGGCCTGACAAATGCCTAAAGAAGCACTCCTCGCCCAACCTCCTGGATCCTTGCATCATTTCTCTACATTTTTCTTGCCATCTTAGGTACCTTGTTGTTCAAAAGCAAATACGAAGATACGAAGAAGAATCCTGTGTTGTAACTGCAAATTATATAAAACACTCAAAGAAGACGTTGTGTTACTTTTTTTTTTTTTGTTTGATTAATTACATTTTTATTGAGCATTTTGTATTTACACAAGTTCCACTCACAGCACGTATATAGCATATTCACATATACCTATCATATTATATATGTTAGTACATAGCTTCAAATTTTCCTCTATAACAATTCGTAAAGGCTAAGAAAAGAACCAAAATCATATAATTAGATATTTTTACTTATTCTTTCATAATGACTATTTTGTGCTGTCGAGTGTTCCTCATAGGCAGATAACTGCCCCGTACAGAAAGAGAGAGATAAGGAGAAAAAAAGAAAAAGAGAAAAAAAACAGAAAGAAATGCAAAGAAAGAAAAAAAAAAAAAAAAAAAACACCAAATACAAACATGGACAAATCTACACAAACCTCTGGGAAGCCCCCTCTCGACCATCAACTGCAACAAAACATAACATAACAGCCAAGGCACACCAAATCCGAATCTCACCCATGGACCTTAACTTATCTCTGAGCTCAAGAATTCTATACACTTCCAAAAACTTATGATGGCTACCCTGTATACTGTCCGTTATTGACTGATATAGTAAGGGCTTAACCTCTAGAGATCCGCGCTATAACCGAATGACGGCTACAGCGCGGATCTACATTGCCGGGACTACGTCCATTGACGTCGTCCCGTGCACGAGCAGCCTGCGCTCCCCCTGAAGGGTCCGTGCGGTGCGCTCTGTGATCAGCCAAACTGTGAGACTCGCTGAATCACAGATCCGAGTAAGGGGCCGATCCCGACCCCTTACCACGTGATCAGCTGTCAGCCAATGACAGCTGATCATATGATGACAACACAGCCGGTAATCGGCTATTTTTCCTCCTCGCGCTGAGGAGAAAGCTGAAAATTGGTCTGGGCAGGAGGGGCGTTAAAGTGCCCAGTAAGCAAGTGGTTAAAGGAAATGCATGGGATAGGAATATACCATAAAGCATTGAAATAGTGCTAGAAGATCCTATAGGCCCACTACAAAGAGATTCAAACGGTGTTAAATCCCTATGAAGTGAGGTCATTTTAGATAGTTGTCTATAATAATGTTGGAGCTGGAAATAATTAAACCACTGACCCACATAATTGCGTTCAGTAGTCATTATCATGTTCAAAGCCTGGAGTCCTTTTGATGAGAGGGCTTGTGTAATCGGGGAAGGAGTCAGCAGTGTCCATCTTAAAAACCTATCCGACGATAAGCCAGGTAAAAATTCTGGATTACCCATTATTGGGGTTAATGGGCCTGGTACTGAAGAAACACCCCACCTTGGAACAGTCCGATCCCAGACTCTTACTAGGGACTGGGTCATAGGCAGTGGCGGTGCGTCCATAAGGGCGCACGGGCGCCACCCCCTCTCTCCTGCCACCCCCTCTATCACCAAGAGATAGATTCATGCATGAATTTATCTATGGCTGCCACTGCCACCCCCTATTCAGGCGCCCGGCCCCTTTTCAGGCGCAGGACGCCTGAATTACAGCGTCGGGGGGGGGGGGGGTGTTATTGAAACACCTCTTTAGAGCCATAGGCTCTAATAGGCGTCAAAAAAGGTGACCTGCGAGCGCCATGCTGGGCGCCAGCAGGTCACTCAGCAGTGTTAGAAAAGCGAATGAATAATCGCTTTCCTAACACTAAACCGCCTCTCCGCCAATCAGGTGCTCGGATCTGTTACACGTCACCTGATTGGCTGAAACATCAGGCGCTGTGATTTGATGCCAATCATAGCAGAGGATGGGAAGAGAGGACGGGAGAACACATCGAGGAGCTGTCCCACCAAGACAGGTAAGTGCAGATGGCGGGCCGGCGGGGGGCACACTGGCAGCATTTGATATGGCACAGTGGCTGCGTTTGATGGGGCACAGTGGGAGCAATTGATGGGCACAGTGGCGGAAATTGATGGGCACAGTGGCTGCGTTTGATGGCACAATGGCGGCAATTGATGGGCACAGTGGCTGCATTTTATGGGGCACAGTGGCTGCATTTGATGGCACAGTGGCTGCATTTGATGGTACAGTGGTGGCAATTGATGGGCACAGTGGCGGCAATTGATGGCACAGTGGCTGCGTTTGATGGGCACAGTGGTGGCAATTGATGGGCACGGTGGCTGCATTTTATAGGGTACAGTGGCTGCATTTGATGGCACAGTGGCTGCGTTTAATGACACAGTGGCGGCAACTGATGGGCACAGTGGCTGCGATTGATGGCACAGTGGCTGCGATTGATGGTACAGTGAGGCTGCAATTGATGGTGTTTTTTTTTCAGAATTGTTCAGTTTGTTTGCGCCCCACCAAAAATTTTGAGCACCAGCTGCCACTGGTCATAGGTGGAAGTGTTTGGGTGGATGAAATTTAGGTACGATCCACAGAAGAGAGACCAGAGGGCGCTCTATTATTTGCTGTTCAATGGCTACCCACTGTTTTGTTCTCCCACAATGGAAC
Organism: Lithobates sylvaticus; assembly: GCA_028564925.1. Lineage (NCBI taxonomy): Eukaryota > Metazoa > Chordata > Amphibia > Anura > Ranidae > Lithobates > Lithobates sylvaticus. Next base: position 43,573,708 of record CM053027.1, on the reverse strand, counting down.
CAATCCAGTATTCTAGTCAATACAGAAGCGATATAATAAAGTTCCATCTGCGGTAAACCTGCTCCCCCCCCCCTCTGTCTTTCGCTTTACCAGAATATCATAGCGAAGTCTAGCCAAAGAATTTGGCCAGATATAGTGAAGCAAGCTTGATCTTAGAGACCGAACGAAAGTCTGTGGAAGAGCTATAGGCAATGTTTGGTATAGATATAAGAAACAAGGTAGGATATTCATTCTCCCTAACCAGGAATGTTTCCCTTTGGCCATATGCTGCATATTAACCACTTGCCAACCGCTGCATGTACATTTACGTCGGCAGAATTGCTCGGCTGAGTAAATGGGCGTACAGGTACGTCCCTTTGAATTTGCCGCCGTGTGGTCACGTGCTAATGTAAACAAGCATCTCCCCGTTCTGCCTAGTGACACTGTCACTGATCATAGCTCCCTGTGATTGGGAGCTATGATCAGTGATGTGTCACACGTATCCACGCCCCCTAACAGTTAGAATAACTCCCTAGGACACACTTAACCCCTTCCTAGCCAGCTAGTGGTTAACCCCTTCACTGCCAGTGTAATTTTTACAGTAATCAGTGCAATTTTATAGCACTGATCGCTGTAAAAATTACAATGGTCCCAAAAATGTGTCAAATTGTCCGATGTGTCCGCCATAATGTTGCAGTCACCATAAAAATCGCAGCTCGCCGCCATTACTAGTAAAAAAAAAATTATTAATAAAAAGGCCATAAAACAAACCCCTATTTTGTAGACGCTATAACTTTTGCTTATTGCGATTTTTTTTACGAAAAATATATAGAAGAATACGTATCGGCCTAAACTGCGGAAAAAATTGTTTTTTTTTTTTTATATATTTTTTTGGGATATTTATTATAGCAAAAAGTAAAATATAATGCGCTTTTTTCAAAATTGTCGCTCTATTTTTGTTTATAGCGCAAAAAATAAAAACCGCAGAGGTGATAAAATACCACCAAAAGAAAGCTCTATTTGTGGGAAAAAAAGATGTAAATTTTGTTTGGGAGCCACGTCGCACGACCGCGCAATTGTCAGTTAAAGCGACGCAGCGCCGAATCGTAAAATGTGCTCTGGTCTTTGGCCAGCCAAATGGTCCGGGGCTTAAGTGGTTAATTGTGGAATTAAGTAAGGAGAGATAATTCAACTCATAAATTTTTTTCTTCTGAAGGAGCAATATTCACTCCTAAATATTTAAGAGATTGTAATTCCCATTGAAATGGGAAATTATTTTCTATCGTTTCTTTTTCCTTTACTGATAAAGTAATATTGAGGCAACGAGATTTTGCGACATTTACTTTGAAATTGCTATAGTAACGCAATTGTTTCAATTCATGAAGAATATTTGGAAAAGCTATTCTTGGATTAGATCCATATACAAGTAGATCGTCTGTGAAAATACTCAGTTTATATGAATTATTATTGAATATGAATTATTACCCACCAGAACCCCCTGAATTGGGCGGTTGCACCGTGGGTCGACCGCCAAGTGTTCCATGGCCAGAATATATAGATATGGTGATAGCGGACAGCCCTGTCGTGTCCCATTAGAGATTTTAACAGGCAAAGATAATGTCCTGTTGACCTTTATTCTAGCTGATGGAGCGGTATATAGGGCCATTATTTTTTGAATAAATTCTCCTGGAACTTATATTTGTTCCAATGATGCAACTATGAACTTGCAATCTAGGCGATCAAAAGCCTTTTCCGTATCTAATGCTAAAAGACAAAGCGGATTCTTTGATCTACGAACATGAATGCAACAAAAGGCTTGTTTTTAGGATATTATCACAAGCTTCCCAGTTTGGTACAAATCCCACCTGGTCTAGCCCTATTAAAGAAGGTATCAAAGTTTGTAAACGTGTAGCCAACAATTTAGCATAGATTTTTAGGTCCACATTTATCAATGAAATGGGCCTACAGCAAGAACACTGAGAGGGATCTTTTTCAGGTTTTGGTGTTTTGCCCCATACACACGTTATGCTCCGTTATGCTCCGTTCTTCCTCCGTGTCCCCCTCCATTCTGCTGTCCCCCTCCGACGGAGGGGGATAGCAGAACGGAGGTGGACACGGAGGAAGAATGGAGGGGGACACGGAGGAAGAAAGAAGGGGGACAGCAGAACAGAGGGGGACACGGAGGAAGAACGGAGGGGGACAGCAGAACAGAGGGGGACAGCAGAACGGAGGGGGACAGCAGAACGGAAGAGGACAGCAGAACAGAGGGGGACAGCAGAACGGAGGGGGACAGCAGAACGGAGGTGGACATGGAGGAAGAACGGAGGGGGACAGCAGTAGAACAGAGGGGGACACGGAGGAAGAACGGAGGGGGGCAGCAGAACCGAGGGGTCCCCCTCTGTTCTGCTGTCCCTCTCCGTTCTTCCTCCATGTCCCCCTCCGTTCTGCTGCTGTCCCCCTCCGTTCTTCCTCCGTGTCCCCCTCCGTTCTGCTGTCCATACCACCTGTCTAAACTGGTTACCACACCACCTGTCTAAACTGGTTACCACTTTTTGTTTTCCAAAAATTGGCAAAAAAAGTATCAAAAACATATTTTTTGTGCGTGTGCGGGGGGGGGGGGGGGGGCTTGTCGTTGTCCTAGGCCAGGAGGTCTCCAAACTTTCTAAGCAAAGATTAGAAAAGACTGTTTCCAGTGGAAGTAGAAAATGTCCCATTGTCAGTGAGAGAAAACAATTCCTCTGGCTTGGTGGTCAGTAGAAGTAACAAAATTTCAAAGTGTATGTGGTTAGTAGGAGGTGGGATAATGCCCCAAAGTTGGCAATAATGGGAGGAATAGTGCCCAATCATTGGTTTTAGTGCAAGAAATAGTGCCCCGTCGTTGGTGTCAGTTGGTAGAATAGTGCCCCATTGTTGGTTTCAGTAGAAGGAACAGTACCCCATCATTGGTGCATTGGTGTCAGTGGGAGGAATTATGCCCCACTCCTGGTGTCAGTGGAAGAAATGTGGCTTCAACTTTGTTGGCAGTGGGAGAAATAGTGCCTCATATCAGTGGGAGGAACAGTGACAGGATAAAGGCAAGCAAAGGGCCACATCCGTCCAGTTTGGAGACCCCTGGCCTAAGCAAAGAATGTCTACCTCCAATTCAATATGCTTCAAAATTGACTTGCGTGATGCGTTTGAAGGGCAAGGCTGCCTGAGTCTCAGTTTATTTTAAGATGCTGATGAACACTAGGGATATGTCTGTTGGTACATCTCCTGAAACAATCCATTGGATCAAAGTGTTATGTAAACCTAAACAATGAACTTCTGTTTTTTTTTATCACTTTTGGTCTGTTATATATACTACTGAAAGCATCTACTTATATCTGTTTTGTGTCAAAACTGCTTGGTAATCCTTCCAGAAATTCAGTGAGCTTCTAGCATTCTGTGCCCTCTGTTGACTGTTATCAGTAAGCATTGTTCCCAGTTATCTCTTAGGACTTCAGAAGAGACTTACCATCTCATGTTAAGCAGACAAGAGGAGAAAGAAGTGTTTTGTAGCCTTGTCCTGTTGTGTTAACACTGCTGCTCCATAGATACAGTAGAGTGAGCTTGAATTGTCACCATAGGACAGGAAGATTATAACTGACAATATCACCAGGAGCAAATAAAGGAAAAAAACATGAAAGCTGAAATAGATAACTAATGCAGCCACCACATAAATATTATAAGCTGCAATATATATACCTATATATAATGTTTTGTTCTTATGCCGCGTACACACGATCGGAATTCTCGTCGGAAAAAGCTCTGATGATTTTCCCGACGGGATTCCGACGGAATTCCACTCAAACTGTCTTGCCTACACACGGTCACACCAAATTCCGACCGTCAAGAACGTGGTGACATACAACACTACGACGAGCTGAGAAAAAACTAAGTTCAATGCTTCCGAGCATGCGTCGAATTGTTTCCGATCATGCCTAGGAACTTTGCGCGTTGGAATTGGCACAGACAAACCTTTTCCGTCTGAAAAATTGAGAACATGCTTTCAAATTTTTGCTGGCGGGAATTCAGCCAGCAAAATTCCGATGGAGCCTACACACGGTCGCATTTTCCGCTGAAAACCTCTCATCGGTCATTTGCTGGCCGAAAATTCCGATCGTGTGTACGCGGCATTAGGCTTCAATACACTTCAAGCTAAGCAGATGTGAGCACAGACCCTTGCTCTTTTTGGAAAGGGCGATGTGCACCGTTTATGCCCTCTCTCCATGGATCATTTGTGGCACCTGTATATCTTTATTAATGATGACCCCTGTTTCCTACCGCACATGCGTGAGTCGCGATACGCCTTGTGAATGGTCCCATAGTCTTCTGGGACCTGTGATGTGTACCAGAAGACTGTGGGGGAAGGAGGGGGGCGGTACTTCCGGCTTAGTTCACCGCCGCAATCTGACCTGGAAGTGGGAGCAGGTACCTATCAAAACCAGGTAACCGCTCCCCCTCCCCTCTAAAAGAGGCAAAATGTGGCAGTGGAGGGGGGGAGGGTGCAAACAAGCAGGGCTTCCCTTTTTGGGTGGAGCTCTGCTTTAATCCAGTCACCATGGAATGTGTAGATGTTGGAGATCCGGGGTGATTGGATTACGATGTCTTAAGTTGTGGAGAACATCACTAGGGTGTCCTCCTGACATCTATTGGATTTGAAGTGGCTTGGGTAATCAACAAAAAGTCTTCAGCATTACTAAAGGGTCCAGTTGAATGTGACTAACTATTAGTAGATATACAATAACCTGGATAAACGAGTCCCTTCACAGACAACTGAGATCAGACAATGTTGTGCAACCTCTGGATATGTCCCTGATAGCCAACAGCCCAGCAGTGTCTGTGAGAACCTCATAAACATGGATCAGTCAACCAGACTCATGAATACTATTACCATTGTATCCCATTTTATCCCCATATCAAATGAAAAATTGCTACCTACATGTGCCATGGGAAAAGAGGTGATGAACAGCTGTGGTTATTCTATTGTTCCAGTAGACAGTAAACAAGACCCTAAAGAGAGACAACACTAATACGACACCTCACACCTTGATGTCAGAGAACAGTAGTTGGGACCGAAGCCTTTGAACCACTCCATCACTCCTGGACACTTTAAAGTTTTGTGTGGAAAGTGTTTTTCCACAGCTTATAAAAAGGTATTCATGACTTTCAAATAAACCTTTTATTCACCTGTCTGTATCGGCACCTGGCCACATCCAGGTCTAGGCTCAACCAATTCTTAGGAGCCCATTCTCATAAAGCCCAACCCTTACTCCTCTGGATTTCGATCTTTCCTTTCTTTTTCTGGATCCACCCTCAACAATTCTCACTTCTTTGTGCCTGGTGTCCAGATTCTCCATATCAATTTGACCAAACATTTCTGTAAGGAGTGTGAGACTCTTAATATTGCTTTGACAAGTAAGTTTATTTGGGAACTCACGTTACGAAATCTCAACAATGCCACCCAAGCCTTCCCTTTAGGGTTTGTTCATCATTGTCCATCTTTCAGCAGTAAAATGCACAAAGATATATCTGAACAGAGCAGCAAGTATTTTGGCAGCAAAGACAGCTATATAATATTTTACCTATTCACGAGAATGATCAGATATTATGTGACCAGAGATCTGGGCTTCTGGTCATGTAACCAACATAAGAAGCAAGCTGGCACAGAATCCATCTCACCTCTGAAAGATTCTAAAGTCTCCCTGTGCTTGGTTGATTTACGTCCACAACTAATGCATTTCACAGAAAGGAAATATTTGCTTCCAAGCTTTTTTCATCAGCAGTGTTTTGTGAAATTGATTGTTTCGCATTTTGCACAGCGCACGCCGGCCACTTTTAATTAGAAACAACTGAAAGACTCTATTCTGAATTTGGCTTTCATGAAATGTGGAAAGCTTCAGTTTACTTTATCACCAGAGACAGAAGTCACATGAACATCACATAACTGGCCCGCGTTAGACACAGAGGCGGAATAGTGTGACTCCCGTTTCTTTGTATGGTGGCCATTGTTGTGTAGTGTTGCGTCATCAATGTCTAATTAATGATAGCCATGGCATACACAGGCTTGGTTCTATTTAGGTGACCTCCTAGACCAGCCTTACTCAACAAGGGTTCTGTGGAACACTAAGGTTCCTCCAGAGGTTGCTAGGGGTTCCTTGAGCAATGAGCAATTTATCCCTCTCTAAAAAGTAACCACAGACAACAATGATCTTCTTAGCTATCTTAAAGTGGGGATCTTCCCAATGACCACAAATGCAGTGTTGGTCATCTTACTTTAGAAAAGTAATTAGTTAAGTTACAAATTACTTCTCCCAAAAAGTAATTGCGTTAGTAACTTGGTTACTACATTGGAAAAGTAATTAGTTACTCAGCAAAGTAACTGTGACAGGGGTGGCAGCGGTGGTACTTGGGGGGTGGCAGCGGTGGTACTTGAGGGGTGGCAGCGGTGGTACTTGAGGGGTGGCAGTGGTGGTGGTGTACTTGGGGGGGTGGCAGTGGTGGTGTGTACAGTACTTGGGGGGGCTGGCAGCGGTGGTACTTGGGGGGGTGGCAGCGGTGGTGTACTTGGGGAGGTGGCAGGCAGCGGTGGTACTTGGGGGGGGTGGCAGCGGTGGTGGTGCCATCCTCTCCCACCACCACCTCTGCCCCTTACTGATCCCATCCCCCACCACCACTGATCTCATCCCTACCCTATCCCCCCCATCACCTCTGTTGTAGAAGTGATGGTGGGTGGGTAGGGATGGGATCAGTAAGAAGCAGAGGTGGTGGACGATTTGGGATGGATCGATTGCACTGCAATTCGAATGATCAGACAGTCACTTACTTGAATACCTCCAGGGATGCCTTTCCTCATGGGGAAAGAGAGAGACCCTCCCCTTCACTCGATTTGTGTCAGCTGGTCAGCTGACTTAATTTTTCAGTGTCCACCCTGCCTCCCTACATTCTCTCTCTCTGAATAGGCGGGGTGGGATGGGGCGGTCCAGACATTCTCTCTGAGTCTCAGCCTCTTCTCAGCTCAGCGGGCGAAAGCCCCCCTCCCCGCGGCGGAACAAACGGCCAGGCAGCGTGGCCACGGCGGGCCTCCCGGGCGGTAGATGTAGTTGCGGTAACGCCGCCCAAGTAATGGGAACTGCGTTACCATGAGGGGAAGTGTAATCAGTTAGATTACTCGTTACCCTCTAAAGTAACTGCCTAAAGGAACTCCGTTTATTTTAACTGAGTTACTTACATCACTGCACAAATGTAAGGAGCATTCATCTAAGTGATCATTGCACGAATGAACTGTGAACTTTTGATATCCTGTATAATAATATTAATAGTAATAATATTAATAAGTTACAATATAGTAATTATTAGTAGTGGTTCCCTGAGCCTGGAAAATGATTTCAAGGTTTCCTTTGTGTTAAAAAAGATTGAGAAAGGCTGTCCTAGAACAACAAACCATATTAGTCCTTTATGTAAAGAGGACCATAAAAGGTCCAATTATGGCAAGCCCTACTTGAGAAATGGGCCAGTAAAGAGACTGTGACCACCGTTGATACGTTTTCGTTCACCTTCCCCACACTTCCTCCCTACTGTGTTGATTCATCGAAGCCGCCGAAAAATGACTGGTGTTTTTGATATGGAGGAACCTTCTCCAATGATGCAATGCTCCTCACACGAGAAACTAAGAAGTCAATTGCTAAAGTCTTATATAATCTTTAACATGTAATTTCAAAAGTTGATTTCAATCTTCTTAAAGAAGAGCTCCAGATAGTGTTGCTGCTGACTTTAAATGTAAGGACACTTACCTGTCAAGGGATACAGCAATGTCATCACCCGAGCCGATTCTTCATACAGGTTTGGGTGCAGACGCCGGCATCTTAGGTAAGGGAAACAAGCAATGAAGCCTTCCAGCCTCACAGCCGGTTACCTACTGCGCATATGCAAGCCACACTGTGCTTTGTGAATCATCCCACAGTCTTCTGGGACCTGTGATGTGTCCCAGAAGGCTGCGGGGGGGGGGGGGGCTGAACTTCTGCACAGATCGACACAGATATTTTACCGGAAGTGGGAACGGGTATCTGTCAAAACCAGGTACCCACAGATTACATACAGTGAGAATCTCCTATGATAGACAGAACAGTGGTCCAATGGCTTCCATCACTGGCAATAAGTGACTGCAAAGAGACCGTCGAAGATCAGCAACACTGAAATATAACAAAGAATGAAAAAAATTATACAGAAGCCACCAGAGTCGGAAATGTTCGTAAGTCGGCCGCGCATGCGCAGACCGACAAATACGGACATTTCCGGACATTTCCGATGTTCCGTCTAATGCCGTTCTGTGCATGCGCGGCAAATAACGGACATTTCCGAAGTTTTCCGGCATTTTCCGAGGCTCCGAATGGCTGGAACACGGCGGAAAATGGCGGAGGGTCCCCGCAGCGCCCGGTTCGTAAGTAGGGGATGTTCGTAGGTCGGGCGTTCATAAGTTGGGGACCCCATGTACTTTGTTTAAAAATATGCTAGCAGTTTTTTATGGCTCAGTGCTTTATCAAACTAAATGACATTGAATTTGGGTTATACAGTATCTCACAAAAGTCAGTACACCCCTCACATTTCTGAAAATATTTTATTACTTCTCTTTATGTGACAACACTGAACATTAAATTTTTTAATTTTGAGATTTTTTTAATTTTAAATATATGTTAAAGGTGTAAACATACTGCATTTATCGGCGTATAACACGCACATTCATTTTAAGAGGGAATAATTTTAAATGTTAAAAGGTGTCACAAGTGCCATCAATGCAGCCTGATCGATGCCCATGCTGCAGCATAGAGGGGACAGGGAGGGGGGCGGGACGAGCGCTGACAGATTACATACAGTGAGTATAACACGCACATTCAATTAAACAGGAGATTCTCACTGTATGTAATCTGACGGCGCTCATCCCGCCCCCCTCCCTGTCCCCTCCGAGGCAGCTAAAATTGAAGTATTGGTGTATAACACGCACACTCTATTTGCACCCGATTTTCAGGGTGAAAAAGTGCCTGTTATACGCCAATAAATACAGTATTCATAAATAAAGCAAACAAAAACAACAAAGTTTAAATTATTAATAGTTTATAAAATAGAAGTAAATAAAAAATAAAAAATCAGCAGGAAAATAATAATTTAATGGAGAAGGAGAGTAAGGAGTTAATAAGGCTGATTAGAGTAAATTAAGAGTTAATAAGGGGTTAAACAGAAAAACTATTTATTTAAAACCAAAAAAAATATATTTTTTTTTACTTGACGAGGTTGCTTTAAACTGACTTCATTTACAGACCAACGTTCATCCCTTTGATCTGCAAATGAACAGAAAGATGCAATGGGGGGTTGTTTACGAAAAGGCAAATCCACTTTGCACTGCAAGTGCACTTGAAAGTGCAGTTGCTCTAAATCTGAGGGGTAGATCTGAAATGAGTGGAAGCTCTGCTGATATTATCATCCAATCATGTGCAAGCAAAAAATTTTTTTTTTTTTTAGGCACATTCATGAATTTTTCTTTTTTTGGGTGGAACACCACTTTAAGATCGCGTGGAGGGTTGAATCGAGATCACAATTTTTTAACGATTACCGTGCAGCTCTACTTATCAGAAGTGATTCATGCTGATAGCGGAGGAACGACACAGCAGACAAAAGTGACACTTGGTGGTTTTAATTGAGACAAGTACACACTATAGAGAGATATGTTTTGTTCATATTTTATGTCTGAGGTTTACAACCACTTTAAGTTTTTGATAGAGTAGGGAAGGATTAGAAACTCGGCCAAGTTTTAATTGCTTGTTCGCTCGAGGAGAGATTTCCCTTTGTTTCCTGTTGTGTCTCCACAGTAAGGAAATATCAATAGGCACACAGCAACCAAACCTGACATTGTTCCAACCTTTCCTTACTCTAAGTTAAAAAATGATATATACAGAGTATATCTTTTTTTCGAAATGCCATTGAATCTTCTGTGTGTCAGCTTTATTCACTCATTACCTGAATTCCATTTTACAATAAGAGTCTGGAGGCAGTTTTTACAGCTTACAGAATGGAATACTGGAATAGTGACAGTATCATTCTTCTGTTGTAATGGAGATGAGGATCTGGACAAGACGGGGGTGGTAGCATGCAGTCATTTGAATTGCAAATTAAGAAAAGGAAAAACATTTGTCTGCAGCACCTTCAGGTTTCAGGTCTGGACTGACTCATAAATCACAGGGAAGCTGGTCACGGGAAATATGGAGGCTACCATTGCTGGTCTCTCTTCCAAACCTGCTATTTGCTGGCCTGTCATGTAGATCCACTAACTTCAGTAATTTCGAGACACAAAACAATTTTGCAGGAACTTTTGACTTTTCTGATCTGCATACTTGGTTTTGGATGGTATCTCAGAAAATAAGGAAATCAAAAGGATCAACATAACAGCATTTTCTGAAGGAGGTCAACAATGGAAGCTCCATTTCTCTCATGGCAGGTCTTGGCAGGCTTCATACCTTCGCCTACATGGGCAAATCACAGGTTCACTTTAAATGTGATAAATCAACTAAAATACAAAGCCTAGTTCTCTAGAGCAGTCTAACTCAAGCTTTTGTACCGAAGCAGACCATTAAAACTATTTTCAGTTCTCAGGGAACCCTTGTTAAAACCTGTTCATTGGTGATCAGTGGGAAGGATGCCCCTTACATTGGTGGTCAGTGGGAAGGATGCCCCTTACATTGGTGGTCAGTGAGAAGAATGCCCTTACATTGGTGATCAGTGAGAAGAATGCCCTTACATTGGTGATCAGTGAGAAGAATCCCCTTACATTGGTGGTCAGTGGGAAGAATGTCTCTTACATTTGTGGTCAGTGAGAAGAATTTTCTTACATTGGTGATCAGTGAGAAGAATGCCCTTACATTGGTGATCAGTGAGAAGAATGCCCTTACATTGGTGGTCAGTGAGAAGAATGTTCCTTACATTGGTGGTCAGTGGGAAGAAAATCCCTTACATTGGTCATCAGTGGTAAGAATGCTCCTTACATTGGTGGACAGTGGGAAGAATACACCTTACATTGGTGGTCAGTGGGAAAAATATTCCTTATATTGGTGGTTTGTAGAATTCCCCTTGCTTTTATCGTCAGTGGGAAGAATGCCCCTTACATTGGTAGTCAGTGGGAAAAATGCTCCTCACATTGGTGGCCAGTGAGCAGATTGCCCCCTATACATTGGTGGCCAGTGGGAAGGTTGACGCTTATATTGGTAGCCAGTGAGAGGAATGCACCCTTTAACTGGTGGTCAGTAGGAGGAATACTCTTTAACAATGGTGGCCAGTGAGATTAGGAAGAATGCCCCCCATACATTGGTGGCCAGTAGGAAGGATGACCTTTTTATTGGTGGCCAGTAGGAAGAATGCTCCTTAAATTGGTGGCCAGTGGGATTGGGAAGGCTACCCCCCATACATTGGTGGCCAGTAGGAAGGAGGACCCTTATAATGGTGGCCAGTGGGAAGAATGCTCCTTTCATTGGTGGCCGAACCGAAGAATGCCTCTTACATTGATGGCCAGTAGGGGAAAGGCCACCCATACATTGATGGCCAGTGAGAAGGAAGCCCCCTACAATGGTGGTCAGTGACATTGTCATTGGTGGTCATCAGGAAGAATTCCCTCTATACATTAGTGGCCAGTGGGAGGAATGCCCCCCTTACAGTGATGGTCAGTATGCCACCCTTACAGGCAGTTAAAAAAATTGTAGGCATCATGCTGCTAGCTCTGCTCTTACTTGTAGCTCAAGGAATCCCTAACAACCTCTGGAGGAAACCTAGGGATTCACAAAATACTATATTATACACAGTATAATAATGGATCTTCTTTTGTTGTAGTCATTCTAAATGTAAATTAAGAAATGTTACGAGAGGACTATGCTTTATCAAGTCCTCAAAAAAAAACTGTGATTGTAATTGGGAAACCTTGTTATATAAAAGGTTATATGGCACCTAATGAGCTTCCATTTCAAGAACACTTCATAGTGACGTGTGTTCAAGGTGTAATGATGAGCACCCCATGGACAGGTGGGATTTAACACCAAGTGGTCACATATATGCGTCCATGCGGAACAGTATTTCTGTGCTGACAGCGTGCTCACTGCATGCTCCTGACACAGTAACTAAGATGTCACGGGCAGTTCCCGAAGCATAGACAACGATCACATGATCAGAATGTCTGCCTCCCGGTATTTAGATTCTCTTAAAGAGCCAGGGTGCAGCGGCAGTAAGGGGTTAAGGTGTCAAAAAGCTGTTTTTTATTTACCTGCATTTAGAAGGGGCTCGTTCACACCATGGCCACTGGCATGCACTGGGGGGTGAACATTGCTGATATGCTGATCTCTGTGCATTGTTTGTTAGAACCTCGGTGTCCCTTTAAAAACCTCTGAATGCCAGAGTCAGGAAAGATTGTCTGATCACATAATCGCTGTGATTGGCTGTCACAGTGGTCACATAATGGGGAGCCGGTCCTGCCACCCACCAATCATTAACAAGGATGAAGAGTTGTTCTTGAGTGGGGACTCAGCACAAAAACTTCGGCCACCCAGCAACACATGTGTTCGGCGTGTTGGAGTTAAAGCTCACTCATTTGCCGCCACACATATGTGTTGGGCGGTCGTAAAGGGCATACGTTCTATTCACACAGCGGTGTTGCCTTGTGGTAGTTTGCATTGCAACCCACTGCGCTAAAAAAAAATACTGCACGCTGTAACGTTTTTTTCAGACCACACCACTGCAAAATAGTGGTGTGAACTGTCTTCGCCCCTGTACACATGATCGGAAATTCCGACCACAAAATCCGTCTGATTTTTTCCGACTGATTTTTTCCGACACTGGTGTTGCATACACACGGTCGGACAAAGTTGTCGGAAAATCCGATCATTCTGAACGTGGTGACGTTCGTTGCGTACGACGGAACTACGTAGAGGCTAGTAGCCAATAGCTTTGGTCTTGTAATTTGATCTGAGCATGCGTGGCACTTTGTCCGTCGGAATTCTCTACACACGATGGGAAAAAGTCCGATCGGATTTTGTTGTCGGAAAATTTGAGAGCAGGATCTCAAATTTTTTCCGTCGGAAATTCCAACAGAAAAAGTCAGATGGAGCCCACACACGGGCGGATTTTCCGACAACATGGTCCGATCTGACATTTTCCGTTGGAATTTCCGACCGTGTGTAGGGGGGCTTCGAGTCCATTTACACTTAACATTCACACTTAACAATAGTGCAATTTTCCATTGTGACTTTACTCTGTGACTTGATGTGACTTTGGGTGAGTGCAACTTTTTTACGACTTTGGCTTTGACCAATGTGATTGTTTTGTTTGTGCTCCACAAAGCCATTAGACAGGACAGAAATTTGTTTAGTTTCGTTTGGTTTCTTTATTTTCTTACATGTTTCCAAATTTTCAGAATGATTTAAATTTGAATCAGTCGAAAATTGATCGACGGGTTCGAATTCTGTGCTGGTTGTTAAGGAGTGGGCCGGGAAGCCGACCGCTGCATCCTTAACAACCGATGATTCATCAGCTGTCAGCCGGTTTCCCCACTGATGGCTGAATGTAAAAAAAAAAAGAATGCCGGCAATGAAAAAAAATGGCGTGGGGTCTCCTCCCCCAATGCATACAGGCCCTTCGGGTCTGGTATGGGTTTTAAGGGGAACCTTTTTTTTTGGGTCGGTGGCGGGCGGCATGATTGCCAATAGATATAAAGCGTGGGACATTTTCTTTTATTTTTTATTAAAGGAATAGTCAAAAATGCGTGTTGTGTCTTTACTCACTTTTTTGGTGAATGGGTAGGGGTACTATTTACCCCATACTCATTCACATAGCGGGGAAGCCGGGATCTGGGGGCTTCCAGATTCTGATAAGCCCCTGCCCGCAGACCCCCCACATTTACCAGCCAGGGTTGTGGGGAAGAGACCCTTGTCCCCAAGGTGCTCTGGAGGCCTCCCATGCTGCAAAGCACACCACCCCCCATGTTGAGTGCGTGTGGCCTGGCATTATTCTTTCCCTTAGACTTTAGTTTTACTTTAACTAAAATGGTGTTTTTTTTCTAGACGTTCTGCTTTGAAGGGTTTTTATTATTTTGTCAGCAGTATCCAGAGTTTGTAACATGATAACCTCACTCCCGCTGTGATCGGTACAGTTGGATCCTGAAATAACTGCTTCTTATGAACACACTACCAAGTGAGGTGTGAAGGACGAAGGAATGATAGAACTGGATTCCAAGTGGATAGAGACAATGCTGGGATCACATTAAAGGGGACGTTGCATCGTAATTGCATAAAAAAAAAAAAAAAAAAAAAAAAAAAAAACACAATCTCTAAATAATATTTTATTTTAAAGAAAAACTTAAAGTGGATGTAAACCCACTCTCATCCTTTCTAAACTACTGCCATATTGGTTTTCTAGAAGGATATACATGCCTCCTACATGTATACTTATCTGTCAAATGTCTCCCCCTCTGTCTGTTATGAGACCCGAAAAACTGCAGATTTTGTGGATGAGTCTGTTTTCCAGGGCTCAGTGGGTGGAGTCGTGATGTCAGTAGACTCCCCGCCCACCTTTACACTCCCATTATCAACATGCATTTTCTCCTGTGTATTTCTTACATTGAACTTCTGCTATGATCACTAACATCCAGTCAAAACCCAGAAAAGTCCCCTACATGACTTCAGCATGCCAAATCATGCTGAGGTGTGGAACATCCAATCCTTGCAGAGCTGCTGAAGAAAGGAGTGGGGGTGGGAATTAAAAAATAAGGCTTGTCTTAGGCTAGTGCACGAGATATGTAAATCACCTGTCAATCACAGCAAGGGGGAAGAACGGACAAAGTTTTCACAGTTTGTCCATTTTATTTCACTGAAAAAAGATATGAGGATTGCTCAGAGCTGGATTAACTCTTTGTGGCAGAACTGATCTGAAATCCCATACTCTATATTGTGCCAGACAAAAAAAAATAAAAAAATTTCGGGTTTACATCCACTTTAACTGTATCTGAGCACCATAAATTGAAAAACGCTATTTAATTAATTTGTATTATTCAAAGCAAACTCACCCATCCATGTCTTCATGCTTTATTTTGTTGAGAAATCACTTTGAAAAACAGCCCCCTAGCATTTCTAGCTGCGGCCATCTTGAGTGAGGGCAGATGATTCATGTAGCAGTTACTTCCTGGAATCCATCTACCCATAGCTCAGGAATGCAGGCAGGAAGGTGTGCAGGCAGGAAGAAAAAAAAAGTCCATGAAGACTTCTGGGATGTATGATATCATTTTGGCCTAGGCCAGAAACCAGGAAGCAACTAAAAGCGGAGTTCCACCCAGAAAACATTTTTACATATTCACAGTCCTTTCATAGTATTACTGTAATAAACCATTGGGGGGGGGGGGGGAAATGTTTTACTCAGCAGAAATGCCCTGTTGCTATGTAGTGCCTCCTAATCTGCCACTTCCGGGTCCGCAGAGCTCGCCACCACTTTCTTCCTCGGTTGTGCTCCTGGGAAATGTGAGTAATAAATTCCCAGGAGTCAGTGGGCAGCACTGTGAGCAAAAATCGCATTATTTCCCGACAGGAAATGACGCGATTTAAGGCGGATCACATCTATGTTGTCATAACAACAGGGCGGGACCTTCCTCCGTCGCCGCCCGTTGTTATGGCTAAGGAGCATCGCGCATACGCGAGATCGAGAGGTGCATGCTGGTTACCCAGCATGCACTTCTCCATCGCAAATTCAGGAAGAGGTTGACATTGGGCTTTACATGCCCAAAATCATCATGGCAACGGCCAGAAGAGGATTTTCTAAATAGTAAGTATAAAAAAATATATAAAATTAAGATCCACTAGCAAACATATATAACGTTCATTGGGGTTATTAATGCATTATGATGGGGTGCAAGAAGAAAAAAATATGTGGCCGAGAAGTCCGCTTTAAGAAATGTTAAAAAAAAAAGTTTAAAATAAGAAATGTAATATATCTTCCTAACTATTCTTTTCTATTTTCTGTCCCTTCATTGGCTGGAACATGACAATAATTATTGTAATCATCATGGGGTATTGCAGCCTTCCTCAACCGTTTCAACACAGAGGAACCAATGAAATAACTTTCCGGTCTCAGGGATCCCCTGATAAAAACGACTATATCTGCAACTCATGGTACATTAGTGTCCTTGTTGCTGTCCTTGTTGTTGCCCATTTGTTGTTCTTATATTGTCATGATTGCCAATTTGTTGCTTTTATACTTTCATGATTGCACATACATTGATTTTATATTGTCATGATTGCCAATTTGTTGCTTTTATACTTTCATGATTGCACATACATTGATTTTATATTGTCATGATTGCCCATCTGTTGCTTTAATATTGTCATGATTGCCCTTTTATTGATCTTATATTGCCACGATTGCCCATATGTTGCTCTAATGCCGCGTACACGCGATCGGAAATTCCACCAGCAAAAGACCGATGTGAGCTTTTCATCGGAAAATGCAACCGTGTGTATGCTCCATCGGACTTTTGCTGGCGGAATTTCGGCCAGCAAAAGATTGAGAGCATGTTCTCAATTTTTCAGACGGAAAAAGTTTCTATCGGAAATTCTGATCGTCTGTGGCAATTCCAACGCACAAAATTCCGACGCATGCTCGGAAACAATTCGACGCATGCTCGGAAACATTTCGACGCATGCTCGGAAGCATTGAACTTCATTTTCAAGGCTCGTCGTAGTGTTGTACTTCACTGCGTTCTCGACGATCGGAATTTGGTGTGACCATATGTAGGCAACACAAGCTTGAGCAGAATTCCGTCGGAAAAAAATCCAAGGCTTTTCCGACGAGAGTTCCGATCGTGTGTACGTGGCATTATATTGCCATGATTGCTCATTTGTTGCTCTTATGTTGCCATGATTGCCCAATCGTTGCTCATATTTTGTCATGATTGCCCATTTGTTGCTTTTATATCACGGTTGCCCAATTGTTGCTCTTATATTGTCATGATTGCCAATTTGTTGCTCTTATATTGTCACGATTGCCCATTTGTTGCACTTATATTTGTCATGATTGCGCATCTGTTGCTTTTCTATTGCCATGATTGCCCATTTGTTGCTCTTATATTGCCATCATGGCCCAATTTTTGCTCTTATATTGTCATGATTGCCCATTGGTTGCTTTTATATTGTCATGATTGCCCATCTGTTGCTCTTATATTGTCATGATTGCCCACCTGTTGCTCTTATATTGTCATGATTGCCCATTTTTTGCTCTTATATTGTTGTGATTGCCCATTTGTTGCCACTATATTGTCACAAATGCCAGTTTACTGCCTACATATTGTCACAATTGCATATTTGTTGCCTGCATATTTTCATGATTGTCCATTTGTTGCTCGTGGAGGCCAACCCTTGCTATGCCAGACAATACCAGGATGTGGACCAATAATCAGTCACCTTCAGGATGTGAATCGAACAGGGGCTCTGTATTGCATCCATTGTATGTGATATACAGTATTGATCCCCATCCTGTACATGCTGTTCTTTACTTTCTGTTTGTCATCAAAGCTTCCGCTTGTGCTGAGCCTGTGTGAATCATTAGGAGTGTTACCTGGCTGGGGACTGATTGATAAAAGGAATGTGAGTAACTCCGAGTTCACAACATAAAACTTTTCCAATAATACAATGTTTACTTTGTGTGTGTATAGTCCATGAGACGTAAAAAATGTTTACCCAGAGGGAGAGATAACACATAGAATAAAAAGTGTTTACGCCTGGGACAAAGTAGGTGAGGTGTATGAATCACAAGGAGATAATCACTTACCTGGAGAGCTGCCACCAGCCATAGAATGTTTTTTTTTTTTTTTCGTTTTTTTTCCCTGGTAATCCTACCAATAACACTCTTATTGTCCTGGGTGGCTACGCTCACTCCTCCACTGTATCACACAGGCTCGACTTCTAACATATCTGCTTTTGTTCATTTTCATTATATGATGGATTGATGGGATCAATAGTTTTCACAAGACAGATTGCTTTACTATCTGATCAGCTTACAGCAGCAGTCCCCAACCCTTTTGGCCCTGGGGACCGGCTTCGTTGTTGCAGGGGGGTGTTGGACGTGGAATTCAGCGGCGGGTGATTTATCGGGCGAATGGGTGGTGTTAGCACTTCACTCATCCCAACACCATGCTTGGATGTTAGGATGATTATATCACATTATTTCTATTACTACATTGCAATATATAATGAAATAGTTCAACTCACCATAATGCAGAATCAGTGGGAGCTTCGAGCATGTCACTTGCCACCATCGCCTGCTACCAGATACAGCTTGTCACTTGCTACCCGTAGCCTGCCACCAGATGTAGTGTGTCACTTGCCACCCGTAGCCTGCCACCAGATGTAGTGTGTCACTTGCCACCCGTAGCCTGCCACCAGATGTAGTGTGTCACTTGCCACCCGTAGCCTGCCACCAGATGTAGTGTGTCACTTGCCACCCGTAGCCTGCCACCAGATGTAGTGTGTCACTTGCCACCCGTAGCCTGCCACCAGATGCAGTGAGTCACTTGCCACCATCGCCTGCTACCAGATACAGCTAGTCACTTGCTACCCGTAGCCTGCCACCAGATGCAGTGTGTCACTTGCCACCATTGCCTGCCACCAGATGCAGTGTGTCATTTGCCACCCGTAGCCTGCCACCAGATGCAGTGTGTCACTTGCCACCCGTAGCCTCCCACCATATGCAGTGTGTCACTTGCCACCATCACCTGCTACCAGATGCAGTGTGTCATTTGCCACCCGTAGCCTTCCACCAGATGCAGTATGTCACTTGCCACCCATAGCCTGCCACCAGATGCAGTGTGTCAATTGCCACCCTAGCCTGCCACCAGATGCAGCGTGTCACTTGCCACCCATAGCCTGCCACCAGATGCAGTGCGTCACTTGCCACTCGTAGCCTGCCACCAGATCCAGAGTGTCCCTTGCCACCTGTAGCCTGCCACCAACTGCAACGTGTCACTTGCCACCTGTAGCCTGCCACCAGATGTAGTGTGTCACTTGCCAACTGTAGCCTGGCACCAGATGTAGTGTGTCACTTGCCACCATCACCTGTCACCAGATGCAGCTTGTCACTTGCCACCCGTAGCCTGCCACCAGATGCAGCGTGTCACTTGCCACCATCACCTGCCACCAACTGCAGCGTGTCACTTGCCACCTGTAGCCTGCCACCAGATGTAGTGTGTCACTTGCCAACTGTAGCCTGCCACCAGATGTAGTGTGTCACTTGCCACCATCGCCTGCCACCAGAGGCAGCGTGTCACTTGCCACCCGTAGCCTGCCACTAGATGTAGTGTGTCACTTACCACCCGTAGCCTTCCACCAGATGCAGCGTGTCACTTGCCACCATCACCTGTCACCAGATGCAGCTTGTCACTTGCCACCCGTAGCCTGCCACCAGATGCAACCCTTTCACTTGCCACCTGTGACACACTATTGCTGCTATCACTTTCTTCATCGCTGTGTCCGTTCATTGTCAAGTATTCACAGGTTTAAAATAAATATGTACAAATCCAGAAGTTAATACTTGATCATTAAGACGCTTGCCCATTAAAAGGGAGAACACTACAAGAAGATTGACAATTCCCAGAAAACCCTCTGCAAGCTCCGCTCACATAGAGGTCTGGCTGTTTGCGTGCCCGCATCTCCTTCCGCTGCCCCTCCAATCCCTTCTGAAGGAGACTTATGCCGGAGCACCGAGAAGGTGAATGCACCTCCCACACTGGCTGCCTCATGGCAACTCAATATCCACCTTCAGCCACCAAGTAGTTAGTAAATTTCCAGGCAGCCAGCAAGACACAACCTTCCCACTGGCAGTGCGGCCCAGCATCTGACAGGCCACGGACCGGTACTGGTACCCCTTGCTTACAAGACATGGCAAGGACAGTGTATTTCTGGCAGGATCAAGAGGTAGTTTCTATAATTGTTGAAAATTTTGTTAGTCTGAAAAGCAAAAATGAATGCTGCCACCACATGTAAGGACTGGTAAGCTGCAATATATTCAATTTTTGGGGTTCAGATGTGCAATTAGGATTTCTTTATAACTAGTAAGTGATACTAAACACACACTGTTTAACCACTTCAGCACCGGGCGATTTTACCAGAGTACTTTTTGCGATTCGACACTGCGTCGCTTTAACTAACAATTGCGCGGTCGTGCGACGTTGCACCCAAACAAAATTGACGTCCTTTTTTTCCCAGAGCTTTCTTTTGGTGGTATTTGATCACCTCTGCGGTTTTTATTTTTTGCGCTATAAACAAAAGAAGAGCAACAATTTTGAAAAAAAAACACAATATTTTTTACTTTTTGCTATAATAAATATCCCATTTTTTTTTTTAAAAACTATTTTTTTACTCAGTTTAGGCCGATACGTATTCTTCTACATATTTTTGGTAAAAAAAATCACAATAAGCGTATATAGATCAGTTTGCGCAAAAGTTATAGCGTCTACAAAATAGGGGATAGATTTATTGCATTTTTTTTTTTTACGAGTAATGGCGGCGATCTGCGATTTTTTTTCCGTGACTGCGACATTGCGGCAGACACTTCGGACACTTTTGACACATTTTTGGGACCATTCACATTTACACAGCGATCGTTGCTATAAAATTGCAGTGATTACTGTGTAAATGTGACTGGCAGAGAAGGGGTTAACACTAGGGGGCGCTGCAGGGGTTAATGTGTTGCCTAAGGTAGTGATTCTAACTGTGGGGGGAGGGGACTCACAAGGGGAGGAGACCGATCGGTGCTCCTCCGTACTGGGATCACATGATCGGTCTCCTCTCCACTGACAGGACGTGGAGCTGTGTGTTTACACACACAGCTCCGCGGTCCCGCACGGTCCCGCTGTTTTCACGGGCAATCGCGGGTGCCCGGCGGACATCGCGGCCGCCGGGCACCGGGTCCCGAGCGGCGTCGCGGGCGCGCGCGCGCCGCCGGAATCGCGCGCGCGCCCCCTAGGCGGCCGGGAATGGGAGGACGTCATATGACGCCCACCCAGGATGGGAGATCCACCTTGTGGGCTTCATATGGCTATGGGCGGGATGGGAAGTGGTTAACATTCATTGTCTCTTCTATTTCTGTACATGGATGATGGCACTGTTATTATTTTACAGTGGTGAATTAATTATTTGATCCCCTGCAGATTTTATAAGTTTGCCCACTTACAAAGAAATGGGGTCTATAATTTTTATCATAGGTGTATTTTAAATGATAGAGACAGAATATCAACCAAAAATCCAGAAAAAAACACATAAAACAAATGCTATATATTAAGTTGCAGTTCAGTGAGTAAAATAAGTATTTGATCCCCAAGCAAAACAGGACTTAGTATTTGGTGGAGAAACCCCTGTTGGCAAGCACAGAGGTAAGATGTTTCTTGTAGTTGGTGACCAGGTTTGCACACATCTCAGGAGAGATTTTGGTCCACTCTTCTTCACAGATCTTCTCTAAGTCCTTAAGGTTTCTTGGCTGTGGCTTGGCTGTCCCTCAGCCAGAACACTGAAGATGGGTGGTGCATGACAACGACTCAAAACATACTGCCGCGGCAACAAAGGAGTGGCTCAAGAAGAAGCACAATAAGATCATGGAGTGGTCTATTCAGTCTCCAGACCTTAATCCTATAGAAATTTTATAGAGGGAGACACCAGACAGGTCAGGGATAAAGTTGTGGATAAGTTTAAAGCAGGGTTAGGTTATAAAAAAATATCCCAAGCTTTGAACATCTCACGGAGCTCTGTTCAATCCATCATCTGAAAATGGAAAGAGTATTGCAAAACTGCAAACCTACCAAGACATGGCCGACCACCTAAACTGACAGGCCAGGCAAGGAGCGCATTAATCAGAGAAGCAGCCAAGAGGCCCATGGGAACTCTGGAGGAGCTGCAGAGATCCACAGCTCAGGTGGGAGAATCTGTCCACAGGACAACTATTAGTTGTGCTCTCCACAAATCTGACCTTTATGGAGGAGTGGCAAGAAGAAAGACATTGTTGAAAGAAAGCCATAAGAAGTCCCGTTTACAGTTTGCAAGAAGCCATGTGGGGGACACAGCAAACATGGGGAAGAAGGTGCTCTGGTCAGATGAGACCAAAATTTAACTTTTTGGCCTAAAAGAAAAATGCTATGTGTGGAGGAAAACTAACACTGCACATCACCCTGAACACACCATCCCCACCGTGAAACATGGTGGTGGCAGCATCATGTTGGGGGGATGCTTTTCTTCAGCAGGGACAGTGAAGCTGGTCAGAGTTGATGGGAAGATGGATGGAGCCAAATACAGGGCAATCTTAGAAGAAAACCTGTTATGCCCCGTACACACGGTAGGACTTTCCAATGGCAAATGTGCAAACGGAGCTTGTTGTCGGAAATTCCAACCGCGTGTAGTCTCCATAGGACAGTTTCCATCGGAATTTACGTCGCACAAAATTTGAGATCTGGTTCTCCAATTTTCCGACAACAAAATGCGTTGTCGGAAATTCCGATCGTGTGTAGACAATTTCCGACACACAAAGTGCCACGCATTGCTCCAAATCAAGCAGAAGAGCAGCACTGACTACTGAACTTCATTTATCTCGGCTCGTCATACGTGTTGTACGTCACCGCGTTCTTGACGTTCGGGATTTCCGACCAACTTTGTGCGACCGTGTGTGTATATAAGACAAGTTTGAGCCAACATCCGTCTGAAAAAAAACCATGGGATTTTGTTGTCGGAATGTCCGATTGTGTGTACGCGGCATTAGAGTTTGCAAAAGACTTGAGACTGGGGTGGAGGTTCACCTTCCAGCAGGACAACGACCCTAAATATATAGCCAGAGCTACAATGGAATGGTTTAGATCAAAGCATATTCATGTGTAAAGCCCCATACACACGGTCGGACAATCCGCGGACCAGGTCCGTCATACTTTGTAAAATCCGATCATTCTGAACGTGGTGACGTTTGTTGCCTACGACGGGACTACGTAGAGGCTAGTAGCCAATAGCTTTGGTCTTGTAATGTGATCTGAGCATGCGTGGCACTTTGTCCGGTCGGACAACCGTACACACGATCGGGTTTGGTGTGATCGGACCTTGTTGACGGCAAATCTTTCCAGCAGGAGATAAGACTTTGTCCGTCGGACAAACCGACGTACACTGTCCGATGGTGCATACACACGGTCTGATTTTTCAACAACATTGTCCGATCGGACAGAATCCATGAAAAAGTCTGACCGTGTGTATGGGGCTTTAGACTGGCCCAGTCAATTAAATCCAATTGAGAATCTGTGACAAGACATGAAAATTGCTGTTCACAGATGCTCTCCATCCAATCCAGTCCAATCCATCCAATCCATCCATCAATACATCAATCAATCCATCAATCCAATACAGATCTTGAGCTATTTTGTAAAGCAGAATGGGCAAAGATGTCCCTCTCTAGATGTGCAAAGCTGGTAGAGACATCCCCAAAAAGACTTGCAGCTGTAGTTGCAGTGAAAGAAGTTTCCACAAAGTATTGACTCAGGGGGGCGCTATACAAATGTACCCCACACTTTTCACATATTTATTTGTAAAAAATGTTAAAAAAAACATTTATCATTCCACTTTACAATTATGTGCCACTTTGTGTTGGTCTATCACATAAAATCCCAATAAAATATATTTACGTTTTTGGTTGTAACATGACAAAATGTGGAAAATTTCAGGGGGTATGAATACTTTTTCAAGGCACTGTATGCTGCTCAGTACCTCCAACTCTTCCAGATTCTGCATCAAGAAAACAACCATAACAAAAAAAAAAAAAAATCATATGTCAGTGCTGTGTAAGCAATAGGGTTAAACAAATGCGTAGGTCACATAACATGGCAGCTGCGCCTGGAGGCCTTTAAATATTTTCATGTGTTTGAACAGGACTTGGACTGACTTGATGTTTACTGGAAAAAACGACTTGAATCTGGTAACTCGTGTGTAAGCCGATTTCACAGGAAAATAAAACGTGGAGAAGGTGGAGCTCAGCTGAGTCAGATTGCGGAGTTAACAGAGCGGACTTTTTATGTCAGATTTTTTTCCATTGTGTCCCTGACTCACTTTATTTAGAAAAACATTGCCCTGCGTGTTTCCCTATAAGGACAAAGGCATGCAAATCATTTGTTTTCATAACAATTATTGAGAGGCCAACCGAAATTTCAGTTTATATCAGCGACATATATGCCAGGCGCATCAAAACAAAAGGTTTTTGTTGGTTAGAAAACAGGCAAAGCGTGAGTAGAAAAGCCTGTTCCCTGCCAGCGAAGGACCTCTGATCTTTGTGTGGAAGCAGTGGTTTCTCTGCAGAGGTCCTGCACACCCCCTGCAGAGTCAGCGTGTCAGGATCTGGGTCTGATTTGAGCCATGTCTCTGCACTTCCTGTTTGCCAGAATTTTGCTCTCTCTCCAGCCAATAGCTCACAGTTGTCACTGTAGCACAGCCCCTGAAGAGCCTCTGAAAGTTTTTATTTCCCCCCTAGAGCACATACAGCCCGGCACACAACATTTCCTGCATTCTTCCTCGGGCTCAAAAAGTTCAGTCCAGGGGTTTCTTTTTGTGTTTTTATTAGGCAACGATGAACTTAGATAGGGATGAGGAGCATGGGATACCCCGGAACTGTAAATTGGTTCAACTTGAGGACTGCTCAACTTCTGTACTTGCATAAAATAATGTCTCACAGGATCTCTAGGCTGATTATGACCTGTACTTCTCCCCAGGACTGCTGTTAGGAACCACGGGGCCCCATACAGACAACCTGACATGGGGCCCCATACAGACAACCTGACATGGGGCCCCATACAGACAACCTGACATGGGCTGCCCCATACAGACAACCTGACATGGGGCCCCATATAGACAACCTGACATGGGGCCCCATATAGACAACCTGACATGGGGCCCCATACAGACAACCTGACATGGGGCCCCATACAGCCAATGCTTCAGTTACAAATGAACACAATGAGTGATCAGTACCGATCACTCATTAGGGGAGATTTACTAAAATAGGAGCCCTCAGAATTTGGGGATAGCCTATGTAGAGGTAAGCCAATGAGAAGGGAGTTGCAGTAGTCGAGGCGAGAAATGACCCGTGAGTGAATTAAGAGCTTTGTTGTGTCATTGGTTAGAAAGGAGCATATTTTGGAGATTATGCAGAGGTTGAGGCGGCAATATTTGGACAGTGATTGGACAGGGGGGGGCTTAAAGGAGAGTTCAGAGTCCAGGACTACTACTACCACGTGTAGACTACAGTGCCTTGAAAAAGTATTCACACCCCTTGAAATTTTCCACATTTTGTCACGTTACAAACAAAAACGTAAATGTATTTTATTGGGATTTTATGTGATAGACCAACACAAAGTGGCACATAATTGTGAAGTGGAAGGAAAATGATAAATGGTTTTCAAAATTTTTTTTTCAAATAAATATCTAAAAAGTGTGGCGTGCATTTATATTCAGCCCCCTTTACTCTGATACCCCCAACTAAAATCTAGTGGAACCAATTGCCTTCAGAAGTCACCTAATTAGTAAATAGAGTCCACCTGTGTGTAATTTAATCTCAGTATAAATTCAGCTGTTCTGTGAAGCCCTCAGAGGTTTTGTTAGAGAACCTTAGTGAACCAACAGCATCATGAAGGCCAAGGAACACACCAGACAGGTCAGGGATGAAGTTGTGGAGAAGTATAAAGCAGGGTTAGGTTATAAAAAAATATCCCAAGCTTTGAACATCTCACAGAGCACTGTTCAATCCATCATCTGAAAATGGAAAGAGTATGGCACAACTGCAAACCTACCAAGACATGGCTGTCCACCTAAACTGACAGGCCGGGCCAGGAGAGCATTAATCAGAGAAGCAGCCAAGAGGTCCATGGTAACTCTGGAGGAGCTGCAGAGATCCACAGCTCAGGTGGGAAAATCTGTCCACAGGACAACTATTAGTCGTGCTCTCCACAAATCTGGCCTTTATGGAAGAGTGGGAAGAAGAAAGCCATTGTTGACAGAAACCCAAAAGAAGTCCCGTTTGCAGGTTGCAAGAAGCCATGTGGGGGCACAGCAAATATGTGGAAAAAGGTGCTCTGGTCAGATGAGACCAAAATGTAACTTTTTGGCCTAAAAGCAAAACGCTATGTGTGGCAGAAAACCAAAACTGCACATCACCCTGAACACACCATCCCCACTGTGAAACATGGTGGTGGCAGCATCACGTGGTGGGGATGCTTTTCTTCAGCAGGGACAGGGAAGCTGGTCAGAGTTGATGGGAAGATGGATGGAGCCAAATACAGGGCAAGAAAACCTGTTATGCCCCGTACACACGGTCAGACATTCCAACGGAAAAAGTGCGATTGGATTATGTTGTCGGAAAATCCGATCGTGTGTGGGCTCTATCAGACTTTTTCCGTCAGAATTTCCGATGGATAAAGTTTAAGAGCAGGATCTTAAATTTTCCAACAACAAAATCCGATCAGACTCGTGTGTAGAGAATTCCGACACACAAAGTGCCAAGCATGCTCAGAAAAAATTTGGAGACGAAAGCTATTGGCTACTGGCCTGTACGTAGTCCCATCGTACGCTTGCAAGTCCCCTTGTTCCAAACAATCGGATTTTCCGACAACTTTGTGCGACCGTGTGTATGCAAGACAAGTTTCAGCCACAATCCGTTGGAAAAAATCAGACGGATTTTGTGATCGGAATGTCCGACCGTGTGTACGGGGCATTAGAGTCTGCAAAAAGACTTGAGACTGGGGCGGAGGTTCACCTTCCAGCAGGACAATGACCCTAAACATACAGCCAGAGCTACAATGGAATGGTTTAGATCAAAGCATCTTCATGTGTTAAGCCCCATACACACGGTCGGACTTTTTCATGGATTCTGTCCGATCGGACAATGTTGTTGAAAAATCAGACCGTGTGTAGGCACCATCGGACAGTGTACGTCGGTTTGTCCGACGGACAAAGTCTTATCTCCTGCTGGAAAGATTTGCCGTCAACACGGTCCGATCACACCAAATCCGATCGTGTGTACGGTTGTCCGACCGGACAAAGTGCTACGCATGCTCAGATCACATTACAAGACCAAAGCTATTGGCTACTAGCCTCTACGTAGTCCCGTCGTAGGCAACAAACGTCACCACGTTCAGAATGATCGGATTTTCCGACAACTTTGTCCGACCGTGTGTACGCAAAACCAACACCGGACAAAGTACGACGGACCTGGTCCTCGGATAATCCGAGCGTGTGTATGGGGCTTTAGAGCTTACGATCTAAGAGATATGGGGACTTGTTCTCCATAATATTCATGTAGGGGGTGGTGTAAGGCTTTTATATAGAGTCCCCCCCATCTAACTACCCATTAATGTACCATAAGCTGTAGATACAATAATTATTAAAATGGGTTCCCTGAGACTAAAAAGTTATTTCAAGGGTTCCTCCATTTTAAAAAGGTTGAGAATGGGTCATCCAACCTACAATAGATCGAAGTGCTGGAAGTGGCATGTCTCTTTGCTGGACTAGGGATCAGGGCCAGATTAAGAACATCATGGGCCTGGTGCTGAGGATTTTGGTGGGGCCTTTTATAAACAATAAATTAATAAATAAAAATGCAAACAATTTTTTGTTTTAACAAATTAAATTAAAAAGAGAGGGAGGATGAGAGAGAGAGAGAGAGAGAGAGAGAGAAAGGGGATGAAAGAGGTGTGAGGGGTAAGGGAAAGAGGATGAGAAAGGGGGATGAGAGAGAGAGGATGCACATGAGCATGTGTGGGAATGACATCAACACAGCCCGGCCAAGGCAAGTGACCGAAGGCACAGAACCCGGAAGGAAGACGATGGAAGCGCCCGGGTCGGATTGATCACAGCACAGCACTGGAGGGCTCAGTCTGACAATTTAAGTGTACCCATGTGCTAATATGCTGTGCATACTTGTACATTATGGCATAACCTACCTAAGGGCCTCTAAAAAAATAGTAATGTTAGAAAAGTTTACTACCGCTTTAATATCATTGGAATCCAGGAGCCTCTCATGGGGCCCTCTACTGACCCGCATAGTTGCCAACATTTCAAAAATATTTTCAGGGACACTTTTTTACAAGTGCTATATTTAGAGTAGCTGACATGTTCCTCTATACATCACAATAGTAATTACAAAATTAAATAAGTACTAATAATGGGGCAATTTTAAAGAACTGTTTTTGTGGGTAAGAGGCATAGGGGAGGAGAATGGATGGTATAAAAGTGGGAAGTATGTGCAGGTGAGGGAGAGGAATGTGGAGGGTCTAACAGTGGGCACTATGTACATGAGAGGAGTGCGGAGGGTATGGCAGAAGGCACTATGTACAGGAGAGGAGTGTGAAGAGTATGACAGTAGGCAGTATGCACAGCAGAGGAGTGTGGAGGGTATGACAGTGAGCAGTATGTACAGGAGAGGAGTGTGGAGGATACGACAGTGGGCACTATGTACAGGAGAGAAGTGTATGACAGCGGGCACTATGTACAGGAGAGGAGTGTGTAGGATATGACAGCGGGTGCTATGTATAGGAGAGAAGTGTGGAGAGTATGACAGTGGGCACTATGTATAGGAGAGGAGGATGAAGGAATCTGGGAAGGAAAAATGTAAAGGTTTGTGGAAGGCTGTTTAGGGACTGTGTAGTGGTTAAGCGGGCCATACATGGATTGAAATTGCACCAATTAAGCAGAGACCAGCCATAGTCGATCTATGTATGGGCTACCTGGTTTTACACAAGTCAACCTATTAACCGACTTGAGTACAACCAGCCTGTCAGGTTTTCCCCAAAACAATCAGTGCTGCCAGCTATAGTTAGCAACAGTGATCATCGTATTCACTGGCAGAACACAATAACACTGCAGGAGTGATTCCCCCATTCACAGGTCAGCAGGTGAGAGGGTGTGTGGGGACAGGCTGGGGAGAGATACTAGTCAGTGGCTGGGTAGGCACTGGTTAGTATCAGATTCAGATACACACAGGTTACATATGCCACGATCGTTAGAGTGAGAACAATAATTCTAGCCTTAGACCTCCTCTGTAACTCTAAACATGTAACCTGTAAAAAAATTAAAGCATCGCTTGGTACACAAAAAATATCGTGCTATCTTTAGTGTTTTTTTTTATGAATGAAACAGTTTCTTTCCAAAAAAAACGTTTGAAAAATTGCTGCACAAATATGTAACATAAAAAGTTGCAAAGACCACCATTTTATTCCATAGGGTGTCTGCTAAAACAACATATATAATGCTTGAGGCTTCTGAGTAATTTTCTATCAAAAAAATTATGATTTTTACATGTAGGAGAGAAGTGTCAGAATTGGCCTGGGTGGCAAGGGGTTAATTATCATAAGTAATATACAAATAATTATTATAAGCCCTGTGAGTTCATCCTCTCAGTCTTCGGCAGAGTGTTCCAGCTTGTATTTATACTGGCCACTCTGTATGTAGCTTCTGATCGACTGCGCAAGCAACCCTGTATCTCCAGAACCATAGATGATAGCAGCCCCATATTTTAACCAGTGCTGGAGTAGGTCTTTAGCTACCTACTCCAGCACTGTGGGGTCTCTGTGACTCCTGATCGTTGAGCTACAACCCTCGAAGTCGATTTTTTTTTTTTTTTTAGAATTTTTTTTTTTTTTTTTTTGGGACAAATGGGCCTATCTTGAGAAAGGGGCCTGGAGCTGCAGCTCCAATAGCCCCTATGTTAATCCGGCCCTGCTGGGGATGTCTCTTTGCTGGAGGGGGCATGTCTCTTTGCTGGACTAGGGATGTCTCTTTGCTAAACTAGGGATGTCGCTTTGCTGGAGGGGGCATGTTGCTTTGCTGGAGGGTGCATGTCTCTTTGCTGGAGGGGCATGTCTCTTTGCTGGACTGGGGATGTCTCTTTGCAGGAGGGCATGTCTCTTTGCAGGAGGGGGCATGTCTCTTTGCTGGACTGGGATGTCTCTTTGCTGGAGGGGGCATGTCTCTTTGCTGGACTGGGGATGTCTCTTTGCAGGAGGGCATGTCTCTTTGCAGGAGGGGGCATGTCTCTTTGCAGGACTGGGCATGTCTCTTTGCTGGAGGGGGCATGTCTCTTTGCTGGACTGGGGATGTCTCTTTGCAGGAGGGGCAGGGCCGTTTTTAAGGCAGGGCAAAAGGGGCAGCTGCCCTGGACCCTGTCATGGATGTAGGGCCCAAAGCAGCTGCCTCATACTTGCCAACTATCCTGGTTTAAATTCCCTCGTCCCTTGAGGTTTTAGTCCTGTGCTGTGTCCCAATATCTCTGTGTGAAGTGCTGCTACTAATGCTGCCCAGCTCTGCCCTATTGTTGTGTAAAGATGACTCACCTGTAGACCCAGTGTTTAAATGTAAATTACCGGCATTGATATGTAAATAGCAGCAGCATTCATATGTAAATAGGGGCGGCTGATGGCATTGATATGTATATCATGCCCCCCTGAGGTCATATCCACAGCAATCTCTAGCAACCAATCAATAAGCAGAAATCATGTGCTGTAACCTCTAGCAACTAATCAGTGAGCCGTAATGTGTGCTGTAGCCTCTAGAAACCAGTCAGTGAGCGGTAATGATACACTGTAACCTCTGGCAATCAATTGCAATTGCTGCCTGATCTGATTCAGTAAACAGATTTTCAGTCTAGCTGCTATTTATTGTATGTCTCAGAGCAGGTGGAGAGCAAAACTGCATGGCGGGGCCCCAAAAAAAGTTTTGCCCAGGGTCCAATCAATATTAAAGACAGCCCTGAGGAGGGGGCATGTCTCTTTGCTGGACTGGGGATTTCTCTTTGCAGGAGGGGGTCTGTCTCTTTGCTGGACTGGGGATGTCTCTTTACTATATGGGGATGTCTCTTTGCTTTACGGAAATGTCTCTTTGCTTCATGGGTCTGTCTCTTTGCAGGAGGGGGCATCTCTCTTTGCTGGAGGGGGCATGTCTCTTTGCTGGACTGGGGATGTCTCTTTGCAGGAGGGGGCCTGTCTCTTTGCTGGACTGGGGATGTCTCTTTACTATATGGGGATGTCTCTTTGCTTTACGGAAATGTCTCTTTGCTTTATGGGAATGTCTCTTTGCTTTATGGGAATGTCTCTTTGCTGGATGGGTGTGTGTTTTTTTATGGGTGGTGGGTTGCAGCATTTCATTCTTGGACCCAGGCAGCACAATATATTGGGCCAGCCCTGCTTGCGACCCCTGCGATGATTCAAATGTACTTATCAAATGTGAACGCACTCTTTCACAATGTGCGTGTCGCTGGTCGTGACTAAACAATACGTAATTTTCAGGTAGAAGAGAACAGGAACTGTGTGTAGGGAGAGGACATACATCCATTGTATAGAACGGAAACCCCACCATAGAGCACTGCCAGGGGAATTACACTGACAATGACTGCTAAGGGGATATGATCCCTGTGTAGGATGTTCATGCCCTTTATTTACTGTATATAGTGTTAAAATATAACACAGTGCTTTCTAGAATACATGTAGCCTTGCGCCGCAGTCCCTGATGGAGCTTACATTATCCCTACCACTCATGTAAAGGCACACACCTCAGGTCAGAGATCCGTCACAGTGAATGTAGACCATAACAGTGAACATCTTATGCCACGTACACACGATCGGAATTTCGGCCAGCAAAAGACCGATGTGAGCTTTTCGTCTGAAAATGCGACCGTGTGTATGCTCCATCGGACTTTTGCTGGCCGAATTTCCGCCAGCAAAAGATTGAGAGCAGGTTCTCAATGTTTTGGTCGTAAAAAGTTTTGATCGGAAATTCCGATCGTCTGTACCAATTCTGACGCGCAAAATTCCTACGCATGTTTCGAAACAATTTGACGCATGCTCGGAAGCATTGAACTTAATTTTCTCGGCTCGCCGTAGTGTTGTACGTCACCGTGTTCTTGACGGTGGAAAGTTTAACAAACTTTTGTGTGACCGTGTGTATGCAAGCCAAGCTTGAGTGGAATTCCATCGGAAAAAACATCCAAGATTTTTCCGATGGAAAATCCGCTCGTGTGTATGGGGCCTAACTTTCTCCCTTTTGGTCTGTTATATAAAAAAGAAAAGCTGTTGATCCCACCATGTATTCTGTGCATTCTGCAATGTTATCTCCAACTAAGAACTATGGCGATGGCCATTGGTACCGTTCTAGTGGTGTGACTGCTGGCCGCTGTTGTTCGCACACAAGATGTGATTGGGGCTAGGTTCCCCATCTGCAAGAACCGCAGATTCTCACCAATAGATTCCTGTCTGAATGAGACCTTAAAGTAAAATTTAAACCCAATAACTATAAACTCATACAGTATACGTAGATCCAAAATGTCCCTGATTTGGACCAAAATGAGGGACAAATGAAGAGGAATGAGGGACATTGCTCCAAATCAGGGACAGTCCCTCGAAATCAAGCAAGGTCAATAAAGACATGGATGAGCGAGTTTGGGGTGGAGGAACTTGACTGTTCTGCGCAGAGTCCGGACTTCAACCCAATAGAACATCTTTGGGATAAATTAGAGCAGAGACTGTGAGCCAGGCCTTTTCGTCCAAAATCAGTGCCTGACCTCACAAATGCGGTTCTGGAAGAATGGTCAAACATTCCCATAGACACACTCCTAAACCTTGTGGACAGCCTTCCCAGAAGAGTTGAAGCTGTTATAGCTGCAAAGGGTGGGCCAACTCAATATTGAACCCTACGGACTAAGGCGCCATTAAAGTTCATGTGCGTGTAAAGGCAGGCGTGCCAATACTTTTGACAATATAGTGTATACTTTATTGGAGATATTACTGGCTGAACGCGGGTCATTCTATGGATGGCGTCAGCTCTCTAGGTAAGCGAGTACGTCTTGTGATTCATACACCTCACCTACTTTGTCCTGGACATAAACATCTTTTATCCTATGAGTTTTCTCTATCTATGAACATTTTTCATGTCATAGACCATACACACACACAGAGTAAACATTGCATTATTACGAATGCTCTATGTTGGAAAGACAGAGTAAGGCCCCTTTCACACTTTTTTTAACCGCAATTTTGCAGCGATATGCGTCCACGATTTGGCCACGATTTTTGCCACGATTTCAAGGAATGCAAGTGTGAATGGCATCAAAATCGGACCAAAGTAGTGCAGGGACTAGACATGTGCACAACAAAAAAATGTGTTTATTTTTGTTTCGTTTTTTTAATTTCCGTTGATTCGTAACGATTCGTAAATTCGTAAGTCGTCGGTGTTCGTATTCGTATCGATTTGTATTTTCGTAAGAGTTATTTTTTCGTTGATTCGTTTTTTCGTTAGTTTAATTTTCGTTTATTCGTTTATTCGAAATTCGGACACATTCGTATTTATTCGTACTTTCTTAACATTCGTAACATTCGTAGATTCGTAATCGGAGCATAATTCATAATTTTATGTAATGTGTATGCTATTATTACATTTTAAGAGACACGGAAAATTACGAATCGAAAAAAAAAGTTACGAATGTACAATTTTTTCGTTCAATCCATTTGAGGCACGTTAAGCAGCGCCATTGTAAGGGACACAGAAAATTACCAATTCAACAAAAAAAAAAAAAGTTACGAATGTACGAATTTTTTCGTTCATTTTGATTTTCCTTGTTCCTGTTTTCGTTTTTTGGATTTTCTTCTTTCATACATTCGTTGTTTCTAATTCGTTTTTTTCGGATTTTCGTTGTTTTCGGATTCGTTCGATTCGAACGATTCGTTAAAAATTTTTGCGAATCGTTCGTTCATTCGTACGATAACGAATGAACGAAAATAACGAAAAAAAAAAAAAAAATAAAAAAAAAAAACGAATTGCACATGTCTAGCAGGGACTACTTTGAAGTTGGAATGACTTGAAGTCCTACTAATGTGAATGGCTGTCATTGGAAATCATGGGGAACGACTTGTCATGCTACTTTGCAGTCCCAAATCGTGGGACAAGTCATATAAGTGTGAAAGGGGGCTAAAGCTGGCCATGTACAGAGCAAATTTTGGCCGGTTCATGAGCCAGCTGTGGGGCAGCACCTCTGCCTTGCAACACTGGGGTCAAATGCCAACCAGGAAACTATCTGCATGGTATTTGCATGTTCTCCCTGTGCTTGCATAAATTTCCTCCTGGTATCCTGGTTTCCTCCTACACATGCTAATCAGCCCTTGTATGGGTATGTATGAATGTGAGTTAGGGACCTTAGATTGTAAGCTCCCTGGGGGCAGGGACTGATGAATGTACTTTATGTAAAGCTTGAAAAAACAAAAAAGACAGCGCTAAACACCTCTATCAAAGGTGCTAGCAATAAAGGTAATATACTGTAAACCCTTCGTGATCGTAAAATAAATACATAAAAATGCAGTGCTAAAAGAATGTATTGAATTAAAAAAAAATCCATTTAATCAATATCAAAGTTCATCAATATCAAAGTTCATAAAGTTCATAAAGTGCAGCAAAATCTTCAAGCGTTCCAAATGGCCAGACGACCCACTCACCAGAAGTCAGGGCTGCTCAATCAAGTGTAGCAGCAATGCATGTAAATGTAACTCCTTTAGGATGATTAAGACCTCGTTGGGTGTTAGGGACTCTGGATATGTCAAAAAAGAAGAAGCTGTATAGTATAATATTGCATAAATACGCAAAAGGTACCACAATCACATGTGCAATACCACTCCAAATTGAAACTCCAAATTAAAACATCTCCATGATAAGTGTGAGAACAGTGATAATGCGCACCATCACGACCAGCACCACACCAACCTCCACCCACATGTAGTGCACACTCACTGTCATATATGGCTGCCAGGTACTGTAAGTGTGCAGCAACAGAGCTTGTGTGGCTATAGAAGCGGATATCACAGCAATCCTATGGAACTCTCCAGAGGGTATAGCTCCAGGTGTGTATTCCATCACATGCAACAGACAATAAACAGAAATAAATACTGGCGCATAGTGCAGTATTTATTGCAAAATAAGCATGAACTGAACAAGAGCATCATAAACTTAAAAAACAAAAAGAAATAGAGCCCCCCCCCTTACATCAGGGTCCCCAGAGAGCCCCCCCCTTACATCAGGGTTCCCAGAGGGCCCCCTTACTTCAGGCTCTCTGGGGACCCTGATGTAAGGAAGGGGCCCTTTGGGGACCCTGATGTAAGGGGAGCTCTCTGGGGACCCTGATGTAAGGGGGGCTATCTGGGGACCCTGATGTAAGGGGGGACTCTCTGGGGACCCTGATGTAAGGGGGGCTCTCTGGGGACCCTGATGTAAGGGGGGACTCTCTGGGGATCCTGATGTAATGAGGGGCTCTCTGAGGACCCTGATGTACGGGGGGGGGGTCTTGGGGGACCCTGATGTAAGTAGGGAGGCTCTCTGAGGATCCGGATGTTAGGGGAGGCTCTCTGGGGCCCCTGATGTAAGTAGGAGCTCTCCGAGGACCCTGATGTATGGGGGGACTCTCTGGGGATCCTGATGTAAGTAGGGAGGCTCTCTGAAGATCCTGATGTTAGGGGAGGCTCTCTGGGGACTCTGATGTAAGTAGGGGCTCTCTGAGGATCCTGGTGTATGGGGGGTCTCTATGGGGATCCTGATGTAAACAGGGAGGCTATCTGGGGATCCTGATGTAAGGAGGGGCTCTCTGAGGACCCTGATGTATGGGGGGACTCTCTGGGGATCCTGATTTAAGTAGGGAGGCTCTCTGAGGATCCTAATGTATGGGGGGACTCTCTGGGGATCCTGATGTAAGTAGGGAGGCTCTCTGATGACCCTGATATATGGGGGGACTCTCTGGGGATCCTGATGTAAGTAGGGAGGCTCTCTGAGGACCCTGATGTATGGGGGGACTCTCTGGGGATCCTGATGTAAGTAGGGAGGCTCTCTGAGCACCCTGATGTATGGGGGGACTCTCTGGGGATCCTGATGTAAGTAGGGAGGCTCTCTGAGGACCCTGATGTATGGGGGGACTCTCTGGGGATCCTGATGTAAGTAGGGAGGCTCTCTGAGCACCCTGATATATGGGGGGACTCTCTGGGGATCCTGATGTAAGTAGGGAGGCTCTCTGAGGACCCTGATGTATGGGGGGACTCTCTGGGGATCCTGATGTAAGTAGGGAGGCTCTCTGAGGACCCTGATGTATGGGGGGACTCTCTGGGGATCCTGATTTAAGTAGGGAGGCTCTCTGAGGATCCTGGTGTATGGGGGGACTCTCTGGGGATCCTGATGTAAGTAGGGAGGCTCTCTGAGGACCCTGATGTATGGGGGGACTCTCTGGGGATCCTGATTTAAGTAGGGAGGCTCTCTGAGGATCCTAATGTATGGGGGGACTCTCTGGGGATCCTGATGTAAGTAGGGAGGCTCTCTGATGACCCTGATATATGGGGGGACTCTCTGGGGATCCTGATGTAAGTAGGGAGGCTCTCTGAGGACCCTGATGTATGGGGGACTCTCTGGGGATCCTGATGTAAGTAGGGAGGCTCTCTGAGGACCCTGATGTATGGGTGGACACTCTGGGGATCCTGATGTAAGTAGGGAGGCTCTCTGAGGATCCTGGTGTTAGGGAAGGCTCTCTGGGGACCCTGATGTAAGTGGGGATCTGCACTGTAATGTAACTCTGCAATGTAACAATGTTTATATATATATATATACACACATATGTATATTATATACATGTGTATGCCTGCCTAAGGGTATGACTTTCTTTACTTCGCTGTTATGGGCTCTAGCCCAATATCTTTTGTAGACCTAGCAAAGCCCCTGGCGGGGGCCCTTTATGGTTTCTTGCACTGGGGCCCTGAAGATTCTAGTTACGCCTCTGCACCTAGTGGTAGAAGAGAAAAGTGCAACCAGGCCAAATTTAGGGAGAAATCAATAGATCTCTAGCAATCAACCAGGATAACTACTCCTGGCAAGTAACTTTGTGAGGAGCAACCCTGCCTAAACTCCAGGGTGCTACACTAATATTAATTGTTCATAGCACTTGTGGTGATATAACTAAAATGTGAAGTCAGTGGTCACCGTTCTGACCCCAATGCTTCCCGATGACATAGCAATAGGAAACTTACGTCTAGGCGCATTCCGGTCACTTCCGGGTCTCTGGTTTTAGCTACACGGCAGTGGAAAGCACGCCGACCCGTGAGCGCAAACGGGGCGGCAAAAGATCTGTTTAGCCTCTATGTAAGCGGCATTTTTGTATTTGTTTTTAACACATTTTTTTTATTAAACTATTTCATGCTATTGGTTCCTCCCTCTCTCATTTTTCTGATGGTCTTATGGAGGAGAGAAGGATAAGAAGACAAGTCTCCTGAACTACCAAGCAAGCCACCATTACAAGCGCTTTTTGACCTTCTTTATAATTAAAGAGGTCATGGCTCTCTGGTGAGTAGGACTTATTTATTCAGCACATCGGGTGCATGTTTGGATATATACAATACAGTGATGGTTTATATACAGAATGTCACACTGAAGACACAGAACTGAAGATTCTTTTTAAAGAATTTATGAACTGTTTAAAGAACTTTTTTTTATATTCGAGTTCAGTTATACATAGCACTTTGTATGGTTTTGCAATACAATACTTCTGTATTGTTGTCTGATCTTTTGCATTGGTTCTGAGCATGCGTGTTTTTACTTTGTACAAAAGTCTGATGGTTTTCTGTACACACGATCGGACTTTTGTTGCCGGAAAGTTTTTCCGTCCACACAGCCAACAAAAGTCAGATGAAAAACTAAAAAGTTTGTCCGATGGAGCGTACACACGGTCGGATGTTGCCTTAAAATAGCTAATTCGTATTTTTGTTGTCAAATAGTTTGATCGTGTGTACGCCCCTTAAGATCAAATGGGCAGCTCTCAGGGGTGTGGGGGCAATGCATTTTTAACAAAAACACAATAGTGAGTAAAGGCCCATACACACAATCAGACTTTTTGACACAAAACAAACATGCAAATTAGCTGTTTTAAGGCAACATCCGACCGTTTGTACGCTCCATCGGACAAACTTTTTCGGTTTTCATCTGACTTTTGTTGGCTGTGTGGACGGAAAAACTTTCCGGCAACAAAAGTCTGATTGTGTGTACAGAAAACCATAGGACTTTTGTATAAAGTACAAACACCCATGCTCAGAACCAATGCAAAAGATCAGACAACAATATAGAAGTTGACCAAAGGTGGCGGTAAAGAGCAGAAAAACCATGTGATTTGGGGAAAGTTGGCTGAAAATGTCCTGTTGTGTGTATGCAATACAAATTCATTACACTTTGCTACAATGTAAAGTAGTGAGTGTACAGCTTGTATAACAGTGTACATTTTCTGTCCCCTCAAAATAACTCAACACGCAGCCATTAATGTCTAAACCGCTAGCAACAAAAGTGAGTACACCCCTAAGTAAAAATGTCCAAATTTGGCCCAAAGTGTCAATATTTTGTGTGGCCACCATTATTTTCCAGCACTGCCTTAACCCTCTTGGGCATGGAGTTCACCAGAACTTCACAGGTGGCCACTGGATTCCTCTTCCACTCCTCCATGACGACATCACAGAGCTGGTGGATGTTAGAGACCTTGCGCTCCTCCACCTTCCATTTGAGGATGCCCCACAGATGCTCAATAGGGTTTAGGTCTGGACACATGCTTGGCCAGTCCATTGCCTTTACCCTCAGCTTCAATAGCAAGGGAGTGGTCATCTTGGAGGTGTGTTTGGGGTCGTTATCATATTGGAATACTGCCCTGCGGCCCAGTCTCTGAAGGGAGGGGATCATGCTCTGTTTCAGTATGTCACAGTACATGCTGGCATTCATGGTTCCCTCAATGAACTGTAGCTCCCCAGTGCTGGCAGCACTCATGCAGCTCCAGACCATAACACTCCCACCACCATGCTTCACTGTAGGCAAAACACACTTGTCTTTGTACTCCTCACCTGGTTGCCGCCACACAAGCTTGACACCATCTGAACCAAATACGTTTATCTTGGTCTCATCAGACCACAGGACATGGTTCCAGTAATCCATGTCCTTAGTCTGCTTGTCTTCAGCAAACTGTTTGTGGACTTTCTTGTGCATCGTCTTTAGAAGAGGCTTCCTTCTGGGACGACAGCCATGCAGACCAATTTGATGCAGTGTGCGGTATATGGTCTGAGCACTGACAGGCTGACCCCCCACCCCTTTAACCTCTGCAGCAATGCTGGCAGCACTCATACGTCTATTTCCCAAAGACAACCTCTGGATATGACGCTGAGCACGTGCACTCAACTTCTTTGGTCGACCGCGGTGAGGCCTGTTCTGAGTGGAACCTGTCCTGGTAAACCGCTGTATGGGTCTTGGCCACCGTGCTGCAGTTTCAGGGTCTTCTTATAGCCTAGGCCAGTGATGGTGAACCTTGGCGACTCAGATGTTTTGGAACTACATTTCCCATGATGCTTAACTACACTGCAGAGTGCATGAGCATCATGGGAAATGTAGTTCCCAAAACATCTGGGGTGCCACCCTTCGCCATCACTGGCCTAGGCCATCTTTATGTAGAGCAGCAATTCTTTTTTTCAGATCCTCAGAGAGTTCTTTGCCATGGGGTGCCATGTTGAACTTCCAGTGACCAGTATGAGAGAGTGAGAGCGATCACACCAAATTTAACACACCTGCTCCCCATTTACACCTGAGACCTTGTAATACTAACAAGTCACATGACACCGGGGAGGAAAAATGGCTAATTGGGTCCAATTTGGACATTTTTCCTTAGGGATGTGTGACAAAACGCTCCCACACTCCTCTTGAGTGCGTTTGTCATATACCACTTCCTCCCAGTCTGAATATAGATCTCAGATATTCCAACCGCTCCCAAGCACCAAACGAGACGAAACTTGCTTAGTGCTAGCATGGACTGATTTATTAGAACCAAAATGACAGCATCCATAATAATGTAGAAGAGGAGATCCCCCCTCCCGCTCACACCACTCCAACAACACACCTGTAACAAACCAACATAAACCAATCAACCAATCCCCCCAAGCAGCCGATGTGACTCTGTGCCCACCAGGACCTCACCACAGGTCAGACTTGCCGTCACTGAGCTTCACACATGCCAGATGCCAATATCACCAACTCCAGCCACCCGTCTGCCATCCCGTACAATGCAAATGAGGCCAATCCGTCCCGACACAGATTCTAAAGAGTACCCCACCCACTGTTGCACGCGCCAACCAACCCCGCAACCGAATCCGACCAGCACAGATTATTGATGGTTGGGGCTCTCCTTCACCCTGCGCCCCTCAAAATCCAGGGCCCACAATCGGCTGGCAGGAGGCCCGCATCCAGTCCTCTCAAAAAGCCTGTGTCCCGGCTAGGTCCGTCACAGGGTGTACTCACTTTTGTTGGCAGCAGTTTAGACATTAATGGCTGTGTGTTGAGTTATTTTGAGGGGACAGCAAATGTACACTGTTATACAAGCTGTACACTCACTACTTTACATTGGAGCAAAGTGTCATTTCTTCAGTGTTGTCACATGAAACACCCCGATCAAATCATTCTCTGCAGCTATTACCTTTTGTACCACCACCCCCTCCCTTTAGAATGTAAGCTCTACGAGCCGGGCCCTCCTGTACCTTTTGTATTGAACTGTACTGTAATTGTGTTGTCCCCCTATACATTGTAAAGCGCTGCGTAAACTGTTGGCGCTATATAAATCATGTATAATACTAATAATAATGAAAAGATAGAAGAAAATATTTACAAAAGTGTGAGGGGTGTACTCACTTTTGTAAGATACTGTATATTTGTTTATTTTTATTTTTTGATACACTTTTTCAAAATATGTTGCAATGCATCCTATTGGGTGACAACGTGCACCATAAGGCACATTAATGCATATCAAGGTGCATTTACATGTATTATGGTGCATTGACGCATGTCTTGACGCATGCATTAAGATGCATTGCCATTTATTTCAATAGAAAACATACCAAGCTAAAATGCAAAGCGATTTTTTTAAAGGTATGATTGGGTTATTACCTGTGAGGCCAGCATATGGAAATAAAAATGGAACGATATGATCTGTTAAAAAGTTTGTAGTCAGGTTGTAGTAAAACGAGGGAGATTTATTGCCACTCAATAGCATTAGCTCAGATCTGGCTGGAGAGCCCCGGCCCCGGGGGCACGCCGCCGCTTATACCACACAGTGATCAGGATAACAAGCACTTTATAACTTATTTTAGGTCAGATCACACCAGCCAGACGCAGGTTTTGATTATACGTGACAATGGCAAAGCTAGGACAAGCCTGTCACTGTCTACACCAGCCCCCCCCCCCCCCCTTCACCTGGAAGCTGCTCCCCTGCCATGCCTTGGCAGTATAAAGCGGATGGATTGACGTCACTGGTGTCATTTCAGGTGACATTCTGGTGAGTGCTGCATGTCGTCCATCATGAATGAATTACCAGATGTCCTCTTCACCATTGTAGGTTATATTGGATTACATTAGGGGCCAGCATGCTAAATATCAGCCCCTAAAAGGCAGCCCAGAATTGAACAGACACGCATAGGGCAGCCACTAATACTTGTGGCACCGCTCAAAGCAGGAGAGGAACCTCTTGTCCGGATCCTCAAGAAAGCGGGGTGCTGGCATATCCATGATGTACCAATTCAGAGAGTAAACCTATGTGTGTAAGGTGATCGCCACTCTCCCATCCAGTCCGTGCCGCCAAAAAGTATAAAGCGGCCTTATGCCCCGTACACACAATTGGAATTTCTGACGGAAAATGTCCTATAGGACCATGTTGTCGGAAAATCCGACCGTGTGTGGGCTCCATCGGACTTTTTCCGTCGGAAAATTTGAGATACTGCTCTCAAATTTTCCCACAACAAAGTCCGATCGGACTTTTTCCGATCGTGTGTAGAGAATTCCGACGGACAAAGTGCCACGCATGCTCAGATCAAATTACGAGACCAAAGCTATTGGCTACTAGCCTCTACGTAGTTCCGTTGTACGCAACGAACGTCACCACGTTCAGAATGATCGGATTTTCCGACAACTTTGTCCGACCGTGTGTATGCAACACCAGTGTCGGACAAAATCCGTCGGAAAAAATCAGATGGATTTTTTGGTCGGAATTTCCGACCGTGTGTACGGGGCATTAGTCTGCCAAACCAAGCACGGATGCGATTTGCCCTTCTTTCTCCTTTCATAGGGTGACTATGACAAAGCCCCAGTTAAATGCATCAGCGGGCATGATTTGGCGAAGACACGTAGGCTGAGGCCGCACCTTACTTTTTGGCAGCACGGGCTGGACGAGAGAGCAGCGATCACCTTATGCCCCGTACACACGATCGGACGCTCCGACAACAAAACTGTGGAATTTTGTTTGAAGGTTGTTGGCTCCAACTTGTCTTGCACGGTCACACAAATGTTGGCCAACAATTACGAACATGGGAACGCGGTGACGTACAACACGTACGACGGGCCGAAAAAGAAGGAAGTTCAATAGCCAGTGCGGCTCCTTCTGCTTGATTCTGCGTGGAACTTTTGTGCGTCAGACTTGTGTACACACGATCGGACTTTCCGACAACAAAGTTTTGTTGGTGGAAAATTTGAGAAGCTGCTAGCCAACATTTGTTGGCGGAAAGTCCGACGAACAAAAAAAGAGCGACAATTTTGAAAAAAAAAAACACATTATTTTTTACTTTTTGCTAAAATAAATATCCCCCAAAAATATATAAAAAAACATTTTTTTTTCTCAGTTTATGCCGATATGTATTCTTCTACATATTTTTGGTAAAAAAAAATCGCAATAAGCAATTGATTTGTTTGCACAAAAGTTATAGCAGCTACAAAATAGGGGATAGATTTGTGGCATTTTTATTATCATTTTTTTTTATTAGCAATGGCGGCGATCTGCGATTTTTATCGTGACTGCGACATTATGGCGGACACATCGGACACTTTTGACACTATTTTGGGACCATCGTCATTTATACAGCGATCAGTGCTATAAAAATGCACTGATTACTGTGTAAATGACACTGGCAGGGAAGGGGCTTAAACACTAGGGGGCGATAAAGGGGTTAAGAGTGTCCTAGGGAGTGATTCTAACTGTGGGTAGGAGGGACTACCTAGCACATGACAGCGATCACTGCTCCCTATCACAGGGAGCAGTAGATCTCTGGCAGAACGGAGAAATGCCTTGTTTACATCTCCCCATTGTGCCTCACCAGACCGCATTCGCGGGCCACTGGCAAACATCAAGTTCCTGCGACCTGCGGGCACGCAGGTGGCAAATTTAAAGGGACGTACCTGTACGCCCATTTGCCTGCCTGTGCCATTCTGCCGATGTACATCTGTGTGCGGCGGTCGGCGAGCGGTTTTAAACCCTGCTTGGTCAT
Organism: Lithobates sylvaticus; assembly: GCA_028564925.1. Lineage (NCBI taxonomy): Eukaryota > Metazoa > Chordata > Amphibia > Anura > Ranidae > Lithobates > Lithobates sylvaticus. The sequence continues at coordinate 43,530,297 of CM053027.1, read as the reverse complement.
TTGTACCTACAGGTAAGCCTATAATAAAATTTACCTGTAGGTAAAATAAATATCTCCTAAACCTGCACCATTTAGGAGATATTCACCCTGCATGCAGCCAGTGACATCACCAGGGCATGCGTTCTGAAGGTCCGGCATTACCTTTCAGAGCTTCGTGCCAGAACTGAGTGACGTCATCGCGGCTCCAGCCAATCACAAATGCCGGAAACACGTGAACCTGGAAGAAAGACTGGGGGGGGACGTGTCAGCCCTCTCAAGCGTTAACATTACAGCACTGGAGGGCTTCGTTCCAAGTTGAGCATTTCATAATGTGCTAGTATGCAATGTATACTAGCACATTATGTCATTGCCTTGCACATGTTTTTTTTTTTTTGCAAGATCCGCGGTCTACTACAAGCTTCAAGCTTCAAGGATAAATCGGGTTTCATATTATTGTTACAATAGTAAACAGGCTTTTCAGCTTTTTTCTTTTTCCCACCAATTTTGTGTGTCACCTTCTTCTCTATTCTTTACATGCCTGGAGGCGGAGAAGACATGAAATGAATACAGGTATCAATGTGACAAGACGCTACATTGTTTTCCTTCACAATACACAACCAGCGCTCACTCAGACAGAAACCTTAACCGGCAATCTGAGAAACCGCCCACCACCAAACAAGTGAAACCGCATTTTTTGCCTTATTATGGTGTTGAAAAGTGAATGTATGCAAACCATAAACCCGGGAGGTGGCAGTTCAAGTATTACTATTGTTTTTTTTTTCCCAATAAAATACAGTTTTCATCCTCTGTGGATCCCCTGCAGCCTATTTGCAGTCACTTCTTGTCTACATGTATGCCGGCAATGGCTGCATGGCCTTTCTCGGGCTGCATTCACACCTGAGCGCCGCGTTTTTCAGAGGTTTTGTTTTGAGCATTTGTAGGCGCGTTTTTTTTAGCATGGTGTACAGCAGTTTTAAAGTGTTTTTGAGCTTTGGCGATTTTTTAATTAGCCAAAAGAGAAAAATACCAAAGTACTGTTTTTCAGCTTTTTCATCTGCTTTTATTTATTATTTATTCATTATTATTTATTTATTAATGTTTTTACTTTTTTTTTGTAAGAGGTTAAGGTTTAGGGTTTAAAGGTCGGCGTTAGGAGGTCATTTATTTATTTATTTATTATTTATTTACTTATTGTTTATTTATTTGTTTTGTTAGGTTAGGGTCAGGAGTTAATATTATGGTTAGGGGTTAGGGCTTAATATTGGGGTTAGGGTTTAGGAGTCGGGTTAGGTGTTAATATTAGGGTTGAGGGTTGGGGTTAGGGTTTTTTAGTTATTTATTTTTACCTATTCTTTTTATTATTCATTTATTTATTATTAATAATTTACACATTGTTTATTTGTTAGGTTAGGGTCAGGGGTTAATATTAGGGTTAGGGGGTTACATTTTAATATTGGGGTTAGGGTTAGGGTTTAGGAGTCGGGTTAGGGGTTAATATTAGGGTTGAGTGTTGGGATTAGGGTTTTTTATTTATTTATTTTTACCTATTCTTTTTATTATTCATTTATTTATTATTAATAATTTACACATTGTTTATTTATTTGTTAGGTTAGAGGTTAGGGTCAGGGGTTAATATTAGGGTTAGGGGTTACATTTTAATATTGGGGTTAGGGTTTAGGATTCAGGTTAGGGGTTAATATTACGGTAAAAGGTTGGGGTTAGGATTTCTTTGTATATATTTATTTATTTATTAATTAATAAATGTATTAATTTATGTATTTACTTATTGTTTATTTGTTAGGTTAGGGGTTAGGGTCAGGGGTAATAGGGTTAGGGGTTAATATTGGGGTTAGGGTTAGTGTTTAGGATTCAAGTTTATATTAGGGTAAAGGGTTGGGGTTAGGGTTTTCTATTTATTTATTTTATTACTTATTTAATATTAATTGATTAATTAATTAATTTACTTAATGATTATTTATTTATTTGTTAAGTTAGGGATTAGGGTCAGTGGTAATATTAGGGTTAGAGTTTAGAATCCAGGCTAGGGGGTTAATATTAAGGTAAAGGGTATGGGTTAGGGTTTTTATTTATTTATCTTATTACTTATTTATTAATTTTTTTATTTACTTATTGTTTATTTATGTATTTATTTGTTAGGTTAGGGGTTAGGGTCAGTGGTAATATTAGGGTTAGGGGTTGATATTGGGGTTAGGGTCTGGGATTCAGGTTAGGGGCTAACATTAGGGTTAAGGGTTGGGGTTAGGGTGTTTTATGTATCTTTATTGATTTATTATATTGTTTATTTATATTATGTATTATTTATTTTCATTATTGTATTTGAGCAGAATACCGTGTGACAAAACACACTAAAACGCTCAAATCGAGCATGTCCATGCATTTATATGGAGCAAAAAAAAAGGCTTAAAAATACGTACCAATCTGCCCGATTCGATCTACAAAAAAAGCTCCAGGTCTTTTCTGAGCTTCAGGCGACTTGGAGGGGAGATGTGAGCCGTCTCCATAGAGAATCATTGATTTTTTTTGGAGTTTTGGAAAAACGCTGAGGTGCGAAGGGGGCCTGACTGTTGGGCCAGCTGGGTGTGCAAAAGCATGATCCGACCAGGGGTGGGGGCAACCGGTGGTGTTGCTAGGGGTTGGCTTTTGGGGCTATAGCCCCGAATCTCTGCCTAAAAACCCCACCCTCTCAGGGGGGACAATTTCTTCTTTTTGTATACATCCCCGGGGTGAGCAGCAACCCACTACCTCCCGAATGTGTCTTTCTTCTTTTTTCTCCGAGCCCATAGCCCAGAGTCTCTGCAGGGCTCCCCAAGAGGAGGGGAGGCTCTCTGGGGACCCTGATGCAAGGGGGCCTCTCTGGGGACCCTGATTTAAGGGGGAGGCTCTCTGGGGACCCTGATTTAAGTTGAGGCTCTCTGGGGACTCTGATGCAAGGGGGCCTCTCTGGGGACCCTGATTTAAGGGGGAGGCTCTCTGGGGACCCTGATTTAAGTTGAGGGCTCTCTGGGGACTCTGATGCAAGGGGGCCTCTCTGGGGACCCTGATTTAAGGGAGGCTCTCTGGGGACCCTGATTTAAGAGGGAGGCTCTCTGGGACCCTGATGCAAGGTGGGCTCTCTGGGGACCCTGATTTAAGGGTGAGGCTCTCTGGGGACCCTGATGCAAGGGAGGCTCTCTGGGGACCCTGATTTAAGGGTGAGGCTCTCTGGGACCCTGATGCAAGGGGAGGCTCTCTGGGGACCCTGATGCAAGGGGGGCTCTCTGGGGACCCTGATTTAAGGGTGAGGCTCTCTGGGGACCCTGATGCAAGGGAGGCTCTCTGGGGACCCTGATGCAAGGTGGGCTCTCTGGGGACCCTGATTTAAGGGTGAGGCTCTCTGGGGGCCCTGATTTCAGGGGGAGGCTCTCTGGGAACCCTGGTGCAAGGGAGAGGAACTCTGGGAACCCTGATGCAAGGGGGGCTCTCTGGGGAACCCTGATTTAAGGGTGAGGCTCTCTGGGGACCCTGATGCAAGGGGGGCTCTCTGGGGACCATAATGCCAGGGGGAGGCTCTCTGGGACCCTGATGTAAGGGGGAGGCTCTCTGGGGACCATAATGCCAGGGGGAGGCTCTCTGGTGACCCTGATGTAAGGGAGGCTCTCTGGGCAGATATACACACACATGTATATTATATACATGTGTATGCCCGCCCAAGCGTATGACTTTCTTTACTACGTTGCTATGGGCTCTAGCCTGAGATCTTTGGTGGCACCTCTGATGACTGCAACTCATTCTGACGCTTTTTTTTTTTAATTTTTATTATTATTATTATTATTATTTCGTTTTCTGTTTTTCCTGCACAAATCAGAGATCTCTGTTTGTCCCCAGAATGTTTACTGATAGAAACTGCACAAGTGACATGAAAGCCTCCCTGTGATCAGACCTCATTATAGCCCCGCTGTGATCAGAATATGTCCCCGCCCCCAGCTGGAAGCTCACACCTGGCACACAGACTTTATGAATGACTCTGTCATCTCTCCAGCCCATTCACAAATCAGCCTGGGGGCGTAGCCAGGAGCACAACCGCCCCTCCCGAATAGGCGGGCCCGGGGCCACCGCCCCTCCCTACTGCCTGGGCGGTGATCAGTGAGCTCCCAGCACTTCCAGCAGAACCGAGTAGAGCTCAGACCGTCCGGCTGTGATTGGAGGATCTCCTCCTTGTCCGGGCCCCTGGGAATATAGAGCGCTCCCCTCCGGGATCATCGCTGTGTGTGTGGACTGTATACTACCGAGCGACCGACATCACTGCCGGGATCTCCCATCATCAGCACAAGGTGAGAGACTTCTATAGTGTTACATTGTATCTGTGTGAGCTGCATGGAGGCTTTGTTATATCTCCCCTCCTATACATTGTATACAGATCTCCCCTCCTATACACTGTATACAGATCTCCCCATACATTGTATATAGATCTCTCCCCATACATTGTATACAGATCTCTCCTCCTATACATTGTATACAGATCTCTCCTCCTATACATTGTATACAGATCTCCCCCCTATACATTGTATATAGATCTCCCCCTATACATTGTATACAGATCTCCCCTCCTATACATTGTATACAGATCTCCTCTATATATCGTGTATATAGATCTCCCCTCCTATACATTGTATATAGATCTCCTCTATATATTGTGTATATAGATCTCCCCCTCCTATACATTGTATATAGATCTCCCCTATACATTGTATACAGATCCCCCTATACATTGTATACAGATCTCCTCTATATATCGTGTATATAGATCTCCCCTCCTATACATTGTATATAGATCTCCCCTATACATTGTATACAGATCCCCCCCCTATACATTGTATACAGATCTCCTCTATATATCGTGTATATAGATCTCCCCTCCTATACATTGTATATAGATCTCCTCTATATATTGTGTATATAGATCTCCCCCTCCTATACATTGTATATAGATCTCCCCTATACATTGTATACAGATCCCCCTATACATTGTATACAGATCTCCTCTATATATCGTGTATATCGATCTCTCCTCCTATACATTGTATACAGATCTCCCCATACATTGTATATCTCCACTCCTATACATTGTATACAGATCTCCCCATACATTGTATATCTCCACTCCTATACATTGTATACAGATCTCCCCCTATACATTGTATACAGATCTCCCCCTATACATTGTATACAGATCTCCCCATACATTGTATATCTCCCCAATATATTGTATACATCCCCCCCCCCCCCCCATACATTGTATATCTCCACTCCTATACATTGTATACAGATCTCCCCATACATTGTATAGAGATCTCTCCTCCTATACATTGTATATACTGTGATCAGAGCCCCCCCCCCCCCCTATACATTGTATACATTCTATAAATTGGGATCAATCAGAGATGTACTTCTACATTGTGAAAGTTCTATACATTGTGATAAGGGAGATGTCCCTATACTTAGAGATCAGAGCTGTCTGTATATATCGTATACATTGTGATCAGAGGTGTGTGTGTGTGTGTGAGTGTGTGTGTGTGTATGTGTATGTATATATATATATATATATATATATATATATATATATATATATATATATATATATATAATTTTTTATTTATTTATTTTGGAGATGTCCCTTTTACTTTGTTGTCACATTTGGATCGGAGATACAAGTAGCCCTGAGCTCAGCAAAGAATTGAACAAAGTATGTGTGTTTGGAGTTTGGCCGGAGATATTGTAGTGCCAGGTCTACTATTAGATCTGCAGGAGCATCATGATGATGATGATGGATGGTGATTGTGAAGTTTGTTCCATTCTCTCTATCACTTTCATCTATAATAGATGACATAAAGTACATTACCAGACCCCAATGCAGCTGCACCGAGATAATGGCCTTATGTAATGGGACTTTGTAATGAGCGAGTACATTATTACATGGTAAAAGATCGTTTTTTATTTTTTTATTTTTTTTTATCTATGAATATCTATCTATACATCTTCTATTCAAAATTTCTATTTATTTATCTTTTTAGCTCAAATCTGCTCCTCTTTTATCCATCTACAAGCTAGCTGTTTGAGATTTTATCTACTTATCTCTCTGAATATGATCTTTCTATCTGTCTAGCTTGCTATATTTCTCTATGTCCCTCTCTATGTCCCTCTCTATGTCCCTCTCTACATCCCTCTCTACATACACCAGGGTTGCCAACCTCCTGCAGCATTTTTTTTACTGACAAAACATGAAAGATTTACTGACAACCTGAGAAATTGCAGAACTCCTATTGAAAACTAACACAGTGAATATTTGAACAGTATAAAAATGATATGAAAACACTGACTATAAGTAAACAATTTGCTTGATTTACACCTAAAAAGTCAACACAGCATGAAATTATCAGCTTCTGATATTTACCGGCAGTTGTAAGTAAATTACTGATTTTTTTTTTTTTTTTTTTTTAACAAACTGTCAGTAAATTTACTGGCAGTTGGCAACCCTGACGTACAGACTGAATATATTCTATGTGCATGATTTTCTAATATTCACAAGTAGCCAATGGGGGGAGCTGATTCATGCAACCCACTAAAAAGCAAAGGAGATGCAAACTGTAGCTGTCACCCTCAGGGACCAATCAGAATATCTATTTGATTTCCCCGACAATGATGGGGGGTAAACCTGTGCGATCATGTTGGGCAGGAATGCTAGTGTTGTTCCTGTCTCCAGTGAATCGGCTCTGATTGGTTTAAATGATTACAAGTTGTGAGTTATCATTTATTTGAAAAAAGAAAAGTATAAACATAAACATTTTTATTACACACAAAATACGACAGAAAAAGAGAGGAGTAAACAAAAACAAGATTTCAGTTGTACTGTGTAATAATACGATGAACCATGAGCTAAGTGTATGAGATCTGTGATTTCCCATAATGATCATTTTATTAGGATAAACCATAAGGAATTGCTAACTTTATATATTTTTTTTATGTAGTCCCTGATTGGACTGACCCTCCTCCTGAATGCCGCACGCACGTGTTCATTTTTTGACACCGGTAACGCCTGACCTTTGATGAGTCGAGTCTCTTAGACTTTTATGTACTTTCCTCTCTAATAGCCATCTTTTTAAAGTGATTGGAGAAGAGGCAGGTTTATAGTATAATTGTGCTGATTGTGGACTTGTCAGCTCTCAGCGATGTTTGGACCTGGTTCTACCTGTCTGTAAAATTCCTCCCGCCTACAATGTTGATTATAGGAATATTTTTATTTCAGGCTGGCTGCATTAGTCAGAGGCTGCTGCGTGTTCGCTGGGTAAACATCAGCAGAGCAATCTGTGTATATGGCACCTGGCTGGGTCGCAGAGGGTGTTTTGTAGGGCACAGGTGAGGGACACGCCTTCTCCTTTGTATCCTTGTGCTTTTATAAAGCCGCTGTGTCAGATTAAGGGCCTGAATGAGTGTATTCTGCCATATCGGAGAGGTCAGTGCTCAGGCCATTGCTGGGAATTCAAAATTCTGGCAGAAGAGTAAGGATTTGACCTCTGATGAGCCCCATTTATCTGAGATGGCCATATAAGTTTGGAGAATTATTATTATTATTATTATTATTATTATTATTAATAATTATATTATATTTATATTATTAGTGTGTGCAATAAAAAAAAAAAAGAAAATTGTATATATTTTTTTTTATTGCACACACTAATAATATTCATAATTAAATACATATTCATAATATAAATATTATTATAATAATGTTATAATGATGTTATGAATATTATTAGTGTGTGCAATAAAAAAAATATATATACAATTTTTTTTTTTTTTTATTGCAAACACTAATAATATTCATAATAATATTCATAATATTAATATTATTTATATTATGAATATTATTGGTGTGTGCAATAAAAAAGTAATATATTTTTTTATTACACGCACTAACAATATAAAAAAATATATTTATTAATAATTTAAAAATTTATATATATATATATATATATATATATATATATATATATATATATATATATATATATATATATATATATATATATATATATATATATATATATATATATATATATATATATATATATATATATAATCTCATGGTCTGCCGCTGAGGAATCAGCAGCGGAAAAGTTTTGGTTTTTGCACCCTCTGGTTGGCATCTATGTGAAATTTATAAAACCAGCATTGGTTAATGTCATTAATTATTGAAAATGGCCACACCTAGGAGTAAAATAACTAATCACTTGGAAAAAATTAAAAATGATAGATTATATTAGAGATAGAGGTGTGTGTGTGTATAATTATATATATATATATATATATATATATATATATATAATAAATTTTTTTTAAACCAATTTCTCTCCCTCCTGTGTCTTAAGATAGATAACTATAGACATCCGATAAGGGAGGTTTATTGTTGCTACCTGCCCAGATCTCAGCATTGGTAATATTTTCTGCAGTGCTCTGGCAAACACTGCACGTGCACAGGTCCTGGACACGCCCTAAACATAGTATGGAGATGTCCTCTATCCCTGTATATAATTATTTTCATAGAAAGCATTGCAAGAATGTCTGTCCTTGGAGCATGACAGTGGGAAGGCCCTCTTTTTCATACTTTCGAGGTTTGATGGGTGAGGGGCTTTTTATTTTTTTAAGGGTCCCTTTGAATCTATGTGTGTGCATAGAAGTGCATTTTTGTAGCATTAGGGAGCTGCGTTGACATACGTTATTGACTTATGTTTCCAATGCATTTTTGCAGTTGGGATTTGGCATGGATGGAGCTAATGGCTATTGACAAAGACTTGGTAATATCTGTTGCCAATGCAACAAAATGCATGGCCATTGACTTCTATAGGCCTTTCAACGCACTAAAAGGCAGAAAAGATAATGTTTTTTTCTGCCTTTTTAGTGCATTGGAAGGTCTATAGAAGTCAATGACAGCCATTGGCAAAGATGGGGAGCCTGGACATATGTGTTTTAGCACATTGTCATGCGTGTTTAAAATGTAAGGGCTCTTAAAGAGATGGAATATCTTTAACACTTGAGCGTGCAATTATGACATGTGAGATAGTTATTCCGGCAGACGGCACGTGCCCTGAAATACTTGGGTGGTGAATAAAATAACGTCTGTGTTGCATATCAGCTGTATGTATAGTCCGTTATGTTTCACTTCAATGGTATTGTCAATGGATTATTAGCATGTATAACATAAACTGTTTGTCTTATGACATGTGGCAATTATCCACTATACTGTATACCAGCCTTTCTCAACCATGATTCCTAGAGCAGTGGTCATCAACCCTGTCCTCAGGGTCCACTAACAGGCCAGGTTTGCAAGATAACTGAAATACATCACATGTGATATAATTTGCTGCTCAGTGATTGCAGTATTCTAGTCTTCTTCTCCCCAAGGTAATACATAAAACCTGGCCTGTTAGTGGGCCCTGAGGACAGGGTTGATGACCACTGTCCTAGAGGTTCCTTGAGAAATGGTGGACTGGGTCCTGATTTCCCACCTGCTAATGGGCCACTTTTCCACTGGCATCCAGTGGAAACGGACTGGTGGGTATGTGGAGACCTGGTTCAGGCCTTAAGGTGCTCCCCTCTCTGATCACGATTGAATAATGGCTCTTCAGATCATCAAAGCCTGTGTCTGATGTTCTTGTTCAATTAACATTTTAAATTTAATTTCCAAGCAAGATGGCTGTTTTTACCAGGCGCTTCCAATCGCATATCCAGGATCCAATGTAAAGGGTTTACTTTTCCATGGCGCGCCAACACAAGGGGACGCTTTTTCCATGGCGCGCCAACACAAGGGGACGCTTTTTCCATGGCGCGCCAACACAAGGGGACGCTTTTTCCATGGCGCGCCAACACAAGGGGACGCTTTTTCCATGGCGCGCCAACACAAGGGGACGCTTTTTCCATGGCGCGCCAACACAAGGGGACGCTTTTTCCATGGCGCGCCAACACAAGGGGACGCTTTTTCCATGGCGCGCCAACACAAGGGGACGCTTTTTCCATGGCGCGCCAACACAAGGGGACGCTTTTTCCATGGCGCGCCAACACAAGGGGACGCTTTTTCCATGGCGCGCCAACACAAGGGGACGCTTTTTCCATGGCGCGCCAACACAAGGGGACGCTTTTTCCATGGCGCGCCAACACAAGGGGACGCTTTTTCCATGGCGCGCCAACACAAGGGGACGCTTTTTCCATGGCGCGCCAACACAAGGGGACGCTTTTTCCATGGCGCGCCAACACAAGGGGACGCTTTTTCCATGGCGCGCCAACACAAGGGGACGCTTTTTCCATGGCGCGCCAACACAAGGGGACGCTTTTTCCATGGCGCGCCAACACAAGGGGACGCTTTTTCCATGGCGCGCCAACACAAGGGGACGCTTTTTCCATGGCGCGCCAACACAAGGGGACGCTTTTTCCATGGCGCGCCAACACAAGGGGACGCTTTTTCCATGGCGCGCCAACACAAGGGGACGCTTTTTCCATGGCGCGCCAACACAAGGGGACGCTTTTTCCATGGCGCGCCAACACAAGGGGACGCTTTTTCCATGGCGCGCCAACACAAGGGGACGCTTTTTCCATGGCGCGCCAACACAAGGGGACGCTTTTTCCATGGCGCGCCAACACAAGGGGACGCTTTTTCCATGGCGCGCCAACACAAGGGGACGCTTTTTCCATGGCGCGCCAACACAAGGGGACGCTTTTTCCATGGCGCGCCAACACAAGGGGACGCTTTTTCCATGGCGCGCCAACACAAGGGGACGCTTTTTCCATGGCGCGCCAACACAAGGGGACGCTTTTTCCATGGCGCGCCAACACAAGGGGACGCTTTTTCCATGGCGCGCCAACACAAGGGGACGCTTTTTCCATGGCGCGCCAACACAAGGGGACGCTTTTCCATGGCGCACCAGCGTGGGGGGGGCACTTTTGCGTGGACCACCAGCGTAGGGGGGGCACTTTTGCGTGGACCACCAGCGTAAGTGGACTTTTTTTTTTTTTCAATGGACCACTGGTTCAGTCTGTTTTTTTGTTTTTTTACCAATTTTTATTCTAGTATCTTTTTTTTCAATTCTTATTGGAAAATTGTTTTGCCATATAGATCACGGGGGGGGGGGGGTGGGGTGTCATAAAACTGCCCACTTTGGGTGGCACATTCTTTATAATCTTTGTTTATTCCATTATCTACAAATTATTGGTTACCTGAAATGTGGATATACTTTTTCTTAGGAACTTGAAAATTATTTCAAGGGTTCCTTTAGGGCAAAAAGGTTGACAGTCTCCTGTAAACTGTCTACATCTACCTCTCTGTAGGATGTGGGTAGGCTTTTCGGCTCACCCTGTTGAAGTTTTAACCACACTTTTGTTTTTGTAGCTGTTAAAATGCAATTATGTGAAATGTCAATTTGAGATGGTTATCAGCGCTCAGGACATTTTCGGCTCTGTCTGGTGGTGGAGGTGGTATGGTGACGTAGAGGTGGGGGGGGGGGGGGGGGGGGGATGCTGGGGAAATACAAACCAAATTCTATAAAGACAATCTGCTCAAGGCTGTTTGAATTATATGTCTCTGAACTCGGCTGTGTTTTGTATACATTAAGTTACATCCACTTTGATAATGGAGCCTTTGTACTTTAAAGACAAAAGAATCTAATTTTGGGAAGGGAGACTTTGATGTGGGACTCCCTCCCCCAATTCCTTTTTTTTTTTTTTTTAAAAGACTAGATCTGGCTTTTAAATGTACATCACCAAAGAAATTAATTTCAGTTTTGAAAAGCAGCAGTGGAGGAGGGGAATGAAATATTTAATGGCGCTCTCTGTTGTGATTGTTGGCTTGTGATGTCTTTCATGAGGCCTGCAGATCTTAAGGGGAAATCCAAACAATCACCTTTTTTAAATGTTACCCATTGCTCTTTATATTCTCTGCATGTATTTTCTAACAAAGCTTTGGCTATTCCCAGTTTCTCTGCATGTGGTGGGAATTAACTCTCTTCCTTTTTTATTTAAATTTTTTTAAGCGTTGACAACAATTTAGAGCTATGGACGCCATCTTCAGCAGTGTTGTCGGCCCTCTACGGGATAGCCTTCAGATTTGCTTTGGAAAGGCCGCATTTAAAAAGTGGTTTATTGATTTGCCTTCTACTTTATGGAAGTAGTGAGATGAAAATGGAGGCTGCCATTGACCATGGTGACACGCTTGCTTCCGTAGGTTGAGCCACTGAAATAGGTAGGCAGCCTTGGCACTCTAGCTGTTGGACTTCAAGTCCTATGAGGCATTGAAAGGTTCTTGATAGCCACAGGCATGACTCCCTAAAGCTTGATCAGATTTGTAGTTTTAACTACAGCTGGTGTGCTGAGGTTACTTACATCTGAAGTAGGAAAACATCCTAAACTAAAACGTATCCTTGTTCTAGCTCCACGACTTGTGCCAATATGATGGCAGCTTTAATATTTGGAGGGCACTGACCAGCTACCCTGTGCAAAACAGTTGCTATTGAGCCTTCTCCACAACAACAAATTCAACCTTGGGCCAAGCTGCCGTGTTGTGTGCCCACCATTCATTCCTCTAGCACAGTGGTCTTCAAACTGCAGCCCTTTGCTTGCCTTTATCCGGTCCTGCCACTGACGCCAACAATGGGGAACTATTCCTTCCACTGACAACCAAAAATGGAGCATAATTCCTTCCACTGACAACAAAAATGGGACACTATTCCTCCCACTGACACCAATCCCCTAATACCAAAGATCAGGTATTGTTTACTCCCACTGGGCACAGTCCCCTAAATTCTAAAGGATATTATATTGTCCCTTTACTAAAGGCCCGTACACACGATCAGACTTTTTGACAACCAACATGCAAATTAGCTGTTTTGGACCAACATCCGACCGTGTGTACGCTCCATCGGACCAACTTTTTCCAGGTTTCATCGGACTTTTGTTGGCTGTGCGAACGTACCAACTTTCTGCCAACAAAAGTCCGCTGGACCAAAGTCCGACCGTGTGTACACAAAACCATCGGACTTTTGTCCAAAGAACAAACACGCATGCTCAGAACCCATGCAAAAGATCAGACAACAATATAGAAGTTGACCAAAGGTGGCGCTGGAGTATTCGAACGTCCTCTTTTTGAAGTGTCGTCAGTACGTTGAAACGTCACTACGTTCGTGTTGGTTGCCTAAAAAGTCAGACCGTGTGTATGCAATACCAACTTGGGGTCAACGCCCTTTGGACAAAAATCCACGGGAAAGTTGGTCCACGGTCCGATCGTGTGTATGAGGCTTTAGAAAGTGTGGCGACCCATGCTCCTAGCATGCCTTTTAAGTATCAATGTAATACACCATTCATTATTATTTTTTTTATTTTATTTTTTTAATTGTTACTGCTAAATTACTCGGCAACGGCAGCATTAATTTAGGCAATGCAAATCTTGACCTTTCTTGTAAAAGCCAAGTTTGGTCCAATGTGTTCCTCAACTTCTTCTTGCCCCATGAGCTTCCTTACCTATCGGTCAAACAGGCAATCAAGTTTGATAAGGAGGTTCTAACTTTCAAGATAAGGGGGTAGGGTGATTGAAAAGCAGCTAATGGCAATACAACTAAGAAAATAAACAAAAACTGCCTGTAGGTATAAAATGTAACAAAAAAAAAAAAGTTGGGCCATGTGACAGAGCGTCTCTCTTGTGTTTTTGATTCTCTCACCTCTCGGTCACTGTAACGTGTGTGTGCTCAGAATGAGTCACAATTGTTTGCGACCTGTTTGGCTCTCATTCATATGAATGATGCAAATCCCTTCCCTGGCTGCAGTCGGTTGTAAGATGGGAATGATGAATAGTGAAGGTGCTACAGATAATCCGGGCGCGTGTTCCATCTGTCACATGCTATGAAATGATTGTGTAGTTTGACCTGAGTGCACAGGTGTGTATGAGCTGAGTTCACTGTGCTCCGTACACCCACCTGCCTCCTCTCATGTTACCTCCATGTGTTTTGAGCAATGCCTTCAAAACTGACAAGGAGATTATCCCAGTACAAAGACCTCTGCAGCTCAGAAGTGCTGTGACTGGGGTCAGAAGGTAAATGTTTATCTTGAAATACCTCTGTGGGTGTGTACAAATGGGATCAATCATTGAGGCGGCGAGAAGAGCAGGGCTGATGAAGTGTATAGTAAAGGTGGTCATACACTTGGAGATCATCATTGAAGAATGTCAAAATATGAAATGATGCAACGCACCATATATTATAATCAATAAAGCTATCTATATTGCGATCAGTTCTTGACAAACTTGTAGATTTTTGCCAAAACGCGATCAACAAAATTTCACCATGGCATTCAATTTGCCAGTATCGGAATCGATCGAGAGCTAACCGAATTGGTTAAAGGAAAGGTCTATGATTTTTGAGATTCAAATTCAATTTGATTTATTGTAGTCACATCGAATGATCGATTGAGGGATCCTATGCATATGTGTGTCCACCTTTTAAACCAGTTGTATATCTGTTTCCTGTAGTAAGGAGCGTTTTGATCGGCCAACCATACATTTTGCAAGTTGATCAGCAGTTGAGGCTAGGGTCACACCTACAGGTGCAACCGAGCACGCCTTTGCTTCTGCGCGTCACGAATAGGGCAGCTCATCCATTTCAGTGGGCTGCCCTGTGTGCAAAAAACATGAAAAAGGTCCCTGACCCTGTTCCGAAATCGCACTTCAGCATCTGGCTTGGCACATGCGTTGGCACCAGTGGTCTCTAAACTATGGCCCCAGCCTTTTGCTTGCCTTTTTATCTGGTCCTTGAGGCATAATTCTTGCCACTGACACTAACTATGGGGTACTATTCCTACTACTGACAGCAACTACTTCTCCCACTAATACCAAATATTGGGCATTGTTTTGTCCACTGGCCCTTTCTTTAGAAGGCTTGGAGACCCTTGCGTTAGCAGATGGGGTGCCATTAACAATTCGGCTGTGTTCACATCTGTGCATGTTGGGATGGCACCACTGAACATCTGCTGAAGGGCAGCGATCTTGGGCCAAGTCCAACCCCTCACAATACCCCCCCCCCCCCCCCAACAAAAAAAAAACAAATGATGTGGACCAGTGCACAAAGCAAGGTCAATAAAGACTTGGTTGACTGAGTTTGGGGTGGAGGAACTTGACTGGCCTGCAGAGTCCTGACATCGATGGAACACCTTTTTGAGATGAATTAGAGCGGAGACCACGAGCCAGGCCTTCTCATCCATTTCAGTGCCTGACCTCACAAATGTGCTTCAGGAAGAATGGTCAAACATTCCCATAGACACACTCCTAAACCTTGTGGACAGCCTTCCCAAAAGAGTTGAAGCTGTTTATAGCTGCAAAGGGTGGGCCAACTCAATATTGAACCCTACGGACTAAGACTGGGATGCCATTAAAGTTTGTGTATGTATATATAAATAAAATATTTCTATACGCAAGTAGATTAAAACAGGGTACAACAAGTAGCAAGATCTTACAAGTTCTTTACTGAAATAATGAATGCAAGTGATTGGGCTTCCCAACTGAATGAAATGAGCAAAGGGGTCAGTCATGGCAGCCAATAAGATTGTAGGTCTTACTTTAGATTCTTCCTTTTTAGAGGAAACGTCTAACTGGTTGATGCAACAACATTGCCTTCCTTTCCTCTGGCATCTTCCCAGGCCTGTAGCCAATTATTTAGTTGAATAGAAATGTTAGGATTTGATGGTTTGCACTGGTTTTACACCATGATCTGAACGTTTTCGTTTCTAATCGGTGTGAATTATTGGAAGTGATCAAATTCTCTGCAGATCTAATTTTCCAGCAATTTCATGGGGCTAGCCCTGGGGAGGAGAGAAGGGTTAACGGCGCGCTTAGATTCTTAGTTTGTTGCTAAGCAGCCCCCATCCGTGTATCATCTGGCCGCAAACATGATTTCCAGCACGTGAGGCCTGCATGTGTCGTGTGTGTGTGTGTCCTCCGCCTCTCCAGCTTAGAGCTCGCCTGCCGGATACGGCTTTGTAAAAACCATAACACTGACTTCCTCCGTATCCTTTGAGGCAAAAACATATCATGTCATCCAACACTGATGAGATTGGGATTCTAGCAAAATGTGACCACGCCGCGGTGTAAAACCTCTGCAAGGTCGTCCAGCTTTCCGCTCCCCTTTTTTCTTTTTTAACTTTAGTATATGGTGAGCTGGAGAAAGCAGAACTTAGAGGCTCATTCATTCTCTTGCAATATGCAGCATTTCTCAATGTATAGACAAGGCAATTATGTCATGTTGCATTCACTGAGAAAAAAAAAAGTGTTACATTTTTGCACAGTGCGTTCTGATGTGCTATGCCCAAATTTAATGTGTCAACAGTCTCATACTTTGCGGTTGTATGGTAATGCCATTACAAAATGTTCCAAAACAGAATATTGCTCCTATGGGTTGGCTCATTTCTGTTACAGTTTAATGCACATAAACCTCCTGAGCTGTCTCCAATTCTTAAATGTGTATATTTTAAGTTCAGAACCCCCAGCCAAGGCCACACAAAGGGCCCAGGTTTGGGAATTTTTGACTGAAAACCTTTTTTTTTTTGTTTTGTGTAAATAATTGTCTTGGCGTAGTTCAGTAGAGGTGCGATGTTGCACGTTGGCACTGTCCTTCGTTCCTCAATTGCCCGACATCAAAGATTGCTTCCCGCAGGCAATAAACCTTTTTTTTTTTTTTTCTGTTACTTGCTCATCGTCTTTCAGAAAGCGAGCTGAGTCATAGCAGGGAGCGCCAAGAAATCATTCTGTGTGTGATGGCTGCCCTTCAAAGAGAACCTCTCTAGTTGCCTAATATATGTATTTGTATACGTTTTATATATTTGTGTGTATATATATAAATAAATTTTTGGGGGGGGATTTATACTTGTGTGTGTGTGTGTGTGTACGTACATTGTGATTAGTTTTTGGTATTGTATTTCTCTTGTAGCCTTGATGAAGGCTTGTTTTTCCCTTGAAACGTGTTGGCTGTTTTAAGAATCATTAAAGCTGCTTTAGACTCTTATATATAAAAATAAAAAATAAATAAAAATTTTGATCTGCCTATGGGGAACCCAGAGGCCTGGAATTTTGCCTTGCCCACCTGGGTACGTAAAGTAAATCCTGTTTTTTTCTTTCTTCTACAGACACAATGACAGAGTTTGATATCCGAAACCTGGATCAGGTGGCTCCTGTGTACAACACCCACAGAGGCGTACTGAAGGTAAGAGACTTTTATTAGATATTTTGGTAAGTTCTGGTTCTAAATTGTGTTCTGAATTCTGTTTGGCAGGACAGGATGCAGTGGGAAATCTCTCCTAACAGAACACCGGGTCATGGTAAAACCAGGTGTTCTAATCATTTCCCACTCCATCCAAAGCTTTTGTGGCTTGGACGTAGGCTTCAAAGAAACATTTTTTTAAAGAGTGCACTAGGCCTAGTGCAATTAAACATTTTTTCAATAAAAAATGTAAATTAAAATCCGATGCCCTTACAATTTAAATATTTCCAATATTCAAAAAATTTAAAATATACCCATAGCCCAGGTTTAGATTCACTAGAAGTATGGATTCAGTATATTTCATAAAATCTATAATCTTTTCAACATGGAAGTTGAATCATTTGTACTTTCAAATCAAAGCCAAATATGACCACGTGAAGGTGACCAACCACTAGTAAAATTTTGTTCCAAATGTTTTAATTTTAAGAACCTTCATTCAATTTCCTAATTGCAAATGGAGTCAAATAGACATTTGTCTTTCATCCATAGTGGACTTTGTTTTCTCGATTTTGAACGAATAAGTAAATGTGATTCTCGTATAGAAAGTCTATTCGTTCCAAAATCAAATGGTAAAAGTACTTTCAAGTGATATTCATCACCGAATCAAAAGTATTTCCAATGTTGGTTCAAATATTCGTAGGAAAATCTACTAGTGTAAAGCCGGTCATAGACGGTTTGAAGTTCAGTAGGAATCAGCCGAGATTCAAATTATGTATGGGCAGGCTGAATGTACCCAAATTGACCAGATTTTACATGCAATTACAGCCACTAGCAGTAATCGCTGTCTTCTTCCAGCTTGGACGGCTTACCCCTGTGGTTGCAGTAGAAAGCAGAAATGCCCTTGGTATATGGCCAACCCAAGGCCAGCTTTAGATGGGCAGGCCCATTTTAATCAAAGTTTGGTGTAAACTTGATTCTGTTTGATTTCCTTTGTGGAACAGTTTCCCATTGACTAGGTGGACTATTGCTATCAACTTTGGCTCAGGGCTTGTTTCCATTGAACCCTCTCTGCCTATGTTTGCATATGATAAGGTGCCCTGGTTTGATGGCCAACAATGGACCTGGTGTGGCTCAAGCCTTTGTTTGCTAAATGGTGGAATTTTCAAGTTTCCTATTGCTTGTGTGTGGTTGTTCTAGGGCTCCTTGTCCCTTTATCATTAACACAGCTCCAAATATTTGCACAAAGCCCAGTGTCCCCGCCCCACTCATTGCTTCTATAAAGATACGGGCTGACTCATGACTATTGTGTCCCAACCTGTCCAGACTGCTGGTTTATGATTAATTTATGTGTGTGTAGACAGACACTTGGATTGTCTGTGTGTTTTGTTTGTAAAGTGTGTGAAGACAATGCCTTTTCTGTGGATGGAAAGCATACGTCCAATTGTCCCGTGGAGTTTGGGGTTTGTTCAACGTGCGAATAATAAAGCTGGCCATACGCTAGTAGAATTTTGTTCAAATATTTTAGTTTTAAGAAAGTTTGTTTTGATTTTTTTTTTTTTTTTTCAATCATTAGTGGGGTCAAGTCAACATTTTGATGTGGACTGGAATGATGAGAGATTTTGAAGGAGCAGGAGGGATTATTTTACTTGAAGAAAATGTTCTGACCGTGTATGTGGTTTTTCATTTGGGAAAGTCCATTCATTCCAAAATTTAAATGTTAAAAGCAAACAAAATTTTGAAGTACTTTTTGAATGGCCTTTGTCGAGTAATTTTTGAAAGTCTACTAGTGTATGGCCAGCTTTAGGGATGCTCTAATCCAGACTTTTTCTCAACCTTTTTACGTCAGAGGAACCCTTAAAATTTGCAAGTGTTGGGGCAACCCTGCTAAGATTAATCCATCAGGGGTCCTAAGGAAAATGTCTGTTACATTGGTGGTCAGTGGAAATGCACCTGAAGCTATGCAGGCACCATCATATGGGAGGTCAGTTAGCCACTTCTCAAGGAACCCCTGGCAAACTCTGGAGGAACCCCGGTTGAGACTGGCTGGAAAAATGGATAAAGACCATTTTATTTTAACCTTTTTGTCTGAGGAGTGAGGACAGACCTGTTATCTCAAGCATGTTTAAATTCACTTAAGCTTAAAAATTGTTGGCCAAACAGTGACTACATCCAATCAGAATGAATGAATACTTATGGTGCTTTACCAAGCATCAATGCACCTGAAACGATGAAAACACCATCATATGGGAGGTCAATTAGCCACAGCTCGAGGAACCATGATTTGAAAATGGATAAAAAGACCACTTATTTGTTTTAACCTTTCTGTCTGAGGATAGACCTATGTAAACTCTCAAGCATGCTTAAATTCACTTAAGATCGAAAATATGATCAATTGTAAATTTAGAAAAAGGTTGTTTATTCAGTCTGTAATACGATCAATTCTCTGACCATTAATGGCACCACAATATTTGTCCAAGTGATCAGCAAATCTGATTAACACAGCAGAGTTTAGCTGGCTGTAGAGTTAATCGTAAATGGCACACACACTATAATGCCACCTGTTTCATTTTTCTTAAAAAAAAAAATCCAGCATGTTGGATCAGTCACTTTCGATTGTGGCAACGCAGTGGGCACCCTAATGTGAAAAATGTACAACCTGATGATCAACGGGAATTTCCGTTTCAATTTTTGGCCTGCTTTTAGATCAATCAGAAGAATTTTATCGGAGTTTTTGTTCAGTGTGGGTTTGAGTTAAAGCACGCTAATCGCTAGGGAAAAAGGCTTGATTTTAAGTCATCATTTTTAAAAAGCAACTGTCATCTCTGACCCGCTGTTGACTCACTGACAGTCCCATTTAATGGCATGGCTGGTGATGCGGCAGTGACCCAACAAGGTGAGGGACGTGGTGGCAGCAGGTGAGTGGAAGCCGTCTGCCATGATGGATCTGAAATGACAGGTGCTCTTTAAAAGTAAGGACTTATTCTTGCTGGTAATTAGAATCTTTTTTTTTTTGTAAAAAAAAAATGAAGGTTTCCTATTTAGAATGATAAACTTAGGTTAGTAAAACTTCTATATCAGAACCGATTCAATCATACAGTTTGTAGTGTACATAGATTTGCAATGGGATAAAGGAATATTCCTGAACTTTGTTTCATCTCATGGTTACTGTGAAATTGTGTGAATGTATCAATGCAGTGCATGTTATCTCAGCTTGCAGAGCTTGGATTCATTGAATGAGACTATCCTAAATAGTAACCTAGCTTTAGATAGATTTTTCTTTTTTTTTTTTTTTTGTTTTACTCCAAAAGCATTTTATTAAAATATATTTGCTAAAAATCTGATAAATAAAATCTATGATTTTATTTAAATTTTTTTTTTTGTTTTTTATCCACCCTGGTTTTGATTTTAATTTGAACAGTTTTGTTGCATGGAATGATCACACTGATGTGTGGCTACCCTTTTTTTTTTTTTATTTTTTTTTTTTTTTTTTTTTTTAGCCCCTCAAGCCATAAAACGATTAAGACCTTTAAATAGCTGTAGGTGACCCTTTTTAATGACTTTTAGCTGACCATGTCAAGGTGTGTTGTGTCTTCCCTCTAAGATGGGGTGATGGCTGACACAACGTAATTAAGTTTTTATTTTTAGCACACAAACAGCACAGATGAATAGAGTCTTGTTCTGCTGTGCAGTGTGATGTAGAGAAATGGAATGTATACACAGGTGAGATGGAGTGTTCTCCCCCCGCCTGTAATCTCTGGGAGAAGGCATGTATAATTATGGCGACAGCTCATCACGTTGTATTTATAGAAGGGGCTGCTTATTAGGCTGCTGAATTCTGCCTCATCCGAATGGATTCATTTCATTAAAGAGCTCTGCTATACACTACCGTTCCTGCCACTACTGATTAAACTAGACTCCATTGACAAGTTTTCTGTGCTTCAAGGCAGAGTAAAGTGTATATGTTGTTTAATTGCTATGTTTAGGACTAAAATATATAATTTTTTTTCTTTCATACAAAATATGCACTATGAATATTTAAAGCCGAACT